>CM060948.1:177267558-177435666 GCA_030765055.1 Mantis religiosa
AATCTACTTTAGTACTAATATTTTATTAGAATGCTTATTATAATGCTTATAAATGTTAATAAAAATATATGTTGTCTCTCAACAAAGTGCATTGCTCACCATAACCTCCTTGACTTTGACGCACCCAGTGTAGTAAGTGTAAATACTGATATCAGAGATCAAGGTTTTGTTTAGAACGGCATATTTTCTCGATACTCCTTCAACAGACGACTTGGCACTGATATGTGAATATGATTACCAGACATCGGAGCCAGTACACCTTTAAAGGGATATGAAATTTACGAGTCTGGCAGTAAATAAGTGCTGACGTCAATCCCGAGGACAACAGTTCGGTTCGCAACGCGTAGCTTTAGTTTCATTACAACTACTTGCTGCCCACGCAGGTAGATCTGCCTTTCAGGAAAAGCAAGTTGTTAGGACATATTGTGTTAATAGCATTACTTTCACAACAATTATTGGACAATCTTCATTTTATTAATCAAAAGTTTTAGGTATTATCAACAATCATTAAACAGCTTGAATGTACTTTCGAGATGTCTAAAAGCAGTAGAGGAGATGTCTGAAAAAATTAACAATAGAGAATGCGAAAAAAGAATGCATTGTCTAGTATTCAACACATTACTGGATTTTCAGTGCTGCGTAATATAAGAAATAAACTTAAGTCTCGGTCAAACGTATGAAAATGATTTGTGCTACTCATATGCACCATTAATGTCATGTAACATTGAACGAACTTTCTCCCAATATTGTTATATTGTTTCAGTAAGAGACGCAGAAAATTCACATTCGACAATTTAGGAATGAACATGGTTGTTCACTGTAATTCCCGCATCGAAAGCAATGAGAAGGATGCCATGTTGTAACGTAGCTTACACTTCGTATCCGTACCGGACTGTACACACACAGCGCTTCGGTATACTTGTTGACACAGACGTTTGTTAATGTCGCGCCTGGCCTTGTATAGTACCTGTGCGTGTACATTGATTGCTAAGGTGTACGGGATCCGATGTCTTATGATGACGTCAGAATCAAATTAAAGGCATTTGAAAACAAATATATATGAGGAAAACTGCATCATCAACGAAGATAGGGCTCGTAAATTTGTTGCGAGGGTCATGGTTCCGTCTCTGGGGTGGCGACTCTATCCAGGCCTTCAGCACTGACTATAGCTCCTGTGAAATAAGTAAAATTCCCAAAGCCCAGTTTTGTTCAGCCTCCGCGGTAAAAGCTATAGATCCTCTTATTCCACTGCCATCCTCGTCACCGCCCTACCACCGTCCTACCACTTCACCTTCTGACTGCTTTCACCTGACAAATGGGTGCATTCATAGCTTGATTATCCTCGAAGGTCATAATCATTTGGCGACTGTTAGAAACGACATTTCTTGTTAAAGTATAAGTTCTTATGCATAGGTGCATGAATTTACGTTAACAGTGTAATCTTTATTAGAGATATGTAGACTGCGGAGTAAATTGCATTATAGAATGTAAGGAGAATTATTGTTTAAGTACAGTAACTCGTATCCAGCTCAGGACTATTCAGAGGACGTGGACCCTGTGGGCATATTCATTCTAGGGTGAAGAGTTTAGTATCTGAGGCACTCCAACAGCTGTACCATAACCGATGAATCAGAGAAGAAGCAGAAATTACTTCTTGCTCCCTTTTTGCATGAATATTATTATTTCAAGACAATCAGCCGGAAATGCTGCAAAAAGCACACGAAAATAATTGCATGTCTTGCGCTCGTATTGCTCCCCTCTACTCCTCCTATACAAAGGCTGCTATTCCTCTGTTTTAGGTTAACCGAGATAAACTTTGTATAAACAGTTCTGTTACATATATCTTGGTGGGTACAAGGTGAACAGGTAGGTACAGTAGGCTTTAAATGTTACTCAAGAGCTCGTTGCTATAACATATCTTTGAAATTTCGTTCCCATGTTCCATGCACAAAAATTTTGAAGCTTCTAGTTTCAAAGCTGCATCGTGTGGAGAAATTTATATTCTGAAGAGCGCTGAAAATTAAAAGCAGGGGCAAATCACCAAAATAGGTGATATAAAGCACTGTGCCCACTTACAGTGACCCACTTAAATAGCCATATGCCACAATTTTAAAGGGCTGTATGGCATTGAAGATAATAGGAAATTAAAGTACACGAATTACTCTATTTAATTAGGCAAAAATTATTTTTGCACCTTTTGACTAATTTTCACAAATGGGTATCCTTAACAACATCTCTATATTTGGTGTAGCAATATTTTATCTTATCTCTTGTGATTTACCAGTAATACAAAATTATTCAGAAATAAGAGACTCTTCCCAGAAAATTCAAGATATACATTTTATTTGTCAGGAAAGTATTTAAAACATATCGTTAATCATTTTTGAGGAAATAGTCATTCTTTAGTTCACGCATCTACATGCGCGGACCTTTTTGTGATTACATTTTTCAGATTCGGGATTTCCAATGAAACTTTGCCATCTAATTTTTTATGGAATACAGTACCTCTAATTATTGTAGGTATGTATTAGAGAAAGTAAAAAAAAACAGTGTAAAATGTGCTATATGTATCAACAGATTAAATAACGAAAGAACACTTGTTTTCTATCTTTGAATCCAATCTGTGCTGCCTTTGATCAAAGTTATTTAACAAAGAACTAAAGTCACTTAAGGTCAAATTGGATATAGGGCAGAAAGCATTCAACCAGCTTATTCCTGTTTTCCTTAGTTCTACAGCTCTTTCATCGCATTTTAATAAAGGTGAAATGACATATTCCTCAAGATTCTGTGAATATTTGTTGAGTTCTCCTTGCGAAGTTTTGTTTTATACATTTCAGTTCTAAAAGGTACAGGGATCAGTAAAAGCAATAAAACTATAATGGCAGAATGTTATTATCCACTGAGTCTTGTGCAGTAGCAGCCTTTCTGCATTATGTGGTATACAAATGCTACTAAATGATAGTGTTTCCGCCTTCCATTGTTTCTCCGCGAGTCGCCATTGTCCGTCTAATCCGATCCGCCGTGGTACCGCAATTCACCTACAGGAGCGCTAGCTGTTTTGTCTCTTTTGTTTCCTGCGGCAGTTCTAGCGGTAGTTCATTCACCAGGATTTATTCGCTTTTGTGCAGAAATATTATTCCAGATTCTTAGAAATGAGACTGCCAGATTATTTCATATACTTGAATATCTTAAATATGTAGCTCCGCTTTAAAATAAAAACTGGTTGTTCTTACAAAGGCTTATTTTTCTATTTTCTATTGAGATAAACAATTGCAGAACTAGTTTCATTACTTATTTCATTTTATGTATGGTTAGTTGGATAATTATAAATTTGCCTTGAAATTCTATATTCTTGCATTACCTCGCGAGAAACAACCGATTAGCGACAGAACATTGGACATTTTGAACTAGTAATAACAGATACCTCAGAAGAAAACTGAAGACATACATTATATTTCTTATGCAGATATCTTAAATGTAATTTCAATCAAAATTTTAAGTCTGGTTTATTTTTAATGTAAGAAGTAGTATGAGGGGGGGAAGGCTTACTTGGAACACCTTCATTCTACATCTTTGTAATATCCTAAACTTAAATGTCAAGTTTGGTATACTGTACATATTTATCAAACATTTCCTTTTATATTTTTGCTTTTCATAGACAAACACAAGCGCGGAAAACGTTGTAAAATGACTTTATTCAAAGGAACTTAAAACCGGTATTTGCTATGAAATCCCGATATAAAATTTTTGATAAGAGTAAAACATCTTCTCTTACCTGCTATAGGTAGGTGTCTAAGAAAATAAAAGGAATGTGACGTATAGCGATATACAATTTTCTCTCTTTACTATCACACCACTTGTGCTTAATTGTCTCATTCATTGACCTTTTGTAAGTTAAACGCCGTTTAGACTAAGTAATAGCGAAGGAGAGAGAGAGAGCGTGAGAGAAAGAGAATCACTCATATTAACAATAAGAAATGGCACACCACTGTAAACTTAGCTCATTAAAATTCTGTAGCGAATATTTCATAAGTTGCACATTGATGATAAAAGGTTTATTTGACATAACGTGGTGGTTAAATTATTTCCTGTTTTAATAATTTGTATTTCTTTTATGATTTTCAAGTAATATCAGTAGTAGAACTTCAAGTTTCACGTTATAGACCATCTATCTTTCCAATGTTTTAAAAATTCTGGAAAAAGTAATGTTTAACGATTGTATAAACACCTTGAATGAAACAACATATTTGACGGTGATCAGTTTGGATTCAGAAAAGCAATATCGACAAATAGTGACTTACAAATTTACACATGAAGTGTTGACTGCTTTGAACGAAAAGATGCACGTAGGCGGAATTTTCTGTGACCTAGCAGAGGCTCTTGATTGCGTTAATCGTGGCACTCTTATAGAAAAATTAGAATTCTATGGACTAAAAATTAACATTTAAATTGGTCTGCATCATATCTAAATGAAATAAGAGTGTTGAAGTAACTAGTGATATTGATAATTCAGATTGGAAAATAATTAAACTTGGAGTAGCCCAAGGTTCAATATTAGGGCTTTCACTATTTATGATCTATATAAATGACTTTTCACTTTATATGAAGAACATTGCAAGTACAGTTATTTTCGCTAATGACCCTGATGTCCTGGTGACCAGTAAAAATTTAAATTAATGTATAATTAAATTGAATTACGTTTTGAATGTATTCCATGTTGGGAGCAAACATATTATAGGTGAATCAAGACAAAACAAAAGTTGTTAAATTTATAATTTATCAAAGTACGTAACACTGATAGAAATTATTAGAAGAAATTAAGAGCATCAAATTTCTGGGCTTTCAAGTAAATAGATATTCAGATTGTAAAGCTCACATCAAGTATATCTTACCTAAACTCAGCTCTGCCTGTTACGCTGTCCGAGCACTAGTTAATGTAAGTTCTGTCGATAGGCATATTCTATCATTGAATATGGAATATTATGTATTTCGGAGCAACTCAGTAGACATAAAAGAAAAATATTTCTTATGAAAAAGAAGGTTATAAGAATAATTTCTAAACACTCATAGCAGATTCTTTTGCAAATATGTATTTAGAAGAATGAAGTTATTAACCCTTCCTTGCACATATATGTATATAATATATATGCATATTGTTTTAAATGAGGCACATATATAAGTATATATATGGGCCTCATT
Source organism: Mantis religiosa (assembly GCA_030765055.1). Classification (NCBI taxonomy): domain Eukaryota; kingdom Metazoa; phylum Arthropoda; class Insecta; order Mantodea; family Mantidae; genus Mantis; species Mantis religiosa. The sequence continues at coordinate 177,272,758 of CM060948.1, forward strand.
TAAAACAAAGAAATTGTTAGAATGAGAATTACAAAAAATGTAACATTCATCATCTCATCGCTAAACTTTCTTGGTTCCTGTGAGTCATTCTTAAATAAAGGATTTTTAATGTTCCTTTTGTATTCCGCCTTTAGCATCTACGGACAACGGTGGTTCTTTACCTTAGGAGCAATTGGTCAACAGCAATGATGTTCACTTGTTTTACGATAGTACTAATCTTTGGGTTTGTATTACTTTTGGTTATTAATGAAAATTACACACGCATTTACACTCATTAATACGAATACATCAAGGCTCTAGGGATAAGCTTAATTAAGAAAGGGCATTAGTTTGTAGTAACTGTAGAAAATCTTGGATCTCAGAACCTTGGTCAAGTGGGAAATCATGTTCCTTTTTTATGGACGCTCTTTAACTGCTGTGGTTCTCAGTGTATAATGGGATATTGGGTGTGAAAGACCGCTTAAGTTTGCTCAAAGGCCTCTTTGTGACAATTGAGGCTCTTTTACTTGCCGTAAATTTATCACATTGGCTTTACTTCCCTTCCAAAGGAAACCATGCTAAGGATTTTTAGCCCCAAAAAATCCATCCTCCGCCAAGTTTGAACCCGCGACTTGGGAATCAGAAGTTAGCAAGTTAACTCCAGACCACGGAGGAGGAAAATAGCTGTGGTCTAGAGTCATCTCTGTGAAATAACGTAAACTTAAAATTAGTATGACCTAAGAGTTAATCCCAAAAGAAGATGAAATTTTCAAAGCACCAAAATTATGATAGATATTTATGGAAACGCAATTTAATATTAACATTAATAAACATGAAGAAAGGTGAAGAAATAGTGCTTAAAGAAATAGAAAATTTTAAAATGGAACCAGACGGATGCAACATATTCAGTAGCTGCTCGCAGTGACCTGGAAGGGAACTTGTCTGTAGTACAAAATTTACTGCGAAAGCATGCTATGTTTTACTTAAAATGCCCGCCGTTTACCAGGGATATTTTATGAAATATATAGCCCATATGGGAAGTAGTGTATGATTACATGAGGATATATGGAGCTTTTTTGCAGTTTATCTCCTACATATGGTCAAATTCATCCATAAAAGATTTACGATTGCAGAATGTTGTTGATCAGAAGTTCAATAATGCTGCTATCCATACCGTGAACTTCCATTTGTTATAATGATCCATTTGAAAAGAAATATTAAGTGACACTGTGTTATGCTAATAGCAACTATGAAGGAGTCAGTTCAACTACTAATGGTCCGCACAGTCTGGACAAACATCTATTTACACTTAGATCTTTTAGATTTTGTTTTAGATTTGATTTTTATTATGCATATTCCAAAATTTTACAATTTACAACTTTTAGCTACATTTGTCTCCACCTTGTTGCTACCTTGGCTTACATTATACCCTGGTCTTCTGCTCTGCCAGGTAGGTCTTAACCTCCATGCCTCCTTGTTACTTAATTTTTCCCATTCTTCCCCCTCATCTTCCTTTCTTATATTCCTTATATTTCTGGCCCATTTTTCTTTTACTTTCTACAAGAACTCACCAATATTTCTTACCTTCTTTTCCTCCCTTCTAATTAACATTTTTATACCTACTATCTTCTTCTCTACTTTCTCCCATTTTTCCTCCCAAACCTTTTTTCTCCGCATTGCAACCTCCTCGCATTCTGTTATAGTGTTCTATGCTTTCTTTTCCCCTCCACACAATTCACAAATTCCCTTTTCCCTACATCTTATCCCTCTTAGAAATAGTGTGCCTGTTCTCATCCAAGCTAACCCTTCACTCTCTTATCTATGGCAGTAATCTACATATGCTTCTCGTCCCCAATTTCTTTTTATTTGTTTGTAAAATTGTAATGATTTCAGATTTTCTAGATTTCCCCATATTTCCTCTCTTTATGTAACTTCTATTCTGCATTTTACCGATTTACCCACATCGCTTGTATTTCTTTCCTCTAATCTCCATATATCTCCCATTCCTATTTTTCCATAATTCTTTCTATCTCTGCCCACAAACTATGTGAGTTCACTAATCTTTTTTGCTTTCTCATGCATAATTTCATAATTTCTCCTTCTTTTGCCAAACTTGTCATTCGTTAATATTTAAATGCTGGATTCGCCTGACTTAAGTAGTCACAGAATACAGTTTAGTTTTTATGCTTAATTTAAATAATTGTATAAAGTTATTTGTTGAAAAAGAACTTTAAATTCTACATATTCACTTGCTAAAAAGCCAAAATGGAATTTTGATCGTATTCGATACTTTTACATTTTTGCATTATAAAAAAGATGTTTTTAACTATATGCTAGCAAAGGAATGATGGAAATCGACACTTAACGTTATTGCCTTGCATGTTTCCTCAAAGTATTGCTGGAATGTAGTTCTTAAAGCTCTTAACTGCGTTTTCTATGAGTGAATGAATCAACATTCTATAGGCTTTTGTGCCTAAAAGAAAACATGCAAAACAATAAGGGAGGGAGTAGAGGTACTCGGTAGTGAGCTGTGAGAGGAGCTGATTTAGCTGAAGTATTAAATCGTGTTTCTGCAATAACTTGGCCTAGTGACTCACTCTAGCGTTTATATGTTTACCTACTCACAAAATATGTGAAACAAGTTCTATCTCTTAGTTTGTGTTTCACAAGTCAAACTGTACCTCTTAAGATATACCGTATAATGAATATCCATAAATATTTTATTTTCTCAATGTGCAACAGTGATATTGAATGAAACCTGAATGTGTAACTATGTTTTATTAATAACTAGCCGACTCATCGAACTTCGTACAGCTAATAAGTTATCTGAGCTTATTTATATAAATCAAATTCGACTGGCCCCGTAGCTCAATCGGTTGAGCACCTGCCTGCCGTGCTAGGGGACCCGGGTTCGATTCCCGGCTGTGGGGATGGGGATTTTTCTCCGACCAAGATAATTCCCTATCTTCCCCAGAGTCTGGTAGTATGAATGAGAGTGCGAATGTGTGTGTGATGTAATGATTAAAACCTAACGAATACGAGTTAACACCTTCGATATGTTCCAAAGGATAACGGCCGCCGATATGACCATCAATGGAACAAGTTTAAAAACAAAAAAAAAAAACAAAAATTCGGATTGGTTATTCATTGTACAGTTGGATGTGAAGTTTAAATACAACAGTTACAATTAAGTTAATCAATTTAAAGCTTTCTGATAAACAATATTTTTGTCTTTCTTGTGGTGCGTAAATATATAAGATAATGGTTTTCCGACGCGTGAATACGCGACGTATAATTGTCCATGAGAGAAATACTGAAACTGCTGGAATCGCCGGAACACGCGGGATCAAGATATCCTCACCTTTGTACTCCCCTTGAATATTTGTTTCCTCTATGACGTTTTTCACAGTTAGTCTCGTTCCATTTCACAGTCGTGGTTGGTTAATATTACGCAGCCTGATCACAACTGATCCTACTTTTAATTTGCGAGGTGGGAGTCAAGGTAATTATAATGAATTTAACAACTCGGTGGGATAGTTGACTACGGCATCCTGGTTTATAACTGTGACAACTTATTTGTACGAAAACAACTCCCAAAGAAGTAGACACTCTAGAATGTAATTCTGACATACAAACATGACTATTAGCATTAACTACGTCTCGCTGCTCATCAGTGCGTTCAGCTCATGATGTAGCTCGTCGCACTTTTGGCTGACTTTTACGACATAAGTCAGATCGTCTTCTCCTTGGCATAGTATCAGTTTTCGAGAACTTCACAAAGGAAGTTAATTAATTTTGTGTCAATTAAATTCACATTCACGAATTCACAAACATAATTATAAAGAAGATATCCAAGGATTCACCAATATTTGACAATTGTCTGTGATCAAATATTTACAGTTATAGTGCGTTCAGAAATTCATTTTGTGTGTAATCTTCGAAAGGTATATCATCATGTTACATAAAAAATGTTCAGTCTTGATAACAAACGATAAACGTTATTTAATAAAATATGGTAAATGAAGTAGCTTTGAAGAATTTGACAAGGAGTGGAGAATCGTTACACTTGTAATGCTTTTGTTTGTAGAAAATAAAAGGTATATGTGTTCCGTAAAAGTTTGCGTGCGTACTTTTCTATTTAGTTAATAACCCGTCCATTATCACTTCAGGTTTGTTTTCTTGCTTTTTAAACCTTTCTTGGATTTACACAAATATTTCAAAAACAAAATTAGGCAATTCGGCTCAGCCGTTCTCAAGTTCTTGTGAGACTAACGTAATAAGAGAAACGTGTAAAATACGTAGAAAAACATTTTAACGCGGTGGTGAGTAACAATGTAAGAAGTTTAAAGAAGCATGTTACATCCCGTATACAGAGTAAGTTTACAGAAATGTACCAGTTTTCTGTCTGAACATGACACAGCTAAATTTGAAAAATGTGAGCAAAAACAAGGTTGGTTACATGCGTTTATACACAGAAAATTACCAATAATATACTTTTTGGAAAAGCCTATCACATTTACAACGTTTTATAACGTATCAATTGTCAGTGCTTAAAAATCAATATCGTGTATCGGGAAATGTCAGTGTCGTGTCAGTACTAACAAGTGCCGTTCTGTCGATGACAGCCCACCTCGGTAGCCTAGATGCCCCCTTATTACAAGAGATCCCGAGTTCAAATCTCAGTCACATTGAGTTATCTGGATAAGATTTTTTCCAGAGTTTACCATTATTCTGAACAATAAATGTCTGGTAACTCCAAGCTCTAAGGAACCCTAAGCTCATTTGAGCATCATTTCCTCCATTTCATTCATTCATCATCCAATATGGTTTAGCGTTGGAGCATATAAATTAAAACAAGGAAAAAAAACAATCACATTCGATATCACATTTCATGGGCATACCTTTGTGCTCCGCCTGCGGTGCCGTGTGTAGTGAAAGCGGGCGTTAAACACTACACATTCATTCATACCTTTGTGCTCTGTTATGAAGATTTTTTAAGATAAGGTTCATGGTGTGTCATATGTGCTCAGCGTACAGTGCTTTTGATGTCAAACATATTAGTAAATTTAGTAAATTGTATTCTTTATTCCAGTAAACACTGATTGCCACGGACTTTATAATTCAAACTAATAACGTTAAATGTTAATTACTTAAATGCTATTAACATGTATTCAACTTGGACACTATTTATATACCACTGATGCGTAGGCACACAGTCAGAAGGCGACGAACCGAGATCCGAATCTGCACTTCTTGCCAGCCCAGTTCAAATAAAAAGAAATTAAATAAAACGCGAATTCACATTTTGCAAGCCTAGCTGTCCCGTGTGAACGTTTAACGGCTGCACTATGTTTAAATGTATGCGATTGCGTAGTATTTTATTTCTTTTGAAGATAGCGCTAGCGTAATACGTGAATAGGTGTATCCAGGAATTTTAACATACTGGGACACAAGTCATGGTAATACGTACAATATAAAACGTCTAGTCTTCGTCAAATTTCAAACCGTGATCATTAACGTGACAGTCGCTGAGTATATAAACACGTCATACGGAAAGGGCACACAGGTTAATATACATATATACTCTCAAAATAAAACGATTCTGTTATAAACATATGGGAGTAAAGAAGCAGAAAGACAGAATGCTTTTACGCCGCTGAATCCCAACGGAAACCACCTTTCTAAATACTCGTGAATTTCGCTCCACCAGACAGCGACCTAAGAGGGTTCCGTTGTAATGTATCTGTCTCTCTCTTATCCACTCCCATATATTTAAACAGGACTTAATTTGAGAAAGATTAAATAAGCATAGAGGTTGCTACGGATAGCAAAGTGGCTCCCTTGGCTGTGGATAGAAGTTTGCACATTAATTTTAATTTGGTCTTACTATTGCGTGGAATCAAAGTGCTGAACTGATAATTTCCTAAGATGTCTTGTGTACTAAAGCTTTTATTGAATGCTCATTTGTGTCATTTCGCTATGATATTTTCCTTAGTATTAGTTCCAAACGTTTTCTGTCCATTGCAAAGTGACATATGGAGGGGGGGGGGATTAGAGAGTAAATAAGTATAAAACAGGCTGAATGAGCGAAACAAAGTACAATAAAATACCGTTTATCAGCTTCGTTGTCTTGGGTCCTCACGACCTTGTCCTAACGAGTGCCAATACATTGCAAGTAGGTTTTATAAATAAGGTATAAAACCCAACGATACTAAAGAAGAGGTAGATCCCTGAAGTTCAAGGACCTCTTATCTTTATGGGATACCTACTAGCAACTCACAGGATAAGCAAATTCCTTTCTGCATATTCTAAGCACTTAACCTAATTTTGTCTAGTTTACGTTAAGTACTTCTAATTGCATTGTAGTATAGTCTAATACACACAGAAACATTAAAAATGCAGCTGGAAAATCACATCATTTGGAGTGGCCCTTAGGTTATGCCCCACTCATTCCTCCTTGTGCTTTAGGCTAAATATGAGGACGGGGTTCCAAACCCAACGTGGGTCAAAGAATTTTGTACATAAATGGAAACCTTCCCCAGCATTACTGCTATTAGCAAGGCTTTGCTATACAAATCATTGTCGAATTCCACATATCGGTTATTACTCGCGTCGCACATTTAGCAGGCTGGGCATTTATTTCAGAACATTCAGAACGCAGTATATAGAAACAAAAACGTCATACGGTACTGAATAAGATGGTATCAAATGCTCGGAGAGGAGGGACTGAAAACGGGAGTACCGAAGCGAAGAAGATTCCTGCAGAAGGAGATGCAGTCATACGGACGTACAGCGAGCGGGATGGCTCAGGCGGTTTCGTCTGAGGCCCGCATTCGGGAGGCCGGGGTTCGATTCCCGTGGCCAACTTACCTGACTGATAGGTTTTCCCGGGTCGCTATGCGAATGCCGAGTAGGTTAATTACATCCCCCGAATTTCCTGTCCCTCAATTTCATCTCCATTATCACTTTACATCATCTCTCATCTGGCGGTTTATTTCAGGGTACAAGTGTCGGCGGGTGTCTCGGCGGTGCATGGCAGGATGACATACTCTGAGGAAAACTACTTCCTCCTCCGGTAGGTCGGTTGCCGGTCTCCGCTCCTCCGCTGGGGCCATTTCGGAACCACCAGCAAGGGACTTTTGGGGCTCGGATCGCCTGCCTGGGATCATTAGGGCTCGGCTGCTGGGATCGTTGCTGTCCCGCTGTAGGGGAGCGAGTTCGTTGTCCTCGCCTGGCACGGGAAGTCCCTATCCAAGTAAACTGTAGGGACCATGCCCTCTGTACTGTCGTGGCTCCTTATGTCGCCCACCCTCTGTCTCCTTCGCCTCATCCTTCCTCCCGGGGGTGCCCACACTTGGGGCATAGTAACAATGGGCCCAGCATGGTGGCCTACGTACCGAGTCCCCTCCGTCATGAAATCCTAATCCCATACTTAACGTACAAGATCTGTTGAAAAAGTGACGCGAATTTTGAATTTGCGCGGGCTACGTATATTCGATTTTAGATTGTTTTGTGTCGTTATGTTGGCACTTATGTACCTCACTTATGTTGATAAGCTTGGCCATTTTGAATATTCAGTTAATTGTTGACAGCTATTTTGCTTGGACGTGTTTTGACTCGTCTTCGATGTTTGCCTATTCCAAAAAGTGGAACAGGGAATCAATATCAAATTTTGTGTGAAAAACAAAATTAAGTCCGCGGATGTATTCCGAATGTTGACTGTGGCATATGGTGAAGCTACCTTGGACGAAAGCAACGTTTATCGGTAGTACAACAGGTTCTCAGAGGGTTGAGAAGATGTGAACGACGAAGAGCGTCTCGGACGCCCGAACCCGTCAACAGACCAAAACACTGAAGAAGTGAAGAAAATAGTATTGGCCAATGGTCGAATCGCCCTTATAGAAGTTGTTGAGGACCTAAACATATCGATTGGCTCGTGCCATTGCATTTTGACCAATAATTTGGGCATGAGACGGGTCGCCACAAAATTCGTACCAAAGTTGCTCAATTTCGACCAAAAACATCACATTAACGTTGCTAAGGAGCTGTTGAACTCTGTCCGCGACGACACAAATTTACTCCAGAGGGTCGTAACTGGTAACAAATCATGGGTTTATGGTTATGATGTGGAAACTAAGAGCTCCATCATCCCAATGAATGCTGCCACACGAGCCGATACCGAAAAAAGCACGCCAAGTTCGGTCGAATGTGAAGGTTTAGCTTACAGTTTTATTCGATTGCAGGGGCGTGGTGCACCATATGTTTTTGTCACAGGGTGAAACGGTCAATAAGGAATATTAACTGAAAGTTATGCGCAATTTGCGCGAAGCAATCCGCCAGAAACGCCCGGAATTGTGGAAGAACAACAATTGGCTTTTGCACCGTGATAACGCCCCTGCTCACAAAACGTTGCTTGTGCACGAATTTTTGGCCCAAAACAACACACTTATGATGCCACAACCCCCTGACCCCTGTGAATTTTTTTTCCAAAACTGAAGAGGCCCATGAAAGAACGACGCTACGCCACGATTGAGGAGATAAAGACTGCATCGAAGGAGGAGCTGAACAACATCACAAAAAAAATTTAAAGTACTTCGAGGATTGGAAAAACGTTGGCACAAGTGTATAATATCTGTTGGAGATCACTTTGAAGTGTGCAAAATACATATTCATGAATAAATAAATACTTTTTGAAAAAAATAGAAAATTAGCGATATTTTTTTAACAGACCTCGTATAATAAACAAAATCCATTACATGCAGCCACAAGAATATCGGGGGAACTGCGTTGAAATTTTGATCCACTTAAAGATTCACGATGCTGGTATTCGCTATCGAGAAGCTGCAAAGAAAATTCACAGAAGACCACCGGAGCAATCGTGTGGTTTCTGCGCTAGAATATAAGGCATACTCCTATATGTTTTGGATCATTGCAATATTTTCCGACGAAAAGGTTTTCTGTTCCGATGAGTAGTGTAGATTATTTATATGGCTTTCCAATAATACGTTTCATAACCCAGGCCATATTATAATTAGTAGGAAGAGAAGTGGAAGAGTAAGTACTGCTTTCTGGAGATGGGTAGACTCTTCAGGACCCGATGCAATATCTGAAGTTCCAAAATACTTTGGTTCAAATGAATACTGTCAAGCTTTCGAGGAGGGCATACAGTATAATCGAATGTGATCTGAAAAGTTTGTTTACTTAAATTCAAGGACTGGATAACAAGTGATAATACTGCTGTAACATAACACCGGTGAATCGACGATCTGACATCTGTTAACAAAACGAAGGACTGGTAGATGAGTGTACAGCGAGCGGAACAGTACTCTTGTCAATGGCCGCGCCGTGGCAGAGTGGCTAGACTGCTCGCCCCTCACCAAGGCGGCTGGGGTTCGATCCCACACGACCACAAAGCGAGATTATAAGCGACAACACAGCGGGTTTTCTCCGGGATTTTCAGTTTTCCCCGCCATCTCATTCCACCGGTACTCCATCTTCATCTCATGTATCATCAGTGTCACCGCCTGCGGCGCCGTGTGTAGTACAAGCGGGCGTTAAACACTAGTCAATCTACTGCGGTGTAACTTCATAGCAATAGTGCAATGCCCTAACATGTTTACAAAGTTAGAGCAGCGTTCTTGGCTCAAAACTGAAATGGCACGAGATAGGTGTACGCAAGAACGTTTTCAGAGGCTCCATAGAACATTTGGTGATGCAACGTTGTCAAACATCACAATCGCACAACGGGTAAGACAGGGATGCTCTGAAGGCTAACTACCGTACAGAACGACTCCTCGTAGAGAACAATACAATTCAACTCCTTACTTCCTTGTTGGATGTTCATTGCCGATAGACTGCAAGTGAGTTAGCCATAGAAATCGAAGTGTGCCACAAAACTGTGCTCCACATTCTGCTCGACAGTCTGGTTTACCACAAAATTGTGGCACTTTGGATACCCCGTGACCTCTACTATATAATAGGTGCCTTGTAGTCCTCTTCATTCCATGGTTTGGGCATATCGCCCGTTCCGGCTTCATAGATCTCTCCAGCGTTTCCTGGGTCGTCCTGTCTCTTCTTCCTTTTGGATTATAGTTTAATACTGCATTTGGATATCTTCCATCCTCCATTCTTAATATATGTTAATGCCATTGTAGCCTTCGTTCTGATATTTTGTCATGGATTGGTTCGATTTCTAATTCCTTTCTAATATCCTCATTTCTTATTTTGTCCAATATTTTACAACCTTTAACACTTCTTAAAAATTTCATTTCTGCAGTCTGTATTTTGTTTAAATATTATTGTGTTGGCACCCAGGTTTCGCTTCCATATAGTAAAGTTGGAATAGCTATTACCTTATACATTTTCATTTTTGTATTATTTCTAACTCTGTTTTTAAAAGTTTTTTGGATTGTCCCACATATTGCTCGAAATTTTACTTTTTATTCTATATCAGCATTGTTTCTAAAACCTATGTTACATCCTAAATATTTAAAACTCTTATATTTGTTCCAAAATCTTATTTCCTAAAACAATTTTTGATCTTACATTATAATTTCCTTTAAAAGCCATAATTCTTTGTGTTTTCTTCTGGTATTTTAAAATTATGAGTTTTTTCTAATTATTTAAAATATACATTGATTTTTGTAGTTGATTTTCATTCCGATGAATCAATATTTGGTCATCCGCAAATAGCAGGGTATGATATAAATATTTTTTTATTTTGATTCCTGGGTCTACTAAAATCTTCCATTCATTTAGAATATCGTCCATATATACTAAAAATAGTAGGCGATAAGCTACACCCTTGTCTTAGTCCAGTATTGGTAGATTTTTTTCTGTTTACTTATCCCCAGTATCAATTCTTCTAGTTGTAATTGTGTATATGCTTTTTATTGCATTAATATGTGGTGGGTAACCTTTACTTTCTAATATTTGCCACAGTTTTGATCTATTTACACTATCAAAAGCCCTTTCCAGGTGAATGAATGCGATATGTGTTTCCAAATTCTTTTCCCATCGTTGTACAACTATTTGATTAAGGACAAATACGTTATCTGTACAGGATCGGCTTTTGCGGAATCCACTCTGCTCTTCTCCTATAAGGTATTCTGTAATAGTTTTCAGTCTGTTATTTATTATTTTAGTATATATTTTTAACTTGTGTTCATTAAACTTATCCCTCTATATTTTCCAAATTTTGCTATCTCCTTTATTGAATATATTTTAATTAGAGCTATTGACCATGATTCGGGTATTTTACATTTTTCCCAACAATTATTAATTAAATGTAGTATTCTTAATTTGCACATTATCCCACTGTATTTTATAAGTTCTCCATTCATTCCATCTATTCCTGGTGCCTTTCGATTTTTAATAGTATTCAATACATCGTCTAATTCTTCAAGGGTTATTGGATCTACTTCTTGTTGCTTTGCTTCTTTTGAGATTTCTTCTTGTAAGTCATTTTCTGCATTACTAAAATACAGGTTAGTGTAGTGATCTATCCATTATCTATATTGCTACGTCTTTTTCGTTTATATTTAAATGCCTAATTAGTTTATATCTTATTGTTTGTCTCCCATGTATGTCATGCTCTACCTCACTTATAAATTTATTCCATGATTCTTCATGTGCTTGTCTTGTCATTATTTTAGCTTCTTTTCTTTTCTCCTTGTATATCTCATAAGCTTGATTTGTTTTCATCTGTAAATATGTTCTATAGGCTTGATTCTTATTTTGTATTGCGTTCTTAATTTCTGTATTCCAAATTCTTAGACCTCTCCTGTTTCTTAATTTCCTCTTTTTCCGCAAGTACTTCACTTGCTGTTTTATTAGTTATATTTTATATATTTTCCCATTCCAAATTTATATCTTCCTCTGTTGGCAATTCTAGAATATTTCTTACCATTCTACTTTCGTATAGTGTTCTTATGCTTTCATCTTGCAATAGATAGACTTGATACAATTCCTCATTTTTTGTTTCTGATTCATTTTCAATTTTTTCCATCTTGCTAGCACTTTTATTTCAGATATTACTAAATAGTGGTCTGAATATATATCGCTGCCTCTGAACTGTTACATCTTGAACCTGTGAGCATAATTTCTCGTTGACTATTGTGTAGTTTATCAATGACCTATATCCTTCTTCTTTTCTTTTTCTTTTTTGTGATTTACGTCCTCCAACTTTGTCATATCGGACGATGAATGAAAGGGGTGAAATGATGCTCAAATGAGTCCAGGGTCCATGAAGCTTAGAGTTATCCGACATTCGTCTTTCAGGATAAGGGAAAACCCCGCAAAAACCTTATCCAGGTAACTCGCCCTCACCGAGATTCGAACTCGGGACCTCTTGAACGTGAGGCAGACATGCTAGACCTATATCCTCGACTACTCCATGTATATTTTTGCATGTATTTTTTTCGAAAGAATGTATTTGTCATTTTTAACTTATTACATGTGGCTAACTCCCTTAATATTTCGACATTTTCATTCACAGTGCTCTCCCCATTATTTCCAATCACATTTGGTATGGGAATATTGCCTATCCTTGCATTCAAGTCCCCACTGATTATCAAATGGTCACTTTTAATGTACTTGTCTATAATAGATTGCAGTTTATTATAGAATGCTTTAGTTTCTTCTTTTCTTCCTTCTTCAGGTGCATTTACAGATATTATTTCCATATGTCCTCTTTCTATCTTGAATCGTGCTGTGGCAATACGTTCGTCTACATAAGAATAAATTTCTCATTTATTTTTCCACTTTTTATCAATTAGTATAGCTACTCCACCTTTAGCTCTTTCCTGCTGTTCAACGCCGCTATATATAATCGTATACTGATTCATGTCTTTTGTTCCCTTTAATTTTTTCTTGGGTTCTGTTATGCTTGCTATATCTATTTGTTTTTTATTTAATTCTGTCTCTAACTCCTGTTCCTTTGTATTGATACTTCTCACATTCCAGTTGGCTACTCTTGGTGTATCCTTCATTCCAGATCGTGTCCTATTACCATGCGTGAGTCGTCTTCCAAGATATCCGTCCAGCTGAAATCTATGAAGCTTTTGAGTAGTAGATTTTTACAAGGTTGGATTACTGGTCCAACGCTCGACCGCATTTCTGCTGGGCCCGGTTTTACTTTGGAGTTTCCTCTCCTAGATGAGTTGTTTTCCATAACTCACGACTCTCATCTACCCAGGATGTTTAGATATTTAGATGTCTCTTCCGCCTCTTTGGCCGTTGAGAAACTTTCTTCCTCCCTGCCTTGTAGTCGCAGAGGATTTATTTGGCCAGTATCAAACAGAAGGTAACATCTTTCTTCAACGAATTATCGCTATATTCTTTCTCTCTTCGTTTTGCACAGAACATATAATTTCAAAGACTACACATAGCGACCAGTTCTAAAAGGTTCGACTTCGCTTAAAGTCTACTGTATTCCCATATTGCCAATTAATCTACAAGGAAATGTGTAATAAAACCAATTCTACAAATGTTTATCCCGATTAACGTGAACTTTGAATAGTCTGTTGAAGAGTGCGCAGAGAAAGCCATGTGAATATAACACACCACCCTTTATCTCTGAAATTTCAATGTCCCGTTTGTTCTATTCAAACTTGCCTGTGACCTGGCCGAATATCATTGATAGTATGCCTTCTTATTATATGTGTCTTCTATCACAGCTCCGTTGTCATCAGAATTTAAATCCTTTCACTTTCTGTTGAAATACTGTTTTACAATGATATCGCGAAAAAAATTTATTTTTCATACAAAACCTAACAATCACACATTAAACTGTTTTCATAGCAATCAAAAATTGTGTATAGAATGAATTAAATTTGGCACACCACTGAGAAAAGCTTGTATTACAGAAAAAATATAATTGATAACTTATCTACCTCACACCTGTAGAATAAAAGCTGAGGTCTTTTTTTTTCAATTTTCTATACTATCCCCTATAGCAAACATGGGAGAGATTTCGCGGGAAATGTATATTCTGAGACTCCATGAATTAAATAAAAACCAAGAAAGAGAAAGCTCAAAAGATGGTTTTTGCGTGCGTGTACATGTGCCAAAAAAACAAAATTTGGCATTTAATTTCAACATCTTCTAGGGATCCGACATCAAGGTTTTCAGGAAAATCTACGTTTACATAGAACAGTTAAAAGCTTTTTCCGAAAACGACTTGACTTTTTGGTTAGAATAACATTTAAAGTATTTAAATACTTAATTTCTGTAAATAACCTTGAAGTTCTCATCATATGGAAGTTTCGTGTAATTTGTATACCTGTAAAAAGTTAAATGTCTTAAAATGCTGTCACTATTTTTATTTTTTTCTCATGATGACATGAAACGATGTATGAAATTGTAAAGCTAGTATTTACCAACCCGCTTTTAAATAGCTCATTATGGATTCATTTTCTTCTATCCCTCTTGAGCTACAACAGAATCTGTAATGTAATCTATTCATACAAAATTAAGACAAAGTAGAATATTAAGCTTTCGTAAGAACATTTTGTAGAATCTCTGTACAAAATAAAAGAAATGGATAGGGAGTAAACATTACATTTTAAGCTAGAGTTAGCTTTTCCAATTGCGCATTAAGCTTGTTTGTACAAACCGTGCATGCTTCCATGCAACAGTGCGCATCAAGTTGCGTGGCATACGCACGAATGCAGCTGCACTTTTATTGACTTGACGGTGCGCTCGCTCTTTGCCCAAGTTATCTTTAAGTGAGGCGCACGACTGGTTGTCATGGTTACGAGGCAGGGATCGAACTGGGGCAAGTGCGGCCGTACGCGTGTACCAATGACCCAGATGCAGCATCCCCTACACCGCAACCTGTGGGTTGTGCACGGACGCCCTCCCGGCCACCCCTCGCTCGCCCGTGGGGAACCGCCCTCACCAATCACGAGCTCCAATAGCGTTCCCTCAGTGTCTATTTCACCTCCCATGTGTTTATTATAGCAGTCACATTATATGTAACAGAACTATTTCTACAAACGTCTATTGCAATTAATCCGAAGTAAATAGAAGTGACTGCTTTTTAAGGATGATTTGTGTAACAGTGAGTAGAGGAAGTCTGAATACAAGACACTGATTTTCTACTTAATGATGACTGATACAAATTGTTGGCCAAGTAGGTTCAAGGATGCAAAATATGAAAATTCCAATTGGCCAGGAATGTACCTATGTCAGGGGCTAACACAATGAGAAGGTATGCAAAATCAATAAATGTAAACAAATAACACTTCCAACACCAAGCTACGTTTTTTTTTTTAAATTGAACATGTATGCTTATTCTACCAAAATGAAAACTAGTGCTGCAATTAGTAATAACATACTTGGTTTCACGTTTCTAAACTTCATACGTTCTGAAATACATCGCTGTTAGAGGATAGCAATGGCGCCACCGTTTCTGACGTAATACAATGCATGTACTTCTATGCTCGGAGCAGGGGCTGCTTGCACTGGCCTGTAGCCTTCTGTAAACAAACCGATATCAGCTCGGCACGTTCTAGCTTCAGTGTACTAGTGTCTTCTGATCTGATCTGCCATACTGTAATGTAATTCACGTACGTTTCGGATATTCCTTTCCATATTGAGACATTAAACCGCCAACGACAGTAGAGGATATGCAACATCGTATTAGTGCGGCGTGGCTTTTTTCCTTTGAAATTTTACCTCCTCCAACGTTGTTATATCGGACGATGAACGGAATGGGTGAAATGACGCTCAAATGAGCCCAGGGTCCGTAGAGCTTAGTTACCCGACATTCGTTTTTCAGGATTACCCAGGTAACTCACCCTGACCGAGATTCGAACTCGGGCCCTCTTGAACGTGAGGCAGACTCGCTACCACCACGCTACCGAGGCGGGCTAGTGCGGTGTGTGCGGGAATATCTGTAGAAACACTGCAATCCGTGCAACTGTCTTGTTACCAGATTCCAAAAGTGTATTGATACAAATGGAGGGCACTTCGAACATTTGTTGAAGTGACACGGTTTCATCGGACAAGATGCTACTGGTGATTTGTAGCTGCATTTTCCATGCTGGATGTAATGCACGACAATGAAGTTTCTGAGGGGCATAGGCCACTATTAAATGTGTTTAGAACAGCGGAACCAAGTTTATCACTAATTGTAGTTCAAGTTGCCATTTTGCTAGAATAAATCTACATCTTCATTTTAAAAAAACGTAACTTGGTATTGGAAGTGTTATTTGTTTACATTTATGGATTGTGCATACCTTCTCATTGTGAGCTCCTGACATAGGTGCATTCCTGGTCAATTGGAATGTTCATATTTTGTTTCATTTTGGAGACATTTGAGGTCGCAGAGTTAGGTGGGACATCCTGTGTATTTAAGATTGTTAGAGCCTTTTTTCATAAAATAGACAAGTATGGAGAGATACCTCATGTAAAGAGTAGTTCGGGAAGGAGGATTTTCTTAAATCTTCGTGTTGCTTCCTTGAAATTGCGAATCAAATGCCAAATTTGGAATTCATCGGTCATTCTGAACGTGAATTTTTGCTGAAATCCCGATACCGAATTTCAAGTGGAGTGCCCTACTTCTATACTTACTGTAGGTACTTAGAAGGGAAAGTAAAACGAATGCGACAAAGAATTTAAACTAATATTCCAATTTTGGTGCCGACTTAAACTCGTACAAAATAAAGATTAATAAATTGATAACCTTTAAGCTGAAAAAATTCAACGTACAGAAAAAAATTAATTGGAAATAGTGTAAAGACAAAATGGTTGTATTCGATTGAAAAGTTCAAAGTAAATAGGTCATAAAGTGCTTCGGAGCTTTAAGTTTCGTAAAACATAACAGTAATGTGTAAGCGGACTTCTTGATCGCTATTTTTGTCCCTGCATGGCAGTCTCAGGCATACACACTTCAGTAGGCTTACCTGACGGGAACTGCTGACCTTATGTGAAAAGGATGGCTGCAGAACTTTTCTGAGGGCGGTGTTAAATTTCTATTAGCTAGTATCCATGTCGAAACCATAGTAGTATGATATACATACATCCTCCATATAGTGAGGAATTTTAAAACGTGCTGTGTTTTTAATTGTTTTTATTTGTTGCATTTATACCCCGCCTTTAACTGCAATGGTTATATCGGCGGCCGTTCTCCTTTGGAACATATCGAAGGTGTTAATTCATATTCGTTGGGTTTTAATAATTAGATCACGCACACATTCGCACTCTCATTCATAATTCCAGACTCTAGGGAAGATGAGTTATCTTGGTCGGAGAAAACTCTCCACCCCCACCGCCAAGAATCGAACCCGGATCCTTAGCACAGCAGGCATGTGCTCTACCGACTAGGTTACGGGGCCAGCCTTTTCTGTATTGTTATGCTTAAAACAATGAAGAAGCATTCCCGTGATTGTTTTTGTTACATCTGCAGAGAATTCATACATAATAAACAAAGGAAACAAACTACAACAATATTGAAAACTGCATATCGCCTGTGTTTCTGCTGTCCACTCGGTGACCGAGCACCACACATAAGCTGCATCCGATGCTATGTAAAACTGACCCAGTAGCTAAAAGAGCAGAAGCAGCACATGCCGTTTGAAGTTCTACTGATATGGCATGAACAAGAAAATCATACCAATGACTAATTTCTGCATAACCAAAATAACAGGCATTTTCGTTAAAAAATAAACAGAAAATCTTATCTTCCAAGTTGTTCTCTACTATTAGATCAATATCTAATAGGATGACTTACCAAAATTGATAAGAACGTTCATATCAACACCTATCAAGTTACCTTACAATGCTATGGAAGAAAGAAATCCACCTTTTCCTTCACAATAGAAACTTAATAACTTACTGTGCGAATTGTACCTGTCAAAAGAGATGCTGAAATCCTGGCTTTAATATTTTAGGAGTGTAATTTGGTGGAAACATGAGTCACCTATTTTTAGAAATAGAAAACAAGAACTATTGCCATATTTCAGGCACGGGTCACTCTGTTGTGATGCGATTGATGTCAAAACTAAACATTGTGCACTACATTGAAGATTGGTGTTTACTTATATATTCCTCCGAAGTATGTTTGAAGCCTGTGATACTTCACGAAGACAATGAACTGCCATCTGCTTCTGGGGCCCTGAAAGAGACCACTAGATGAGAGATAATGTGAAATAATGATGGAGATAAAATGGAGGGACAGGAAATCGGAGCATGTAATTAACCTACCCATCATTCGCCTTGCGACCTGGGTAAAACCACCGAAAAAACCATGGGTCAGGTAGGTCGGCCACGGGAATTGAAACCGGACCTCCTGAATGCAGGCCAGAGACGAAACCGCCTGAGCCATACCGCTCGGTAGAGGAAGTAAGAAGCAACATATTAGATAAATGATATTAATGTGTTTCCTCTGAAGTGTTTTACTTTTGAGGACATACGATAAATTCCTGTTTATTTTGTAGAGCCGAAGCTAACTTAGTACTTTTAAAAGCTTTTATCTTCCTATATCCATTGTGACATTTTGTGAACCTTGGATGCACAATGTAGTGCACTTTTCTTTCACTGTCTAACTCTTCAGGCACCGTGGGCTTAGTTTACGCCTGAAGTGAAACTACCCCGCCAGACAGGATAGCCGAACAAGTTGCCGCATAAGCACGGCGATATTTCACCACTCCCAACTGCACGAGACAGTCGAACATCTCTACAAATATTTGGAGAAACATAGATCCAATATAGATGCACAGATTCTTTTCATAAGCAGGAGAAAAGATTTTTCATTCCAATATTTCTTCACACCATCTGCACTGAAGTAGAAATAATTATAGCCGGAAGATAGCGAGAAACAATAGTATATCACTCACTAGTAAATGAACAAAAGAGATATTCCTGATTCCTGAGGTTTAATGAAGGGTGATTAAAAATCTCTAACAGTTCTCTGTTCACTGAATGTCCACGAAATAATGAACTATTTTTATTTAAACTTAATATAAATATCCAGCGGAATCCGCAGCTTTAGTTTTCCTTTTTTACTATCTTTCTGGATTAAACTGAATACAGTGCATTTAATCCAGAAATTCTATATAGAAATTTAACTGGGGATACACTTTTAGCAGTAAACTGAACAGCAGCACAATTAGAGAAAAAAATTTCCGTGTTCAGCGTCTTCTAATACTGCGAAACGAAGCTTTTTGTCAGAAGACCTCTCCCAAATACTCTTGATCTGGTTTTATTTTATGAAAATAGCTCCGTTTTTATTAACATGCCATATGATTTAAGATAGTTTTATGATAATTTAAATGCGTATTCTGAATATTTTTCAAATAACGGGTAAAGTTATCTTTATTCTTAATTACTTCTGTGCATTTATTAAAACGTAAAACTTTGGTTAAATGGTAGATACTGTAGAACAGACCGACATACCTTAAAGCACGCAGTTTGTCAAATACACTTTGTGGTGTCTAGTATTTTCTAGATATTTTTATTGGTGTGAATTTTCAGCCTTTAATCTTTTAATGATTTATGGATGCCCTCCCGTGGGCATCCATAAAGCATCGAATTTCAAAGATATTGCATAGCAATCCACGTTTTAAACAGAGGACTATAGCTTTAGCCTACTCCATTGTACCTATAATTAAATGTGTGATGAATGTATTTCTAATAACATTAAATAGATATACGTTTCATAATAATAGTTCATAGAGGAGAAAGTCTTGTGACTACACATAAAAATACGTTTTCTTCCTTCCTAGGTAAGCGTTAGAGAAAGTAATATACGCTTAATGAGTAAGTTAGGTATATTAATAGCAATATTAGTATTACTAGTATTATTATTAGTATGATTATTAATGCTTAGACAGAATATATAAAATTGAAAATATCTGTAGCTGTTTTGAAAAGTCAAAAAACGTTTTCAAAGCAATAGTTAAGATTTTTTAATTTACTTCCTCCAACGTTAAGTCATGTAGGAAAAGGAATTAAATTGGTGGAATGATGTTAAATGAGCCCAGGGTCTATGAAGCTAGTGTTACCCAACATTCATTTTTATGATAAGGGAAAACGCCAGAAAACCTTATTCAGGTAACTCAACCTGACCGAAATTTGAACTCCGGATCTCTTGAACGTGAGGTAGACACGCTGTCATTTACGCTACCGAGACGGGGGTAATTGTTAAGATAATTCTACTGAAAACTTCTCGAACAGTTCTGAAGTGGTGACATTTTATTATTTCGTTGATAGTTTGGAGCCTTTGTTTATGAAAAATATAATTAAGTTTCATATCACATGGTCATGCGTCGTAACACTTAACCTATAAACTAGCAGAAGTCAAGTGTTTCCGGTCGCACCTCTCGAAAACTTTGGCTCCTGTCCTTTGGCAGTGTAAGATAGGCTTTTGTTGACTTCCCTGCCAAGCAGGTGCAGACAGCAAAGTGACAGAAATTTCCCCCTCTAGTAAATATTCTTGCTCCGTGATAGCATGGCCTTGCCTAACCGATTACCTGCTTGTGCTCTGTAGCAGTGTTGTCAAGGTTACACACTTCGAACGACGTAACACAAGGAGCGTTATCAGCGGCTTGTCTGTATTCACGAGTAAAAGCCGTGTAATACGTACCTTCTGAAATGTTTTTCTTTAAACTAAGACACTCAATACAGATTCGGGTTTTACAGTCTGATTTTTAAAAGAAGATACGTGTAGGTCATAAAGCAAGGGACGCGAAGGGTAAGAAGAGAAGGTCGTTGCTATGGAAACGTTAACAAAGGTTGCCATATTGCTTGCACTGGTGAATCACATACTCCTCAGGTTAGTTATCGCTAATTTTGTGCGGGAAACAAGAGTTTGCTTTAGTGTTCAATTACGTTCTGTATTGTTAGCCTACTTTGTGAAAGCAAAATTAAAGTACGTTGTTTTGAAGCAAGACGTGGCGGTAGGATTAGAGGTAGACGGAGGATTCATGGCCCGAGGCAAAGATCAGCTTACGGTTCCTGTGTTCCATTGCATATCAAGCTAGTTAATTTGTATGTTCTCTTAGGGAATTCTTTGAACAGGAATACGAGAGTTTACTCCTTATCAATGAACAGTTTGTTGCTTCAACCAAAAGCGACAGCCGCATGTCAGCATATATGCTTGCACGTAAAAGAATTCCTGTGGGTCAAAATTCCGGCATATCGGCGATATTGATATGAACATGGCAATTGACAAATTCGTTAATAATAGTATATTGCGATACTAGTGTGCTAAGAATTTATACGGAACGAGGAAAGGTTTGAAAAAAAACGAGGCGCTTGCGTCTAGTTTCCTTCCTCGAGAATGCGTTATGTGCTTACAACATGTGTATTGCATACCATTTTTGCACTGTGTATTTATATTAATATGAATTTTAGTATTTAATATATTAAATTAAATATTAATAAATATAATTGGAGATAAATGTTAGATTTTAGAATGTGCGTCGCCTATGTGTTGCTATGAAGAAATTACTGCAGTGGTGCGGGAATTTACGAGGTATAGCAACAATAACGGTAAGTATGGAATATTAGTTACATCGTGTAAAGATTATTTAAAGGAACTCACATGTGAAGACTCTACAATTCATTGAATGTGTGAACAAATTATTTTTGTTCTTAAAGTAGGCTAATGCAGATTAAATATTCATGTTTCTGTTGAGATGTGATAACCTCGAGCGCTTGTTTATATTTCGTATGTTGAGAGGGTAAAGAGGGGAGTATACATAACTTAGTTCTAGGCAACATAGCAGCACCTTAAGTGGAGAAACAGATGACCTTCACGTATGTTCTTTTAAAAATCAGACTGTATGTAACAGAACAGTGCTTCTTTTTTATTTTATTTATGTTTTTTTATTTTTTTTATTTTATTTATTTTTTTCATGGTTTTTTTTTTTTTTTTTTTTTTTATTTATTTAAGACGGGAATGGGTACCGGGTAATAATTTTTTTCTTGTTTTATTGGCTTGTACTGTGAGACAAATGAAGGGTTCTATTTGCTTAGATGGTTCTTAGATCTGCATTTGTTCCATATGATAAATGTATGGCTCCAGAGAACGTAAGGTTTTCTTCCGTATAGAGGTCCAACTCTGCTCTTTCAAAAATATACGTAGGTGCTTTCCCAACACAGTGGCTCCTCGCCTTACTTTTATCAGCCAATGTAGTGCACCAGCAACCAACCACACAGCAAAATTGTGAAATTTCTTGTCCTTGAAACGAAACTCCAGTTGTACCAGCTGTGGCACCGAACGTAAGTATTCTTCTGGACGAAGTTTATGTAATGTGTCTTGGATGGAGGTCCAAATCAAGTCAGCCCGCTGACAGTTGTACAAGCGATGTTCAGGTGTATCATCTTCCACACATACGCCACAGATCTTCGAATTCACTCTCCCGTGACGTCACATCTTTTCTGCAGTTGGAACCGTTTCATTAACTACTTCATAAACCGTTTCTCTCCATATCGACGGAAGGTTACAGTTGGTTGCATTGGCCCAAACGCATTTCCAGTCACGACTGTATTTTGTTTCTACATTAGGTCGTTGAATACCTGGCTTCGTCAAGTGACGATAGAGGTTCTTGGTAGTCAGAAAATTCTCCAGTCGCTCCCCAGAATTTTCAAGAGCACGAAGCTTGGCAACCAAACGATTAAATTCCGGTGTAGGTCTCTCCACGGTATGTAACTGGTCATACCAAAACTTCTTGTCAATCGGAGACTCACTGCTAAGTAACGAGGACAATCCTCTCTTTCCCAACAGCGCCATACACTTGTTGTCAACATCCACTAGACCACAACCACCTTTCTTTAGAGGAAGACGCAATTGCGGGCGAGCAACTCGATATGCTTTCCCCGTCCACAGGAAGTATCCGAGCAGAGTCTCAAAACGTTGGGCGAACTGCTTAGGGAGCGGCAAAATCTGCGCTACATACCACAGTTTACTCAAGGCATAAGTATGAATGTACCAGACGCGTTGCAACAACGTTAGATTTCGAGAGCGATCTTCATGTAAGTTAAAACGTAGCGCGTTGATCCTCTGGGTCCAATTAAGAGAAATCATTTCTGATATGTTAGAGGTAAATATAACCCCTAGTATAGTGGTCTGTGGAACCACTTTCATATGCAGCAAAGTTGGTGGATGTTCCCAGGTACCTAGTGGAAGGATTTCTGATTTGTGGGCGTTGAGCTGAGCTCCCGAAAGTTGACTGTAAGTCACAATCGCCGTGGCTATCTCCTCCATATCCTGGTGATCTTTGGCCAAAACCGTCACGTCATCCGCGTAAGCCATTACTTTAAGGCGTTCCCCAGCTATATTTAAGCCTTGCAGTCTATCTTGTAGCATCTGGAGTAATGGATTGAGTGTCAAGGCAAACAGTCCCATAGATAAGGGACACCCCTGCCTGACTGATTGTCGTATTGGAATAGGTGTCGACAAAAAGCCGTTACAAAGTATTCTTGACGACGCTTGGCGATAAAGCCCTTGAATCGCCGCTACCATTTGTTGAGGTACCCCAGCTGCGCGCAAACACCGCCAGATATACCAGTGCTGAACTCCATCAAAAGCTCTATGAAAATCCAGATTAACTAATGCCAAGGAGCTATGGTGCTGCTCAAGATGGACGACCACATCTCTTAATTCCGTAAGGGCACCGAGAATGTTCTTGCGTTGAAGAGCTGTTTGATTAACATGGAGCACCTCCTCAAATGCTGGTTTTAGTCTGCTGGCCAAAAGCTTCGCAAAGATTTTGTAATCTGAATTAAGCAGTGTTATTGGGCGAAATTCCATCGCTGCCTGAGGGCAGTGTTTCCGCGGGAGTAAAATTATAATTCCATCCGCGAAATGTTCTGGAAACCAGCCTCCATCCCATAATTCCTGTAACACTGCAACAAACTCATCCTTAATTATCGGCCAGAATGCAAGATAAAATTCATAAGAAAGACCATCCGGGCCAGGCGCCGTATTGCGTTTCAAATGTTGCACCACTTGATGTACTTCTCGTTCCGTAATGGGACCTTGTAGATTCTCCTCCGTGGACTGACTGTGAGCCACGGGGCTACTCAGGGCCACCGCGCTAACCATGGGTTCCGCTTGAGCCTCGCCAAATAGGCGCTGGTATTGCTCCTGAAGATAAGGCAATAGCTGGCGTGTCCCGTGTAACACCACACCAGTAGCAGCGTCAGTGAGTGATGAAATGTACTTGGCCTGTCCATGAGAGCGTGCCTTGGCCAATGAATAAAAGGAGGCTTGTTCATCGGAGAGAGCGTGCGACAAGGGGGACCGAATGGCGCAACCCTGCAGCATTTGATCTTGTTTGCTTTTAATTATTTCCTTTATTCTCCTGATAGCCGGAGCGACCTCGGCACCTCGATTCTGCTGCTCATGTAGATTCCAAAGCACCTCATTGTAAAATTGCATCACCTCTCTTCTTTCACGGGCCTTCTCAAAACTAATTGTTTTGAAGAATGCATTGATGGCCGGTTTTGCCGTAACGGCCCACCATTCTGATTTACGGTAGGCACGGTGATACGAGGGTTTTAAAGCTACCCATCTTGTAGCAAAGTGCAATCGACAGTCCTCATCCTGAAATAGGGTTGAATTGATTTTCCAGTAACTCCTTCCAGTATCTAGACTAGGAGCCGTGAGTTTTAGAGCACACGTCACGGCGTGGTGGTCACTAAAGGCAACGGGATGAAAATCAATGCGCTGGAAATGGGGAACCAAGGTGTCAGATAAATAAAAACGATCCAGTCGGGATGCAGAGGCGCCTCGGAAAAAGGTAAATTGCACCGTATTACCATGCTGCAGCTCCCAGGCATCACGTAGATGTAATTGCGTCACTAACTGCAGAAGCATTGGGCTGAGATTGGCAGCGCCTTTCTGATCCTTAGCCTGAAGCGTACAGTTGAAATCCCCTGCAATAATACACTCCTTACCGGAAAGTAGATGGGCTGTCAACGCCTGTTGAAAGAACTGCTCACGTTCCTGTCGTCGATTGGAACCGGAAGGAGCATAAACGTTAATCAGAGCAATGTTATCCAGCACAGCCGATACGACGCTCCCCGATGGATGTAATTGAAAGTCAGAACACTGGATACCACGGCGATAGAGTAGGGCAGTGCCTCTGCCTTCTGGACCCAAGTTAACCACATGATTATAATTATACAGGGCTGACTAATTATGCGTATTAACCTCCTGCAAGAAACACACGTCCACGTCATGCGTCGTGAGGAACTGATGTAACAATTTTTGATTTCGTAGATTTCTAATGCCGTTAACATTGACAGTAGCCAATATTTGAATACGAGGTAGCGTAGTCATGAGACTCCAGAAATACAAGGCAGGGAGAAACCAGTGCAGGGGTATGATAATGGTTCGGACAACTATTGAGAAATTGAAACTTTAGCTAGCGCGTCCGGTGGTTTGAGACGAGGGTCTCTGGAAGCGAGCACTACTCGAGGTTGTCCAGGACTACCAGTTGCGTCTACTGTCACAGACACTGATTGCAATGCATCTCCCGGAACCTTCCCTGACACCACCTCCTTTGCAGATTTATCACCGTCTTCTAGAGTCGACTCATCAGCGCTCGACATCGACGGTGCGTCCTGCGTGACTGAAGCACTCCATTCTCCAGCAGACTGGGCGGTTTTCGACTTCTTGGCTTTCTTTCGTGAATTGGTCCCCGAAGATATATGGGTAGGCTGGGGGGCGGTCGCAGCACCAATTTTACGCTTCTCCGTCACAAGAACTCCCGCCTCCGTACAATCGGGCGACGTCACCTCCTCACGGCAGTCCTCGGACCCCGTTGGTTTCGGATCCATTTGTGGTTGCCTGTCTACTATGACGGCGGACACAGGGGACATCTGTGTTGCTTGTGGCAGCTCCTGCGACTGGATTACACTCTCTTGTACTGCAATTTCTTTTTGTGTTTCCTGGGGCTCCCTGCGCAGAAGTGATGGTACAGGTAAGACCGTCTTTCTATTGGGACAGTTCTCTTTGACGTGAGTGGGTTCCCCACATACATAGCAGGTTTTCACCTGACCAGCATAGCTCACTGTAACACGATAGCCCATAGGAATCGCAGTTTTCAGAGCCATTTTCACAGCACGAACACCAGTATTCACAGGTATTTTATACGCATTGCCCCATTGCTCTCTCCGAACTTCATACACTTTGCCATACTGTTCCAATTTTTGTCGTATTACCTCGTTCGGTATCTCCGGCGGTAGATCAAACACACGCACCGTGGTGGTATTGCCTGTGGCCCTTTCGACTGTAACTGTTGTACGCTCCCCGTTCGCATACGTAAACACCGCGGTACCAGCAAACTTCTCTAACAGCCTTTCCAGTAGAACCACCGAAATGAGCTTTATATAAATTGCTCGATCCCGCGCAATTAACTGCAGCGTATCCACCTGGTCAGCAGTAAGCTTCAAGGTATCTGCAACAAATTCATGAACTTCTAATGCCGTTGGCCTCGTCGCAGTGATCTCAAATTTCACTCACAGTGTATTTATTCTGCCGTAGATTTCCATGCTAACAGTAGCACTATTACCGTATGAACACAAAAACAAAATCCGGCCTCAGGCTTCAGGCACGCTGAGGCACCAAGGAAAGAATAATAAGAAATAAAATAACTGAGAGTCGTTGAGAACAAAAGCCGTAATTCGACCGCTGAACCTCACACCGCACAACAGGCAAAACAGCATCACCGTATCGCGTGGTAGGCACGACCTTCACTGCCCGGCAGCTCACGGCCGACTGTATGCTTCTTAGTGTGACGGCCATATATGTATGCTGCAAGGTGTTTCAGTTTATTTACGTTTTTGTATTTTTTATTTTTTAGCACAACATACTAATTGCTACTAGGCAGTGAATGCTACTGCCGACAACTTTGAATAAAATTTTTTTATCCCAATGTTCACTGAACGTATTGGCCCGCTATAAGGCGAGGGGGCCGCTGCCCTCTCACTTCGCCTTCTTCAACACGTCTGAGAACCACAACCGGGCCCGCTTATGTTTGATTTGATGCATATCATGTGTGGTTATGAGACGAAACATATAGGAACAGAAAATACCTCTATTATTTCATTCGTTCGATGCGTGAAAAAGGAAGCTCAATAATTATACACTGGTCTGTTAACTCCGTGAGACTGCAGCGACAACTGCATGAGCGACATTTTCTACAGGATATATTTAACTGCCGTAAAATTTGTATTGACGTTCTATACCTAAGTCCTGTTAAGAAGAAAGGAGTGCAGATATAGCTCCCATAGTAGTAGGGTCGCCAGAGTTTTATATTGTTCGCCTTTGTCGTTCTGCGTGCAGTACGGTATACATAGGTAGCGCACGGCAGATGTTTCTTGTTTTTGTTTTTTCATGTAATAATGAGCCCAGCTTTCCTTGGAGGTAATTCGCTACGAACAATCGAAAACTATTTTGGTGGAACACTACATATCAGTGGCTGGTTCTACATTGTCATGATCCTATGACTTCTATCATAACTAGAAGTGGAATCTAAAAGTTTGCTGAACTTGTTTACTCATTTAAATTACAACAAATTACACAGAGAATTTTATGATTGAATAATACGTTGTTCAGTGTTACTAGAGGTAAAAAATACGTAACATTGACTTAGTTTCAATGTGTGTTCAAATCTATTCGTAAAGATTACTCCCCCCGTCCCATAATAATTGTCCGGTCCACCGAAATAGCTTTACAGAAGTTACTGGCAAGGGAATGTTTTGGATTTACATACGTGCAGAGTTGCGCAGTAGTTCAGTGAACACGACTGAAGAGTACTCACGCGACCTTATCACAATGATCAACAAACACCGCCAAGACAATTACCAACAGTGGGCGTTGGTTTTCATAATACCGCTGTGGTGCTGTATGCAGTCCGGTTCGAGTACAACCCTACTGTAAGTCTGTAAATAGCAGTAACAGTAAGAAATGACAAACTTAATGACGTCTTTCTCACTTTGCAGTCCTGTCTTATTCAATTAAAGAAAGTGTATGGTGGGAACGGTTACAAGATTGACCATGTGCAACGAGTACACTTGGAGCGCCACAACGTACTAACATCTCGTTTGGAATGCCCTCGAAACATTTACAACGAGGCTTCAGCAGCCCTGCAGCAGTAGATCTGTCGCGGCAAGG
This sequence comes from Mantis religiosa, assembly GCA_030765055.1. Taxonomy (NCBI): domain Eukaryota; kingdom Metazoa; phylum Arthropoda; class Insecta; order Mantodea; family Mantidae; genus Mantis; species Mantis religiosa. The sequence continues at coordinate 177,300,866 of CM060948.1, forward strand.
CAAACTATTGAATTGGCAGCCTTCTCCAATAACAGTGTACATTATGGTAGGAGTGGAGTACTCCGTTGTTTGTTCTTGATTTCTTGTCATTTTGTACTGATCCTGGAGCAATAAATCTACACTACGGTATTTTCAGTTTATACTAATTCTGGAGCAATAAAATTGTGAGAATCATTCCCTTGTTTCATTTGCATCCTACATATTCCTAATCACCATCGTCACAGTTTGTGAATCATACAATTAATGTGGGAAAAATATACACGCCTTGTGGACAATTAATATGGGACAAACGAGGTGCATGTACCGGTCAATTATGGGACGGAGGTAAGGCCGCCATATTTCGGATACCATTTTTATTTTTGGGTATTCTACATGTTTTAGTGCATCAATAGACACGAAATTCTGTGTCGACTTTCTTTATTCTTATTAACTTAGAGTACCTTAATAAAAATGTATTATAAAGTTCACATAATACATAATGAAAACCATTAAAGAGCATTTGGATTAGCTTACAAAATGGTTCCTAATTTCGGATACTGTCGTGGAGTGCGATAAGCCAGTTGAGTGTCCCTTCATAAAATCCCTGAGACATGTTTCTCCAGCCATACCACTACTCGAATTAAATTCATGCTTTACATTGTTGATCAAAGCTAGCTGGAATGCCATTCGTCTAATGTCTTTCTTTCTAAGTCTAAAATAGCGATTATCCATAACCGGACAGTATGTAGCCAGTTCGGTTTCCAGCTTCTCACCAAGTGCACACTATTTTCCGATTTCTGTACTCAATAAACTAAGTATCTTTCTGTTTGTGGTTTACATAATTCTCTAGTGTAGAGCGAGGTACGCCATAACATTTGGAAGTTTTTAAAAATCCCATTTTCTTCTCCTTGACGGCCTTTACTGCTTCTCTCATTGCTTCTTCTGACCACTTCCTTCTGCGTCCTGGTGCCATCTGAGGAACAAAGTCTTTGAGATCGGTAAAATATTGTTCATTCCTAATTTCGGATATCCGAAATTACGATGCCCTGTGGTATCCGAAATTAAGCACTCCGCCATATTGGCTAAATAACAGATTGGATTAAACAAGATATAAGTAATTTCAAATGTTAATGCATATAAGGAAACTATCATATATTAACATATTACAGACAGTAATTACGTGATATAGGACCTTACCTTAAACTCAAGAAATCGCTCTGAAAAGTGATCTGATCGTTAACAAAACAATTTACGAATGCTACTTCACCGCAACTAACTGCATAATTGCTAGAGGTTCACTGTGTTCACCTGGTACTTCCTCCTGCTTCTTCACATGATTTCCGAGGGAGTGCATTAGCTCACGGAGCAGAAAATCTACCATTCGAAATTAGGCACCTATCCGAAATATGGTGCCCTTGCCCTATATCTACGTTTTCTACAAGTAATATAGTTCGTATTTTGGTTTCAATTAATGTATAATACCACATGGAACCCTATTATCTATAGTAATTGCCCGCCTCAGTAGCGCAGGCGAGAGTGTGTCTGCCTCATTCAAGAGCTCCCTAGTTGGAATCTAAGTGAGATTCAGCTATCGAGATAAAGCTTTTTTCTGGAGTTTTCTCTTTTTCTGAAAGATGAATGTAGGAAAACATAGACCCTGGGCTCATTTGAACATTTCACAAATTTTATTCATCGTCCGGTATAACTTAACGTTGGAGGATCTATAATCACCTACATAAGTATCTAAGATATTGTACATTGTAAACAAACCGAGTTCTATTGATGACTTCCTTTATTTTTTAACAAAATTATTAAAAAGCGCGTATTCTTCTATTTCATATTAATCCAGATAAGCATTAGCTTACTTGTAATGTAAGGGGAATATTGCAAAACGGCAAGTTTTAAGCGATAGTTGGATCTTTTAAAGCTGGTCGCCATGAAATGGCTTGGAATTCCATTTTCTTTGCATGGTCTAGAGATAAAACAATAACGATTCCGCATTTTAGAAAACTCAAAATTCAAACAAATGAGAAATATCTCCAGTGGTTCACTCTACACAAAAATGTATAGGAAACAACTTGTACCTTTCAATAAGCTCTGCACTTTTTGTGTGGTAAGGTTTTGTCTATCTTTCACTTTTCCGAGTAATGTAAAATTAATCCAGAACGAGCAGAACTTCTGAGGGCATTCCCAAGAGAATTCAAAACATACATTTAGTTTGTTAGGAAAATATCCTAAACTTTCATTAAGAGTATTAAGATACTACTGAACTTCAATATAAGTTTAATATTCAAACGACTTTTCCTTTTTGAGTTATTAAGTTCGTACACGCGAACGCGCGTGCGGTACATTTCCTGAAAATGCTTTTCTTAGATTTAAGGGATCCCAAAACATGCATTTCTGGTGAAATCTCTGTATCGAATTTCAGGGTGGAATGCAGTACTTCCTCTGCTATACCTTCGGTAAGTAAGCGTTTGTCATTCCCGGGGTCTCGGGCCATTGGTCCTTCAGTTTTCGGAGGTAGGTTTAGGGTTAAGAGCCCCACATCTAAAACACATTAGTATGTAACCCTTCAGAGGATAGCCACGGTGGTGTGTGATGTCGGGTTGACCAGGTTCGGAACCACAAAGAGGTTTCACCTGACATGAAGGTAGCGTGGAATCCCCTACAGCATAGGATACTAAAACCAATTTTGGTGTTGTCATTACTAAGAAGAGACGTATGGTTGATCTTGCTTTGGAAGGAGCTGCTATTATATCCGGGAGGTGAGAGCCCGCCTTGGTAGCGTGGTGGTAGCATGTCTGCCTCACGTTCAAGAGGTCCCGAGTTCTAATCTTGGTCAGGGTGAGTTACCTGGATAAGGGGTTTTCCGGAGTTTTCCCTTATCCTAAAAGACGAATGTCGGGTAACTCTAAGCTCTTTGGACCCTGGGCTCATTTGAGTATCATTTCACCCATTCCATTCATCGTCCGATATGACTTAACGTTGGAGGACGTAAATTACAAAAAAGGGAAGTGTGATACTCCTCATTCTTAATCATCGCTCCATTAACAGCTACCTGTTACCTCTTTCAACCCTTTCGTGGTTCAGGTCACTCAAATTCTATCACCTATCTGTCTTCTTACTACTCGCAGAAGAGAAAGTAATAACGATTATGTTTGAATTTGAGACTGGATAATTTATTATTCAGAAAGATTACCTACTTTAATAGAAATTAATATATGTCGGTCTTGATATTGCGAACTCTTTGCAGGTCCTTACGATAAACAAGGAAAGGTGTATATCACCTCAGAATATTGGTTTCTGTTACTTTGAAGGGCTTTAATGGATAGTTGTCACTTTCCTCGTTCTCCATTTGTGAAGTTGCTTGTTATTTGGTCAGAATAAAGATTACTGTACAAAAATTTTTGATAACTTGCATTCATAGCAAGGTAACAAAACAGCTGTCTTGTCAATAACAGGAAGTACAATGATTACTTGTGATAAACACCACAAAGAAGTTTTGCCATGAGCAGGTACAGTTAGTTCATTTTATAATTATACTGACATCGTCACTAAACAGAAAAGTGAAACCAGCTTTTATCACGTGATTTACTGCACGTGGGGAAGATGGTCTGATATCTCTGATTGGGTCAAGTTAAATCTGAATCTATTCCTTCTAGATGGAAGCAGGGCAGCAACATGCTCTAATCCAGCAATGAAGAATGTGACGTAAAGTGAAATGAGCCATTTTGGGGTGATGTAAAGCGACTGAACTTAGCATGACGTAATTTTAAGTCGAACTTATGTGTATGTTAAGTTTGTCACATGATAATTAAAACCAATCGACGTGAAGTAGTAGCATACAATTCATTCCTCAAATTATATATTTACGTTCGCAGTCTTTAACTTCACGTTAAGTAAAGTAATACTTGATTTAGTTGGCAACTGTGTTCTGAGTGTTTTTCATTCTTGAAGGTGCAGGAATTTAATATTAAAGAGAGGAAAAGGGCAGATGTAAGGATATAAAGATACTTCTGTAATCTGCATTAATGTAAATCAAATAATACTCCAGATGTTGATAGAATTATGATTTAATTTTCCAAATATCCATATGTTTTGAAAAGAATATTACTACACTGTTTGTTCGTTTGTTTTCAGGTTGTGCTGGTGTTCATTCTCAGTATCGCATCGTTAATGATATACTTCATTGACGCCTCAAGGTAAGCTTAAGGACTTTGTGCTCTCTGTTTACGATCTTTCAGAAAATAACTTTGTTACAACATGTGAATACCACGTTTCGAAGCTAACAATTTAATAGTGTTTGTGGGAAACGGTATGAAAATAAAAAATAAACACGCGCACGCACGCCCACATACACGCACACACATCAGAATTTTCATGGAAAACCAGCTATTAATGCTTTATGAATATTTATACTTTATGGATATTTATACTTTGTTATATTTATACTTTATTATATTTGTTTTATTATCTTTATACTGTATTTAATATTTATTAATATTTACACTTTCTAAACACCACCGAGGCCATGCCATAGTTGAGTGGTTAGACCGCTTGCTCTCAATTTGGCTGCCTGGGTTCGATCCCAGGCGACCGCAAAGTGGGATTTGTGCTGGACAATATGGCGCTGGGGTGGGTTTTCTCCAGGTCCTCCAGTTTCCCCCACCATCATTCCACCAGTTGCTCCATCATTCATCTCAGGAGTTGGGCCCACCCCTCAACCCTGATTTCATCTCAGGTCAGATGCATGGGCTCTCTCACTCTGAGGGAACCCAAGTGCCTCCTAACGTCACCATTGACGAGAAAGGGAGAAAGAAAAGAAAGAAAAAGAAACCATTAGGAATCGGAGGGAAATTGAACTGGTAATGCGCTCACCTAGTTTACTACGAAAGGTGTGTATGTGAATCACCCTTGTTGCCATAAAATGCTAATTTCTGTGACAGTTTTGACGCGTACCTATATATTATAACAGCTTGCGTGAACTCAATGGGGACGATAGAAACGTTTATGTAGCATATTCCTCTTCGTCGCCTTCTTTTGGTGGTCAGATACTAATGAATGGTGACAAAATTATAGTTGTTCAAATTAACACTAAAAGTGAGTACAGTAAAACTTTAATATACTCAAATTAAAAAAAACTGGTTGAAAAATCCAAAATATATAGAATAGTCTGCGTTTTCCTCCAAAACAGACATACATTGGTTTGATTCCTTAAACACACTGGTGTCGAAGCATCACTGCTGCCATCATTTAAGCAAAATGTGCAAAAGCATATTCAGAGATACTGTAGCTGCGAATTACATGAAGTTTATATCACACAAAGTGCACTGCTGTTATTAAGAACGTCCTTGGACCGCAGTTTGATAGGATTGTTTCAACGAATCTAGAACTTGTCCAGCTTGAAGATCCTTTGTGTCAGGAATTAAAGAGGCCTTGAAAGAAATTAATTTAGTTTACAGAAGTTCCAAGGCATCGAAAAGACAATGCTAAACACAATTATTGATATGAATAGTGAATTATTTAGAACATCTCAAAGTGAGGTCTTACAGTTATTACATTAAATTTGCAATTTCTGCAGCAACTGCATAATTTCTTCTAAGAAATTTGGATTTTCTAGTTAGAGAAAATTAGAATTAGTTTTCTTGGTCTTTATCGCGGCATCTCTTTTACAGCCCAATTTTTCTCTGCTCTAAATGACGGGGATGAACATAAAAAAATCCCCTAGGCTTGTGACCACAGGCCGGTACTGATATACGCCTGCCAAGTCTGGGGAATGGCTGTTAAAACCCATCTCTATAAGCTTCAAATTCTACAAAATAGGTATCTTCGAACAGCAAATTCTGCCGAATGGTATAATCTAAAATAACGTTCATTGTGACCTCTCTTCCCCCAAAGACGACTACATCCTACACCTGACACGCAGTTTCTATGCTATATTACCAGGGCTAGGAAGTTCGTACCTCTCGCCGTTCCTTATGCAGGTTGTGACCAACCCTCTCAAAGAGGTTGCCCAGAGAGAAAAAAGACTTATGAAGCTTTCGTAAATGCACATCTATTTGGAACATTATGTACAACTTACAAATTCTTATATAGTACATGCGGGTTTGTCTCCGGCTGATCTCATTATTTAAATAAGCACATTGTGGCAACACCCAAGCAATTATAACGCGGATTGTAACATTTCCTGATCGAATTTAAAATAATATCCAAATAATAAAATTAATTTCTTAAATATCTGAAGACTCTTACTAGACAAAATGCCAAATCGGGAATTTTAGTACATATTTACTCATCTGCGGACGTATTACTAAAAGCAATAATGTATCTCTGAAGCCTTTCAAATAAAAACTCATTCTATGTCCCGTAAAACAAAATTTAGTTGACTGATAATCCGTTGCAAATTCGTTAATGATTTCAGCTAATTTAGTTTCTCGATCTGGTTTCTCGTGTTTTTTTTCATGTTTGCTAAAGTATCCCACTGAAATGTAAACGTAAATAATGAAGTAAATATGGACATGAATAAGTACACTTCTAGAAAACATACAATGGTTGTACAGCAAATTTAGTTGCTCATCTTTGAGGCACAAGAAAGATGTTATTTGAATGTTTTCCTTCTATCAACGTGTTCTGTGTCTTGCAGTTACACCTGTTTTGCAGTAATGAGTTGCATTCTACGATGAACCTTGCCCTTGCTAGCAGCGCTGCGTTGTACAGCCACGCCTGGTCACTCTTACACTGCCCAAGGAAATCGGTACGAACTTCCTAGCTCTGTATATTACGAGTCCTAACTAAGCTTCAACGAGCTTATCCGTGGCCTCGGAGTATGGCCTTGACCCTGAGGAAACCTACAAGCGCCCTAGGCTTGTATTAGACCCACCTTAAAAAGATAATTTATACTAAAAAAGATATATTTAAACTTTTAAAATCCACACTTATGCCAGTAAGGGACAATGTTTCGGTATGGATATAGTCGAAGGCTTTTTCTGCCTTTAACAACCTCTGAGCTAATGGTAATCTGTTCAACTTGCAGTATGTAGAGCAATTGACCAATGGAAGTGTTAGGCTCAGTGATGAATGTTACTTGATGAAATTATGTACTCTAGCTTCAACGATGAGCTCAACTTAGTGTATTTATTGTTTCTGAAATCCATTGTTTCGAATGTTCTAAGAATAAATACAAGTTATGATGCAAAGGATTTAGACCTGCAATTTGGAAGTTCTTGTCCAGTCTTCTTAAACTAATTGTTATTTCTGTCTATGACTGAAAACATTTCTTGACTTCAACAAATATCTAGATCCAAAACCGTATCAAAGTTATTTGAGACAGAAACATTAAGAATTAAAGATAAAATAATAAAACGAAGGAGAACTCTGAGAGAAATGTATGCAAGCTCTGTTTGTTATTCAGACAGCTTATAGCAGACATTTCCCGACAATGTTGAAATATTGTAGAAACTATCTTTTCTTACTGCCTAAAAGGCGTTTGTTGCAGTAGAGGAACCTTTGATTCTATTGTTAGAAGCATCACAATTAGATGGCAGAACATCGCGAAAGTGGAATTGTAGTGGCAGAAGTTGAACATGGAAGCGTGTCAATAATTCGACCAATTTTTGGCCTGAAGTATTTATATATCAAGGACACCAGTGCAGATCGTGAACTTCTGCAGACGCTCTAAAAATTTCTTCATGTAAGGGATTATTTGGAATCCCCCCAAATAATAAAATAATCGTTCCGCATCCTTGGAAGATAACTTAAAATAGCAAGTTTGGTTTTAACCGACTTTCGAGTTACTGCGAACACACACACACACACACACACACACACACACACATACATACACACACACACACACACACACACACACACACGCACGCGCACACGCGCGCTTTAAATCTTTTGTGCTACACCCACTGACTTCCTCTACTCTTGTACAACGAAACCGTTCCTTTCACTCCGCAATATAAGTTTATTAATCAGTTCTTAATATCAAACATATATAATTGAATTATACATTTGTTAATAAAAGCATATGTATATATCTCGGTGGATTATCTGATATGAATACCTTTCCCGTCTACATAGATTTGTAGTTAACAGATAAGAAAATTTCAGAAAAGTGAAAACGTGTCTGTTGGGCCACATTCGTGGCATACAGGAAATGGGTTGTAAAATATCCGCTGAAGCCACATTGGGCGATGGTCCGTCGAAGACTTCTTCCTTTATAAGAATTTCGACGTACTCTGAATAAACGAAGACAAGATTTTGAAAGATTCTCTCCGTAAGGACTTGCGTATAAATTACGAGGCGTGTCCGTAAAATGAGGTCTCCAAGGCGCTGGAGCCGTGAGGAACGCTATTATGCGAAATCTGGCAAGACTGGCGTGTAGCTTGGTTTCACCCCATCAAATCCCCACCAAACCGAACCCGTTGTAACCATTAGTCTTGGCTAGGCAGCCGTTTGCGATGCAGCTTCCCATCACTTCCGCCGCCAAGTGCGAGTTGCGTGCAGTGATCTTTTTTTTTTTTTTTAAGTACCAAGAGCACTAACCCCACTGAAATTCATCGTTAGTTATGCGAAGTCTATGGGCCACAGTGTATGGACATCAGAAACGTGCGAAAGTGGGTCAGAAAGTTCAAAGACGGACATACAGACGTCCATGACGAACAGCGTTCTGGTCGGCCTTCGGTTTCAGCGCAAACAATTGCAAAAGTGGAGCAAGAAGTGCTTAAAGTTCGGCGTGTGACAGTTCTCTCTCTAGCTGTGCGAACTTATCCCTGAAGTCAGTAAGACTACGACTGACTAGATTTTTACCGAACATTTGCATTATCGCAAGGTGTGTGCGAGGTGGGTCCCCAAAATGCTCACCGAAGACCATAAACGGCAACACGTTGAAGCGGACCACTGATTCCCGGAGCGCTGTGCAGAACAGGGCGAGGAATTCTTTCAATTATCACTGGCGATGAAACCTGGGTGCACTACGCACCAGAAACTAAAGAACGTTCTCGTCAGTGGCGGCATTGGAATTCGACGAAGCCACGAAGGTTCAAACAAACATCTTCTGCCGGCAAAGCGATGGCCAGTGTGTTCTGTGACAGAAAAGGTGTATTTTTGTGCGAGTTTATGTCTACCGGCACAACAATAAACGCCGCTAGCTCCTGTGAGACTTTAAAGAAATTGTGACGTGCCATTCAAAATCGAAGGAGGGAAATGCTGACAAAGGGAGTGATTTGTCATCACGACAATGCTCGCCCCATACTGCACACGCAAAGGTTGATCTCCTGGCTCAGTTCGGATGGGACATCCTCACCCACCCACCTTGCAGTCCAGACTTAGCACTAGTGATTATCATCTGTTTCCTGAGTTGAAGTCACACCTGGGGGAGGAACACATTTCCAGACCGACGATGATTTGAAAAAGGAGGTTGAGCGCTACCTGCGCAACTTGGTGTGAGAGTGCTATGACAAGCGTATACAAAAACTGCCACAGAGCATGCAAAAGTGCATCAATCGCAATGGCAATTACGTTGAAAAATAGCTGTAAGTTTCACTTTTCCATCAATGTAACATTCATTGACAACAAGCATCTCTTCTATACTAAATAAAATTGGAGACCTTTAATTTTACGGACACGCCTCGTAAATACAGTGTGTGAGAATATTTTCTGCAAAACGCGAGCATGCGCATAATTTTTTGTGTGTAATTTACGTTCTCCAACGTTATGTCATATCGGGCGATGAATGGAATCGGTGAAATGGTACTCAAATGAGTCCAGGGTCCATAGAGCTTAGTTACCCGACATTTGTCTTTCAGGATAAGAGGAAACTCCGGAGAAACCTTATCCAGGTCACTCAGCCTTACCGAAATTCGAAATCGGGACCTCTTGAACACGAGGAGATATTCTACCATCTACGCTACCGAGACGGGTGGCATGCGCATAGCTGAAACATATCATATAGTCATTTGAAATTAAGAACATAAACAGGTCATATATATGTATATATAACTCAAAATTAAGTTGTAATAGGTTAAATTTGAAATATGACAGACTGATTCTTTTTGTACAGAACTCATCAACCAACACCGAAACAGTCTATACGCGTGTGTCACACAACGCTAGGGAGTTTTGTCAGTTCGCGCTCAGGAAGCATATTATATAATTTTATCGGAATGTGCTGAGTTCAACAGTCACGACAGAGAACAATCGCTAATAGAATCCTGTGATAGCGAGATGGCCGCGCCCTGGCTGAGTGGTTAAACCGCTCGACTCTCACCAAGGCGGCCCAGGAAACCACAAACTGAGATTTGTGGTGGACAACAAGGCGCTGAGCCGGATTTTCTCCGGAATCTCATTCTACCGGTGATCTATGTTCATTTTATGTATCATCGGTGTCACCGCCTGCGGTGCCTTATGTAGTAAAAACGGGCGTTAAACACTACACTTCATTTATGGTGTGAAGCGGACGGAGGTGACAGGAATAAATAGTTATTTAAACAGTGGTGGTATTTTTGTCCTGGAATTTAGATTATCAGGACGCACCCACACCCTGAATGGAAGAAGAGAAATCTATGCCGAGCGACGCAAGAGAAAACCCCCGAAAACATCCTAATCTCCCGAACCTGTAATTCGCCTCCCGCCATCATTAAATTATGAGTTGCTGAATGACGGGAGGATTCTATGCGGACGGGCAGCCTCAACAAACCATTTTTACAAACACTTATCCTTCTATCTACTGAGTGTTAATTAAGGTAATGCAGAAATAATCTTATTGACAATTTTCTTTTAGGTACAAAGGTATAAAGGGGATTGTAAGAATACAGACCTAATCTTAAGAGAGCTGGTCGTTACGTGATGCCTTTGATATTCCATTCTCTTTTGATGGTAATGAGAAAATCTGATGTGTAACACTTGCGTAACATTCTGTGCTTTTGCTGAAGGTCTATTTACAAGGTCTTCATATTAATAGAGACAGAAGTTTGTAGAAATGGTTTATTTACGCATTTTCTTGTAGGTACAAGGAGAATATGGAATACCATAGTTATTTAAGTGGCAGTCAAATGCTTTAACAAATAGTCGTTATGCGATGTCTTTGAAATTCCGTTCTCTTTGCACGGCCAAGAGATTTAAAAAATAACTGAGAAAAGTGTAAGCATTGGAAAACATAAAAAAATAAGGAATATCTCGGAAATCTTCCACTAAAAATGTATTTTACAAAGATTAGTTTAACGGATCCACACTTTTTGTACAACAAGATGTTGTCTATCTCTATCCCTAACGTTTTATTATTTACAGAAGCCAGAACTGCTGAGGACTTCTGAAAACATTCCCAGAAAATTCAAGATTTACATTTCATTTGTCGTGAAATTATCATAGGGTATTTTAATTAACATTCTTAGAACCATTATGGAGAAAATCAAAATTTATAACATGTTTTCACGTAAAGCACAGTGCTTGAATTTCTTAATGTTGCATCCTTGGAATATGTTCAAATGAAATAGCAGGTTATGGTATTTAAACGAATTTTCGTTTCTGAGTTATGCTACACACACACACACACACACACACACACACACACACACACACACACACACACACACACACACACACACACACACACACACACACCCGTGCGTGCGTATGTAGATTTTTCTAATAAGGCTTTATGTGAATTGAGGGGTCCTCCAAACGTATATTTCTACTAAAATCTTGCTATCTAATTTTTTTTTTATGGAATGTAATTCTTCCCTGCTGTATGTAAGTAGGTACAAGATAGAGAAAATAAATTTCTGATGTAGGTACTGCATTCACAAGACTTTCTCAACTTATGTAGAAATTATTCTTACAAGCGCGTTTTTATCTGCTTCATGTTAAGTGGGACACACATGGAGTTATTCATAATTTTCTTTTAGGTACAATGGGAATACAGTAGGCTTAAAGTGATATTCATGTCTTTTAAAGCTGGTCTGTTATGCATCTGAAATTTCTTTCTCTTTTCTTGGCCAAACATGTCTCTTTAGCACTTGCCACTTGTACTACTATGTATCTCCCTGACATACACAGGTTTATCTCTTATACGGAGGCCACTCTGAACACAACTCCGAAAATCGCACGTAAACTGTTTCGCTGCCGGTTCTACAGCCCACCGATTGCTTAACACGGAGCCGCACTTACTGACCTGTCAACTTTCCTGCACCGTTCTACGGCCTGCCGACTGCTCAGTTGACTTACACAACTTCACGAACCGAATGAACTGTGAACTGCTTCACGGCGCCGAGTCCTCCCCAGTGTCGCTCAAAGTTCCAAACACACACAACCTCTAAAACTCTCTCCACTCTACTCTCCTCCAGGCCTCGCATAGGCTTTACACACCTGTCGGGTGTAGCCAGAAACTTCTGGTGATACATCCTTCTAACAATGGAAACCTCTCGAGTTACTTTCGAATGGTCTTTTGCATAGTAATAAGATTCGCTTTTAGCTCCGTGACGTCAGCTCGTGGCTGCCCTTGAAGAAACGTCCTCTTCCGTGCCTCCAGTCAACAAATCACCCCAGTCGACCCTCCTACCGCAAACAGCAATGGCGACCTAACCTTTCGAGAGGCCGATGTGACCGTAGCTACTATTCTAGCTTTAAACACGAGGGATACATTGTATTCTCGCATTTTGGTTAATCAGCACACTGTGACTGTGGGTTCGTGAAATTAGAAGTCCAATTGCACAAACTCAATGTTCTTTATTTCCACCGAATTAAAGTTGAAACACTTGCCGATTACATAGAATTACGTAGCGCACACAATTACGATTCACCAGTTCGTCCGTCACAGTTCCACTCTGCACTCGCAGTTACGTACACTCCTCCAATGCAAGTACAGTCTTAAAGTCTGCTCTCTCACTGGGCGCTCCTCACGGCTGCTCGCCAAGAACTCAACTGACTCGCCAACTGCAGCCCCTTTTCATACGAACATCGCTGTTTCTGTAAGTCTCGCATTTCAGTGAATCAACCCGAAGGTCCCAGACGGCAGGGGGAGGGGAAAGAGACGGCCAGTGATGTTTTCCCAGCCATCCCTTCGTTAGCGCTATAAGACAAATGGGTAAGCGTAGTCGAAGGCCTCTTGGCCCACACCCAGCCGCTAGTTTGTCGCGCCTTCCGATAATTGGGTGACACTGCTCCCTCCTAAAAGCTGGTCGTCCCGATCAGCACCATCGTAGCGGGCCAGGCGATCCCGGTGTACCACCAAAATCTTTCTTCGGGGCACCGTCCTGAATGCGGTAGACCACGTCGTTTACCCTCTTCACCACCCGGTACGGTCCTTGCCATGGCTGCTGAAGCTTCGGGCAGCGTCCCTTGGTCCGGGTAGGACGGTACAACCAGACCAGGTCACCTTGCTGGAACCCTTGGCTGTTGGCCTGCCTGTCGTATAGGGTCTTCATGCGGTCGCTCGCCTTCTGGATGTTCTGGCGAGCCATCTCGTGCATGTCGTGGAGGTGGTCCACCAGGTTCTCCACATACTCGGTCACTGGCTGTTTCGCCTCCGGAGGGCTTCCAAAAGCCAGGTTACAAGGGAGGCGTAACTCTCGGCCGAACCTTAAGCTGGCTGGCGTCATCCCAGTTGTGCGGTGTGTAGACGAGCGGTAGGCCAGCAAGAACAGCGGCACCTTGACGTCCCAGTCTCGCTGATGGCTGGCCACGAGTTTCCTCAGGTGTTTCTCTAAGGTCTTGACGTACCTTGCGACCATGCCATCCGACTGGGGATGTAGAGGTGTTGTGCGGGTCTTGTTAACCCCAAGTCTTGCTAGTGCTTCCTTCATCAGGTTGTTCTCAAAATTGGTGCCCTGGTCGCTGTGGAGCTCCAACAGCACCCCAAATCTGCGGAACACTTGCTCCACGAGGCAGTCTGATTATCTTTGGCTCTTGGTACGGGATGGCATACACCACCAGCCCCTTGGTGAGGTAGTCCACGACCACCATCAGGAACTTGTTGCCTCGGTCGGACACTGGAAACGGTCCACCAATGTCAACGGCGATCCATTCGAATGGCGCTCCGACGTTGTACTGCTGCATACGACCCCGACTCCTAGTCTGTGGGCTGCGACTCGCCGCGCACACGTGACACTGACGGCACCATCTCTCAGCGTCTGCTTGGAGCCTCAGCCAGTAGTAACGCTGCCGTAGTTTGTCAATCGTTCGGTTTGCTCCCAGGTGTCCTCCTGAAGTACCGACGTGCACTTCCTCCAAGACTTCCGGGACCTTACTCCGGGGAAGTACCAATTGTTCTCTGTGCGCCTTCCCATCGGGTGATTCCCATACTAGGAACAGCATGCCCTCTATGAGCTTCAACGAGTCCTATTGGGCCCAGTACGACTTGTATGTGGCGCTCCTCGGTGCGATGTCCTACCAGGTCGGTCTTGTCCCTGACTCCACTTCCCTCAAGAGTGGCCCAAAGTCTGCGTCCGCCAGCTGCTTCCTCCTCAGGCCTGCGCTGTCGCAGCCATGCGCAGGCACTGCCGTGACTACTCGGACTGCTGCGGCACGCTCCTTCTCCACTCTTGTGCACTGGCCGCACTCTTCTGGACAGGGTCTTCGGGACATAGCGTCTGCGTTACCGTGGCTCTTCCCTCTACGATGTTACGAGGTGAAGTCGTACTCCTGCAGCCCCTGGACCCAACGTGCTGTCTGGCCTTCCAGGTTCTTAAAGCTCAATAGCCAGGTTAGGGCGGAATGGTCAGTTCTCAGGTGGAATGGCTGACCGTACAGGTACTTGTGGAAGTGCTCCGAGGTCTTTACTACCGCTAATAATTCTCGCCGGGTGACGCAGTAGTTTTTCTCTGCCTTGGATAGTGTCTTGCTGTAGTAGGCTATCACCCGCTCATGGCCATCCTGGATCTGCGATAGGACGCCTCCAATGTAATGGTCGCTGGCGTCGGTGTCCAAAATGAAGGCGCCACCTGGTTGTGGAAAACCCAAAATTGGAACAATACACAGGGTCTTCTTCAGGTGCTGAAAAGCGTCTTCGGCGTCCTCCGTCCACACATAAGGCTGGTGTTCATCTGTCAGGCGAGTGAGGGATTTGGCGATGTTGGAGAACCCCTTTATGAAGCGTCGGTAATAACTGCACAGCCCCAGGAAACTGCACAACTCTTTCTTATCCTTTTGGCGCGGCCAATCTCTCACAGCCTGTGTCTTCTCCGGGTCTGTGGCCACTCCGGTTGCTGAGACTATGTGGCCCAATGAGTTAACTTCCTTGCGGAAGAGCCGACACTTCTTCGCGTTCAGCTTCAAGTTGGTCGCCTGCAGACTCTGTAGCACCTTACTCAGATTCTCGAGATGTTCTTCAAAAGTCTTACCGACGATGATGATGTCGTCCAGGTAGAGCAGGCAAGCGTCGTAAGTCAGTCCTCTCATTACTGACTCCACGAGGCGTTGGAAGGTAGCTGGTGCATTTCAGAGGCCAAAGGGCATAACTCTGAACTACCAGAACCCTTGGTCCGTCGAGAATGCGGTCTTGTCCTTGTCTCTCGGGTCTAGAGCTACCTGCCAGTAGCCCGACTTCAGGTCCAGGGTCGAGAGCCACTGTGCACCAGCTAACGTGTCCAGGGTGTCGTCAATCCGGGGTAAGGGGAAACAGTCCTTCCGGGTGACAGTGTTCAGCTTCCTGTAGTCTACGCAGAAGCGTAGCTCGCCGTTCTTCGTCACCAAGACTACAGGGGAATACCAAGGGCTGTCAGACTCTTCAATCACTCTCCTGGATCTCATATCCTCCAGCATGTCTCGTACCGCCCCTTGCTTCACCAGCGGAACGCGTCTAGGTGGTTGCCGAATAGGCCGGGCGTCCCCGGTATCGATGCGGTGAAGCACTTTGTCCGTGCGGCCGTAGTCACTATCACCTTGGCTGAAGACGCGCGGTATCGTCTTAGCAGTTGTTGAACTTTCTCCAGCTGCTCTGCGCTCAGGTGGTCGGGTGGTCGGCCGCCCTCTCCAGTAGGCCTTCTAGCCGGGGCCCCAAGTGTTGCGTCGGCACCGGCTCCTGTGTCTTGTCGATTGGTGTTACGCTCACCACGGGCTTGCACGTTCCCAACTCCGTCCCGGCCTGGACGTCGTGATCGGTGTCCGTTGGATTTTGCAGTCTCACTGGCACCTCTCAGCACGGCAGCAATGCCCTGGCTACACATAGTTCGTGTACAGGCATCTTCTGGTCCAGCATCATGTCTCTGGTTTTCTGGCCTTCCAGTCGCGCCATCACCACCTCGCTCCTCGCGGGGACAACCACATCTTCGTTCAAGATGGCCCTGCAGATTCCAAGGCGCTCTTCGGGTTGATGGAGTATAGTCTCCTTTCCATTGAGCCGCAGGTACTTCCTGGCGATGTCGACCGTCGCCTCGTGGCTCCTGAATCACCTCCTCCCCTCCAGAAACACCTCCTGAGCCACCTTCACGACGAACACCCACAGATGCACGGCACTACGTCCCAAGGTCAGCTGCAGCAGGGCCTCCTCCACAGGCAAGATGTCGCCCGATGCCGTGAAAAGCTGGTATGGTTGGCTCGGCTTACTTGTCGGCAAACCCTTCGCCACGTCAGGTCTGATGATGGTCACGGCTGCCCCGGTGTCAGCCAGCACGCGGCACGGCTTTCCTCTCACCCAAACGTCCGCGATGAGACTGTCATCCATACGCCGGCTGACGGCGCGCAGTGTCACTCGAGGCCCTCTCCACGACGGCCCTTACTCGTTTCCGGCTGCTCTTACTGGTGTGGGCAGTCTCTCTCCAGGTGTCCGGGCTGTCCACACCCCCAACACAGGCCACAAGGTCTTCGCCGGCGTCACTCGGCTGGTCTTCTGTCTCCGGTGTAGCAGACACTCCTCGTTCTCGACGTCGGGATAGCTGTTACCTTGGCCGCCTCCATTCTTAATGCTGCCGTTAGCGCCTCGTGGATGGTTTTATAATCGCCGAGCATTAGGCGCTGACGAATCTTCGTGTCTCGTACCCCGTCAACGAATGTGTAGGCAGCTTCCCGGGATACGAACTCTGGTGGGAGGTCGACTAGGGCCTTGCTAGCCAGTTGTTCAAGTGGCAGGGCGAACTCCTGCAGCGTCTTCCCTGGCTGCTGTGACTTTGCCTTTAGCTGGCTGCGGTACGCTGCGGCTCAGCGGTGGTTTCCAAAACGATTCTTCAGGGCCTCCCAGATGTCCTTGGGCACCGCCGTTGTCTGTACGTCTTTCAGGACTTCCGCGGCCCGTCCCTGGAGGCTGGCTATTAACTGTGTGGCCTCCTCCTCTGGTGACCATTTGTTGTGCTTGGCCACTGCGTCGAACTGGCGGCGGAAGACTTCGAAAGTTGTCGCGCCGTCGTATTTAGGAGGTTCGACGCGCGCAGATGTTGAGTCGCGTCCCGGCACTTCGGCTTTCAAGTCCTTTAACCTCCTGCCAACGAAGTCCTCCACCATGACGTTCAGGGACTTGACGCTGCTGTCGGCCTTTCCTTCCAGGTTGTTTACGCGGTTGGCAAGGTCTTCGACGTCTTCCACCATGGAAGACGTCGGCCGGGACTTGCGTTATTGTCGGCCTTTTCCTCTAAATCATTAAGGGGCTCGTCTACTTGACCCATTTGCTTGCCCAGCTTCACGACGTCATCCTTCACGCCGGCCAACTGTTCCTCAAATTTGGCGGCGTGAACCTCGTTCGCCACCTTCATTTCCGTGGCCAGGCTGTCGTTCGCTGCTCTCATTTCTGTGGTTAATTCGGTCTTTATTTCCTTCAGTTCCGCCTTCATTTCCATCATCTCCAAAATCTTTTCTAATGCCGCGTCCATGGCTGTAGTGTTCGGTGATGTTGTCGTCCCGCTTCCTGACACCAGTTGTGACTCTGTGGGTTCGTGAAATTAAAAGTCCAATTGCACAAACTCAAAATGTTCTTTATTTCCACCGAATTACTGTTGAAACACTTTCCAATTACATAGAATTATGTAGCGCACACAATTACAATTCACCAGTTTGTCCGTCACAGTTCCACTCTGCACACACAGTTACGTACACTCCTCCGATGCACGTACACTCTTCCAGCCTGTTCGCTCACTGGGCGCTCCTCACGGCTGCTCGCCAAGAACTCAACTGACTCGCCAACTGCAGCCCTTTTTATAGGAATATCGCTGTTTCTGGAGGTCTCGCGTTTCAGTGAATCACCCCCGAAAGTTCCAGTCGGCAGGGGGAGGGGAAAGAGACGGCCAGTGATGTTTTTCCAGCCATCCCTTCGTTAGCGTTATAATACAAATGGGTAAGCGTGGTTGAATGCCTCCCAGCCCTCACCCAGCCGCCAGTTTGTCCCGCCTTCCGATAATTGGGTGACAATACTCAATGGTTAAAAGAACAAGAACTGAATAGTTTTGTTGAACGCAAAACAGTGGTTTATGATGTTTTAATAAGTTTTTCTTTTTTAAGGGGAATCCTATTTCAGTGTTGGCAATACTGTTCTCTGCAAATATTACAAAGTAATTTACAGTCATGCAGACATACCCAATATGAGAGGTCAACAGGGGCACATATGCTCTGTAAATATTACGAAGTTGTTCCAGTCTTGCGACTGCCTTTGAGTCAGTCAACAGCAAAACCCAACAGTTCTTCTCGGGGTACATCAACTTGCTTACTTACGCATATCTGATGAGAATGAATATTGTATATGGTACTATGTAATTAAATGCGAGGATCTACTCCCATTAGTCCTGGCCCCGTAGGACCTGAACCCGGGCCTCTCGGGTATATTTACCGTAGGACAGTACCTATTTTATAAACTGCCCCCCCCCGCCTGCACATGGCAGACAGGACGGAAGTGGATACGCCACTTACGCGCCGGTCCTTAATGAACCAGCTACCAAAAAACCTTGGTAGGGCCGCCAGTGTCTAGCTCACCAGCTACTAGCTCTGCAGGCTAGTACCCGGGACTTATGAGGCAACCCTCTACCCCCTCCGGGCGGCCGGTGCCCTGGCCAGAGGTACCCAATTGCCCGTGGGAGGCGGGAACACACTGCCCCCTGAGTCCAACCCAATCCGAAAAGCTCCCAGAGGGAGGGGCTCGGCATGTTCGGCCCGAGGTTCCTCTAGTAACGTCAGAGGTACCACGAGTGCTAGGGGTCCGCAGCGTCCGCACTTTGGAAGCTGAAAGGGACGCATCCCTCCCCCTACGGGAGATACTATGTAATATACCGTTCGTTAACACAATGACAGAAACCATAGCACACCCTCTCGCTCGACCACTAGTGATCAGACAGTACATCTTCAACACTCGCCAGTAGAATGCGCTTGCTAAATATCCGTAAATGTTTATATGGGGAAAAGATTCAAGTGCCATCTGCCATGTATTAAGCTCTGACTTTGAACAGCCGTGTGCCACCTGTTTGCATCTATTTCGCTCGTGTCGTGGTTTAGTCCACAGGTGTAGTCAGTAGGTAATGAATGTGTTTGCTGAATTGTATTTGACTGGATCATAATACGAGATTTATCTAAGTTAGGAAGTAGGTGGCTTCTAATAAGTAATTTATGTTCACGAAAGGATTATGCGACACAAAGGGGGAAACATAAACCAGTAAAGAAACCAGCTACAGCTGAAGATGAATCGGAATACCTTTATAACTTAAATATACTGTAAATCTTCCCCTACTCCACTTATCTTGCAAAATGAAGCATAGTATCATTCTTGCCAATACTATGTATGCAGTGAATAAGAATTATAATTTGACCGCAATATTATTGCTCTTGATCTTGTGCAAACGTGAATTTGAATACTTTGAATACATAAATTCAGATTCACATTTGAATATGGTAAAGTGTTGCATAGCCTTCAAGTAATACAAAGCACAGTTAGAGTCGGCCTTGGTTTGGCCGACCGTTTTCCGGTTCTGATATTTCTCGAGAGGGAGCGCTGTTGCCAGTTCTTTAGCGGGAATTTCAAGCAGAACAACAGGCGTATTTGAAATATGTCACGCATTTGCATATTTCACGAAGCAGTAGCCATATTATTATAATAGCGTTAATAATAGGACTTAACAGACACTAAAAATCGGAATTCACGCTCGCACATAACAAACTTCACCAGCGCAGGCACCAAAACCAATCTTAGCCACGTGGTCCAAACAAAATTAAACTAGCAGGTGTTGGGATCGGAAGCCATACCTAGCAGCGACATTGCTGATTGGCGCTAGCAGAAAGTTTTAACTTCTTAACCACGACACCGGATGTAGAGACTCCCAGTACTACCAACAGAAGCAGTTATCGCACGTAAAAGGTGTCAAAGAAATATTCGAATAGTGGTGTTATAATGAATCTTGCATGATAATGAAATTGCAAGTTCGATTTCGATGTTCTAAAGCTAATATAGTCCTATACTTTCATTCTAAAGATAGTTTTGAGGATATGTTTTCAATTGCCCATTACTGTAAGTTGGTACTATTAATCTTCCCCCTCCGTCGCAAAACGTCGGAGCGGATCAAGGAGCGGGTGATCCAGGTTCAACACAGAACTTGGTAGCGTAGATGTAGCCTGTCTGCCTCACATTCAAGAGGACCCGAGTACGAATCCAGATCAGGGCGAGTTATCTGGTTAAGGGTTTTCCCTTATCCTGTAAGATTGTCTGGTATGTTTAAGCTCTATGGACACTGGACTCCTTTGAGCATCACCAATTTCATCCATAGTCCGATATGACCTCATTGTGGGGACTTAAATTTAAAAAAAAAAAAAAAAAAAAAAAAAGCTTAAAATTGTAGTTTGCATACAATACAAATACAGGTACAAATGAAGGAATTTGACGAAGGAAGGAAACATTTTAGACTTACACAAACTCAGATAAAACATCGTTCATGAACCGTTAAGAAGTAATTCCCGTTATAACGAGTTGTAAATCAAAAGATCCAGCAGACATCGTTTGTCTCACAATAGAAGACTTCAAGCATTACACGAAAATAAGAGAGGACTAGTGGCAAACTCACATAATCAAAGGGGAAGAACGTTTCCTCACATGTACACAAATTCAAGTATAAAAACAGACAGGAAATTTGTATGCGAACATACACAAATCTTAAGTTCTTATTTAATTTTTTACTGTTTGCATAATTCAGTGATTCTTAAGTATCCTGAATAAAAAATGGGTTGTACATGTTATCCAAAAATGTTTCCCAGAATTATATTTGGGAAACATAGGTGCCTAGAACAGACACTTGTAGAGTTTGTGATCACCGAAACTGTAAAATCAAGGCAGGCGGAACTGCTTCATTACAATTTTCAAGATCCCAGTTAGCTCTGCATCAAAAGATGTCCCAGAAAGCTTTTGGATTTCTGAATAAAAGTATGAAGCAATCAGTTTCCTTTGAATCATGTGTGTACTATCTTGATGAACCTCCAGTAGCTCATTTTTATCTCTTAGCTACACATATTAATATGTTCTGTTATGTAATTGCAGCTCATGCATACCTACATATGAGTGATAACAAAAACAGCTTTATGCATGTGACATAAGGGCATAAGGGGGTTGCAGTGGAAAAGAAATTTTCTCTTTCTGCTTGAGTGTAGAATACAAAACAAGGATAAAAAATTGAATTGTGGTTTGACAAATGTTCGATTCAAAATAAGAATAGAATAAGAATGATAATTGCGGCTGCTGTTTAGTTGGTTGCACACAGTTATTCTAATAACGTAGATATTAGGTATCCCATTACATGTCACAGCTGGATACCCTACAATAGGAACTTCTTGGGTAATAGTTGAAAGAAAATTTAAGTGTCAACCTGTGGTTACCCTAGACATTCAGGAATTCAAGTCAGCTAGAGTTAAAAATTGCTTTAGTTTTTAACTTGCAATGGCTGGATTTTTTTATTATTTAGGAGCACTAGCAGACAGGTTTGTCAACACATCTACACTGCATTTCATTAAATTGTCATGGATGACTCAGTATTGACATCCCTGATGTAGTTCTAACCATGTAAAGCTTAAGTCTGAAAATATTAAAATATTTGGTATTTTTATCAAAATTATTAATGCCCTTCTTGAGAAAACAAAAATTTTCGACATATGTTAATATAAAGGGCTATCTCTGGTAGGGTATTTTCTTGAAAACCTTTGTGTTGCATTCTTGAAAGATGCTAAGCTAAAATATCAAGTTTTGTTTTAGTTTTATGTTTCTCTGGTGTTCTTTTAATTTGGTTTCCAAGATTGTTTTTGTTTGCCTTTGTAGTATTTCTCATAACTGATCTGATAGATTCAAAATCAGGAAAACTAGATAAAACTGCTATAGCATACTATTTTTGGACAAAAAACCATAATCATTTTAAAACCCCATCATTAAATGGAGTGTTAAAACTTTGTACCCCACTGCCCCAACACCAGATGGCAACATGATGAGTCCCAACAGGAAGGGAGAACAAGAGAGAACCTTAGTCATCCAATAGCTGATGTTGAGGATGAATGCTCTCAAACTTTGCAATTGTGTTGTAACATTTAAAGGTGATGGCGAGTATAAATAATTGTGAGTACTTCAATACTCGCAGCAAATTAACATTTCACTAGTAATAGTACCTCTGTTTTTAATATTTACCTTCTGGTTGTTTGCAAAAACGGGCAATTAGGATAATACTACATGTTAATAAAAGAACCAGTTGTAGGCCACTATTTAAGGAATTAAATATATTGCCCCTCCCCTGTATTTACATATATGAAACATTATGCTACATAAAAAATAATCTCAGTATGTACACAACAAAGTCACAGATACATTCTCATGATACCAGAAGAAAAGATAACCTTCATGTAATCACACATAGCACTAGTTCTTTTGAAAAAAGTTTTGTATATACTGGCCTCCAGCTTTATAATAAATTACCCAATTATCTGAAGCAAATACCTGCACTGCATCGATTTAGAATTTGTCTCAAAAAACTTCTTTCACTCCATTGTTTTTATAGCATAAAAGAATATTATGATTACTTTGACAATTAATTTTGTTAATGTTAATGATGTTAATGTTTTATAGTATAGGGGAATTGTTTGAATATGTTAACTACAAGTGAACTATCATCATCATCATCATCATCATCATCATCATCATCATCATCATCATCATCATCATCATCATCATCATCATCATCATACTGTACATACAGTTGAATTTTCATTCCAAACTTGTGTTGTATATATGTATATTGTATAATTTTTAGTTATAAGTACTTGACGTGTCCTATATCATGTAATATGATCAAAAGGATGAATAAAAACTAACTACCTGGTAAGGGAGTGTGATAAAGATTTGCACCTTCACATGGTGAACTTCTAATGGAACACCTTCAAACTAAATACCCTTTGTTTCTTTTTCAGTGAGGAGGTGGAGAGATGTCAAAAATGGAGTAACAACATCACGCAGCAGATAGATTTAGCCTTCAATATATTTTTTATGGTGTACTTTTTTATACGAGTAAGTATGCCTTTTTAAACTTTGATAATGAAAGCTCAAACTGATCAGACACCTCACATTTGGTGTTAGAGGATAGGTTATAATTTTGGAACTAGCAGTTCTAAACCCTTATGCCAATAGTTTGATTCCATGCAACAGTAGATTAAACAGAAATTGCAGAGTGCACATCAGACAAATTATCAGTCACTGCTCAGACTGTTTTACCTCTTATCAGTGACCATTGTTTACATTTTTTAGATTGATAATGGTTTTATTGTAGCTAACCTGAAGCCGGCAGCTTAAAATTTCCTATGTCACCTGGCAACATTGGTCTATTAATAAGTGATAAAGCACACTTTCATTTATATAGTATAGTGAACACACAGAATTTTATGCATGTGCATCTTAATTGGTGTCTGATATTTTGGAGGCATCCCTCTCCAACATCAAAACAGTAAAAGAACATTCAAATGAAAATACTAGGTCTGAAGATTATGTATTGCTGAATTACAAGATAAAATTGAAGGTTAAAATTTTTTCTAAAAGTGGTTTTCTCCTATTTTGATGCATTTCCTAAGCCTGTCTTCCATGCTGTGGGTGCTCTGATGCAAATTTCTGAAATTTTTCATACTTGGTCATGTGGTACAGGTGTTATATTAACCAGATTCTTTAGATGTCTGCAGAGAAAGAAATCTATTAGATTCAAATTGAGTGATTGAGCAGGCCATTCAGTGAATCCCTTTTGACTGATCCATCCATGTGAAAATTGATCAATTCATCCAACTGAAATGAACTGACACACCGTTGTGTAAAACCCACACTCATTGGATGATGTTGAGAGGCACATTATCAGTTAAATGATGCATCTAATTTTGGAGAAACTGTGGGTACATCTCTGCATTTAGGCATGGAGGAAAGAAAAGGAACCAGTAAAAGGTGATCATGATTAATTCCATGACAAACGTTGAGGTGGAACCTCTGTTGATGCTTATCCAGTCGTATTTCATGAGACTCCTTTTGGGAGTATTATGAAACAAGATACCACCATGAATAAAATACTCCATCACTGAAGAATGTGAATGCTAAGAAATTCGTGAATACAACTTAATTCTGTAAAATGAGATTGCAGAAATTATAATCCAAAACTGATGAAGGTGATACAGGTATAGAAGATTGTCGGGCAAGATTCTTCAGATGGTCAAGTAACTAATGGCTTCCCATATGGCAGAGCTTCTTGTTCTGTCTGATAGGTTTGCATCCACATCATGAACTTATTCTTCACTGTCAATGCTTCATACCTCTCTTGGGCTCCTAAAATTCAAAACCTTCTTAAATGGGCAACTCTCCTCAGATGCTGAATTTGTGAGAATGTTCATGAACAAGATAATTGACTGTTGGGATACCTTACTCCATAAAGCTCTTTTACTCATGATGTATTCCCATCTGCAGTTCATTCACAGAAAACATTTTCTACTCCCTTCTGTGCTCTATAACAAACAAGAAAACAATCAAATGATTAGCAAACAGCATTTCAATTGAATTAATTATTATTGGTGTCAAAGAAAGAGCAGATCCATTAATATCTGTGTTACAAATTATTTTAAGAACCATTTTCATATAAACTTCCTTTACTATTTTGATGTTGGGAGAACATCTCCGAAATATTTGGTGCCAATGAAGATGCAGCTACATTGATTTGATTCAAATACTCAGGAGCTGCATATGCACCCTTTCCATAGTCGATATGTAACAATTTTGTGTGATATTGCTATTTTTTTAATCATAGGTTTTCATTTATGCATTTGTTTATTTTTTAAGAGAATGATAAATTTGCCACAGTGACTTTCTTTTGGTACATAAAGATATGAGGGTCGGTCTTGCTTAGAACAGCATTTGGTTTCAACGAGTTGGTACAGTGGCTCACACTGTCAGTTTGTCTGTTACACTGTTTAAAGAAATGTTTTTAAACCATGTGATTTCCAGAGGAGAAGCCTTTTCATAACTGGAACATCCTTCCAATCTGTCAGTATGAAACTACTTCCTTTAAGCTTTTCCAAATCTAAAGTATACATTAGGAAATCAAAGGGCCAGAATGGATTTGAGACTGTACAGAAGGAAATTGCCGCCATACAAAACTATGGTACAGTCAGTTATATAGAATCTGCATGACAGATTGCAGCAATGTCTGTAATTTGTTGGTTAAAATCATAAATATTCTTATGGCCTATCCTTAATCTGTTGGTGATTTATTAAACTGACATGGTAATCAATACTTTATTATGAAAATTATGTATATTCCTTCTGTCAAAAACAGTTTCATCAGTTTGTTTACATTACTGAATTTTAATAAGAGAATATGATTAAAAACTAGAAGGTGGCTGTCAAAATTGAATAACACTGCCTTTGTGTTTTGGTGGTTAGCATTCTAGCTTAAAAGTCCAAAGATCCCAGGTTTGATTCCCATCTGGAGGATGGGAGCTCTTCTTTAATGATGATTATTCCCCATTCTCCTTAGAGTTTGATAGTGTGACTGAGGGAGAAAATACTTGTCACTATAATAGAGATATAATATCCTAATGGCTAAATGGTCCTTGTCAACCAATGCAAAAATATTTGTGTAGGATTGCTGTAATGTGCTCTAATTCAGATTGTTTTTTAAATTTTCAGGTATGTTAAAGTGATTACAATGGTATTATTTAACAGTTACAATTACAAACTTCCCTCCTTGGATTAGAAGCAGCAGTTTTATTGAGAATTTGTTAATATTGATTATTTTATTTATATATATTTTCAATTGAATTCTTTGAGCATAGTTCTTAAATACATGTGTTTTCAAGGGATGAAAGAAAAGCAAAACCTGCAACTGCAGGTGAGTACAGGAATTGTAGACCTGCATCAGGTAGGAAAATTTGGGAATCAAATTACCAAATGTGAACAGCTAAGAAACAAGGATTTACTCTTTTTTTTTGTCATTTTTCCTTCATTTACACATGGAATCATTGAGTTTTCTGTACAGTCCATCATCTGGACTTGGGTTCAAGATGGGAGGATCTTTAACCAGATGACGGACTGTGCAGAAAATGATAAACATGAGGTCATCCTTCCTGTGAACCAGCTGGACCAATGCCAGACTGCTATGCAGTGGGGTGACACAAGTCCTACCCACCTGATGAAGGCTATATATATGGGGATGGTCAGCCAGCTTTTTCATTCAGTTCCTAAAGAAAGCTGTGGAGCTTGGAATGGCCGAAAGCTCGACATTATTAACTTCAAAATGGCTGATCACCTGTGAAGCTTTGATGTTTTA
Organism: Mantis religiosa; assembly: GCA_030765055.1. Taxonomy (NCBI): domain Eukaryota; kingdom Metazoa; phylum Arthropoda; class Insecta; order Mantodea; family Mantidae; genus Mantis; species Mantis religiosa. Next base: position 177,327,571 of record CM060948.1, read on the forward strand.
CTTGCTATTCATCACGAAAATATTAATTATTGTTTCATAAAGGCATAGAATGTATGTGGTTGTAATGTTGATACTGCATGTAGTGTAGAGCATTGTCAGTCACACTTTTCAAACTAACAATAAGTACTGTTACCATGGTCAATGTCACAAAATAACCAAAAGTTGAGTGTTAAATTATGTTTCAGTAGTTCTCATAACAGTTCTGATAGTAATTGTAGACATGTATTATATAGGAGCATTTGTATTGTATTGTATTTATTTCATCCTTTGGAACATAATACATATGTTATAGGACACGTCAGTTCAAGATACAAAGATAAATATAAAAAGTTACATAACACTAAAAACTGTAACAGATACAGGATCCAACAAAAGTCTAAAGTAGAAAAAGCAAATAAATATAAACTATATAAAGACCACAGAGAAATGCTATATAAAAGTAATTGTTCACAAATGTGGAGTTTACTCTAATTCATGATTTAATTCAATTTAATTCAATTTATTTTGTCCTTTTGATTGATATCAGACACGTCATAGTATAAAAATTACATTAATGTCTACTGTCATTATTTATAATCACTTAAAACTAATTAATATTTAAAAACTCCTTTACAGAATAAAGAGAATGTTGCAGTAAAAAGTTTTACTCCCTTTTTAAAATTTATAAGGCTCTTCATTTGTTTAATATTGTCTGGTAGCCTTTTGTATAATCTTATACCTTTATTGATAGCACTAGACCTGAAGATTTCTGTTCTACAACTTTGAATGTGAAAGTCATCTTTCTGACGTGTATTGTATTTGTGAATATTGGCATTTTTGTAATTTTGTATTTGTAGTTTATTTTGTTTTACATGGATCACTAATTCCAAAATATACATACATGCTAGAGGTAATATTTTATGTATTTTGAATAATGGCCTGCAAGATGTTCTGTTATCCACCCCACTTAGTATCCTTATGGCTCTCTTTTGAAGTTTAAAGACTATCTGCCTTTTCCCCCCAGAACACTATCCCATATTGTAACTGACTTTGAAAGTAACCATAATATATATTTCTCAATGCTGCTAAGTTTATTAAGCTTTTCAAATGTTTAAGCAAATAACAAATGGAACTCAGTTTATTTATTAAATGTTGAATATGTGTGGTCCATTTCACGTTCTCATTCATATGTAATCCCAAAAATTTTGTTTCATTATTGTAGCTAATGGCTGTTTTATCAAATACTATTGGAGGTTTGACCACATTTCTATTTTGGCAAGTATGGAATGAAATGGCAATAGTCTTATCCTTATTTATAATTAGTTCATTCGTCTGAAACCATGTGTGCAGTTTACATAGAGTATAATTGAGTTTGGTCTGTACGCTTTCTTGATTGTTTCCTTTTATTTTTTTTTTTTTTTTTATAAATATATATCTATGTATATAGATATATATTTTTCTTTTCCTTATTTAACCGTTTTTTATTGTTTCCGTTTAATTACCTATCTGTTTTCTGCAGTTTCACACACATACACTATACACATAAACACCCATGCCCAGGGCGGGACTTGAACCCGCGACCCTCTACGTGGTGGAACGCTAGAGACATACGTTCTAACGACCATGACTACGAGAGCTGGCTTTATTAGGATGTTAGTGTCATCTGCAAATAAAATAATATCTGTGGAATTAATGGCAGTTGGCAAATCATTTATGTACAACGAAAATAACAAGGGGCCCAGGACTGATCCTTGTGGAACTCCTCGCCTAACTTCTCTCACTTTGGACTGAACTGTATTTAATTTTCCTTTATTTTCAAACTGAAGTTCTACAAACTGTTTTCTATCGCTTAAACAGGATTCAACCCAATTATTCATAATACCCCTAAAACCATATTTATTTAATTTCCTGAGTAGTATTTCATGATCTAAAACATTGTATGCTTTCGTTAAACCCACAACTACTAATTTTTTATCAATAACTTCTTGAATTTTATTTATTAAACTGTCCATGGCTGTTATGGTAGATCTGTTTTTTTGAAATCCGTTTGGGACCTCTGAAAGAATATTGTATTTTGAGATGAACGATATCATTCTATTATGAACCAGTTTTTCAAATATTTTAGAAAATGATGATATGGTTGATATTGGTCTGTAATTTTCTCTTTTATTCTCCCCTTTTTTATAAAGTGGCTTAATTTTTGATACTTTTAACTTTGGAAATACACCCGATTGCAATGATGCATTTTAGAGACTGACTAGTGGCTTAGCTATTTGATGTATAACTTTTTTAATGATAACATCTGGTACTTCATCAACTCCAGATGAATATTTGGCCTTCATACCCTGGACTACACCTTCTAATTCCAATTCCGTAACAGGCAATATAAAAATTTATTGACTGCATTGCTTTATGTTGTCACCATTCTCCTGACACCCTATATGGTTAATATTTTGAGCTACTAAGTTTTCTGCAATGTCTGTGAAATAAGCATTAAAAGACTCTGCAATATCCTCTGGATTTGTGATATTATTATTGATATTTAATTCATTAATATTGATTTTTGGGGCAGATTTTCCAGTTTCTTGGTTAACTAATGTCCAAATGGCCTTTGTTTTATTGTTAGAGTTTAGTATGAATCTTTCATTTTCCCTTCTTTTGGCTTCAGTTATAATGGTTTTATAGATCTTTCGGTACCTATTGATATACTCTTTGGTCTCATTATTTACTTGTCCATGTTTTTCTAGCCTGGACAAAAACCGTAGCCTATTGCTGGATGTAATTATTCCCTCTGTTATCCACACTTTCTTTTTTGTGATTTAAAGCATTCTTTTCTAAAGGAAAAGCTATATCAAAGCAATACAGAAATGTGTTTAGGAATTTCTCACATTTTAAGTTAAGATCAATTTCATTTACTCACCTTAAGCTTTTAAAATGGAAGTGCCAATAAAAGGACACATTCAGACTAATGGGGAGGCTGTAATAAGACTAGTTCATGAAAGGGACTGCCTCCCTCCAATATTACAAAGAAAAATTCAGTATATAGAGATGTGGTGATGAGCTACAAACAACAGAACACTTCTGTTCTTTACAGATTATCCACATGGTTTTTGTAGTGAGCTACCTATAGAAACCTAATTATCATTTATTCTGTTCTTTTAATGGCTTCAGATACAAAACACATTTATATGCATGGTAACAGTAGTTGGAGCCACTTCTGGTGAAATGTGCAGCTTCAAAGGTAATCCCTCATGCCAATTTTTAAATAAATGCATCATATGTTAAATGTTTGTCAAGTTGCTAGACTTTCAACTGTTCTGCATACTTTATATTTCAGTAATATTTATTATTGCAAAGGTAGAATAAGACCTAAAACTTCAGTAACATTGCTGGGTTTTGAACCATGGATCTTTCTATCCTGCTGCAGTATTCAACTGAACTACTGTGGCCTCCTGTTGGTAAACCTCCTCAGACTCGGTTCTTTCCCAATAAACCACAAGGCATACTTTGAGATAACATATCCCAATGGCAAATTACGTCATTTTTAAGTTCTGGAAGTCATAATTCCACTATTAGATTAATCTATTAATGTTCAAATCCTGGATATGCCATTGCATGTTTAGTCAGTTCTGCTTTTCTAAGTAAAGCCTGCACACATCTTGTGTGGAAGAACAACTTTTACAGTATGTAATTTAGATGAGATGGTACTACTAACACTATCATCACTTTTTTCAATCTCTGTTAACATGTTTCGGGAACATATGTTCCCATCTTTAGAACGTGTTGGACTGACTTGTGTTGTTTCTGTTGTGGTGGTTGTCTATAATGGCAGCATCATGTGGTGGTGAAATGTACTTTCAGAGGGTACTTGGTGGCGATAAATCAAAATTCATTAATGTTGTTTGTGTTTCAAAATGAAGATCTTGTCCCATGTGTCCAATTCTGCTGCATGAATGGTCGGTTTGATTAGTATAATGTTCGGTTTGATGTTATGGTTGGTCGTCTAGAAATGGTGTGAAACTGTAGATATATACATTTGTTTGTATTTTAAGCATCTCATATGTTCCTTTTATGCTTCCTAGTTTTCTTTTTGTTTTTCCTATGTATATGCTTTATCACAATCGGAGCAATTGATTTTGTAAATTCCAACTTTTTTTCTTCCAGTATAGGGTCTTTTAATCTATTGCAAAATAATTTCTCTATGCTAAATTTGTTCTTTGGGGCTAGGCTGATGTGCTTCTTGAAAATGATCTTAAATTTGCAAAATGCTTTTGGCTGATACGTGAATTTCCTAAATTTCAATTGTTTTTCTTCTTGTACAAAGTTTGTGGTATCTTTGATATATTTCTGTTTAAATTTGTAATTTTCTTGTTGATAGTTACTCTGTTGAAACCTTTGTTTTTGCTGTGTTCACTATATGTTCATATTCTAGATAAGTCTTGTTTGTTTAGGGCAGTGTACACCAGCCTGTGTGTTAAGCTGTTTAGTATTGCATGTTTGTGTGCTAAGGAATTGAAACAGTTATTCTTTACGTAATTGTCTAGATGTGAACGTATTTTTGTACATACTGAAGCTTATGTTTTCCTGTTCTCTGGTTATTTTTTGATCTGAGAAGAGTAACATGCCTTCTTCCACTTCCATTATGAATTTTATTGAGCATTTAAGTAACTTAATGAGTCCTATACTAACCTGTAGGGGACTATGGCAAAGATATCGTCAACATATCTGTGCCAAATTTTGAAAATATATGGGAAGGAAATTATCTATATTTCCAGGTAGCTCATAAATAATTTTGCAAGGAATGGTGAGAGCAGATTTTCCATTGTTAGGCCTGTTGGTTGTTGGTAAATTTTCTGATTGAAACTAAAGCTGTTCTGTGTGATGCACAAGTTGGTTAATTTTAAAAGGTCTTCTATTTTGTACTCGGGAATGGTATTTGATGGAGCCATACTTCTTAACACATCATTGTTTCTAATTTTTTACATATATAAACTTTTATTGTGCTAATTCATTTTTACGGATCTAATAACTAAATAAATCTACTGTAAGCCATAGTTACTTGACTCAAGAGTTTATTTGATCAGAAACACAAAAGAGCAGTAAAATCTGTATTTGCTAAATATACTTAATTATATCCCTAATCTTTCACTGTGGTAGCTTTCTTTGAACCCACCATATGATTCTGGAAATTTGCTAATATTTATGTGTACATTTGGTAACCATGTTTATCGGAAAAACTATTTGTGATCACTTTGTTGACACTTTGTAACATTTTTATAATATTGAGGGACTAGTTTCAGAAGCAATGGCTTCTGGAACTAGTAAACCGATCACAAATAGCTTTTCCGATTAATTTTGTTACGTCGCTGTTACTAATTTCCTCCAATACTGCCTAACTATGTTTATGTTTAAAAATTATTGTTTCTATGTCAAAAGTAGACAGTCTAAATTGCTAAACGTACCACATTAGGTCCAACACACTTACCTACCTTTATTTCTGAAATACTGTATAAAAAGGTGTATTAATTTGTTCGTTTTTGTGAACATGTATTTAAATGAAAATTAAGGTGGTGGTCAAAAGTACACCCAATCATAAAGTAAATGCTTAGTTTTCTTATGCTAACCTTCATGTTAACAATATTCAGAGTTAAGCAACTATAAAACCTTTTTAAACCACTTCTCAAACTATAAAAACACTTAAGCTGCACTTACATTTAAAATTAGGACATGTTTCAAGGACCCCGTGTCCTCATCAGCTGAGGTTCGACTAGTTCTTCAGGTGACCGCCTCCCTCTCCTGGTGCTGTTCACTGAGTTGAATGATGTCATCTACTATTGGTATTTCAAAGTTCATGGCTCTCTTTTTATTCTTAAAAATGTGTATATTTTCCCAAACTGTTAATTCCCAATACTTTTTTGCCGGTACCAAAATTTTTCTGTCTTTGGAAATATTATGATTTATGATTTTGACCAGAAATGATGGGCTATGGCTGATTTATCTGTCTGTCTGTATTTTATGCATCTCTTGTGTGATGAGGACACGGGGTCCTTGAAACATGTAATAATTTTAAATGTAAGTGGAACTTAAGTGTTTTTATAGTTCAAGAAGAGGTTTAGAAAGGTTTTATTGATGAAGCTCCACTGTTTATAAATACTTCTATTTATAATTTTATTAAGCAACTATGGTTGTTATATTACTGAAGCCTATAAGACCAATACAAAATACTTATAGCTTGTGACCTAGACTGTATATTATCAAGAACTGCTTGAAGTATCTCCAGTGTATGGCACAGAATTTATTTTGTTTCTGCACAATGTAACTAATTTGTAATGCATACCAATATTATTGTTATGGATCAAAAGTTGACATTCCTATGTGCAGTGTGGCTGCTATGAAAACAAAAGAATCTTGATGCTGAAAGAAATGCCCCAAAGCACCAGTGGAGTGTGTAAAACTGTCCCCATAGCAAAACATATAGGGGAATCCCTAAATTGTAAATATACAGCTAATACTCTGCTTATAATTTATATATATACTTGGTAACTGCATAAGAGAATCTTGAAATTGAAAAGAAGTTTCTCATTCGATCTGTATCAACTGCTTACCAAACTGATATTGCAGTATATTATCTCATAACATTTTTCACCCACATCTGTCTTCAGCAGCTGCTCTGTAATCTTATTTTCTCTTTTTTCATTGCTTCAGAGCTGTAAATGAACATGACACTGCATTTTCACTTCTCCACACTTTTACAAACCTGAAACTTCTACAAAGTATTAACTTATGTTTCACATTAAATATTTAAGACCATTTGAAAGAATTTGCTGGAGCAATGTACATAGCTGTATTTTACCTTTTTGTCTTGTTTCAGTTTATAGCAGCGAGTGACAAATTGTGGTTCATGCTGGAAATGTATTCGTTTGTAGATTACTTCACAATTCCACCTTCGTTTGTCTCAATATACCTGGATAGAACATGGATAGGTAAGAATACTGTTATCATATTTAATTTCATTTGGATGCATGACTGAAGTAAGAGGAATTTTCTTGGCAGTGCCAGTGCCTGTTGGGACTCCCATTGTTTGCTGGCAGAGTCTAATATTCTGTCCCTTAAATACAGGTGTATAAATTTCTCATACAAATTGTAACCACAATAGCTACATGCCTTAATCATAAATTATGTTGGAAATTATATCCTTGTTGCCAAAGATCTCTCACACCTTCTAAGAAAATTGGTATTAATACTCATAACATCATGGCCACATAAAGAAAATTATATTTGTCTGTAAAATATTAAAACTGATTCAGTAGATTAATTTATTTTATAATTGTAACTCTATTCACCTTATACTGTGGTTACAATTCCTGAACTATAGTTCTTATGTTTTAATTTTTAAAGTTTAATGGCATTTCAAGCCGAGTTTAATGCATTCCTGATTCCTGTACTAGCTTTCTCAGATGTTTCTTTGGACTTATCTAACTTTTCTCTGATGTCATTAAGCTTTATCTTTGTAAGAACATGGCAATTTGTAATTTTGGTTTCTTATCAAGAATAGCTCTCGTATCCCTTAAGCTATTCAAGATTATGGGCATTTCTCTACCCAAACAGGGAATCAGTCTACAAAGCACATCTTGCTTCTGTGATAATTTCTCACATAGGGATCATACATGAAAATTCCGTGTGCTAAAATACAAGAATTTTAATACTGTGACTTTGTGGGTTTGTAGAATTAAAAGTCCAGTTTGCAGAGATTAAAAATGTTCTTTATTTCCGTAGAAATACACTTTGTACACCTTTTGGCAGCAAGATGACGTAACATAAACCAATATAATCTCTCGTCACTTCTGCACACGTAAATAAGAGTTCACTTTCAAAACACAGCTGCAGGCACACGATATCAGTTCGGATTACAACTGACTCTCAATAAACTAGCCACGGCTTCTTTTATATCTCTACTCACTGTTCCAGAAATAAATGATATGTTCTGTAACAAACAAGAAATTGAATCTTCCAGTTATCTATCTTTATCTTTTTTGGCAAGCTTTTTATCTCTGTGCTGCACTATCTGTCCCTTTGTGTGCGCTGGTCGCCAGTCACAACAATGGGTTCGCGACAATACTGTAACAGCGCTAACATGCTATAACAATGAAACAGGTAGTGTCTCAACGTATCAACCTCTATATAATAACTTTGCATCAACTAATTAACCTACACCTGGAGAGAAGGGAAAGCAGAATGGGAACATAACTGATAAGAATTAATAGCGCAGTACTCATACACTTCAAAACCTTGGAAATACTTGAAGGGGACCTCATAGTCCAAAAATAGGAAAATACAATAGTTTAGGAACAAAAAAGCAGGTGTATCCTCAAGTACAAGGCAGTAACACTATTCGACAACATATCAATTGTGAAATCTAAAATGAAATCAAGCAGAGTCCTACAGTGTGATCCAGTGAGACCTATGCTATACACACTTGACATATTCTGTGTGTATAAATATGTGACTGACCATGCATAGTTGGCATTGAATTTTGAACTGTGACATGTCGTGACTAGATTGTCTCTTCATGACTTCTATCATCTAACATGCAAAAGCAAGAATTTATTGACCTAATGTCAGTATGTGTATGTGAATTATAAAGTTTGGAAATGATACCACTTAGAACTATATATGAAAAGAGTGAGATCAATAAATGAATAAATGTGAAAATGTGTAACTGTACATTGTCTAAACCTAGGCTCATGTGATTTGAGAATTATAAAAGAGCAACTGAAATAACACAGGATTTGTAATTTTAGGTTTAAGATTCCTGAGAGCTTTACGTCTGATGACTGTGCCAGATATCCTACAGTACCTCAACATCCTCAAGACATCGAGCTCAATTCGTCTTGCTCAGCTGGTGTCCATATTCATATCTGTGTGGCTTACGGCAGCAGGGATCATCCACCTGGTATGTATTCTGTATATGTGCCTCACTTCCTGAAAATGATTACATGTGGTTTGCTTGTTAAGCTATCATTAACATTGCTAGTGGTAAAGAAAACTGTTTCACCCAATTTATTACAGAACTGCATTGAATGTTAACCACTGGCACCACAAAGAATTACCTGATCAGTCAAAAAAGGTTATCTTTCCACATTTTTAGTTTTTCATTGGGGTGGAAGATCACAGCTATTCATTAATTCATTACAATAACAGAATGACAAGCCAAAGCTGTTGGTTAACCTGTAGAGATGATTAATGTAATTCTAAATCAAACTAGTACTCCATGATATATTGCTGCTGTTTACAGAGAACACATTCCATTAGGACCTTCCTCACATCCTTGGCTATTGCCTGTTTACTTAGTTTATTGCCTCTCAATAACATCATTTCTGCATCATCATCATCATTAACCATCAGTTTCTGCATTCAGTTTGAGCTGTAAAGACTAGAGTTTGGTCATTGTGCTTCTCAAAGGTGAAAGTTTGTTCAGTACATCTGTGTGTGAATTACTTTACAATATTTGTATTATTGTTGCTATTCTTGTCTTGCTATTAGTCTGCTGAAATGTCTACCAAAAAGGTCTTTCTTGCACAAAGAATTTTAATGTATGAAACATACATATTTGACAAAAAAAAAAAAAAAAAATTGAGCAGACTCATGAAGCATATTTTCCAAAGTCCACATCGTTTCCATAGCCGGTTTACAATGGTATCACAGAATGTCTATTTAGCTTTGTGCTACTGAATCTTTTCATATTTATAATAATGAGAATGTTCACCCATTGTGTATTGTTTCATATGTTTCGTGCATATTTACATAGGGAATCCTTACTTTTTTCACATGTTGTAATGTGTGCAAAAAGATGAGTCTCATAATTAATTCATAATTGAGTTTGTTACTAAACGTGCACTGATATTCGAGCAGTTATAGGTAAATATGTAGGAGCTAGACCTACAAAGGTTCGAATCCCAGACATATTGATTTTTGTTGTAGAAATACAAAATGTGTATTACGCACATTGTAATGTAACCTCCAATTGCTAAGGTTTTAGTTAATTGATAGAAATTAATCATTTCTTCATGCTAGCCATATATAGGCTAAGGTTTTTGATAGAGTGAACATGAAAAATTCAATGCCATGGCTGGGATTTGAACCACGGATCTCCTGGTTTCCATCCAGTCGCTCTAACCCATCGAGCTACCATGGCCAATTTGCTGTTATGACATTAAATTCTCCATTTGACTCATGTATTTCCCTGGTAAACCACTAGGTGCTCTCGCATTCGAGATACACCGTTTGTGGAAACTTACTATTGTAAGTACTATCGTAAGACTCTTATCAAAATCCTTAGCCTATATACGGCTAGTATGAAGAAATGATTAATTTCCATCAATTAACTAAAATAATAAGAGTTAAATGATGAAGCCTGGGACTCAAGTAGACATTTCAGCAGACCTAGACGCGTTCCGCTGGCGAAGCAAGGTGCGGTACGAGACATGCTGGAGGACATGAGATCTAGGGGAGTGATTGAAGAGTCTGACAGCCCTTGGTGTTCCCCTATAGTCTTGGTGGCGTAGAACGGCGAGCTGCGCTTCTGCCTAGACTACAAAAAGCTGAACGCTGTCACCCGAAAGGACTGTTTCCCCTTACCCCGAATTGATGACACCCTGGACACGCTAGCTAGTGCACAGTGGTTCTCGACCCTGGACCTGAAGTCAGGCTACTGGCAGGTAGCTCTAGACCCGAGAGCCAAGGGGATAACCGCATTCTCGACAGGCCAAGGAATCTGGCAGTTCACAGTTATGCCCTTTGGTCTCTGCAACGCACCAGCTACCTTCCAACACCTCATGGAGTCAGTGATGAGAGGACTGACATATGACGCCTGCCTGCTATACCTGGACGACATCATCGTCGGTAAGACTTTTGAAGACCATCTCGAGAACCTGAGCAAGGTGCTACAGCGACTGCAGGTGACCAACCTGAAGCTGAACGTGAAGAAGTGCCAGCTCTTCCGCAAGGAAGTGAACTACTTTGGCCACATAGTCTCAGCAACCGGATTGGCCACTGACCCAGAGAAGACACAGGCTGTGAGAGATTGGCCTCGCCCAAAGGATAAGAAAGAGTTGTGCAGTTTCCTGGGGCTGTGCAGTTATTACCGACTTCATAAAGGGGTTTTCCAACATCGCCAAACCCCTCACTTGCCTGACAGATGAACACCAGCCTTATGTGTGGACAGAGGACGCCGAAGACGCTTTTCAGCAGCTGAAGAAGATCCTGTGCAGTGCTCCAATTTTGGGTTTTCCACAACCAGGTGGTGCCTTCATTGTGGACACCGACGCCAGCGACCATTGCATTGGAGGCGTCCTACAGCAAGACACTATCCAAGGCAGAGAAAAACTACTGCGTCACCTGGCGAGAATTATTGGCAGTAGTAAAGACCTCGGAGCACTTCCACAAGTACCTGTACGGTCAGCCATTCCACCTGAGGACTGACCATTCCGCCCTAACCTGGCTATTGAGCTTTAAGAACCTGGAAGGCCAGACAGCACGTTGGGTCCAGAGGCTGCAGGAGTATGACTTCACCTCGGAACATCGTAGAGGGAAGAGCCACGGTAACGCAGCCGCTATGTCCCGAAGACCCTGTCCAGAAGAGTGCGGCCAGTGCACAAGAATGGAAGCGAAGGAGCATGCTGCAGCAGTCCAAGTAGTTACAGCAGTGCCTGTGGATGGCTGGGTTAGCGCAGACCTGAGGAGGGAGCAGCTGGCAGATGCAGACTTGGGACCATTCTTGAGGGAAGTGGAGACAGGGACAAGACCAACCTGGGAGGACATCGCACCGAGGAGCGCCACATACAAGTCATACTGTGCCCAATGGGACTCGTTGAAGATCAGAGAGGGCATGCTGTTCCGGGTATGGGAATCACCCGATGGGAAGACGCAGAGAGAACAGTTGGTACTTCCCCGAAGTAAGGTCCCGGAAGTCTTGGAGGAAGTGCTCGCGGGACTTCAGGAGGACACCTGGGAGCAAACCGAACGATTGACAAACTACGGCAGCGCTACTACTGGCTGAGGCTCCGAGCAGACGCTGAGAGATGGTGCCGTCAGTGTCACGTGTGCGCGGCGAGTCGCGGCCCCCAGACTAGAAGCCGGGGTTGCATGCAGCAGTACAACATCGGAGCGCCATTTGAACGGATCGCTGTCGACATAGCTGGGTCATTCCCAGTGTCCGACCGAGGCAACAACTACCTAATGGTGGCCGTGGACTACTTCACCAAGTGGCCAGAGGTGTATGCCATCCCGAACCAAGAGGCAAAGACAATCACAGACTGCCTCGTGGAGCAAGTGTTCTGCTGATTTGGGGTGCCGTTAGAGCTGCACAGTGACCAGGGCACCAATTTTGAGTCCAACCTGATGAAGGAGGCACTAGAAAGGCTTGGGGTGAACAAGACCCGCACAACGCCTCTACAGCCCCAGCCGGATGGCATGGTCGAAAGATACATCAAGACCTTGGAGGAACACCTGAGGAAGGTTGTGGCCAGCCATCAGCGAGATTGGGACGTCAAGGTGCCACTGTTGTTGCTGGCCTACCGCTCGTCAACACATGACACCACGGGGATGACGCCAGCCAGCTTAATGTTCGGCCGAGAGTTACACCTCCCTTGTGACCTGGTTTTTGGAAGCCCTCCAGAGGCGAAGCAGCCAGTGACCGAGTATGTGGAGAACCTGGTGGACCACCTCCATGACATGCACGAGATGGCTCGCCAGAACATCCAGAAGGCGAGCGGCCACATGAAGACCCGATATAACAGGCAAGCCAACAGCCAAGGTTTCCAGCAAGGTGACCTGGTCTGGTTGTACCGTCCTACCCGGACCAAGGGACACTGCCCGAAGCTTCAGCAGCCCTGGCAAGGACCGTACTGGGTGGTGAAGAGGATTAACGATGTGGTCTACTGCATCCAGTAGATGCCTCGAGGAAAGATGTTAGTGGTGCACCTGGATCGCCTGGCCTGCTACAATGGTGCTGTTCGGTATGACCAGCTTTGAGGAGGGAGCAGTGTCACCTAATTATCGGAAGGCACAGGCAGCTAGCAGCAGGTTAGGGCCAGACGGGAAGCATTCAGGCAACGCCTACCCATTTGTCTCGTGTCACTAACTGAGGAGGATGATTAGAAGAGCGGCACGGACCCTGTACCGTCTCTTTCCCCTCCTCTGACGCCTTGAACCTTCGGGATGATTCATTGAACCGTGAGACTTCCAGATACGGCAATCTTCCCTATATAAGGCCTGCAGTTGGCGAGTCAGTTCAGTTCTTGGCGAGCAGCCATGAGGAGCGCTGAGTGAGTGAAAGGACCGGTAGACTGTGTACGTGCATTGGAGGAGTTGTACGTAGTTGCGAGTGCAGAGTGGACCTGTGACAGCCGAACTGGTGAATTGTAATTGTGTGCACTACATAATTCTGTGTAATCGGCAAGTGTTCCAACAGTAATTCGGTGGAAATAAAGAACATTTTGAGTTTGTGCAATTGGACTTTTAATTTCACTAACTCACAAGTTACAATATCAAAGCTGGATAGGAAGATTAAGGTACTCAGTGTTGCAAAAAGCAATGTTATCACATTTTCTCTGTTAAGTATTTGCACTCCAAGTGTGGACATTTACTGTTTAGAAGTCCAAAATGAACACTAATATCAGGGTTTCTTATTAGGTGCAACAAGATTCCCACATAATTCAAATATTATGAAACAATATTTCTACTTATACTATGCTGTCTCATCGCCTTCTTCATTGTCACTGTCATTTTCATTTACATGCATAACAATAAAGCATCGTAATGTGAAACATCCTGCAGTTGATATTTCCCTCCTTTTGTTAAGTGTACTGCACACATCTTTCCCATATACTGGAATCTATGTTCATTCTGCATACTCTCAATACTTTGCAAACATTGTTTCTTATAGAGGGCATCAGATTCTGCTTTTTTTACAGCATGTTTAAGGTATGCCAATATTAGCTCAATCAGATTGTGGTAACCTAATAACTTCGTGTACATGATATTTTCTCTCATATACATCTTTCTGTATACAGGGTGTATATAAATGAATATCGGGGTTTTAAGTCTTTATAATATATATTACATTAAACTTAGTTATAAATGATATGTCAAATGAAAAAGCAACTCAAACAGTTTTGTTTGTTGGCACCAGTGTGCATGTGCGTGCAAAGTTTCTGCTGCAGGCCACGCCGTGGCTCAGTGGTTAGACCGCTTGGCTCTCACCAAGGCGGCCTGGGTTCGATCCCAGGTGACCACAAAGTGAGATTTGTGGTGGACAACACGGCGTTGGGGCGGGTTTCCTCCGGGACCTCCGGTTTCCCGCGCCATCTCATTCCACCAGTGCTCCATCTTCATCTCATGCATCATCAGTGTCACCGCCTGCGGTGCCATACGTAGTAAAAGTGGTCGTTAAACACTACACATTTCATTTCATTTCTACCGCAATCCGCTAGACAGCGTTAGTAGCAAAGATGGCGACTACTAAACAGAAAGCATTTTGTGTTTTGCAGTTTGCAAAAACCGAATCTGTAGTTACTGTGGAATGTGCATTCCGCATTAAGTTCAGTTGTGATCCTGCTAGTGATAATAACATTCGTAGATGGTATCATCAGTTTGAAGATACCGGCTGCCTTTGTAAAGGGAAGAGCACGGTACAACCAAGAGTAAGTGAAGAGACTGAGCGAGTGAGTCGTTCACTCGTAGCCCAAAGAAATCAATCTGGAAGGCTAGTCATGAATTACAAGTTCCTGTGTTGACTGTTTGGAAAGTTGTAAGATAACACTTATGGCTATGTCCTTACCGTTTAAAGTTATTACAGGCTCTAAAGCCGACAGACCATGGACTACGTGCCAACTTTGCAAACGACATGTTTCATGATGATGACAATTTTATGGATCGTGTTGTCTTCAGTGATGAATCGACCTTTCACCTTAGTGGACATGCTAAGACTCATAATGTGCACATTTGGGGTTCAGAAAATCCTCATGGAGATGGTACAAATGCAACAGAATCCCCTAAAGTAAATGTTTTTTGTTCTGTATCCCGGAGAAAAGTTTATGGGCCTTTCTTTTTTGGTGAACGTACTGTAACTAGCACTTCTTACCTTTATACACTAGAGTAATGGCTCTTCCCTCAGTTGGAAGAAAATGAGCCAAAGAACTTCATTTTCCAGCAAGATGGTGCGCCACCTCGCTGCTATAACGAAGTATGCGATTGGTTGAACATTACTGTACCCGAGTGCTGGATAGGGCACAAGCGCCCTAATGACAGGGGTTGTTATGCATGGCCTCCACGTTCTCCTGACCTAACGCCATGCAATTTTTACCTTTGGCACTTCATCAAGAATCATGTGTACGTGCCTCCGCTACCAGCTGACTGCCCTAAATTAAGAAACTGGGTTGAAGCAGCTGTTGCTACAATTACTGAATTACACTTATCAACGTTTGGGAAGAACTCGGCTATAGACTTGATGCATGCTATGTGACAAAGGGTAATCACATTGAACATTTATAAGTTTCTTGGTAAAACTGTTTGAGTTGCCTTTTCATTTGACATATCATTTACAACTGTAAGTTGAATGTAATAAATATTATAAAGAGTTAAAACTCTGATACTCATTTATATGCACCCTGTATTTGCTTTCCAAATTTTCTTTAAGAGGATGGTTTTTAAAGGAACTGAGCTAGTTACTTCTAAATTGATGTTCTTCCATGAATCTGATCATTTCATCCTTTCTGCTGGACTTGGTGAGAATTGTATTTAGCCGGGAATGACAACTGGCATTATCTAGTACAATAGCATACTGAGGAATATTTTGCAAAAGTGTGTCCTGAACCAAACTTTAAATACTTCTGCATTCATATTGTGATGTGAATTGGTGCCCGCCTCGGTAGCATAGATGCCAGCATGTCTGCCTCACATTCAAGAGGTCCCGAGTTCGAATCTCGGTCAGGGTGAGTTACCTGGATAAGGTTTTTTCTGGGTTTTCCATTATCCTGATAGACGAATGTCAGGTAACTCTAAGCTCCATGGACCCCGGACTCATTTGAGCATCATTTCACCCATTCCGTTCATCGTCTGATATGACTTAACGTTGGAGTCTCCAAATACTTAAAGAGTAGACAGTAATTCACTACTAAAAACAGTGAATCTCACAAGAAGAAAGAGAGAAAACAGGAGAGAAGTTGCAACACTTTGTTTCCTCCATGTGGAGTCAACAACTGTCTTGTCATCTGATTCCTTTGATTTCATTAGCTGAAGTGACATGCTAATTGGTGCAATAGGAATCCTAGTACAAACAGTGCACGCATGTGTGTTACCTAGCAGGCTTCTGAGGGTCAAAAGCAAAGCAATGTTAACTATTAGAGTAGTACAATAATACTATCACTTGTAAGTGATGCAGAAATTTTAGAAAATGAATACTTCTCAATGTAATACTGAGAGGCAGGAATATTGATGTGGCACCATAAGTTCCTATTTCACTTTGTAGGTTTTGATAAGAATTCACTACACAAGAAATGTAGATTTCCTTAAAATGATTTATTTTTGTGGCATCAGCCATTTCTCTTACAGGTATTATTGAATGTTAAAAAAATAAATTAATAACTAAACTGTCTTATTTTTATTAGTTTATTAAAGGATTAAATAAACATTTATTTTATTTTACTTCCTTAAGTCATCCTTCATTGACGACTACAATATTAATCAAACATAAACATATCGAGATTTAACTGTATTGGAACACCACAGTGAAGCGAAATAATTATTAATTTTTAGATGAGTCGTATTTATTACACATCTGCTTCACTTTCGTACCTATGGGTAGCGATAGTAACAAAGGATTAAATAATCTTGGTGTAGAAACCGAAAGAAAATTTGTCTTTCTTTCTGGAATGCCGAAGAGATGGGATGCTTTTTAAATTTCTCGAAAATAGTTAAGTGTTCAATTTGAAGTATTAGATTGATTCTGATCACAGTATAAAGTTTTGTGGTAAGAATTGTAATGGGTTTGGTGTTAAAGGAAATAAACAAAAGATTGATTTCTTATAGAAATTCAAATTTCATCATTCTCTTGTAACTTAGTTTTCATTGCTCATAAGTAAGAATATAACAGAAGAATATCAAAAGCTAGCTGAGGCATAATTAAGGATTTTCCTGTTAACTTCGGGGAACATCTTCATAAAGTCATAATATTTTGGACGAAGATAAGATCGACGAAGTAAGACCAACGACGGGAAACGAGATACCAGCACGAATTTTGCTATATATGTTGCCGCAACTTTGGGGCATCGAAACCCACAACAACGGAGGAATGCTGCTACATATTCATGATATTGAAATTTTGTAAATAGCAAACTGACATTAAAATTTGGTATTTCTTTCACTAAACTCAAAATATAATAAGTGTTTTGATAGATAGTCAACATAAAAAATTCAATGCCACGGCCGGAATTTGAACCACGGATCTCCTTGTTTCGGTCCAGTCGCTCTAACCCATTGAGCTATCATGGCCAACTTGCCGTCATGACATTAAATCCCCCATTTGACTCATATTTCCCAAGTAGAACACTAAGGGCTCTCGCATTCGAGATACACCATTTGTGGCAACTTACTAACACCGAGGATTTAATGTCATGACAGCAAGTTGGCCATAGTAGCTCAATGGGTTAGAGCGACTGGACGGAAACCAGGAGATCCGTGGTTCAAATCCTGGCCGTGGCATTGAAATTTTCATGATGACTCTATCATAAACCTTAGCCTATATATGGCTAGTGTGAAGAAATAATTAATTTCCATCAATTAACTAATGTGATAAGTGTATTTTGTGTTTTTGAGTTTGTGCCCAATTTTAACCTCTCTTTTTAGGAAAGTAACTTAAAATATGAAATAGCCTATTCACTAAGTTTTATACTGATTGGCTCAGTTACTCTTGAATGAAAAGGCAACAAACAAACATGCTCGTACAAAAACAAAAATATAATTGTAATATAGTTATTAATTAATTGTTAGGATAGACCATTGCAAACAATGACATCAGTATGTTATTTACATCACAAAATCTAAGACTACCAGCAGAAGTTTTGTTCTATTTTATGTATAGATATCTCCCATATGTTTAGGGATTAGCTTACTCTGATGCTTATCTGATGGAAATCAATATTTTATTAACACTTTTGGATTTATTTATTTATTTTTAAGCTGGAGAATTCTGGAGATCCGTTGGACTTCAAGAATCCTCAGCAGTTATCCTATTGGACATGTGTATACTTCTTGATAGTAACCATGTCCACTGTAGGCTATGGTGATGTCTACTGCCAGACTGTCCTTGGGAGAACGTTCCTCGTATTTTTTCTTCTTGTGGGCTTGGTAAGTTCATACAGCTTCAGTTCTTTATATTGATTTGTTTTAAGTTGTTAGTACAGAGATCTTACACATGCTGAAAACAGCTAAACACAAATGTAGGAAAGATGACTTAAAATTGGGTCATCTCCTTCCTCCAAAACTAGATAAGAAAAAAATCTAAATGTAAGCTAATTGTGTGCAGATCAATTAAAGGATTGTGAAATACGTCAAGTTACTTTGTTATCAGCATGTGTTTTTCCGAACTGGTGATTTGACTGATTCAGAGTTGCATACAAAAGCTACCTGATTTATTCATTAGTATTGCTGACATTAATAATTTTCATAACAAGATCAATAAATAATCTTTCAAAGGTTTTCCTGTATTTTCATGGTAGACTACTTTCTGAAATATTGCTTCCAAGAACAAAAATATTACTGGAAAGTATTCAGAACTTTTAAGACAAAATATTGAGCTGAATCATGACTTAAAAGATTATATTCTCTACATCAAATTAATATCTTCCTTTTGTACAGAAGCGGAATTGAGTAATGTCATAATATTCTCATTAAGGAGAGCATGTCTTTCAGTGTCTTTGTAGCTAGGCAGTTTTATGCAAAGGGACAAGATGAATATTTAAACAAAAGCATTCCTACATGATGATAATTTTTAGAAAGCATTAAAATAAAGGAAGAAAGAAAAGCAGTATTTGATCATAGTTATTGGAGAAAGAAATAAGGAGACTGTAATAGACTTAATTGGAAAATAATTATACTTCCGTAGAATTCAACAATATATATTTTACATAACAGAATTCATGTAACTTGACAATTCAGTAAGTTTTAAACTCCAAAAATAATGCAATATTTCTAGTTACTTGTTGCAACTGTTTTAAGTATTGTGGAGTGGAAATATCTTTACAAACTATATTCTGTTATCATGATATATGAAAAGCTTGTAAAATTTTCTCTAAATTAAACTCTTTGCACTTAAGTTCCATTATATGTTAAAATATAGCTATAATCAAATTCTTAATAACACTTAATAGTTACTTAGAAATTCATTTTACAGTCAAAATCACACTAGGAATGCAGAATTATATATTGCTTGTATTTTACTTGTTTAGAATAGTTTCATCTTGATGAAATCTTAATTTTAATGCATGTTTGAAATATGTATTTGAAAAATATCAAATCACCAGGTCATACCTGTACAGTTGATGAATATGGTATATTTAAATTTAGTAGCATTAAATGCAGAAGTTAGTGAAAATGTATTTAGATGTAGTAATTTCTGAAGTTTAATGAAGTAAAATATATTCTCCTTATTTCTAGGTTTATGAGTATTTAATTGTTTGCAAAAATGTATATAAATTGAGAGGGTTTTTTCAAAGTTAAGAAATAGAATGTAAGCAACTGACTCTCAAAGCTTTCTTGTGATGCAAATGTAACTGTTTGTTTCTATGTCCGCTTGGCCAGAGCAGCAGGCCACAGGAGGACTGCCAACATTTCTCTCATTACTAATTACTTTCTTACTTTTCCTTCTCTTCTGTATCTCTTGCCTCTTTCCTCACTAACAACGCTACATATTGTCAAGTTGTCTTTGTGATAGTTTCTCTAACCTAAGCTGTGGGGCTGCTATGTGTATGAATGGATGTAACCATGTGAGAATGAGGCCAGAGAGAATATGGGTGCTTGCCAAGCTTTTAACCGTTGAAGAGGTTTACTTCTGTTACAGCATGAGGAAAAATAATGATAAAGAAATAACGTCATGACAGCCTGTGGTAAATCATAGCCTTTTTTGTCTTTGTTAATAGATGTGCCAAATCTAGAGAGAACGTTAAATCTTTTGTGTCTTGCAAGTTAATCAAATCATAACTGTGTACGTGTATATAACATGAAGACAGGAATCATATGTCTTATGTAGCTATCCTTTTTAACTTATTTGTGGTATAGCTTTGCATGTAAATATAATGTAAATATATATTAAGGGCATGTTGTATACTTCAGTTTGTATTATTCCTTTACTATATCAAACTTCTGCTTTTAATATCTGTACATTGTCTCAAGATATATCACTTCAATTTTGAATCTGTTTATATAGTAAAATATTACAAATAATTACATAAAATCAAGTCTTAAAACGATTGCCTTAATGCTAACGCTAATAAATATAATTTTAAAATCTAAACCAGAGCATCTAAATAAATAAGCTGGGAATTTTATTTCCACCATTTCAGTAAGTGAAAACTGTTTAAGTTAATCATTGGAAGTCACGTTGAAGTACTTACACCATTAATTCCAAACTTGAGATTAGATGTCATAAAGAAATTTGTTACTTTCATTTTAAAGAGATCTCTTAGCATAATCATCTTGAGGACATTCACAAATCTAGTACCTGTTGGAAAATAAAGCTAGTACCTGCTTACTTGAATATTTTTCTGTAGTTTAAATTAACCTTGAGAATAGTAAATGTAAGATTTGAAGCTTTCATGGTGAGCGTTATTAATCGTTATGATTGAAAATAAGTCACTCGTCGTGAGGCTTATACATCATCTCTAGCATGTCAAATATTTTACATTACAATTTACATTAAATGTAGCTTTAAGTAAATATTTAAATTATTTCTTATATTAAATATGTATTTCAGTAGCAAATTTAACTAATAACTTAGAATATTGAATGTAACTATGAAAATTCAAAGTCTTACTGTGAAATTAACTTAAATTAACTTAAATTAATCCTGTGCATATTTAGACGGTTTAAAGTGCAGTAACATGTGAAGGAGTATTTCATAAACAAAAAAAAAAACAAAAAAAAAAAATTCGTATTCTTAGAATTTATAACATTTTTAATTTTGGCAAATGGAGCTTTTTTATCAAGTATATTTATCTGAAAATATAAAACTGTTGGCTCTCGATAATTTTATAATCTTTCAGAATGTTTAAGAAGTATAAATAAAATTTTTGTAAAAGAAGTTCAGATGTTAGCATCTTGTGGATACAGAAAGGAATGAAAAGGAAACATAAGAAAAGTCCATAGTTTTCTCTTTTCTTTGTGATAAGTTTCAGGCTGTCTGAACACTTACACATTTTCTTCTAAGTCTGTAAGTCTTCATTTTCTATTCCTTTATTTGAGATATGTGAATTAGTGTTAGCTTTGTTCGTTTATATTGCAAATAATGCACTGATTTGCTTAATAAAGATTGCTGTACTTCTTTAAGGGCCTGTACTATGATTGGTAGACAAACACATTTAAAATTATCCAATACTTTGCACATTTATCTGAAAGTTAGATTATGGCTTCTGCTTATTCACAATCTGTTAGAATGTCCTCTACATAACTAAACAGTAGATGGAGCAGCATTTAACTGACAAGCTGGCAGACAAAGATCAAAGAAACACAAAGATTGCCGTATGTTCTATTGGATTTTTAAATTATTTTCATGAGTTTATATACTTACTTTTCCTTTTATGGTTGAGTATCACTTAGGTGCATTTCTTTGGAGGGTTTGCAGATTAAATCTGTTGCAATAGAAGCCAATATTGCAGGTTTCCTCACTTCGAAGATTTTCATACCTTTATTTCACCATTTACATTTCAGTATTTATAAAATATTGCAAAATTATATAAACTTGATTTGCTGCTGAACTGACTGCTTTATTTTGGGAGAATAAATACTGAAATAAATATTCTGTATATGGTGGTGCTTATAAATTCAGTGGAATGAAGTTGTTGCAGCATAAAAAGCTAATCTTGAGCTATTAGATAGCTGTGTATTGTCTTATATTTTCATGGAATAGCATAAAATGTTATCCTTGTGTCATTAAAAATATCCTGGGGATTGTGTGGAAATTGAGAGTAGCAGTGTGAAATAGGTTAACTTTTATTGAAATTATTCCTTAGGCAGCACAAAATTTATGTATATGTATTGTCACACCCTACATTAGAATAGATTTAATATTTATTAGCTTTGGGGGGAATCCGTAGCGGTAGAGCTAAACTATCTCAACAAACACTAGTTACACCACGCGGTAGGGTGGACATGTTAATTTTTGTGACTGAGTTTTGAATTTATATTCTTAATATTTTAACAAACATGTTTTAGCGATTACTATTTGGCTATATCTTAACTTGTTTTGCTTCAGTTCCTAATAACCTATTCGTAAGAAATATTTAGTACACATTAATAATTAATGAAAGGAAACAAATGATTGATGTTGCACCTATTTTACAAATCCAAAATAACTATTTAGGTGCATTATGGTTAACATAATAAAAATACCAGATCTTGTAATATTAATACGGAAGTTAAAATTCCTTAGTAATGCAGGAGAAAACAATTATCTATGAATTAAGGTAAACTGTAGTGTACATATTCATCTAAGAGTTTATCTGGTGATCATAGTAAAGGCCCTGAATCACCTTTGAGAATCTCTGTTCTCCATATGAACATCCTATATTCAAATTTTAATTTCTCAGACTTTTGGCTGCTATTATCCTCTTAAAATATATGACTCTTGGCATATTCATAACATAAATATTACACATAAATGGGGCTGTTCAGTGAAGAGTGATCATAATTTCCTCATAATTTTGATGGCAAAAATAGTCTCATAGATGTGATGCTCTTGTCCCGGTGTTCCTGCCAGTCTGCAAAGACATACTGGAAACCATTTATTGAGAGATCTTTCACTACTGCAGCCTTCACTACTGCCTCTGACGATGGATGATGACTCCCACAGAGTGTCTCTCCACTTAGGGAATAGGAAAAAGTACACGGGGCTAAATCCGGAATATAGCGAGGGTGAGGGACACATTCCATGTTGATTTTTGCAAGATATTGAGCAACAGCATTGGCAATATGTGGCTGTGCATTATTGTGGTGCAGCGTCTAGCCTGTTTCACGGAAATGTTGTCTTTTGTGCCTTATGTGGTCTTGCAATGTTTTACAGTATTTGAGAAAGTGTTCTTAATGTTATTTGCTGATCTTCTCTCACAATGACCGCAGCAGATGTGTTTTCTTCCATAAGAGCAGTAACTGGAGTACTGGATCCACCTTCTTTTGAAACTTTCTCCCTTCTTTAAACAACCTAAACCACCTTTGAGCTGTGCTGTAGGAAAGAATAATTTCTCCATAGGCCTCCTGTAACATTGTATACATTGTATAGGTCTCAGCTGAAGATTTGTTGAGACGAAAGCAGAATTTTAAAGCTGCATATTGTTCCTCAAGCGTCAGCTCCATTATTCTGGTAGGCGATGATGAACATGTGTTTGCCTGCCTCTCATAGGTGATAACCAGTAGTACCAACAGTGAAACTACTATGATGTATTTGTTACACATTAAGCTAATTGAATATAAGATTAAATTCTAACATGAGAAATTATGACTATAAAAAAGTTATCATTCTTTATTGAACAGCCCTCGTATATTAGTAAAAGAAAATGGAAAAATGATAAGGCTGCAGTTGGAAAGTTATTATATATCTCCATCTTCCCAAAAAAAAAAAAAAAAAAAAAAAAAAAAAAAAAAAAAAAAAAAAAAAAAAAAAAAAAAAAAAAAAAAACCTCGTAGATTTGCAAATGTAAGTTACAGAGTCAAAACTATAATTCTGCCTAAAACCAGAATCTTTTTTCTAGTCTGCTTCTATACCAGCATAAGATTCTGTCCACAATTCTGTAGACTTTCCTTTGATTTTGTAGATAGCGTTCTTGTGAGACACTTTGCGGTAGACATTATAAGCAAGATATACCTGCGATTCTTATGTATTCATTTTCTTTTTCCTTTGATCAGGTATAGAGGAGCTTCAACTGTTTTATGACTAAGGAATCTCGTGTAATATGTTGAATTGAGTCATTTTACTTTTTGTTTTCTGCAATATTAATTTATTTAATTATTTTTTAAATTTAGATTTGTAATCTTGAGAAATGTCAACTAAAACTTTTCTGGTGGTTTTTTAAACCATAAAATATAAAGCTAAAAATACTTTTATTTCTTCTCTTTTTTTCCTTTCTTCATTGTTATCCTTATTCAAAGTTCTCTTTAGACTATTGTATTACATCAAATACTATTACTAATATTGCTGGAATGGTAATACATAATATGAATACCAAAAATATGAATTAGCTAGTTGTTGCAGGGTCAAAGGAGTGTAACACAAATCAAATCTTGTTAGCTTTTAATTTGAATCCATTATTATTGTAATTGAATTTAAAAAAAATCATAGCAAAATTATTACTTTGAAGAAAAAAATGCAATCAGAGCAACTGAATTTTTATGTAATGTGGAATATCTTTGTTTCTGTTCCTTTTATAATTTCAGAATGTCTTCAGAATTTAGTGAACATTAAAAAATCTACATTCTGATTGAAAATCTCCAGATATACAGAGCCTTCATTTGAATCCATTGGTAGCCTAATGAGAATTTTGTCACTGGGTAGCAAAACTGTTTGCAGGTAGATTTGGATATTCACAGCTCCTGAAATTCAAGCACAAAGATTTCTCATGGAAATGTTAACTACAGTAAATTCATGCTTTGGTTACTGAAGGTACTATAAATGATATACTTATGCCACCACACATCTCTTGTGCCTTATAAGAAAATTTGCATGAAGACTAAATTCTTCATGGCCATGTAAATAAAAAGCATGTTTCATCTGGGAGGAAAAAAGTAGGTCAGTAGAGCAATCATTAACATATTTAAACTAACTCTACTTACATTATTGAGTGGTTAAAACTCCTGAAATACAGTTATCATATAGAAATTTATTTTAAAAATTTAATAACATTCCAAACTGATGTTTCCAAGTTTTTTATTTCTATACAAGCTTTCTCTGTGATTACGTAGAGAATGAAGCTAGCTACAGTGAAGCAATGAATATTATACAAATATAACAATTTGTAACAAAAACTTCACTTACCTTAAGAAAATGATGTAAATTCTTCTTTCTAATTGAAATCAATTTCATGAACTCTTGTTCGCATCGTCAGTCAATGTCATTAATGTCATTGTCATCATCATTGACTGACTGTTGCAGTTCTCTGAGGAAACATATAAAGATTCTTTATGCTAAAGCATATTGACTTATTGGCATTATAATACACACTAACTCTGAAACACATGGCCTCACAACATATCAACTTCTATCAAAAGACTTCATGTCAACTGATTAATCAGCACGTGGAGAGGAAGGGGGCAAGCAGAATGGGTCAGAAATGGTGTGATGCAGTACATTACAGTACAGTGCAAGGCAAACATTTTTCAATAATATGGTCATGGATTGAAATGAAAGCTCTGTAGAAAGTGGCTAATTATGCTGAATTCTCTGAATCTTGAATTTGAGGAAGTAATAAACAGTAGTTCCCCATTGAATTATACCTGAGTAAGGTTTGGGATAACTATCACAAATAAGGGGATTTGTGGCAACATTTACTGTAATAGGACTAATTCTGACCTCATTTTTCTCACTTTCTTCATTATTCAACATGGCTAAAAGTAAAAGATGAAGTGTTGATTGATCCTTTAGCAACTCAAAATAATCGCTCCCTCTAACTTAATTATAAGTGCACCTGTTGCTAGGAGACTATAAAAATATTAAATCTATGTATAAGTATTTGTTTCATTTCAGTTTTAAATCTGTATGTTTCTGGATTAATAATGGAATTAAATTTATGGTTATCTTGCTCACTGCCTCCTCTATGTATCCTGCTTGTAACTTCCTGCTGCTATAGGCTGCTAGTTGTCTGTTACACAGCTATGTAAAACTGTACAGTCTAACAATTATTCTGTATATGTGCCACACTGAAATAGGTATTTTAGCTCCTGCATTTAAAATTGGATTCTATGAGAACTCCTTCATTTAGTGAGCAATTCAGTTTCTTGTTCATAAAACCCAAATTTCTGGAAAATTTCCCCACATATGTAATATTCAGAAAAAGTGCCAGGATAGACGAGTGGGTTCTTTAGTAAATTTTATAATGCAAGCTTATGGTTTGATTCCTGGCTGTTAAGTCGCTCCTATTCGGGTCTTTACCTATGACTAGCTGATGCAAAGTATCCTCAAAACCCAACATATTCAGATTGAAAGTTGTAGCTCCCTATATTTCACCACTAGCTTCAGTGTCATCCTAACATCAGAGTTAAAACATATCGACTGCAAGGTGCCTCTAATTATAAAGGATTCAGTCACTGTTCAATTGGACAAAGTTCTCCCTGAAGCAACACCACTCATGTAAATACAGGGCTACTCTGAAAAGTGGTGGTTGTGGGCACCAAGAACTAGGTGAAATCCCCATCTTTTACATAATACATACAAATTAGTGAGACATGGCTCGAAGGGAATAAATAAAAGTATAGTATATTTACAGTCAGAACAGAAAGTATTCATACACCACTAAAACTTTAAGGAAAATTAATATTATAGTGAGCATTTAAATGATAAATTGAAGCTTACTGACTCAAAGGAAGGCATTCTCAAAATAATTTAAATTTTATACAAAAATAGTAATAATGTACAAACAATGTCACTGATATAAAAATAAAATTAACTTGCAAATTTTTCGGGCACAAAAAGTATTCATACACTCAGAAAAACAATACACAGTAGAACCAAAATGCTGCTATTCAGTACTTTGTTGGGTACCCTCTTTGCTTTAATTATAGCCTCTTGTCTCCTTGGTATGGAATGGACAAGTTTTTTAACCTCCCCCTTTGGTATTCGGTTCCATTCTTCCAAAAGAGCAGTTTTCCACAGTTGTGTATTAAGTGCAGTATGTTTTGGATCATTATCCTGCATAAGCATCCAGTCTTCCTGCAGGCCCATTTACTCCACACTTGCATGCAACACTTGCTTAAGAATGCCCATGTACTTCCTGTGATCCATTATTCCCTCGATAACATGGATATTGCTGACACCTGATGTGCTTATACAACCCCAGACAAGGATGGATGCTCCGCTGTGCTTTACTGTGGAAACAATTTTTGGCTCCAGCTCCATATTCTTTTTCCTCCATACTTTGCGACTGTGATCCATACCGAATACCTTGAACAAGCTTTTATCTGTCCATACAACTTTTTCCCCAGAAGTCCACACCCTTATCACAGTACTTACAAGCAAATTCTAGGCGTTTTTTCCTGTTCTGTGGGCTAACATGGAACATCTTATGCGCTACTTGGCCGTTGTACCCTTTCTTATTGTAAACAGCACTCCAATGCTCGCTGAAACATTAATTCCTGCCATCTGCAACTCAGCAACAATCAGAAGAGCAGTCATTTGTGGATCCTTTTTAATGCAGCGAAGAATGCTGCTTTCATCTTTAACCTTGAGGACTTTAGGTCGACCACTCCTGGGTGTATTCAGAACAGATTTTCTGGTTCGTACTCAGTCAATGATGGACTGAATCATTGACCATGGTCTCCCCGCTATCTGAGATCTCCAAAAATGTTTTGAATTCATTATGTAGTT
The DNA here is from genome assembly GCA_030765055.1 of Mantis religiosa. Classification (NCBI taxonomy): domain Eukaryota; kingdom Metazoa; phylum Arthropoda; class Insecta; order Mantodea; family Mantidae; genus Mantis; species Mantis religiosa. The sequence continues at coordinate 177,355,391 of CM060948.1, forward strand.
TAATTACTATTTTACTCTCTTCTGGCACAGTTTCTTCCCTCTTTGGCCCATTTTACGCTACCTCTGCAACCTACTGTGCTCGATGTCAGACTGGTGCATGCAGACCACTTGCTGTGAAACAGCTTAATGCAGGCTGTCCAGAAAGGAGAGCTAGCTTGTAATATAACCACAGTATTCAACCTAGATACCTTTGGTGTACGAATACTTTTTGTGCCAAATTTATGGTATTATCCAATATTACCGTAGAAAGCTACTGTTTCTAGAAAACTTCCAGCAAAATTTTGATAGGAATAGGTAAATAAATACACAAACCATATAATTTTACAAGTTTACTAAGTTTCGTAAATAATTATGTTGCAAAAACACATTGTTTTTTCATTTAGGTGGTGTACGAATACTTTCTGGGCTGACTGTATGCTCCAATGTTCTGATATTTTATTGTAGTATTCTTTCCAGCCTCCCAAACACAGGTCTGTTCTGGCCCCCCTCCTCTAGAAAGTCATAGACCATATTGGGCCATTGGAAATGAGCATATTTGCAACAAAAAGAGAGGAAAGAATTGGAGCACAAATTTTTATTTTGCCTGCTATGTACAATGATGTACAGGAAGTATTGTATTCCACCTGTAAATTTAATATGTAGATTTCACCAAAAATATGTTTTGAGGCCCACGAATAAAATAAAAATTGCAGCAATCATTTTTAGAAAGGAATCCACAGACATGTGTACATGTGCACCAGTGAGAATGAAAGAACAACATAACTCAAAAATGGCATTTTGGATAAGCATTAAACATAGTACTTCAGTTCAGATCTCTCAAAGATGTAACATAGTTTTAAGAAAAACCCACTCTTTCTAGAGAAAATAGACAATGATTATCATGTTTACAAAGTAATATCTTAAAACAGACCCAACAAACTTTTAAGTAAAAAATTTTATTTTACTAAGGCAATTTTTTGTATGCAATAAAAGACCTCACAATTGAACAAGACTAGGGTTACAAGGATTAGGCCATATATGTGGCATACATAATGTACATTATTTTGATCAACTTGTTTTCATTGTAGTACATACATTTTCAAAGGTGAAGTTACTGGCATCATGAGTTAATGTTATCAAACACCATCACAATCCTGTATATCAAATGCAAAATTTGAAACAGAGCTCACTTGGCAGTATGGACCATACAGCTCAATTTTTCCTGTATAGTATTGCATTTTATAGAAGAGAGGAAACCAATCAAATATTTTCTTGCTGTTCCTGGAAACAAATGTCTAAACTGTTTACATCAGGAATCAACAGAAATGTGGGTCCATCTCTGTAGCATAAATGGTACTGGATCTCCTCATGTTGGAGTTATCTGGATGAGGTTTTTTCTGAGGTATTTCCCTTATCCTGAAAGATGAATTTTGGATAACTCTAAGCTCTATGCACCCTTAGTTCATTTAAGCATCATTTCATTCATTGTCCATATGATCTAACAAGTTAAAGGACATTAATTTAAAAACAAAATTGCTGGGAGTAACATAAACCAGTAATTTAAGTTTGGCAAAGGCTAATTACATATTGCAGTGATGATATGTTTGTGTATTTATAAACCAAATGTGTATCCTTAATTGTCTCCAAATAAGCTGTGAAGTTCTGTTCATTCTCACTGAATTTTATAGAACTTGAAAACCATGACTGATAAATGAAAACATATTTCAGAAAAAAGGAGCCCATTAAAACAAAAAATTTAAGTCAAGTAAATCACTGTTTTCACAGCATTAGCCACTTCTGAATCATTTGTTGTTGCATATTTTACTTTAAGCATTGATTATATAAAGCAGCTTTGAAAGTATGCGAGTCTTTTTTTTTCTTCCCTAAGGGTTTATTAGTAATATGTGAGTTGTGTTGCCTTGATTAGTATAATTTTGATAGAAGAATAATTTGTTATACAAATTGTATAATAATGGATAAAGTTTAGCAAGTGTTTCACTACAAATTTTACATTTTAATTACAATTTAAAAAATGTACAAACTTAATGATTGCTCTCTTCCTCGTGGCATGTTTGATAAAGCATCATTTTAGCTATGGTAGAAAAATAGTATTTTAACAGCTTTAAATTTGATGTTTCTAAATGCTCACAAAATTTAACTAAATTTTTTAAGAAGTTTGAAACTTAAACCATCTAGTTTTAATGACATTTTTAAGCCCACAATACAAAATTCAAAGAATATAACACTTCTGAGACAGCATCAGGTGTAATAATTATATTAATATCTTTGACTGTTTTGAGTTTCTTCCCATCTAAAATATGACTAAATAAAATAATTAATCAAACTTTTAATACTAAACTACAGTTCATTGAATTGTATTCACTGTTGACTAAAAATAGCAGTTAGACATTCTGTCAAAAATGTTTATCTAAAACCCATTTTAAAATATGCCAGAACAACCCTCAAAGAGGTATTAAGCTGTTCTTTGATCAGACTTAAAATATGTAGTAATATATTTTAATTTTGTGAATTTCTTAAATAGCCTGGTATTAGAAAATAAATGCTTGAAATAAACAACTAAAAACTAAACATTTAACTATTTATAAGCACTATAAATGAGGAATTGTGGGTACTATAGAATTCATATGAATCTTTTGAAGTTGACAGAGGACGGCATAAACAATAAAATATTAATGATAATAAAAACAATATTAATAACTAATGGCTATAGTAAGGTAAGGGATGTATGAAGATTGCTAATGAACTCAAGCTCCTCTCCAGATTTCCATTTATAAGGTCAATCAACAATAATTGATTGCTCTAACATACACAAACCACATGCAGGCAAACTATCAAAGGTAGAATCAGAACTGAAAAATTCAGTGCCATTTGATTGACCTTATAAATAGAAATAACGAAAACCTTAGAAGCCCAGAACTTATGCACTTTTGAATTGTAAGTCATTGTTAGTGTATGTGATCTCAAATTGAGATTTCCTCATGATCTACTGGGAAAATGCAAGTCAGTTGGAGAATTTAAGGTTTCCTGGTAGCTCAGTGGTTACAGCAGCCGCATATAAAGAGAAAAATCCATGGTTCAAATCCTGTATATGGCACTGAATTATTTAGTTCTGATTCTATCTTCCTCTCTTAGCCATTGAATACACCATGTCGCTAATCTCCTAATAATAAGAAATTTGTTCAGTTACTTCAATAAATACAAGTTTCTTTGCTTATGTTCTTTACTGCAAATCCATATAAATACATTTTTATGCTACATTTTTAAATTTCTTAATCTTTTGTAGAAAATTGCCATAAAATATGTTTACACTGAAAAGTTATATTTTGTCAAAACTTCTTATCTTTTCTTTGTATAAAATGCATTTTCACTCTGCATGACAAAACACCTTTAACTCGCTCAAGTATTATTTGACAAAGTTCTGTTCATTTAAGACGTAAAGGGTAACCTGCTGCAGCAAATCTGCTTCCTAGGCACTGCCAACCAGATGCTTTAGTGAACCTGTTCAATTTGTTCAATAAATTTAAATTTAAGTTTGTTAAAACAGCTTTCCTAATATTTTCCGAGTTTGAGTGTATATTCTAAAAAAGTCTGAAAATAAGTGTACTTACAGGTTAGAATAATAATAGTAAAATGCTGCTATATCTAGTCCAGTGCTGTAGTATGGAGATGCATTAATTTGCAATTTATCACAGTGCTTTCTTTAGAGGTCTACAGCAGTAATACAGTCACATGCTTTAAGCCACTGCATTAGCTTTTTATAGCTATATTTCACATCTGTAGATGCTTTATGCATACTAGTGACAATAGAATGCTTTAGTAATATATTCTAGAATTTAAGGCAGTAAAAACAGACTTGAGTCTTTTAGCACCTTAGTACCCAAGAAACAAATTGTTTGAATGATTGATCATTTCAACATTCATACAAGAAACATATCACATCTATGCAAAAAGTATATTTGAAACAACTTCATCTTATTTATAGTTGCATTTTCTATAAAACATTAGTTCATGATAAATGGATAAATATTATTTATGTATTTGTTTTATTTATTTATTTATTTATTTATTTATTTATTTATTTATTTATTTATTTATTTATTTATTTATTTATTTATTTATTTATTTATTTATTTATTTATTTATTTATTTATTTATTTATTTATTTATTTATTTATTTATTTATTTCTGTTAAAAAAAAAACATTCAAATTATAAGTGAGGTATTTTCAAACTTTTCTTAATTTCAGTATAATTTGTATTATATAAGGCACTTTGACTTGAATGCAATAGTATTAGGAGAACAGTTATTCAATCTTGCACATGCATGAAACAAGGATAATCTGTATATCAAGAAATAACTAAAATGCCTACTATAACTATCAGATGCCTTCATTATCAGCAGAGACTAGATCTTTGGCAGAAGAGCTTTATAAATGAGCTAAATCTATGTTCAATTTGAAAGAAAATATGTACAATTTACACTTTGAGTTTTAAAAGCCACAAATTTGATGCCTTTTTCTGCCTTTTTTAATAAATGGAAGTGACAAAAGAAATTCCTAATTGCCAAAATAAATACTCGTTATGTGTGTTTGAAGGAATTTAGTAACAGTGACGTCAAAATTAATCGTAAAAACTATTTGTAGTTGGTTTATTGACACTCGTCACTTACTTTTTTAATTATTGAGGGACTAGTTTCAAAGCAGGCAATGACCTTTGAAACTACTCCCTCAATAATTAAAAAAGTGACAAGTGTCAATAAACCAACTACAAACAGTTTTTACAACACTTAGTTGTGTTTATTTATTCCTTTATTATTAAAAACAACAAATGTGCCACTGTAACAGTAGATAACAGTAGTTGTAGGTTTTAACTATTGCTTGTGTTTACTTGGCTTCCTGCCGAAGATACCTCCTTCAAAAGCAATAATGAGTTCCACAGTTTAAATACAACTTCACTATTGTTCTATATTTTTCTTTCAGTTTTCATTGAAATGTTGTACAAGGTGACTAGCAACATACCAAAATTTATTCCTTTATGCAGTAAATCACAATGTTACATTGATACTTTTTGATCCATATATTTTCTGCTGATGCTAAACTAGTTCTGTACAAAATATGTGAGCAATGAGTGAACTACATAAAGGAATAGTTCCTATCTCAACATTTCAGTACAACCAAACACAAAAACATATATTTCTTTGCTTCCAACAGCAATTGCAACATAAAATAAAAAGTCACAATTTGCATTCAACTTATGTAAAGCTCTTATTGATGCCAGGATCCTACATTAAAAGACAGTTTTTAGAATAGTACTTAGGTGAACATTACAATGAGCATGTTAAAGCAACTAAAGATGAATTAAAAATTAAAGATCAATATATCAATTTATCATATGGATCGTTTTATTGCTGTGTCATGTTAGATCATTAGATTGTCAGAAAATGCATCAGTAAAACCATTCCTGCTTAAAAGGTAACTGGAAAAAGGTAGCAATTCAAATATTACAAATATTTACCAATTCATTTGTTATTGTAGCCAAAACCATTCCTGCTTAAAAGGTAACTGGAAAAAGGTAGCAATTCAAATATTACAAATATTTACCAATTCATTTGTTATTGTAGCCTGAAGCAATTCAACATGACAATACATTGGTGCATCATCTGAGATGAAAAGTATACATGAAAAGAACCGAAACAACTTTAAAATTATTATTCCAAATGTGCTTTACTTGACCTGCATGGTACATGTTTTCAAAGACTGCCAGAGGAGAAACAAAGCTTGTTTCCAAATGTCAACAAATTGATTTCCAATATTAACTAAGGTAGTCATTGCTCTGAGGATGAAGCATTTTCAATTGTAGCAGCGAAGGGAGTTCTTGAATCTTCAGAAGTTAGAAATGATTTGACTTCAATTGGAGCTAAGTTTGGTTTTCTGATATAGATGTTCTGCCACCTTCAAGAAATAGGGGAGCCCTTGTCAAGGTCATTGAAAATTTTGAATGATGCAATTCAAAGATTGAAGAGCATGCCTGAGAAATGGAAATCATTAATTGAGGAAAAGTTTAAAATGGTGTTCTCAAAAATCCTGATCTTGGAAAATATATGTATACTAACACTCCTCATATGACAACTATGGCCTTCGGGGTAACCTCGCCAAACCACGTGATGACCAGACCCATTTCTCAGATTAAGGCACCCAGAGGGCGGTGTCCATTACCTCCAATGATAGGGTGATGACAGTGAGGCGAGGGGACCTACAGTTTATACTGTGGACCTTGAACCACGTTGGGCATAGGGGACACTTCACATGAGCTAGACAGAGGTAAAATCGACACCCCAGAACCAGGAATTGAACTCAGACCCTCAGCATAAGAGTTGTGAACGAAACCACTGTGCTACCCTGGTGCCCCAACTTGGAAAATATGGAAACATTTAAAAACTTCTACAAGCTGACAGTTCTACTATAGTAGAAATGGACCCTGCAGTAGTTCACGTTAGATTTTCTCAAATTACCTCCGAGGTCATTTTCTGAAATGCAAAATGTATTATCTGGAAAGCTCAGTATGACTGCAGCAAATTTTAAAGCATTTGGTCATCTTGTGCAACTAATAAGTCAGTAAGCCTTTGTAATACATAGGCTATCAACACTTTCATTTTTCTCTCCAGTACAGTTGGCATTTTGTTTAAAACTGTAAAGTTACTTTAAAATATAACTCAATGTTAACATAAATATGCTGATTCTGTGATTGAGTAATAAAATAAAGTAAGTAAATAGGTAAAATGTAAGGCTTTTCTATTTTGCCTTTTATTGCCTATTTTAGCTATTTATGCCTTTTGTCCTGTCTGTTTTCATGATTTATAATGCCTAAACGCTCCAGTTCCTGATTATCAGATTTTTTTTTTCTTTTCTTAATGCCCTCCAACATAAGTTATATCAAACAATGATGAATGAAATGGTGAAATGATGCTCAAATGAGCTCAGATCCATTAAGCTTAGTTATCTGACATTCATCATTCAGAATAAGGACAAATCCTAGAAAAACCTTATCCAGAGAATTCACCCTGACCGAGATTCTAACTTAAATGTGAGGCAAACATGCTACCCCCACAGTACAGAGGTGTGCAATTATCAGACTTGTTAAACTGGCCAAAAGGTTATTCATTACAAAATGATCTTTTCTTGCAAAGAATGCATATTGATAGATAACTTCAAAATATTTCAACAATACCTTCATGTATGTGGGACATGGAATTTTCCATAAAAACGGATGTTATTGGTCATTCAATGAAACTGTGTGCATGCGTGTGTGCGTGCACACACACACACACACACACACACACACACACACACACACACACACACACACACCTGCCTCGGTAGCGTAGATGGTAGCATGCCTGCCTCACGTGCAAAAGGTACCAAGTTCGAATCTCATTCAGGGTGAGTTACATGGATAAGGTTTATTCCGGAGTTTTCCCTTATCCTGAAAGACAAATGTCAAGTAATTCTTAAGTTCTGTGGACCCTGGACTCATCGGAGCATCATTTCCCCCATTTCATTCATCATTCAATATGACTTCACATTCGAGGATATAAAGTGAAACATGTACGAGCTGCACACACACACACACACACACACACACACACACACACACACACACACACACACACACACACACACACACACACACACACACACACACACACACACACACACACACACACACACACACACACACACACACACACACACACACACACACACACACACACACACACACACACACACACACACACACACACACACACACACACACACACACACACACACACACACACACACACACACACACACACACACACACACACACACACACACACACACACACACACACACACACACACACACACACACACACACACACACACACACACACACACACACACACACACACACACACACACACACACACACACACACACACACACACACACACACACACACACACACACACACACACACACACACACACACACACACACACACACACACACACACACACACACACACACACACACACACACACACACACACACACACACACACACACACACACACACACACACACACACACACACACACACACACACACACACACACACACACACACACACACACACACACACACACACACACACACACACACACACACACACACACACACACACACACACACACACACACACACACACACACACACACACACACACACACACACACACACACACACACACACACACACACACACACACACACACACACACACACACACACACACACACACACACACACACACACACACACACACACACACACACACACACACACACACACACACACACACACACACACACACACACACACACACACACACACACACACACACACACACACACACACACACACACACACACACACACACACACACACACACACACACACACACACACACACACACACACACACACACACACACACACACACACACACACACACACACACACACACACACACACACACACACACACACACACACACACACACACACACACACACACACACACACACACACACACACACACACACACACACACACACACACACACACACACACACACACACACACACACACACACACACACACACACACACACACACACACACACACACACACACACACACACACACACACACACACACACACACACACACACACACACACACACACACACACACACACACACACACACACACACACACACACACACACACACACACACACACACACACACACACACACACACACACACACACACACACACACACACACACACACACACACACACACACACACACACACACACACACACACACACACACACACACACACACACACACACACACACACACACACACACACACACACACACACACACACACACACACACACACACACACACACACACACACACACACACACACACACACACACACACACACACACACACACACACACACACACACACACACACACACACACACACACACACACACACACACACACACACACACACACACACACACACACACACACACACACACACACACACACACACACACACACACACACACACACACACACACACACACACACACACACACACACACACACACACACACACACACACACACACACACACACACACACACACACACACACACACACACACACACACACACACACACACACACACACACACACACACACACACACACACACACACACACACACACACACACACACACACACACACACACACACACACACACACACACACACACACACACACACACACACACACACACACACACACACACACACACACACACACACACACACACACACACACACACACACACACACACACACACACACACACACACACACACACACACACACACACACACACACACACACACACACACACACACACACACACACACACACACACACACACACACACACACACACACACACACACACACACACACACACACACACTCACTCTCTCTCTCTCTTTAGGTTCCATAAATCAAATAAAACCTTTTAGAAAAAATGGTTTGTTTGTCCCAACAGTAAATTCAAAAAGAAAAACTTGGTTAAATATTAAACTGGTTATAAGTAATAGTATAGGACAGTGAGGGATTTAAAATGAAAGTAAATGAGGAATAGGAAAACTCTTTACACACTTCACTAAAATCACAATACTTGAACATGTTTCAAGAACCTGTTGCCCTCTATCATTAGCTGATGGCATACTGGTCAGTGCTGATTTGGTTTTTCTGTCTGTTCTCTCTGTAGTGGCATCTGGTGAGTATTTGATGTACTTGCTTAGCACTACCACAGATGGATGGACCAGGCAGATAGGCAGATATTGAGCAAACACTAACCAGTAGGTCTGCAGTTGATTATTTGAGAGCTACAGACTCTCAAAACAAACAGATAGTGTATATTTTAGTGAAGTTTATAAATAAGTTTTCCTATTCCTCATGTACTTCTAATTAAACTTGGTATTTAAGTGTAGTATCTTTCTAAGGTGTGAAACAAATATTTTCAAAAAAATCATCCTATTCCAAACCGTCCTTTACATAGAAACTTTTTAGTTACCTCTTATTTTCTCAGAAATGGCTCCGTGATTTTGATTAAAATACTGTATGTGAGATATTTTCATGACAATGAAATATATGTCTTGAATTTTCTGGAAATAGTCTGTGAAGTCCTCTTTTATAATGACTTTTGTATAATCGGTAAACCATAGGAGATAGCTAAAGTCATACTAGAGTAACTGTGAAACAGGAATGAGCATGAGGTGGTGCTAGGCATGGCTGGTCTATTGCTGACTAGGCAGTGAGGCAAGTGCGACATTGTACAGTTCAATCTGCATACCAGCTTGCTTTGCTGAACTTATGGCTCATTTCTTTGTGCGCTCAAAAGATACTACTTACAGAATTATTTAGTTTTTCACATATCACAGAGTATTTTTTCTAAGGGTGACTTACCAGAGCCCATGTTTATATCAGATCTGGTTTCGAGATAGGAAAAGAGAAGACATCTGACCAGAAAGAAAGGAATCAGTAACGGTCTGTGAAGAAAAAACACACATGCTGATGCATTTTGTAACTTCCATTCATTCAAGTGATCTTTTAAGAGTGCAGGCGTGATTTTCAAAGTTAGTAAATATACCGCTTAGCAAGCCTAGTACAAGTGTGCCTAATAGTGACTGAGACAACTCATAATATTTTACATAGGCAGGCTAGAAATATTATTTTTCATATGTAATCATTTTTCAAACTGTTTTCAATTAAAGAAGTTTACTAATATACAAATTTTGCTCAGAATCGAGGATTAATGGCACAAACTTGTCACATGAGTGCTCTTTCTGTGACAAACATTGTTAAAGAAGGCAAGCAGTTGACTAAATTAGGAACATTTCCCATATTTAGGTACTCTGGAAAACATCAAGTAGTGAAGAAACGTGCTACCAACTTGGATGATTTTTAAAAGTGTGTTTTATGTAGAACAATTTGATTTGTATGATGAGGTGAATATCCAACTGCCAAAAGGATGGCCAATTAAATGAGGGAGAAAACAGAATATACGGGTTCTGTATCTACTATGTATAACATTTTGAAATCTCTTGTATTTAAATATAGGAGAACCAATGGTCACAAATTTCTGCAGAAAGAAGCAATATTTTTGCTGCAAGACTAAAATTTCTGCACAAAATGCACAACATTAGAAGTACATGTGATTCCAAGCCCATCTTTTGTTTAGATAAAAGCTGGGTTAATCAAAATCACTGCAGGAAGAATTATGTTTGGACAGTTTTTTTCTGGCTTCCATACAGTTCTTCATATAGAATTTAAGGATATGCTTGTATTGCAACTGCAACACATTGTAGCAATAATGCAGTTCAATTTACCCTGTGAGACAGACATATCTTCCATCTTTGTCTCCTGCTCGATGAGGAACTGGCAATGCTAAGAGCACTATCACTGTATTGGCTAAGCTCATATTCATTCTTGTTTTGTAGCTTCTCTGTCCAAAAGTATAGATTCCTTTAAGGTACACAATTATGCCAAATAAAAATGTTTGTGGTTTTAACCATTTCAAGGTATTTTGTTACTTGTTTGAATTTTGAAATACCTTCTTTCTCAGCTGCAGATTACTATTCATTTTTTTCCCTTTTGCTTTTTTATTCTTTTTCATTTTCATGCAAAGAGAATGGAAGCTCGAACCCATTGCATAATGACTGGCATAGAAAATTCTTGATTTAAAACTTTCCCGGCAACGACAGTCATAAAACTTTTCTCAGGCTACCAGCCAGGTAAATGGCGATGAACCAGCTGCCAAGCTTTCAAGAGGCAACATGGCTCCCTTCATCAGCACTAATGAGGGGAGCCATGTTCGCTCTTGAAAGTTTTGCAGCTGGTTCATCGCCATTTACCTGGCTGGTAGCCCGAGAAAAGTTTTATGAAATAGAAAAGATCTGACTGTCACTTACTGTTTTCTGCTCATACCTGTAGTTTACTACATGTAAAAGACTTCCTGAGGGACAAAATGCCAGCTCACTTGCAATACTGCTGTGTTTCTGGTAATTGACATCGTTAACAAACAAAATATTCAAGTTCTCTCGGCTTCAAGCCAGGTGTAGATGTGGTGATGTACCAGCGTTTTGGGAGCATACATTGTTCACAAAATGTTGGTGCATCACCACATCTACAGCTGGCTTGAAGGCCGAGAGAACATGGAATACTTACGCCGGAAGGAAAGTTACAGCTCCTATAAACAAAATATTGTTTTCGATACCTATAACAAAATGTATAAATGTGCAATGAAGGGTTAACCTTATTAGCAGGAAATTTACAAGAATAAGCATTTCTAAGTGATCAGAGGAAGTCGGGTAAATGCAATACATCAATTTATTTTGTTTTTTAAATATTTTTTCTACAGCTTTAATTACTGTCATTAAGATTGCTGCTCAAAAAAGTTCTAAGACATTTTATATACAACAAAAGATTCAAGTCTGTTTTAGAATTACACACTTTTGCTTTAGCTTGCAATGGCATGTTAAAGAGTCAGAAAATGGTTTGTCATTTAAATAATATATTATATTCCTTTAGTGCTTAGTTTAAAATATTAATATATTTAATATGTCTCATTTAATATTAATGTTAACTACCGCATTGTGGAAAATTAGAGTGAAATATATTTTTTACTATCAACTGACATTGTTCTATTTTTAAGTGTGTTTATGTGAGATTTTCTCAAAAGTGGGAGGTCCTATCCTGAGATTTTGATTCAGATTGATGAAATAATGAGAACAAAGTCATTTGATTTTAAAATCAAGTATAATAAGCACTGCACAACAAGCCACCATATAAAGCCATAAAGCCTATTCTGCTTAAGTACATGTTTTGTTCTAGAACAATGAATTATTTCTTGCAAACAGTAATACATTAATGGACTGTATGTGGTCCTTACTGGAGTGAAAATAATCATTTACATAATTCTTTTATGAATAAAATGAGGATGGAAAAAAAATATGTAATGATGTGGATGATGTTCTATTTTCTGAAGTATGAAGTTAAAAAGGATGTAAAGGGTTGTATGTTTATACTGTGACTTTTTGGGTTCGTAGGATTAAAAGTCCAAGTCGCAGAAATTCAAAACATTCTTAATTTGCGTAGAAATACACTTTGTGCACCAGCAGAATTACGTAACACACAAATACAATCTTCCAAGGTCGTTGACCACAACAAAGAGTCCATTTCCAAAACACCAGTTTCAATTACAACTCTCGTTAAAACTCTGTTTACCTCTGTGTACGACTGTCTTTCCAACAACTCTACTGGCGTGTCGCTTCTTATATATACTACTACCGATATCACTAGATATTTCTGTAATATTCTGTAAAAAAAGAAAACAAGAAATCGAATGTTCTGTAAGACGATCAAGATGTCACTAGAATTTTCTAACTTTATCTGTTTTGGCATGCCGTTTATCTCCGCACTGTTTTATCTGCTTAGGCAAGCTCTTTATTTCCGTGATACACTATCCGTCCATTATCTCTCTGCGTTGAACCTTTTGTGTGCGTCGCTGCGACAATACTTCCCTATCAATAGTAGTTAGCTAATAATGACTAAGTTCTCTTATATCTACAGCAGTTTTATTATGCTTCACAAATGGCACATTAAAGAGCTACCGAAAGTCCAGTGGTTGTATCTTAACTAACAGAACTAAACTCTGTAATTTAAGCCATAAGATAGGCTTGTCCATTATAAACATTGTAGTACAAAAGCTTTTTCATCTCTCACCAGGTACTAAGAAAGTTCTATGTACATCCAAACTAATAAAAGTACATTAGCCTAAAAAGCTTTGGATTAAAATTTGATTAAATAACTAAGAAAGAAAATAAATATAAAAGCTATAAATTCTGTAGCGAATCTGCACCTTCAAGCATTTAAGAAGAAAATAAAGATAAAAGTCCTTTGCTTAAACAGGAATAAGAAAAGGAATTTCCATCAAGAGCTTGCCATTGAAAACAAAGTTGAATACCACTGTGCAATATCATAAAACTATAAATGGCTTAGAACTGAGTATTCAGTAATATTTTAAGAAAATGGTCAGTAACTCATTTAGCCAAAATGTACTGCTTTCACTGTTAACATTCCATAGTCTTCATACTTTAAAAAATGTGAAAACATTTTAGGGTATGGCTGAAATAAGGTTCATTCTGTAAATTGATAACCTTAGGCAGCATTTTTAAGTTTTGATAACACTTCCATTCAGTTTAGATGTTTCAATAATACTTTGTTGCAGTAATAAAATTACAAGATTAAATAATAGCTCAGTGTAAGACGTTCTGAAAGTATCAGATTGTCTCCAAGTTGTTAATTGAGTTAGATCATGTAAACATGGCTGGCCCCGTAGCTCAGTCACGAGAGCACCTGCCTGCTGTGCTAGGGGTCCGGGTTCGATTCCCGGATGGGGATTTTTCTCCAACCAACATGAATCCCCAACTTCCCCAGAGTCTGGAAATATGAATGAGTGTGAATGTATGTGTGATCCAATGATACAACCCAATGATTACGAATTAACACCATTGATATGTTCTAAACGAGAACGGCTGCCAATATGGCCACTGCAGTTAAAGGCAGGGTGTAAATGTAACAAAACAAAAAAATGTACATTCTTAATGAATAAGTCGACATTAGCTGAAGAGGTTAGGAAGGTAGGTATTAATGAAACATGTACTAGGTAAACACTTTAAATATATGGAGCATGGAGTACTAGTTCAACTCAGTTATATTAAGAATATACAATCTTTGATTGTTTATGCCATGCTTAGCATTTCAGATGCCATGCACTGCATACTTGTTTATAAGATCTTAAGGTAACAAGGTTAAGGCAATTCGCTGCCCACAAAGCAACTTTATTCCTACTATTCAACTTGAAAGCATGTGATTTTATTGAATGTCATTTACAAAGCTTATTCAGAACACTGCCTAGTATCACTGGTTTAAATGGTGAATCTTATTTCAGTTCTAACTTATACATTATTCAGACTTTAAATAGAGTATTATTAAATAATATTGTTACTGTATAAATTTTCCTGTTTAGTAGAGGAGAAAGGAAACAACCCATGGTAAATTAATTCTAGATGTTCTTGAGCTTCATGCCAGGTGAATTGTTGGTGGAACATGGATATTTTGGGGGCATGCATTTCTCTCATTTTTAGGATGTTAAAACAAAAATTGCATAGTTGGACATCTAATACAAATTGTATATTTTAAAAATGGAAAAAAATATTAATTATGAAAAGTTTGAAAAAGATATTTAAACATCCTTTCTTACTTCAAATCTTTGATAGCCACATTAATGTTCAAAGGATGCCTATTGGGAAACAAATATATTGAAAATTCCTCTATAAATTAGAGAAGTGAGAGACTCTCACATTAAACTGTAACTAAGCATTTAGCTTAAAATCATATAAAAGTATAGGCTTCCTACTTAAATAGCTTCTATATAACCAGTACTATTCACCTAAATTTTAAATCATATGGATTGTTACAGTTTGCAAGAATTAACATTACTTTAAAGACAGAATGGGAAATAATAAGCTATTACTATTTTAACATTATTTTGAATAGAATGTAGAGCATATTTAGTATTAAAGCTTTGCACTTGGAATATTTGGCGGTATCTGGTAGTGCATTATTAGATTCTACACAATAAATGCAATAACTATCCTTATTTGCTTTCACATAAGGGTAAGCCATTTTTATGTTATTTTAGACAATAATTGTTTTAATGTTTTGTGTTTATATATCTTGTTCACATAAGCAAGTGACAGAGAATTAACTTTAATTGGAAACTTCAGTAACTGTAGTTCAAAATTTATTGAGCCGATAAAGAAGTATCAAAAATATCAATCTTTGGTTGAAAAAACATAATTAAAGCCATGTGACAAGAATATTATTCAGTTTTTTATTCATTGCTTTTTAACATATGTTTTCTCTAGCAGTATTTTACAACTTATAGCATTAGTGTTTATTTTAAATCACATACTAATAGTTAATAACCAAACATGTCTAAATGTTGAGTGAGTGCTAAAAGCATTCTGAAAGAGAATAAAGCTTTGGATACAAAAATGTATATATTACCCAGTCCCAATACTTGCATTTTATGTCAAATTTTATTCTATTGCCCACTAGAAGTAACGGTTTTGCCTTCTAGTCCCTGGCCCTATGTTACTTTGCTGGTAAAGATAGCAGTTTTGGGTTTTTTTGAAGTTTTATACGTTAAAAGGGTTTTAAATAGAGAATTTCTCCACTGCTAAGTATTTTGTAGTTACGTAATTTCCAGGACAGTAGGAGGGATGGATGATAGGAGCCACATAGGAACGTTGTAACCATGAGTTAGGTGACATGTCCCTACATTTTTAAACTTCCAAGGACTTGGTACAAAAGTGAATCGAGAAGATATTGACACATTGCTTCACTCACACTGTTTATTCACTAGACATGTTTCAAGAGCTCTTGCTCCTATCATCAGCTGATACTCGAAGTCCAAGGACTTCTCAACCCAAGCACAAGTATCCTGACAATGGACAGTGTGGTCTCGAGAGGTCATCTCAAAGAAAATACAATATTACACACATCCATGTTCAAATCCCATCAGGATGTTAATATGCCCACGATAGACTAATGCTATGGAAAGAAAAAAAAAAAAAAAAATAGGAGTGGTAGGAAAATGGAAATTTTCAAAATTGCAAACAGTGTTTACTTGAGGAAAAACTACCTAAAAAGCCTTGACCAGGTTGACTGGTCAAAGACAAATCTGAGTATAAACTAGACATTACTGCCTAAGCCATGTTCTTCAGTTTGTGGAGGTCAGAGGAAGAGCTTCGAGAGTTGTGATGTATTTCAGCCAGGAGCGAGGCCTGCAGTGCGTGTGAAGTCAGGCAAGAGCTGTGTAGTACAAGTTGCTTATATAAATGGTGCTTGAGTACAGAATCTGAGGGTTTTCAGGTTTAGCGCACTCAATGACAACACTGTAGCTGCCATGTACCAAATAGAACTGTTAAATTTATAATGTGGCGATTTATTGAAGGACAAATATACACACAAGAAAGACTTGGCTGATTTTTTACAAGAATGTCCCCCAAAACAGATTTCCGAGGTTGTATTCACTTGCTGCGTGGACATTGTGTATGTTTCACTCGACATATGTGCGAATAGTGTTTTTTGTTATGAACTTAGCTAAGTCCAAAATCTGAGGTACCTTGTTGGATCACAATCTAACATGCAGCCTTCGATTACAAATTTCTCAGACATTAAATCTTGATATTGGTAAACTAGTTAAAGAAAAACGAAGCAAAGTGTCAGAAAATGTCCACGTAATTTTCTTCTGAATAGGTCTCCTCTAATTTGCAGAAAAAATTAGTTTGTTTTATTTTATTTACTTTATAACATGGCTGACCTTCAGATAAACTATGAGTTGAAGCTTTATATATTTTCTCATAGCACAGAAGTAAAATGTAATTGTTTATAAACTTTGACCAATTGTATAATTAAAGCAGTCAGCATTAATATTACAACTACCAAGATGTAAGTTGTACATATTATTAATACCCGTTATGTTTCCTGTCTTTCCTATGCTGTAAAAACTGCAACACATCAAACTATTTCCTTTTTCTTGGGCAGCAGAAATCAGTGCAGTGACGTCGCACGCTAACCTGGCTTTCGTTCGGCTGCATATTTGGCGGTTAGAGCTGACAGAGCTGACGTCACACCGCCACTACCTGTCTTCCCTTGGTGGAGATTTACCTTGCCATGACAAATATGTACCTATGTCAGATAATTTTAATGGCAGGAACCATGGGCTGTGTATGCCATCATTAATCATCTGTTCCATTCAGAATTTCTGGTATATTAAAAATAAAAACAGCTTGAAAGAAAATAATGCATGGCAATTACATTTATATGTTCAACATTTGATTTATTTCAGTTACAAATGAGATAATGCATTTAACATACCTAATTAATATGATTGTATTAAGAACTTCTGACTGCTCTCAATTTTTTAGTGATTGTATGCACTGAAATAAATTCTTCCACTCAAATACTGTGAACACTATTGAAAGACAAAATATATATTTACAGAATGTCTGCTATGACAAACAACTGCTAATACGAGAGGTAGTATTTATATTTTGAGTGTTGGCAACCCTGAATTATGTAGGTGCGATCTGACATTTCCAGTGGAAAGTTGGATGTTGTTGACCAAAATGTACTTCAGACATTTTGTCAATAGAGGCTCATTTGTTTTGTTTACGTTAACTTGAAAATTGTGTCTCAACAAAAACATGAAATTAACTCATGAAAATGTTCTTGCTATGATTTATTATTACTTTCAACGTGGATTATCAAGACAAGAGTGCATCGATCAACTAACTTCCTCATTTGGCAACAAAGCTCCATTCTTTGGTACTGTCAAATGCTGGTATAACGAATTTAATCATGGCCACTGTTTGCTCAATGATGAAGTTCATGAAGGTCGTCCAAAATCACTTATACCAGAAAACATTGGTGGTGTGAAAAACTAATAATGCAACATCTTCATGTGACATATTGTGAGTTTGAGCCAACCCTAGACATTAGTTCTACCAGCAATATATAAAATATTGCATGATTATTTAGCCATGAAAAAGATTTGTTCTCATTGGATCCCACATAATTGATGCAGTCTCAAAAAGATTCTCATGTCTATTTGTGTACCAAAATGCTCAAGAAATACAATGGTGGTGCCTCAAAAGATGTATGTAAGATTGTAACAGGTGACGAATCACGAATCTAAGCCTATGAGCTGGAACATGAACAGTCGACTGTATGCATGCTTCAAGATGAAGCAAATCCAACAAAAGTTGTTCGCACTCAAAGCACTTTGAAGTAAATGACCGCCTGCTTTTTCAGCAGAACTGGCCATGTGGCAATAGTGCCCTTAGAGGAGTGTAAAACGGCCAATGCTAAATAGTACACAACCATTTGTTTGCTGGAAGTCTGGTGAAGTAAGGAAAACCAACAAGAACCGTAGGATAGTACTTCATCAAGACAATGCGAGTGCACTCACATCTCGTCTAACAACAGAGTATTTGAAGGCTCAAAAAATCATATTGATGGGTCATCTGCCATATATTCCTGTTTTGGCACCCAATAGCTTCTTTTTGTTCCTGAACATCAAGAATAAATTGCGTGGACAGCGATTTTCGTCTGCAGAAAATGCCTTTAAAAACCACGTTTTGGAGGTGTCTCAAGGCGACTGGAATAAATGCTTTGACAAATGATTCAAACGGATGCAAAAGTGTATTGATCATAAAGCAGAATATTTTGAGAAGCAGTAAAGCAGTTTTCAATTCGAAATTACTTTGTTTTAATTATTAGGCTCAACATATAGTGTCCCTCATATGTTCAAGTGCAGGACATAGTACACACTCAAGGTCTGGTTTCTGGGCAGAACACTGTTATCACTTATTACCAAACACAATAAATAATTTAAAAAATTCATAAAACCATTTGTAGTCAGTTTTTCACACTGTCACTTGCATTTAAATTAATGGTCAATGTAGTTAACTTGTGTAACCAAACTTTCACAATGCCAGAGTTCAATATACTTAATCAAGGTTTAAAAACGTGTGGGCTGCTCCAACCAAGTAGAAGACTACATAGCAGATATCAAAATTGCAACACAAACATTAAATGAAGGAAACAAACACAGTGAAAAATAAATACAAAAGGAAAAAAAAAAAAAAAAGTGTCGTAGTGTGAAAAACAGACAAATAGTTTCATCAATTAGTTGAAATTGTTACTGTTGCTCCAAACAAGCATAATGAATACAATGTTTGTATTCTTGTTTAGTTTGCATGCAAAGTATGTTTCATCACAGTACTATTGAAATCCCTTTAACAACCATATCTGCTAAGGATTGTTTTATTTAAACCCTATACATCACTGAGCACTTGATAGCACCGTAACAGTGATTCAGATCTTAAGTAACCTCCAAGAAAGAAATTCTGGGCAGTAATACTCAATGTATTGGTCGGTTGAGCTAATAACCCAATGATAATAAGTAGCAGTTTCTAACGTTTCAAATAATTCCATTGCCATTAGTATGAATAAATTGTTATCCAACTTCATCTATTGCTATTATCTCAAACAACCCATAGCAATTCAATGATTTCAAATATACCATAGTTTTAAAAGGGGAGGGTGGGGAGGAGGAGAGAAAGAAGAAAGGAAAAAACAAGCAGTAATCTTAATCTCTCATACTATACTTTAAAAAGCAGGACTGGCTCTGTGGTATGGGGGGTAGCATGTCTGCCTCACATTCAAGAAAATCCGAATTCAAATCTCGGTCATTGCAAGTTATCTAGATGAGGTTCTTTTGGATTTGTTCCTTATCCTGAAAGACGAATGTCGGTAACTCTAAGCTCTATGGACCCTGGGCTCATTTGAGCAACTTTTCACAATGTTATTCATTGTCCAACATGATCTACATTGGAGGACGTTAAATAAGCATAAATAGAAGTGCAGGAATTAAGTCCATAATATTTGGTATATCTCCATCAGAGTTCCCTAATTCATTTCTTTAGTAACTGGTAAATAGCTGTCTCTTAAGTATAGTTTAATTCCAAGTGCTGCAATCATTGTATTTAAAAAGTAATTAACAAAAGGAGAAATGGGTAATATATAACTTTATCACTCAAATGACTAAATTACCCAGTTTGTGTAAGAAATAATAAATAAATGAAAGGGCTAGTAAGTAAAATGCTTTGAATAGTTAATGTATAGTGAGTTATGTATTATCACTGCTGTACTCACTCATTTTACATTTAGACATTAAGGAGTATCTTGTTAGTATTTGCACTGAAAAGCTACAATTTTAATCTTGTAATCACACATAGAAATGATTGCTTTCTCAATAACCTTGCAATATCTTTTAACATCTTAATACTTCACACACATTCTAAAATACTTGCATACTGTTATTTTGATAAGTTTTGTTTGTTTTTCATGAGTTATATGCAGTAATCTGAATCAACAGAAATCTGTTTACCAGTAGCCATAAATACAAATGTTGCTAAAGTTAAATATAAGTAGAACAAAGTTATACATATGCACATTTGTTTTGAAAACTTTAGATAACATTAAAAAGCTGATCTTTCTTGTCCAGAAATGCCTACAGATCTCATTTCAGCAAAAGCAAGCATTCTGCAGATTTATGTTCATTTACAAAAGCACTAACTGAAATTATCAAAACAAGTTATCTTTCAAGTACGATTTACATTCAGGTAATATAAGTTAAAGGGCAATAACTCTTAAAAGAAGTTATATAATTGAAAATCATAAAAAATAATTGCAATAATCACATGTCCAAATTATTCTTCCAAAAGATAATTAATTGTCCTCAGTTTTTAAAATATTTCTGTTAAAATAAAATAAAAGCTGCTCAGAGAAAACTTTTATATCACTTACTGTGAAAAGGGGTACTTGGAATAATTGGTTTTGAGAAAAAAATTATAAAAAATTTAGAACATCCATATAACATTTGTAATAGATATCCAAGGCTGTATATTGATAATTTATGTAAACATCTTGAATATTATTAATTTAGAGACTATTGGCGAGTTCTCCAAGTTAGACCAGTCATATAATTGTCCTCATTCAATGGTAAAATGGTAATCATTATGAAAAACTTCTGTAATACAATTGAACCTTGCATATGTGGGCATGAGGCTGGCAATTGGGTTGGCTAGCTTGGACTCGCCTGCGGGCTGTTACCCCATGGACTATTATTTTATTAATAAAACTGAAAATCAAATTAAACAGAACTAACCCACATCAGTTAGTTCACTGGCACGAAGCTATGCTCATTAAGCCCCTTGCTCATTGAGAAGTCAGTACCATCCTTTCTGACTGAGGTGTCTTCCAGGTTTCTCTCAGCCCATATAACTGGCAAATGCATGGAGGTATCCAAATGTAGACTGGGAAAGTTTCCTTCCTAAATTTCCTTTCCCAATTATTTCATTTCATCTATTATCACTGCACACAACCTGCAGTGCCATATCAGTATGAATGAATTTTATTGACTGCATTTGGTTATATAAACATTTCATATTACAATTTCCCTCTATTTGGAGTACTTTATATTTATCCTACGGTCCATACAGCCAAATACAGTGGCTACATTGGGTGATATGATTAAAATGAGATACATCTCTAAAAGGTTTCACCATCCAGATGTGAGATTCAGTTCACTGTTATTTGGGATCTTGCAATGTAAATGAGCAAAATTTACTTCCCACGAATACTCTGGATCTCCTCTTGAGATCCAAGTAAAGCTGGGGTCTGGTATCTCTGTTATCACAGCAATATAAATAAACAGTCCCTAATCTGGAGATGATTTCTCAAGGTCCATGCTGTTCTTCTGCCTTTCAAATTTTTCTGGCTTGGTTTGTTTCACAGCCTTAGCAATAAAAGAAGAAATTGCAAATTTTGGATGTATTTTGTTGATAGAAAACAGTATTTCATCAAGTTGTTTTATGTCTCAGCTTCCAAAAGTGCACAAGAATAAAACCACAGCAATTGACAATTGTCTTGACTAAATATAAAAAGAGGCTAATAAATATGAAAAGGCTTTAATTATGGGAACTGCCATCGAAACAAACTTAAATATTATTTTATGTTTGTTTTTGAAGTCCTTTCACAGTAATATATGAATGTACATCAGTGGATTACCAAACATAATACTGCAGCACATTTTTAAAAGTTTGTTATATAGAAACTCTCCTTTCACAAAATCTTTTTGGAAAATCTAAAACATCACATTTCATCTTTGGAGTGTTAAAACTAGTTAGAAATTAGTGATGTTCATTGTTTTAATAGTAAGTAAGTAATCTTTATTTCCATTTCAATTACAAATTATTATACATTTACATATTACTACACTGAGTTGCTGGTTACCCTTGGGCCCAATAGACCCCAAACTCTGAGGTTGTCGAGCTAATGGGTCCCTATTGGCAACTTATCTAAAATACTTCATCATTTTCATCATATTTACTTATCTTCCTCAACCATTTGGCTCTTACTTTGCCCAAAAAGTTCCCAATTTCAATAAATTTTTCCTAGTTTTTACACTCATTAACTTCATTGCTTGAATTTTTTTTTGGTAGCCTTGCCCATTCTTTTTTACCTATCTTCTCCCTAAGCAACCTAATTTCTTCACATTCTAAAAGCAAATGCCATTCTTTATCCTTGTTTTAATAAATATGAGAAGTTTACTTAGCATAGTTGTACTTTATCTACTACGTACTTACAGCAAGTAGAAGTGCTGTATTCCACCCAGAAGTTTGATGGCCAGATTTCCCGAAAATATATTTAAGGCTCCCCAAACCCAAAAAAGAATGTTTTCTTTCTTTTCTGCTTAGCTTTAAAAGTAGAGGAAGTAAAGTGCTCCATCCAAAAATTTGATATCAGGATTTCTTTGTAAATCCTATTTTTGAGATCTAACTAAAAAATAAATCTGTAGAAAATCAGCTGTGCCATGGCTGAGCGGTTAGAACATATGACTCTCACCAAGGTGGCCTGGGTTCAATCCCAGGAGACCACATGTAAGATTTATGATGGACAACATAGCACTGGGGTGGGTTTTCTTTGGGATTCAGCCGTTGAGGAGCTTATGCTACCTCCTTTCTTTCCCCCACCTAAAATTCACTCATCACCCTACAAACCCCTTATTCCTGTCATTATGTGGTTAATTTCTTTCTTGGACAGGTACATGAATAACACACCTATGGGCTGCCCCTCAGTCTGCTAACTGCATGACGACGACCCTCGCCATCAGTCCATCAGTTGCTCCATTATCATCTTTCCTTACATCCACTTCCCTCTCATTTCATTCATGTACTTCTACCACTCTCATATCAGGCATCGGGCTGATCACCCATCCTGGATTTCTCGCTCTGATGCAGTTGTGGTTCCTCAGGCCGACACCTAATGTTATAAGGGGTAGAAGACCAAGAATCTTCTAACAGCACAGTAGTGGTATAACTAGGGAAGTTAAAGTAGAAGATAATCATTCATATGTCTAAACAGCATAACTCCAAAAATTCTATTTCCCCAATCGATGTCCTATTATTTTTAGGTTTCCTGGTTGTTTTTGGTAACCCAGCTTCCCCTATCTCTTTCTGTGTTGTGCTCCAGAAAGCCTTTTGTCCAGGTTTAACCTGTTAATCCCTGAAGCATTATGTTGTATTGCATTATCTTCAGTGAGGCTTTTTATTGCTAGTTCTCTGAGTCTCAAGAGCAGATGTGAGGCTTGAATTATTGTTATTCTCCCTCCATCTCCATCTTGTGGTTTCCTTAATCTGGGGTTTCTCCAACTTGAGTTCTACCAGTCTCTTTCTTTCTTTTTCTTTCTTTCTTTCTTTCTTTCTTTCTCTTTCTTTCTCTTTCTTTCTTTCTCTTTCTTTCTTTCTCTTTCTTTCTTTCTCTTTCTTTCTTTCTCTTTCTTTCTTTCTCTTTCTTTCTTTCTCTTTCTTTCTTTCTCTTTCTTTCTTTCTTTCTCTTTCTTTCTTTCTTTCTCTTTCTTTCTTTCTCTTTCTTTCTTTCTCTTTCTTTCTCTTTCTTTCTTTCTTTCTCTTTCTTTCTTTCTTTCTCTTTCTTTCTTTCTTTCTTTCTTTCTCTTTCTTTCTTTCTTTCTTTCTTTCTTTCTTTCTTTCTTTCTTTCTTTCTCTTTCTTTCTTTCTTTCTTTCTTTCTTTATTTCTTTCTCTTTCTTTCTTTCTTTCTTTCTTTCTTTATTTCTTTCTCTTTCTTTCTTTATTTCTTTATTTCTTTCTCTTTCTTTCTTTCTTTCTTTCTTTCTTTCTTTCTTTCTTTCTTTCTTTCTTTCTTTCTTTCTTTTTCTTTCTTTCTTTCTTTCTTTCTTTCTTTTTCTTTCTTTTTCTTTCTTTCTTTCTTTCTCTTTCTTTCTTTCTTTCTTTCTTTCTCTTTCTTTCTCTTTCTTTCTCTTTCTTTCTTTCTTTCTCTTTCTTTCTTTCTTTCTCTTTCTTTCTTTCTTTCTCTTTCTTTCTTTCTTTCTTTCTCTTTCTTTCTTTCTTTCTTTCTTTCTTTCTTTCTCTTTCTTTCTTTCTTTCTTTCTCTTTCTTTCTCTTTCTTTCTTTCTTTCTCTTTCTTTCTCTTTCTTTCTTTCTTTCTTTCTTTCTTTCTCTTTCTTTCTCTTTCTTTCTTTCTCTTTCTTTCTCTTTCTTTCTTTCTTTCTCTTTCTTTCTTTCTTTCTCTTTCTTTCTATCTTTCTCTTTCTTTCTTTCTATCTTTCTTTCTTTCTTTCTTTCTCTTTCTTTCTATCTTTCTTTCTTTCTCTTTCTTTCTATCTTTCTTTCTATCTTTCTTTCTTTCTCTTTCTTTCTATCTTTCTTTCTCTTTCTCTTTCTATCTATCTTTCTTTCTCTTTCTTTCTATCTTTCTTTCTTTCTTTTTTTTTTAATTCCTTTTGTAATTTTATCCATTTTGTTCCCACAAGTATGGGACAAATCAATGTTTCTGTCATCTAGTTCCCTCTAAAGATTGTTAGTAACACCATAATTATTCATTCTGTTGTCATGTAGTCCTCAGCACAATTCTTCCCACTTTGGCTTTAGGTGAACTATTGTCCCTACAAGTCTCAACTCCTCCTGGGATCCCTAAAAAGAGCTTTCCTACTGGAAGTCCTATAGCGGTTGGATTTTAGATGGTAAGCAGAGTTTCTTTTGAATGAAAGAATAAATTTATTAAACTTCATTATATATTTTAAAATCTTATACATTTACAACTTAATAATATTTATCTTTATATATACCGCTACATATCTCTCGTTACATATTAAATTACAACTCTATTGAGTTGCTGAATTTCCTTGGGCCCATAGACTCTAACACCATGGTTTTTGAGCTATAGGACCCTATTTACCAGTTTTGGTCCTCAATCTCCATTATCATGATTATCCTTATTACTAATTTTTCTTAACCATTTATTTCTCACTAGATCTAAGTACTTTCCTATTTCCAATACATTGATTCTTGATTTAACACTCAGTAACCTTTTAACTAAAATTTCACTAGGTAACATAGTCCACTTCTTATTGAGTACTTTTCCTCTCCAATTCTTTGTTTCCTAACATTCTATCAATAAATGACACAAACTATTTGTTTTCGTATTACACATTAAACACTTTCCTTGTTATTCTCTCTCCCTTAAGCCTTTTAACCTTATCACTCCTGTTCTGGCTCATGTGAAGCCTTCTCTTGTCATTTTGTCACAAATATCCACATATTTTGCTCTTTCCCAATTCATTTTTATCTCTCTATATCCTGCCTTTCTATGTCTTCTATCCTCATTTTGATTCCTTTCCAGAAACTTTTCTCTATTCTATTACTATCCCTCCACATATCCTCGTATCCTATTTCATTCAGAATTTCTTGGCAACTTGCTTGCAGCCTCTCTGATATGGGTTACCCTACTGGTGATAAGCACTGCTAGTTCAGTACAAAATTGAATCGAGAATATATTGACACATTGCTTCACTCACACTGTTTATTCACAGGACATGTTTCAAGAGCTCTTGCTCCTATCCTCAGCTGATACTCGACTAGTGCAAGTTGTAGTGGTTTCTTCTTTCTCCGTATTGTCAATAGATGGCGTGATGTACTTGTCAAAGATGTCCGGTGGTGGAGTTTCAAAATTCATGACTATGACGATTTTTGTTAATGAAGATTTTTTCCCATACGGAAAGGTCTATGGGGTGATTAACGTATTTTATTAGAGATGTTTCCAAATTGATGTCATGTCTAGTATTCAAAAAATGAAAAGCCACTGCTGATTTTTCTGTTTCACCATTTTTAATGTTTCTCATATGTTCTTTAGTTCTGATGTTAATATTTCTTTTTGTTTTTCCTATATAAATTTTAGGGCAAGTTTCACATTTGATCTCATAGATTCCTGGTTTTTCTTTGGTAGTGATTGAATTTTTGGGAGGGCCTTTTAACAAATTTCTGATATTAAACCTGTTTTGAGGTGCAAGAGTTATGTTGTGTTTTGAGAAGATTTTTTGGAATTTGTTATAGGCTGATGGGTGGAAGGTGAATTTTTT
Source organism: Mantis religiosa (assembly GCA_030765055.1). NCBI lineage: Eukaryota > Metazoa > Arthropoda > Insecta > Mantodea > Mantidae > Mantis > Mantis religiosa. The sequence goes on from CM060948.1 coordinate 177,382,698, forward strand.
AAAAAGTTTTTTCTCTTTTTCTCCTGTAGGTTCTAGGGTTGTGGTTTCTTTTATTTTCTTAGCTTTGTTGAGTCTGTTAACAGTTTTGTCTATTAAATTTGGGTTGAAACCGTTGGATATAGCTACTTTTTTTATGTGTAGGTATTCTTCTTGATAATCTTCTCTGTTTAGTGGAAAGTTGATCATCCGAAAGATTAAACTGTTGAAAATGGCATGTTGGTGTTGTTTTGGGTTGAAACTGTTGTTCTTAATGTAATTATCTGTGTGTGTCGGTTTCCTGTAGATACCAAAAGTGAGTTTGTTGTTCATTTTTTTGATCTTGATGTCCAAAAAGGGGAGCACACCATCCTCTTCTGTTTCCAATGTAAATATTATAGCTGGATTTTGTATATTCAAAAGTTTAAGACCATCTTGTATGAGTTTTTTAGGTACTATTGCAAAAATGTCATCAACATAGCGATACCACACTTTGAAATAATTTGGAAAAGCTTTTGTGATATGTGTTTCAAAAGCACTCATGGAAACAGAAGAGGATGGTGTGCTCCCCTTTTTGGACATCAAGATCAAAAAAATGAACAACAAACTCACTTTTGGTATCTACAGGAAACCGACACACACAGATAATTACATTAAGAACAACAGTTTCAACCCAAAACAACACCAACATGCCATTTTCAACAGTTTAATCTTTCGGATGATCAACTTTCCACTAAACAGAGAAGATTATCAAGAAGAATACCTACACATAAAAAAAGTAGCTATATCCAACGGTTTCAACCCAAATTTAATAGACAAAACTGTTAACAGACTCAACAAAGCTAAGAAAATAAAAGAAACCACAACCCTAGAACCTACAGGAGAAAAAGAGAAAAAACTTTTTAAAAAATTCACCTTCCACCCATCAGCCTATAACAAATTCCAAAAAATCTTCTCAAAACACAACATAACTCTTGCACCTCAAAACAGGTTTAATATCAGAAATTTGTTAAAAGGCCCTCCCAAAAATTCAATCACTACCAAAGAAAAACCAGGAATCTATGAGATCAAATGTGAAACTTGCCCTAAAATTTATATAGGAAAAACAAAAAGAAATATTAACATCAGAACTAAAGAACATATGAGAAACATTAAAAATGGTGAAACAGAAAAATCAGCAGTGGCTTTTCATTTTTTGAATACTAGACATGACATCAATTTGGAAACATCTCTAATAAAATACGTTAATCACCCCATAGACCTTTCCGTATGGGAAAAAATCTTCATTAACAAAAATCGTCATAGTCATGAATTTTGAAACTCCACCACCGGACATCTTTGACAAGTACATCACGCCATCTATTGACAATACGGAGAATGAAGAAACCACTACAACTTGCACTAGTCGAGTATCAGCTGAGGATAGGAGCAAGAGCTCTTGAAACATGTCCTGTGAATAAACAGTGTGAGTGAAGCAATGTGTCAATATATTCTCAATTCAATTTTGTACTAGTTTGTGCTTCACTGTCCCTACGCTTCTTTCAAGTTTATACTTTGACTGCTAGTTCAGCCTGCAAGGTCTTAATTGTGCAAAAGCAGTTCCACCTACGACAAGGTCTTGCGATTATAACTATTTCATTCACTTGTCAAGCATTTTATATTGTGACTTTGTGGTTTCGAAGAATTAAAAGTCCAAGTTGCACCAATTCAAAGCGTTCTTTATTTCCGCCGAATTACACTTGGTACACTTGCAGAATTACGTACCACACACAATTACGTAACACACACAATTGCAATTCACCAGTTCGTCTGTCACAGGTCCATACCACATTCAATACGCACTTTGCCTTAAAACACTGAAACAGCTCAAAGACTCAAAACTGACTGACTGACTCATCCAATGCATCACTTATATACACAAATTGCAATATCTGGAAGTTTTCCAGCTATTAACAAAGCATCACAGCCTCCAAGGCGGCAGGAGAAGGGGTCCAGCAATTTCTGGTTACTTCTCCCCACCCTATCTCTTCTCAGCACGTCATTAGCACTGTGCGTTGGCATAGGCGTGGTTCTAACGCCATCCATCTCTCTCACTCCCACAGCAAGAGCCATTCCGTCATACGAGTAGGCATAACCTCGATGCCATCTGTCCCCTCTTTCTGTCAGCTGTTCTTGTACATTCGGGTGACAATATTTAATCTGAGTGGCTTCTATTTTAAGCAGTTAAAATTATTGTGAATTACTGTAGAATTGTTGGAATGGGATAACTGCATCTTATGCTTAATATCTAGTCCTGCTATTTATTTTCAACTTCTTAGCTCATAATCCAATTGAAATAAAAGAAATGTTATGCTTTTGTATGAAATTAGAACAGAATAAAACAACAGAGTAGGCACTTACTGTTAATAAAATTATTTTTATGAAAATATCCTCAAATACCACTCGTTTCACCATTGTTCACTTAGAACAAAGAATTCTGATCACAGAGCATCATAGTAACCACCATTAAAATTACCTTATGCTAATTAAAGTTCATTATGAAGTCCTTCATAAATATATTTTGTAGATTTTTTTGCTGAAAACTGTCATTTCACAGAGACATAGGCAGATCATGAAAAGCCAGTGTGTGCTGAGAAAATGTAGATGTGCATGTTCCCTCATTGTTCTCCATGAGATACAAAGCTTGCTAGGCATATAGTGTAACTGTCACCTAATCTAATCTAACTTTTTTCTATATCCAGGCTTTTAAACTATACCTTCATCTTACTATACACCCATCACTGATGTATAAAACGGAGTTTAAGTTTTTGATGATATGCTTAGGTTCTTTGCAAAATGACTGATTTCAGCAAAGACAACTACAACATATAGTTGTATTAGGGACTTAAATAAAATTGTTCATTTGAATGAGAAGTTGTATGATAAAATTATAAAAATAGTTTGTACATGTTTGCAAAGGACATACATGGGGCTGAAATGCAATGATGAGGGTAAAGAAAAGTTTAACAGACAGAAGTGGAGATGTTAGATGGCTTAGCCATATTTAATTCATTGTTCAGCACTGGACAGAAATGTCTGTCAAAAATTCAAATTTTTGTAATGCAACAAAATATTTGAGTTTGATTTATGAGTCACTATGTTTACACTCAAACTTCACTTACTTGTTGTATAATTGAAACGTTTTCAAGATCATTCGATCTCATCCTCAGCTCTTTTTAATATGTTATAGCTATTAACAAACTTGTAGCATTGGACTAGTAGCATTCAATAAAGATATTATAAGAAACAATTTTTTTGGCATTTTCCATGTCCTCTTTTCTTAAGCAAAAATTTAAAATGGATGCTGGACAATCAGATAAATGATTATGTAATGTTGATTCAGTTTGCTGGAATTTTATGTTTGTATAACTATTGTTGTGTCCCTGCTATTATTACCTTTTATTCTAGGCAATTTTTGCCAGTAGCATCCCTGAGATAATAGAGCTGGTAGGCACTAGATCCAAGTATGGTGGCGAATACAGGCGTGAGCATGGAAAGAGGTATAGCTATCTTGTGATGCTTCATTGCTCTATTCCACAAAATGCTACTAATTTGCACTCACAATATTTGAGAATGTTATAGTTGTGAAATTTCTTGTTATTGTATGAAAATGCATTCAGAGAGAACTATTTTCAGGAGCACATAATTTTAATTTTTTTTAAGTTTTTTGTTTCTAAAGAAATGTTATTTGTAGAAAATATTTTCTAAGATTTTATTGGGACTACCTGTGTTGTCAAGTAGTAAGGGTACAGACTTCTTATTCCGGAAGTTTGAATTCAGCTGGGAGGTAGAGTATACTTTCATTAGACTCTTGCAATGGAGTATGGATATGTGACTAAGGGAATTAGTCAGTGTGTTTCAAAGTTAAAACCGAATTTAAGAAGTCAACACTAAGGAGTTATAATATTAAAAAACATTACCACAGGCAAATTTGCTCCATATATTCTGCATAAAAGGCAGTTACATAAATGGTAGTCAGACCTTTGAGGTTGAAAATGGATGCAGCAGCTTCCGAAACTAGTCCTTCAATAATGTAAAAATGTGAGTGTCAATAAACCGACTACAAATATTTTTTTATTAATTTTGATGTCACTGTTACTAAATTCCTCCAATCATGCATAGCTAAACTTGGTATTTAAGAGGGCATTTTCCAACGATGCAACATGAAGATTTTCATTAAAATCTCCCTACCCCAAACTACCTTTTAAATTAAACATTTTTCATCGTTTTTTTTTTTTTTTTTCCTTTTCTAAAAAATGGATCAAACAATTTTGCCTTGTTTCATCATTCTCATCCTCATCATTTTATAATTTTTTAAAAATTGATAGGAAAGCCAGTAACAAAGTATGTGCTCCTGTATGATAGCTAAAACAAAAGATGGAATGTTGTTGGTTACTTTAAAGTAATGCAAGGCATATATACCTTATATTTATTTCTTTAAAAATCAGTTTAGTTAATAATTAAGAAAATCAACAAATTCATTCAGGAAGTAAGGCAGAGAAATTTTGTGGGTGCAAAACCAGTGCATTTGCTTCAAATATTATATTGTCTGAGAAGTACCAACATTTAAAGAATATTGGAAAACCTTAAATATGTGTAAACTTTCATTTTATTTTGTTTGTTTTTTGATATTTGAAACAAATAATGAAATGTAAAACATAAGGAAGATTTAATTCAGTAAAGATCTTGCAGATTCTTCACACCCCTCTTTTTGTAAGGCTTTGTTTAAAAGCATCACCTTTAAATCAAAATTTAACTTAGTAATGGCATTATTTGTTTTCTGTATTAATTATAATGCTCTGACTTGCTTGTGAACCAAAACTTATGACACAAATCCAAAATAAATAATTGTTTAATGCTCTTATTTATCATAAAAATGATAAATGATTGCCATTCACTCTTGAAACTCTTTCCTTATATATCACATCTTATCGCCTTGGCTCACATGTGTAGTAAAAGCTAGATTTTCTTGCTCAGAGAAATTCCTTGAATTTCTTTCATTCTGAGAAATTTATTTCATTGTGATATTAGTCCCCAAGATCTAAGAAAAAATAGCAACATGAACAAAGATAGACAAAACTATTAAGAAGCTTTTGGTGGCAAAAATAAATGAGTAATACATTAGTTTAGGATTGTGATTTTGAAACAATATTTATATATTTATATTTATAGATATGTTTATTTATGTATTTATTTATTTATTTTCTGCCTTGAAGCTATTATGAACACCTCTGCAAAAATTGTGCAATTAAACTGTTAATTTCTTGCTCACACTTCACTTAGATTATTATTGGTTAACATGTTTTTAACATTAATAAAATTGAACTGTATTATTTATAGATATGTTTATTTATGTATTTATTTATTTTCTGCCTTGAAGCTATTATGAACACCTCTGCAAAAATTGTGCAATTAAACTGTTAATTTCTTGCTCACACTTCACTTAGATTATTATTGGTTAACATGTTTTTAACATTAATAAAATTTAACTATCGTATTTACTTGAAAATAAAACCCCCTTGATTGTAAGACCCGCTAAGTTTTGCAAGCATATTATAGAAAAAAATATATGTATGCAAATGATAGAACTGGTTGTTAATTTTAGACAGGTTGTAATTCCAAAAAAATCTGTTCTTCAGAATTTCTTTGATATATGCATCTACCCTTTCATTTGCTTGCAAAGAAAGAAGCTCGTAGCTGGGGGAGGGGCTGAGACACTGACTTTCACATAGCTAATAGCAGCATCTTCCAAATACCCAAGGTGCGTAGAGGTTACTATCTGCTTCTTACTATTTTAGTTAATTGATGGAAATTAGTAATTTCTCCACACTACCCGTATATAGGCTAAGGGTTTTGATAGATAGTCAGCATGAAAAATTCAATACCATGGCCGGAATTTGAACCACGGATCTCCTGGTGGTCTAACGGGCAAATGTGAGTCAACTGGAGAATTTAATGTCAGGACGGTACGTTGGCCATGGTAGCTCTAAGGTTAAGAGCGACTGGACGGAAACCAGGAGATCCGTGGTTCAAATCCTGGCCATGGCATTGAATTTTTCATGTTGACTCTATGTATCAAAAATGCTTCTTACTATTTTACTAAAATGAGATCTTTGGTTAAAACTGCAGCAGCTTTACTGAAAGTGAGTTTTTCTTGTGTTTGGTCTGTGTTATAGGTAACATGAATTTGCAAAAACGTTTCACTGTAGGTTTTAAGTCAGATGTTTCTGAATTCACTGGAAAAAAAAAGTTTACAAGCAGTGGGTTGAGAGTATTTGGTACAACCAAACATGATTCATTACTGGTGAAACCAGATAAACTTAAAGTCCCACAAAAAGCAACTTGATCCTTTTGTGGCCCAAAATATCTCATTGTAAGACCCTCTAGATTTTCCAGCTATAATTTGGTTTAAATAGGGGGTCTTATTTTCAAGTAAATACAGTATGTAATCAAATTATTTGAAAACTACTGAAAGCATTGCTATGATGCTACTTGCTTGAAGTTCATAAGATAATAAAACCAAAGGATAAAAGTACCTTTACTAGGTATTAGCTTTATATGATTCATTTTATGTGGTACTTACCAGATGCAGATCCAGGGATGGGTTAAGAGGAGCTTCAGCCTCCTTCCCTAGTTACATTTACATTTAAATAGTTGTTCTTGTTTGATAAAACTTGTCGTACATGTCAAAAAATGTATACTAGAGTTTTGCACATACCCCATGGATATAAACTATTGGACTCATCCTAGCAGCAGCTGGAGGACAGGTAACAATAGGCTGCATATCAGCATGTGCCATTTACCTTGGAAACGTATGAATCCAGTGATTTGCAGCAAGTTATAATGAACTTGCAGATTGTGATGCATTAATGCTCACGGGAATCTCTTAGATTTAAAAGTAGGTAGTTTTAATTCATAAATAGTACTTCAAATATTAGCTGAAGTTTTACTATTTTGTATACAGTGAAATAAATGTCAGGTTTATAGTGTGTCAATTGCATAATTTTTTTAAAAAGTCGAAAATGAAGCAGAAAGTAAAAATGTTGAACTTATGCAGATTAGTCTTCTTCTAGTGGTGTTGACTTGATTACTACTGAAGAAGAAACAGAATTTACAGATAAATAAATATTCTAAATTATTGTTCTTAGTACTTCAATGGAATTAGCGAAGATTTCCACAATCTCAGATGATGTTGAGGGTCACAGGAAAACAGGCCAAATGAGATCCTGTAACAGTTTTTTTTTTTTTTCAATAAACTTGGAAATGTTCATCACTGCGAGGGTAATTTTTTCCCTTAGTTTGTGGTTGTATGTTAAGCTTTTTTTATTACTTTAAAGGAGGTTGTTGATTACTTTTAGGGAATGCTGGATCTTCCTCTAGTAATGCACATTTGTCCTGTGCCAATCAAAAGCTTCTTGCTTCACATCAAGAGAACATTTAATGTAGCTTTAAGATTTGATGTCGAGGTTTGTCCTCGTAACATTGAATTAACTTGAAAAACTCACCTGCCGTACATATAGCATACATGTGCATACTTGATATTGTTAGTAATACTCTGAAGTAGCTCTTGATATACAATTGTTGATGGAAAAGGACTTAAATTAAGGATCTGTTAAAAGGACTTTCCAATGCTTCCTACTAATGACCCAGAATTTGAGCTGTTAATCATACAACAGCAGAATAGAAAATGCTTAAAGCGAGATCTATAATACTCATGCAGTAACTACAGTAAGTGTGCAGTATTTATGTCAATAGTTTTGATGCCTATAAATTCTAAATTAATCCCAGGTATAATAACTACAAGCTCTTCAGAATTTTTTTTTATTTTCTCATGTGAAATTATAATTACCGTTTTTGACTATTAGATGATACGAAAAGATATATATACACACACTTCATCCTCGTGTGCTAGATGCCATAATGAAATGTACCTTGATCTGCTGCTTTTGATTCCATTCTAGTTTGTTGTCACGAATTTTGCCTTTGGATTCTCATGTAATGTTAACATGTATTCATTATTTTGGTGGATTTTTAACTTCCTGGTGTTAAGCTGAAACTTAAGTTCCTGTGCCATTTTCCTCTAAAATGCATGGTTGCATAGATAAAAAATAAAACTAATCAAAATTTTGATTGTGAATATCGTCATACCTTAATCATTTACCTTTGCAATTAGCATAACGAGGTAGAACTACAAAAGATGACTTATTTGTGTCTTTACCATATGTTGCTAAAATGATTCCTTAGTCAGAAAATGATATCGAAAGACTGGATTCCTGCATGTCTTTTCAGTTAAGTCGTGGGCTCATGCTTGGCAACCTCGCAACATTGGCGTGTGGTGGGCATGCATTTAGAACAGAAGGTCAAGAATGTAAACAGTAAACCTACCTGCCATGCTATATGGCATAACAGCTGGTTCTATCGGTGCTTCAGATGCATGTAATGCATTCAGAACTATGTTAGTCTTTACAAATCAAGAGCATGCCTCTTGCTTATGACAAAGTCAACTGGAACACTTGATGTTTCCCAATAGGAAAACTCCAAATCCAACAGTCATAGCATAGAGTCTAACAGGGCACATTTTGGGTATCTACTGTAAATAGATGTTGAGTTCCAGTTATTGACCATTTATAAATTTCCTGTTTACCAATCAATCTGGCTTTGATTTAATTTTACAGGATACATCTGAATGAAGTGCTCCCATAATTAACCTCTGAATTTGTTATTCTCGATTATCTTATGCGTAGCCTCCTATATTTAGGTCTCATGAATATGATCGAATAGCTTAAAAAAAGAAACCACCCCAATCTAACCACCCCAACCGGCTTTCAAGTGCTGACCTAGTTTAGACTTTCACCCGTTGTAGGTGTGAATGCATGCCTGGCTGCAAACCAAAACAAAAGCACTAAGCTGTGAAATCCTACTCTGTTGCCAGACTGTGCAGATAATGTGTTCCATAATGTTCAATTATCTCTTATTTTTATAATAATAAGTAAAGTGCACTCGAAAGAGCATTAATATTACACATTATGGTTATTTATTTTTATCAAGTCATTCAACGACCTCATCCATCTTCTACACTGTTTGAAGTGATACCTTTCACACTTTTGATCACATAATTTGTACTTGCACAAGTCTGTGCATTGCCAAACCTGTATGTCTTTGTGGTTGGTTGCTCTTGGTCCACCCCCTTTTCATCATGGCATCTGTTGCAAAGAATTCCTTCTGTCTCATTCTCCTTCTGTTTTCTTCTCTCTGCAACATCCTTGTATGGTTCTGTTGCTGGTAGCATCATCCTGATTTGCAGGTCCTCCAGAAATGGTGTTTCTCTAGCCAACAAGTGAACCATTCTACTCTGTGTATATTTGCTGGCACCTAGTGCCCTCTTGAGGAATCTCGTTTTAACTTTCTCTAGTCTTTTCTTGGAAGTGTTGAAAACAGTGTTGTTATGATAAATTAAATTTAAAGGAAGTCGATTAATGACACTAAACAACACTTACTTTTAAATTTTTCCGGAACATGTTTCAGAGGCTTTGCCTCTATCCTCAGCCGGCCATCAACTGGTTCTCATTGGCGTAGTTGACGATATTTTGTCACAGGTGTCCTCTGGTGGCGGTTCAAGGAACTTGCTGAACAAATCTTTCTGGGGGATGTCGAAATTGAATACTTTGTTTCTATTTTTTGAAATGAAGATTTGTTCCCATGTGGATAGTTCTTGTTTTCCTGATGTATGTTTTAGTAGTTCTGGTTCTGAATTTATGTTGTGGTTCTTTTCCCAAAAATGTGTGGCAACTGCTGATTTTTCTAATTGTTTATATTTTATGTTTCTAAAGTGTTCCTTTGCTCTTGTTTCTAAATTTCTTTTGGTTTTTCCAATATAAATTTGACTACAGTCACTGCATTCAATTTGATATATACCAGATTTTTTGTTAGATGGAATGGCATCTTTGATGTTTGAGCAAATTAGGTTTTTTAAGGAGAAATGGTTGACTAGTGCTAGTTGAATGTTTTGTTTTTTGAAGACTTTTCTGAATTTATCATAGGCCCATGGATGGTAAGTGAATTTTTTGAAAATCACATTAGTTTCTGTAGCTGAGAGGGTTGTGGTTTCCTTTAGTAGCTTCTTCTTTTTTGCTAAGTTCACTTTTTTGTCTACTAATGATTTGGGAAAGTTATTTTTTTGTGCTATTTCAATTATTTTGTTGTATTCTGATTTGTATTCTTCTGCTGTGGGAGGGATGTTTACCAGTCTGTGTGCTAAACTATTGAAGATTGTCTGTTTGTGGGATCTTGGGTTGTAGCCATTAGCTTTTATGTAGTTGTCTGTCTGTGTTGGTTTTCTGTAAATGCCAAAGTTTAGTCTGTTTTTATTCCTCACCATTTTTAGATCCAAAAATGGTAAATACTCATCTTTTTCTATTTCTACAGTGAACTTGATGCTTTTTTCTTGGATATTTAAAAGTTTTAGTGCATCACTGATGTTTTTTTGGTACTATTGCAAATATGTCATCTACATATCGTTGCCAGAGTTTGAACATCCAAGGGAAACCTTTGTTGATCCTTATTTCTAATGCACTCATGTACAGATCGGCCAGGAAGGGTGATATGGGGTTGCCCATTGCTAACCCTGAAGTTTGCTGGAAATATTTTGTTTGAAACTGGAAGATATTTGTCCTCAAGGTAAAACATAACCTATAAAAGCTGTTGCTATAACTAAAAATAAAAGTACAACTCCAACTATTCATGTATAATAGAATTTATAAGACCCATAATATAATCCTCGTCCAATGTGTAAATAAATGCAAATAAAGAATATTGAAGCTCCATGCATAATTTGGTTAGTTCGATGTAGTCTGAAATTTCAGGTGATGCCTATCCAAGTGATTTGAGCCATTTTTCTATCAACGGTGGGAGTTGATTAACTGGTACGCTAGGAAACAGTGATTTAACATCAAACGAGACTAGTGTGTCCTCTTCTTTTAGTTCAGTATCCTTAATGTGTTCTATAAGTTCATAGGTGTTTTTGATGCTTAGTCTGTTGAATTTTGGAAATGAGTTGAATTTGTTTGTTAGCCACTCTGCAAGTTTGTATGTTGGTGAATTTATACTGCTAACTATAGGTCTCATTGTTATGGATGGTTTGTGTATTTTAGGTAAGCCATAAAGACTAGTTAAGGTTGGGTTATCCGGTTTAACTGTATATTTGTTTGGTATTATGCTTGATTTTGCTATTGTTTTTTCAAATGACTGTATGCAAGTTTTTAGAGGATTTTTGTTAATGATTTCATATTCATTGTCAGTTAGCATTTTTTTTCATTTTTTCAATATAATCTGATTTTTCCATTATGACTAACTTGTTGCCTTTGTCTGCCTTTGTGTAAATAACGTTTTTCTGTTTCAAAGAATGGATAGTATTATGTTTTCTACTATACAGTTAAACCGGATAACCCAACCTTGCCTAGACTTTATGGCTTACCCAAAATACACAAACCATCCATAACAATGAGACCTATAGTTAGCAGTATAAATTCACCAACATACAAACTTGCAAAGTGGCTAACAAGCAAATTCAACTCATTTCCAAAATTCAACAGACTAAGCATCAAAAATGCCTATGAACTTATAGAACACATTAAGGATACTGAACTAAAAGAAGAGGACACACTAGTCTCGTTTGATGTTAAATCACTGTTTCCCAGCATACCAGTTAAACAAACTCCCACTGTTGATAGAAAAATGGCTCAAATCACTTGGAATGGCATCACCTGAAATTTCAGACTACATTGAACTAACCAAATTTTGCATAGAACAAAATTTCATCCAGTTTCAAACAAAATATTTCCAGCAAACTTCAGGGTTAGCAATGGGCAACCCCATATCACCCTTCCTGGCCGATCTGTACATGAGTGCATTAGAAATAAGGATCAACAAAGGTTTCCTTGGATGTTCAAACTCTGGCAACGATATGTAGATGACATATTTGCAATAGTACCAAAAAAACATCAGTGATGCACTAAAACTTTTAAATATCCAAGAAAAAAGCATCAAGTTCACTGCAGAAATAGAAAAAGATGAGTATTTACCATTTTTGGATCTAAAAATGGTGAGGAATAAAAACAGACTAAACTTTGGCATTTACAGAAAACCAACACAGACAGACAACTACATAAAAGCTAATGGCTACAACCCAAGATCCCGCAAACAGGCAATCTTCAATAGTTTAGCACACAGACTGGTAAACATCCCTCTCACAGCAGAAGAATACAAATCAGAATACAACAAAATAATTGAAATAGCACAAAAAAATAACTTTCTCAAATCATTAGTGGACAAAAAAGTGAACTTAGCAAAAAAGAAGAAGCTACTAAAGGAAACCACAACCCTCTCAGCTACAGAAACTAATATAATTTTCAAAAAATTCACTTACCATCCATGGGCCTATGATAAATTCAGAAAAGTCTTCAAAAAACAAAACATTCAACTAGTACTAGTCAACCATTTCTCCTTAAAAAACCTAATTTGCTCAAACATCAAAGATGCCATTCCATCTAACAAAAAATCTGGTATATATCAAATTGAATGCAATGACTTTAGTCAAATTTATATTGGAAAAACCAAAAGAAATTTAGAAACAAGAGCAAAGGAACACTTTAGAAGCATAAAATATAAACAATTAGAAAAATCAGCAGTTGCCACACATTTTTGAAAAAAAAAAAAAAAAAAACACAACATAAATCCAGAACCAAAACTACTAAAACATACATCAGGAAAACAAGAACTATCCACATGGGAACAAATCTTCATTTCAAAAAATAGAAACAAAGTATTCAATTTCGACATCCCCCAGAAAGATTTGTTCAGCAAGTTCCTTGAACCGCCACCAGAGGACACCTGTGACAAAATATCGTCAACTACACCAATGAGAACCAGTCTGAGGATAGAGGCAAAGCCTCTGAAACATGTTCCAGAAAAATTTAAAAGTAAGTGTTGTTTAGTGTCATTAATCGACTCCCTTTAAATTTAATTTCTCTAGTCTCTCCAAATCACTAGCCATAAGCTACACCCATATTAGTTCTAGTCCGTAGGTGGTGATTAGGGTGATCACCGTCTTGATTAGTTGCATGGCTGTCTCTAGCTTTAGTCTAATGTCTTTGATATTACAGACTGCTCTTATAGCTGCTGATGCTCTCTCCTGTATGTGTGCTGAAAGACTTTGCGGTTGGCTGCAGTGTAATGCCTAAGTATTTGAATTTGTTTACTAGTACCTTCAGTTCTTCGCCTAGCTTAAGGGTGTCATTTGTCACTACTCTTCCACCTCTCCTGAAGACCATTTGTACTGTCTTGTTTTTATTTATTCTGAACTCATTTTCAGATACCCATCTTTTTACTGTATTTATGCCAAGCTGGATTGCCTCTTTGTTTGTGAATCCGATGACCATGTCGTCCATATACATTATCAGAGTGCTTCCTTCCATTGCCTCCCGAATGTCTGCTGTCATTATATTAAATAACCACGGGCTAATTGGGTCTCCTTGCATTACCCCATTGGCCTGTATATCCTTGTCTGTTATTGACACGTCATTGGTTATCTGGAGCTAATTTTGCCTCATTATGTCTTCTATTATTCCAGCAATGGGGTGATCTTTTCCATTTATGACCTTCAGCTTGTAGTATTTTCCTATTTACGTGGTCAAACACTTTCTCATAATCTATGAAAACTACATAATATTTTCTTTTCGGCTTGCTAAGGGCTTCTTCGACCTCACATAATAGTTTTGACACTGCTTGTAGGGTGGATATATCCTACCTGAATCCGAACTGGCTTTCTGGTATGCCTAGTTTGGTGATATCCATCAGTCTGTTTGTTAATATCTTCATAAAGCTTTTAAATAGGTTGTTTTCCAGTGCTGCTCCTCTGTAGGAGTTCACATCTTCTGTGCTTCTTTTGTCTTTGTACAGAATTTTCAGGGTTGCCCTTCTCCATTGTTCTGGCATGGGTACCGTCATCAGATATTTATTAAATAGCTCTTTCCAAACTGTTTTAAATATGTTTGCCGATGTCTTTAGATGTTCATGTGCTATTTGGTCTGGTCCTATGGCTTTTCTATTTTTGCTTCTACAATCCCTTTGGTGATTTCATCCTCTGTGATTTCCATTTCCAAGTCCAGTATTTCTGCACTCACAAGGGTATTCGCTTTGTATGCTTCCATTCTATTTCCCTTATTCAGTATTTGGATGAAGGGATTTTGCCAGTTTTCAATTAGTATTTCTTTCATTACTCCTTGATTTCCATTTAAATGCCCAGAAAGGATCCTTTTCTGCTTCTTCTACCATTTGTTATGCCTTCTTGTTCATGTAGTTGTCTTTTTTTACTTTGATTGTGTAAGATTTATCTTTTATTTTGTAAGATAGATGAAATTGTTATGAGACTTTGTCACATTTGGATTTTCCAGCTCACGAAATCTGGCACTCATACCTCCTGCATATATAAAAGATCCATGTGTCCTTGAAGAGTTTAATGTGAAAACAAAAAGTTGATTAAATACCAAACTTGGTAGACTGAGCAGAGAAGGTCATGTGAATGCAATACATCAGATTTTTGTAACCTTTAACTACAGGTGGAAATGTTCTTGCAGAGCTGAATGAAGCTACCAACACATTACTTACTAATGCTCAGACCCCTCTGTCAGCCTGGGTTCTCAGTTGATTAGGTGCTAGCCTTCTTATCAAGAACGTGAGTTCAGAACTCACCGATGGTTTTAAAGTGTGCTTAAAAGTGGCCTCCATGTCAGAAAATTTTCTGGCTTGTAAAAACTTCTTCTTTCTCTAACTCCTTTGTGCTGTTAAGCGTGGAGTACAAGCCTCTTCTACCCATTTCCTCCACTTTTCTCGGTCCATCATTCTCTTCATTTCTGTCATGGTTTTCCCTCTATCCTTCCCCAACTTCTCAATGTATTCCTGATACAACGTGCGTGGCCTTCCCCTAATTCTTTTACCTTCTGGTCTTGCTTCTAAATATTGTTTGGGTTTTCTTTCTTCTGACATGCGGAGTACATGTCCATACCATTTAAGTTGTCTTTTTTCCAATATTTCTTTAACGGAGTGTGTACCCAACTCTTCCCTTATTGTTACATTTCTAATCCTATCTCTTTTTGTCTTCCCCACAGCTCGTCTTAAATATCTCATTTCCATAGCTATTGTTGTGCTTTCTTGTTTCTGTAAGAGAGTCCAACTTCCTGCTCCATATAATAGAATTGGTAGTATTGTTTTAAATACTATAATTTTTGTATCTTTTGTTATTTCCTTTTTTCCCACAATAGTATTATTAATCTGATAGTAGACCGAATTGGCCTTTCTTATTGTGTTTAAAATTTCCTGCTCTATTTTTCCATCCTTATTTATAATTGTACCCAGGTATTCATAACTGTCTACCTGTTCTAAGATTTCATCATTACATTTAATTTTAACTTCTTCTTCTTTCCTTCCTATATACATGGTTTTACTTTTGGGTATGTTTAATTCTAAACCTTTTCTAGTTAATTCTTCTTTCCATTCATTTAGCGCTAATTGTAAATTGTTATTACTATTTGCTATTAATATGACGTCATCAGCATATATCAACGATTGTGCCTAAACTGGTCTTAAATTTCTATATCCTATCATAGTTCTTGCTGTTCTTCTTTTGCAAATTTTCCATATTTCATCCATCACAATAATAAATAAGAGTGGGCTGAGGCTATCTCCTTGTTTAACTCCTCTATTCATCAGAAATGGTTCTGATTCTTGTCCATCTAATCTTATTATCCCTTTTGGTTCTTGATAAATTGATTGTATTGCTTCAATAAAATTCATAGGTACTTTTTTGTTCTTTAGAGCTCTCCAAATTTCTTCCCTAGGTATTGAATCAAATGCTGCTTTCAAATCTAAGAATCCTAAATAAATACCCTTTCCTCTATCTATAGCTTTCTCTATTATCATTCTCAATGAGAAAATTTGGTCTTGGGTTTGTCTACCCATTCGGAAAGCAGCCTGTTCTTCTTCTAAATCTTGTTCTACTATTTTCCTCAATTTCTGTTCCAAGTTTCTGGTGTACACTTTATATACAACCGGGGAGAGACATATAGGTCCATAGTTTGAGCAATCACTTTGTTTGCCTTTCTTATGTATTGGAACAATTACATTAAATTCCCAATCTCTTGGTATTTTTTTTCTGTCCATATCTTCTTTCAGTACTTTTATTAATTCTTTACCTCCATATTTAATCAGTTCTGGTGCTATTCCATCCCTACCAGCTGCTTTACCTGGCTTGATTTCTTGTATTACCACTTCAACTTCAATTCTGTCAATTTCCTTTTCTTCTTCCTCTCTTTCTTCCTCATAATTATTAATTATTCTTCTCCTTCTTATACCTGTATTCTCTGCATCTTCATTTATGTATGGATCTAGAGGGGTATTCATAAACTTTTCTTCATAATATTCTCTCCATGTATTCAGAATTTCTTTGTGTTCGGTCACTAACTTTCCATGTTTATTTTTGACATTCCTTACCTGTTTTCCCCTTCTTCCACGTAGGGCCTTCAGAATTTGCCAAAATCTTCTGTTATTTTCTTTATAATTCTCTTGCATTGATTTTCCAAATTCTTTCCATGATTTGTTCTTTGATTCCTTTATACATCATTTAGCTTGATTTCTGGAATTTACATATTCTTCCCAGTCTGGTCTTTAGTTATAAGATATTTCTTCCAAGATTTTTTCTTTTCTTGTATTATATTTTTAACTTCTTCATTCCACCAATCCGTATGTTTTGTATTTGGACCAATTTTCTTAATTCCACATACTTCCTTTGCATTTTCCAAAACAGTATTTTTAATTGACTCCTATAATGGATCAATATCTGGTTGAGTATTTAAATTTCGTAATGCTACTTGATTTTTGTTTTCGTATTCTTCTCTTACTTGGGTTTCCTTCAATTTCTCTACTGAAATTCTCTCATACCTCTTTGCTTTCGGTTTTCTATGTAAAATAACTTTTGTGTCTGCTACTAGTAATCGATCTGTTGAGAGTTCTGCACCCCTTATGACTTTTACATCTGTAAAATATCCTCTTATATATTTATCATATATAAAATAATCTATGATGCTTCTTGCTTGTCGTCCTGCTGTAAAAGTTATCTTGTGTATTATCTTATGATTAAAATAAGAATTAATCAACAGCATATTATTTTCTATGCAGAATTCTATGAGTTTCTGTCCATTTGTATTTTCATTTTTCTCTCCTCCATATTGCCCCATCACTCCGTGTGATCTTTTATAGTTATTTCCAGTTCTGGCATTGAAGTCTCCACAGATTATCAGTGTTCTATTTTTGGTCCTGCAATTATTTACTATCCTTTGCAGATCATTATAAAATTGTTCTTTGTCCAATATATCTGAATCTTCAGTTGGCGCATAAACCTGTATAATTGTTGTTTTACCTATGGTTAACTGTATATTTGCAACAATAATTCTTGAATTTATTGAATCCCAGTCCTCCAATCTCCTAAATAGCTCCTCCTTCATCATGATCCCCACTCCTCCTTTTGCTCTTGTTCCAATATTAACCCCTGAGTACATAAGAGTGTACCCTTTAGGTAGTTTCTTAACTCCACTTCCTTTCTTCTTTACTTCACTCAATCCCAGAAGGTCCACTTTATATTTTATCATTTCTTCCACCAGTTCTGTCTCTTTTCCTGTCATTGATTTTATGTTCCATGTTGCCATTCGTATGTCCTTATCCTTGCCAGGTCGTTTCCTTTGGGTCTGTCTGGTTCCGAGGCTCGTTGTATCTCTCTGAATCCACTTCTTACTTCAGGTGGGGGATTAGCCCAACGCTGAAGGCCCGTTACCTCGGACAACTGGGCTCCCAATACTTATATCCCCTCGGGAGCCTGGGTGGCCAGTTATACCCCCGGACGTTGGGTTGGAATGGTAGGATTATAGGTAAGGATAGCGGACAGCTACTCCTATTAGTCGCCTCTTACGACAGGGAGGAGGTCCCTTGGTGCTATTCTACTAAGTAGCCCGGACACCACACGGGGGGCTTGTAAAAACTCAGGGATGAAATTCTGCCATACTGGCAACATTATGATTCTGACAATTGCCAGCATGGTTAACAAACAAAATTACAAATTAAATTTCAGTTTTTTTTTTTCAGACCTTTCCCTTTGCAGTGTTTTGCATTCACTGGCAGGCTACTAAGATGAATACTAAAAAAGTCCATGAATACACTTTTGCAGCAGATCCATGATTTCTTTTGTCATTTTTAATAAATTGCTGCCAGCAGTAATACCATTAGCTACTCCAGTGTGAAGAGAAACTTCCAAAGGAATGCATGTGTGTGCTAAAAACAATTGTAGCAGAGGAATGAATTAAACATGTTGAAGCACAAACAAGGCAATCCCACATCCACTACTAAATGTGCCATGCTAATTTGACATACCATGCAACTTGATAACTGGTGACCATTAGCTTCACTCAGTAAATGGTAAACTGTATTTAAACATAAATTATTAAATCATGTTTGAATCTTTAATAAGTATGGAATATCAAACTATATAAATTGCTTTCCTCACAGCCATTTTTCATTGGAATTTTATTAAATTGGTTTATTTAAATATTACACCACCTTGCTGTATTCAAGACCAAATTTTGTCAATCTCAAAATGGATAAGACCAAAATGCCAATTGAAAAGATTGCAGTGGAACTTATATTACAACGATCAAGTTAGCTTTATTTTAGTTTGCTTCTTATACCAAATATTCTTCTAATAAGTTATAAATTATTTTATTAACTATCTTTCTCTCTTTCCTTTTGTTTCAAGACATCAATTGCCAAATAGGCAAGGATATTTTATTCACCCATAAAACAAGAAAGAATAAAATTCTCAATGGAAGGTGGAGTCAGCTTAATGGCTTCTCACCTCTAAGCTCATGCATGTTCTGAAAGTGAGTGAAGCTTTTACAGTGTGTGCTCCATCTTTCATTGAGTGTATTGTGTGAACTGCTTCACTATGTTCGATCCCAATAACATTTTGGATAAGAAAGAATAATGTAATATTAACGTCAGTGTTGGTATTGTTCATGGTGGTGTAATTGGCATGGATTATTCATGATGACATCATAAAATGCAATTTAATCTGCAAAGTTTGAATTACCAGTTATATGTCCAGTTTTATTCTCAGTGCTAACTACAATATGCAGTGAAGCATCATTATAATATTGTACTGTACTATTTTAAAATTTTAAAAGAGCTTGCATGTTTTGTTCACGCAGAACACTCTGAAAGATGCAAGTTTGTATGAATGATGAACAACTAAATCATCCAGGGCTAGGGGTACTAAGTCAAAATATGCACTTCTTTTTAAATCTTAATGTGTTATTTTATGTTTGTTCATTGTAGTGTTGTACACTAATGTAAAGAGACTTGAGTAGGGTACATGTTGCTCTGCTGTATAAAATCAAAAAGTAAGAATCTTTACAGCTCAGTATTCTTCTAGTAATATGAATTTGTGGTATATACTTATTATTAATCATTTAATTACATGAAGTTTCTTACTCTCCAATGGCAGCTATTTAATATAGCATACCACAACAATGATATAGATAGTAGGGTTTTCTATTAGATACAAAAATGTTCAATTAGCAAAACTAACAAAAGCAAAATGGGTATTATGCTTTGTAGTTTACTGATAGAAAAATTAATAATATTTTAAATATTTAACAGAAAATTCTTACCGCGTTTGAATCTGTAAAAGGGGTAAAACAAAAAAAAATGAGATGTTTAGTATTAATTTTATCTGCAGAGAGTGATAAAGATGTCAGGGTTGAGTTTTGCACTATCTCAACACATGGTTGCAACTAGAGTTTTCAAAATACAGTATATTACCAAAATGCATCACATAATACTGCATTAATCATAGTACAATACACACATTACATTCCTTACTACAGTGATTGCTGTTGCACATAACCACCAGACAATTTTCCTTTATCTTTGAACAATATGCAAGGAAATGAAAGTGGAAAATCATGGGTAAGGTAGACAAATTTAAAACAAATGGGCAGGGCCGTATTCCTAACCAAAAAATGTGTGGGAACGCACACCTAAAAAATTTTCCAGTTTCTGGAGAACCAATCAGAATTCTGCACTTGTAGATTTGCCTTTCGGCTTTGGTTGTCCTCAGCATGCGTACGACTTTTTATCCATTCTTTTATGTAATCCTCTGGGTTCCACATATGTACTGGAGGTCCGTTAATAGTCATAAACATTATTTGAACGTATTTTGAATGTATATATTTTGTATTTTTGCAGTATTTTGAATGTTAAATTAAGAAAGGTAATGAATTAAAAATAGTATAAATATTAGTAAGGGGACTGCATCTCCCTCCGAAAAATAGTGGGGGATGGCGTACATCTGCGTTCACCCTCCACTACAGCCCTGCTAGTGGGGATCATTTTTCTTTAAACATGTTATAGGCTATTCCTTGATAAGTCACATCTTCTACCTGGTGGAGAGGACTGTTGGTAAACAACTGGCATTTAAACTTCTGAATGTAAAATTATCATCAGCCACAAGTGAATGCAATCGGTCTGTTCACAAGTTAATCCACACAAAAACCAGGACCAGGAACAAACAAAATTCTGGTTTCAGTCAGTGGAAACTCTTGTAAGGATGGCCTTGCAAATGTATCATAAACCAGTTTAGAATCAATAATTGGAATTGTTGTTAGATGAAGTCAATCATGGGTATTATTGCAGCTCTTAACAAAAAGCCGCAATTCTGGCACACAATACTGCAGTTTTGCTTTGTATTTTTAATAAAATCTGCTGTGAAAGATCATTTAACATTGTTTTTTATTTTCTTTTCCAAAAATTAGTACCATTATTTTGCATTTAACTATAAACAAGGTTAATGTCCTACAAAATATTGAAATAGTTATTTTATTTTTATTTTACAAATATTGCCGCTTGTTTTTCATTTAATAACAATAATGTGACAAAAACAAAATATGAGACAAAGTTCACTTTAAGCTCCTTTATCACCAAAATTGTTAGCTAACTTACAATCATCTTTTACACAAATACACATCTCTTTACCACACCTACTTGCGCTGCTAGTAATCACTCTGATATATACAATGGTTTACCTCTCTGTGAACTGCACCTAATTCTGAACACAACTATTCTGATATTTGCTCGTAAACTGCTTCACTGCATGGTTCTACTGCCTGCTGACTCCTTGCTATGGAGCTTGGAGTGTACCGCACTCCTCTGCATTGCTCTGTTGATTCATATAGCTCAACTGACTGGCTGACTCATGAATTGCTTCACTCTGTCGACTCCTCACCATGGAGCTGCACTCATCAACTGACACTCAAAGCGCGAAACACACACAAACTCTAAAACACATTACACTGCACCTACTAGGTCTCGCATCAGCACTTACATAGCCCTGCTTGGGCAGCAAGAAGCTTATGGAACTGGAGACTTCTTGAATGATAATAGTCTCAAAGGTATTTTCATTGTAATAAAATAGTTTGCAACTTGCTTTGGCGGCTTAGTGATATCAGCCAGTACCACCCTATGGAAGGACATGTCTTTCCTGCCCTGCCCACTGGCAACAGCATGGTGGCGTAACTGCCTGACTCAACTCAATTGCTCCATGGCAGGCTTCACGATCACTAATATAATTACTTTATCTGTGTTTTATTAGAGTTTACATATGATCAAGCTGTAATACAAGGGCTGTTCAATAAAGAATGATCACAATTTTTTTTTTTTTTTTTTTTTTTTTTTTTTTTTTTTTTTTTTTTACAACGTACCTTTACTCATCCTCATAATTTGTTTGGTCCTTCTCAAGTCTCCCCTGAATGTGATGCACTTGTCCCAGTGTTTCTGCCAGTCTTCAAAGACATGCTGGAAACCATTTTCTGAGAGATCCTTCAAAATCGCCTCCGCAGCCTTCACCACTGCTTCTGATGATGGATAATGCCTCCCATGAAGGCATTTCTTCAAGTTAGGGAATAGAAAAAAGTCACATGCGGCTAAATCCGGACAGAAGGGAGGGTGAGGGATGCACTTCACATTGATTTTTGCATTGACAATATGCGGCCGCGCCTTATCATGGTGCAGCATCCAGCTTGCTTCATGGTAATGTGGTCTTTTACGCCTGATGTGGACTTGCAATGTCTTCAGGACATCCCTGTAGTATTGTCCAGTTGCTGATGTGTGTGCAGGTACAATATGCTGATAAACCATTCCATGAATATCAAAGAATGAGATGACCATTACTTTCCCAGCAGAAGCAACCACTTCTGCTTTTTTGGGGGTTGGTGATGAAGGAGATTTCCACACTGAGCTTTGCTGTTTGCTCTCAGCGGTGATTACGTTTGAAAGAAACTCCAGATCTTCCTCTAACGTCAACTTTAACTGCATGTTACATCCATTGCAGTGGTGGGCGATACTGAACATGTCTGAACTTGCCTGGTTCTCACAGGCGGGAACCAGGAGTACCAACAATGAAACTTACTATGGCATGTTTGTTTCACATTAAGCTAACAGAATATAAGATTGAATTTTAGTGCAAAAAATTATGACCATAAAAAGATTATGATCATTCTTTATTGAACAGCCCTTGTACTACTGATATAATTTTTATAAACAAACAATTTTCATATTCTTTAAAAGCATTTGTGTCACCAATTTAACTAATTTATCTGTAGCCCTACGTATAGTCCAATATCAAACTACTCTTTAAACTCTAGTTGTAACTTATTAACTTATTAAAAATTGTGATTTTCATGAAACAAAAACGGTAAATCATGGCCAAATCGGTAATTTAAAGAGGAAGATCAAAATAAAAGAAAAAAATAGTTCTAGCTGATATTCTATCATATAGCCCAGAGTGCTCCATGTTTGAATTAGGATGCCATTGAACAATGCATAAAACTGAATCTTCTGTACAGAGATAAAAACTCAGACCAAAAATAATTACTTTCTCTACTACTGTTATGTAATAAGCAGAGGAAGTATACATTTTATGAAAAATTTGATATTGAAATTTTACTAGAAATAGGTTTGGATCCCATGAATTCCCTCCCCTCCAAAAAAAATATATATACGGTGTTTATGTGTGTGCATGTGCACACTTTTACTGCATACATTATCCCTTATTGCTGAATATTAAAATAAGCTGATTTACACTCAGACAAGAAACTACCTGCTCTTCCTTTCTAACCATTGTGGATGAGCAAGTGTATGGAGTTTAAAGGCTGGTTGGTAGCAATGTCATTTCGTCCCATATTGTGCATAACTTTATAAGGGACATGTTATGCAAGATTATGCACTAAAAATCCTAAAAATTGACTTAGTTCCTTTCAGCTTTGGTTGATTAGTTGCAACTCAGTAATACAGTAAGTTGTGGCATCAGTGGAAAGATCATTATCATTCTTTGATGATATTGAATGATAATGGTATGTTGTGCTTTTTTGTTTATACATTTAGTTTTAATCACAAAGGGTAGGTTTCACCGTTTTAAAACTTATACTTACCATATGTACAAATACCTTATCCTTATGTTTTACTTAAATTGTTGTACATATTTTAATTTAAAGTGTTTGCTTCCTCATTTGAGTCGAATAATTTATAAATAAAAATAGGTACATGTAACATTTTCCATTGTGTAAGGACTATGACACAATGAAGCACAAAATTATATTAAAATGTAACATTTTTTAAATTATAAAAGCAGTGATTAAAAGTGTAAATGGTTGAAAAAAATTAAGAGAAAGTTGTCATTCAAATAAATTATTTTAAAAAGCATATTATTAAATATTGAATTTGTTAATATCATCTTAGCCACCTGGATAAAGGTTTATTATTTAATTGCTTATTTATTTTAGTAGTACTCGTTACTCCAAAATCAAGACTGTCAGCTGCTCTTTTCTCTCAACTTTCCCCTTATTTGTCTAAAACTCATTTTTAATAAAATGCCACTTATAAGTACTTGATACATTTATTAACATACTAACATTTATATAAAGTAATTAACTTGTATTTGGTGAGCATTTTGAATTTACAATACTCCAGGATTTCAGCTGGAGGTAAATAGAGGAACAGTTTGTTTTCAGTTTGAACTTCAGGCTCATTAGGTACATCAAGTGCATTAACCTGAACTTTAAAGTGTGTGTATGATCTGGTATTTAAGCCATACATTGGAGAAGTGCTAATTGTAGGGAAATGTAGGAAAATTATTTTTTAAGTCGCAAAGTTATTAGAAGTGATTATAAGCAGTGAAATGCTTTAACATATTAAAATTGTGTTTGGATTGGTTACAATTAAGTTTCACATACTGAGATTCAGTGAAAACATGTTTAAAAAGTGTTCATCTCTATTGGAACTGTATGTCCACTAGTGTCTGGAAGAGAGCATTCTACTTTAGCGTTGGTTGTACTGCCATCTAGCAGTCTAGCAAAGAGCTGCATCATTTTGTCAGCTGGTAGAATTTCAAAATCCATTACTTAGTATAGATTTTTGGTGGTGTGGTTTTTTGAGCAAAGAGAGAAATCTGCATTAGCTCATCCTTTTTGGTCAACAAAACCTAACATTAAAGTGGAAATAAAGTTTTCAAAATGGCCAAAACACCATCAAAACTCACAATATGGGGGGGGGGGGATCACCAACAATGTGCAGAGTAATAAGTTTTGAAATCTTGCCAGTCAAAATAGTGAAGTTCTCCATTAAACAACTATATGACAGTGCAACTGACAAAGTAAGTAATCCTCTTCTAGATGCTTTATCAGCTCATGACAAAGACAAACATTTCTCAAATTATTTTCCAAGTGAAACTTGGTAAGTAAAACTTCAATATTATCAATTCACTCACAGTTTCAATAACAATTTTCAGATCTGTAATGTAAGAGTATCAAACATAAAGGATTAATACATGAAGTCAATGTTTTATTGTTCTTAACTAAGGTCAATGTAAATATATCTTTCAGATATTTTATTTGTTTTATTTTTGGGGACTTAATATTAGAAAAGGTACATGAAGCTTTCGGTGCATGCTAAATAAAGTATGTAGTGTATTAATGGATATTTGTCTCTAACAAAAGTCTATTTATTTGTATAGTATCATAATACTTCTGCATAACAGTGAAATGTATTGTGTTTATATTTAATACTAAGTAGTACTTAACACAACTGTGGTGTTGATTTAAGGCTTATAAAAGTCTGTAGAAACCCTTCAAATCAAATGTGGCTTTATTTGAAGTTGTCTCTAAGCATAGTATTAATAATAATTACATGCATTTTATATGCAAATTAATACTGCTTGAAATTAATTTTCATGTTAATTAAATTAAATTAATTTATGTATATTAAATAAAAATTTTCCATAATATAAAATAATTTTAATTTGATATTGAATAATGATTTATTATTGACAACTTATTCTTGGATAACATTTCAGAGATTTCCATTGTTAAACACTAGTTGTATGACAATACTTAAAGAATACTATTTAGTTCAATAGACCTCAATGCTTTGAATGCATTAGTTTAGAGATTCATCGTCACCTTAGACATATCTGAATAACCATTAAACTTTTTCAACATAAAGTATATTATAGGAAATTGTAATGATTTCCAATTCCACTTTGCAGTTTAATCATATTAGTTACAGGTGAAAGTAAGTTTTCAAAACCTTTAGCTACTACTTTGTATTTCCCATAAATCAAGTTCATGTGTTTATAACAATTACTAGCATTTAGCTGTGACATCCATATGCAGATAGGTTAAAGTGAGTATAGATTAAAGGCCTCGTACATTTTCCATTAGCATTCCTTATACCTTATCCTTAACCTGAAGTTTAAGGGGAATGGTGAAATTTTAATCAAAAGTAACTACATGTATTACTGTAATTGTTTGGCAACATTAATATTATTATAAATATCCTGAAATTAAAGAAAACAGATGGGACAGGTGATTAGAATTTGCTTTTCATACAGTTTTCAGATACAGTAATTTTAAGTATTAATAATTAAATGTGTGTCTCAACTTTTAAAAGTATTTTGAAAAGTGCAGTTTTGTTATTAATGGCATTTTAAATTGTGAAGGCAACAGAAACAATCAATTCAGAATATTATAAACCCACTTTTAAACTTCATATCTCCAAATAAGTATGTAGAGATCTTAAATATTAAAAGCAGAAGCATTACTAACAGTGAAGTATTCTTCATTTTTGAGTTTGATTAATGAATCACTATGTTTACACTCAACTTCACTTACTATGTTGTATAATCGAAACATTTTCAAGATCATTCGATCTCATCCTCAGCTGTTTGGTGACTAACTGAATATTCTTCTTCCTCCACTACTACGGTGCTCCGATCCCTCTGCCATCTGGTGTTAGGGGCACTAAGTTTTAATACTTCATTTAATGCCGGTATTTTTAGACAGAAAACCACAACATTGGCCATAACATAAAACTTAAAATCAAAAACCGGGATAAAGTTATAAATTTTGAAATCCTGGCATTAAATGAAGTATTAAAACTTAGTGCCCCTAACACCAGATGGCAGAGGGATCGGAGCACCGTAGTAGTAGAGGAAGAAGAATGTTCATTTAGTCACCAAACAGCTGAGGATGAGATCGAATGATCTTGAAAACGTTTCGTTTATACAACAACATAGTAAGTGAAGTTGAGTGTAAACACAGTGATTCATTAATCAAACTCAAGAATGTAGAGATCTGCTCAAGACTTTGAAAAACATTTTTAAACTTTCAGATCTCTAGGTGTAAGCTCTAGAGAGAGAAGTAATTTCTAATAAAGGAATTTGAAATATGGGACAAAGTTACTATAAAATCTTGATTCTTAAGTAAGAATGCAGATATGTAAAAACTGCCAGCCAAATTTGATGTTTAGAATGCTGAAACTCGTTAGGATTTATTGCAGGCAACATACTTTTTTTTGTTTTTGTTTTTTTTTCATTTTTGCAGCAGAATTTGTAAATTTCACCATTCTTCCCCTTAAAGAAGTAAGACAGAAATGGGCAGTCTTCCAGCTGGGCTCTTTGAGCAGCGTAAATGTTTAAATTTATTGAGAAATGCTTTAGTCAATCAATAGTATTGTCATTCTTTAAAACCACACAAGTGATTTGTAAGTGAATATTGGCCATTCTTATTTGCAAAGAAATAGAAGGGTACTTAATATATTGATACTTACTCTACATGATCTAGCATTACTTTCATCCAGCTAGTATAGAGATTATCCAGAATTCTCATAGTAACAGTACATTATTAGAAATACTTCAGTGAATTAAATATATAATAGGTGTTATGTACATAAGGATATATGAAAGCATGTTCATATTTTTCAATGTAAAAACTATTTTAATATGAGAAGGAACACTGATGGATGTATGGTTTTATATTCATTTTCTCAAATACTGTTAGGTATTGCTGTTTACAATGCATCATCTGTATTTGTGAAGTTCTAGAGATAACTAAGAAATCTATTGTCATATATATGTACTTAGCATTTTGAAAACAAGAATCCCTATAGGCTGCAATTGCTTAAACCTGCATTTAAGTTTGAGGCCCTAACATATGTTTGTATTTTTAGGCTTGTATGAAGTATTTTGTACAGGAAAAGTATAGTGCAATCCATATAAATCTGAACCATTTCAATAGGCCGTAAATTTTGAACCAATAATAGGACACATGTGCAGCTTTGGGAGAGTATAATACACAATAGGGAGATTACATTAGACTATTTACATCTCACAGAAAATGTTGGAAGTGTCCTCCATCGGCATCTATGCATGTGTGCACTCGTCTCACCATATTCTCTGAAGTTTTACAGAGAGTATTCTCGCCAATGTTACTTATTTCCATTTAAATGGATTCCTTGAGAAATGGATTCCTTGTCCATGGCCAATTCTTGTGCACTCTATACTCCCACAAGAAGAAATCCGGCGAGGTTAGGTCAGGGGATCTGGGGGCCACAGATCTTTTTGAGATTATTCGATTATCAAAGAAACTGGTTACAAGTTCCATGGTGTCATTAGATGTATGGCATGTTGCTCCATCTTGCTGGAAATAACCTCTCAATTCGATGTATTCTCCGTAAAACTTCAGAGAATATGGTGAGACAAATGCAAACATGTATAGATTCTGGTGGAGGACACTTCCAACATTTTCTCTGAGATGTAAATAGTATAATGTAATCTCCTAATTGTGCATTACATTCTCCCAAAGTTGCACGTGTGTCCTATTATGGGTTCAAAAGTTACGGCCTATTGAATTGGTTCAGGTTTATATGGATCACACTGTATTTTCCCTTTGTATTAATAATTTATTCTAGCATGAGGGACCAGTTTCAATTACCAGTAGTGGTATGGGAATTTTTCCCTGCTGAGAGATCTGGTCTGGGGTGCACTCAACATCATGATGCCAATTGAGTGGATATTCTGATAGAAAAGTGGCATCCCTAAAATGTCAAGTAGGCACATTATGGTCAGCAGACTCTGTACACTGACCACTGACATTCCCATGTGGCCTTGGCTGTGGCTGGAGGGGACAGAGGCCAGACAGTAAGCATACTCTGATATGGAAGATTCTCCTCCCCGAGGGATTATTATATCATTTTATATTCGATTGGTCTTCACTCATGGCTTTCACTATGTGGATAGCTATGCCTTCTATGAACTTGCTTTTATTTCCTGTGACATGCACCTAGTAGGGAGAGAAGATATTATGTTCCAAACCATAAATGCAGTTTTGAGATTACACCCGAAATAGATTTTTGAGAACTCCTGACTATAACATGAACAAAAATCTGTACAAAAAGATGTGCACATGTATGGATGCATGTGCAGGCATGCTTGCATGTACAGCATAACCCAATAACTAAAAGCAAAATATGCAATAAATTCCAAACTTGTTATTCAGGTTCAACATCTTCAAAGATGTGATACAAAATGTTCGAGAAAATCCCACTATCCCAAACAACTTTCTTTTTTTAAATTTCTAAAAAATGGCTCAATAACTTATGTAATATCCTGAATTTTCTGGGAATAACCTGTTTAATGCTATTCACTCAGAATCTTTTATGGTCAGAAAACGAGAGAGAGAGAGAATGTGTTCACAAAAAATATAGAGCTCTTTAAAACCACAATTTATTTTAATTTTTGTATGTGTGATATATTGATAGTTACTGGTTTGAATTTGTCAGTATCTTTACAATTTATTTAAATTGCTGTCAGTATTCAGTTGTTTCTCACAAAGTCATGGAAAGAGTATGAATTTCAAGGTAAGCATTTAGTTGCTAGCTTTTAAACATCTGATAAGCATTTCGGTGTTTAAGGACTATGATACAATGAAGCACAAAATTAATACAATTTTGAGTCGAACTAATACTCAATGCTCCATTTATTGCTAGTATTTACCTAGAACGCATTTCGTTAGGATCTTCGACAACAGCTGATGATGTTAGAAAGATCCTAACAAAACGTGTTCTAGGTAAATACTAGCAATAAATGGAGCATTGAGTATTAGTTCGACTCAAAATTGTATTAATCTGATAAGCAGTTCTAATAAGAACATAATTCAGTGAACAAGCTATCACCTTCACAGCTTTTTATAAAATGAGTATTAAGTATTGAATATTGGTGCTTAAAAATTAATATCTGTATAGAGTAATTAGTATCTGTATAGGCATTGACGATCCATGTAAAAAGCTTTACAGTTGGAGATAAACATCAATCAAGTATCGAGAAATAGTGGTATGGTCCCATTACTAATTTTAATATTGAAGCTGGTTGTCCTATGTTGCATAGGTAACCTAGCATTTGAAACTCAAATGAAAATTTAATTTACCTCCCTGCCCCCAGTTGTTTTGAAATTATTGTACACTTATCTAGAAGATCGTTAAATCCTCCTCCTCATCCCTCATAATAGCAATCCTTTGTGGGTCAGCTATTATCAATAATGGATGAAAAATCGGCTGATATTCAGGTAAAACGGGCCCAAATGACCTTGTTGTCGACGGGCCCTAAAACACCACACACTCACTCACTCACTATTCAGATAAAAGAATATGAAATATTGGTAGGTCTGGATTGCTTAACCTCCTCCTGGAAATCTGACAAGTTTTAGAAATGCTGTACAAACTATAAGTACCATTTGAAGGTGGAATATCATTTCACAGTAGATGTCGTTTTAAATCCATGTACATTCTCTTTGTCCTATGGTTATTTAATAAGTTAATCACTTTGGGGGAAAACTCATAGTCTGCAATCATCAAGAAAAATAATATTCTGTGTCATTATAAAATATTGTTTTACTGATTTCTAATGTTGACTGGATACAAATTTTCTCTTTTTATACAGTTATGTAACATATTCTGCTAACAGTCTTGAGTATAACAAAGGAAACAGAGCCAAACTCTCTTACTTGAGGTTTATTAAAATATGTTGGCATTAATATTGCACGTGCATCATGTTATTATAAGCAGATTTGATTCCCTTTTATTTTACTTCATTCTAATTCGTAAATTATGAACAACTATTTCCTACTCCATGGCAAAAGTCAAGGTCCAAGCTGTCTTTCAAAGTTTGTTCCTTTATAGCTCGGTGTACTTATATTCAAGTACAAAGGCTTTATAAATACTTTTCAGTATTGTAGTAATTAATGAAATTGTGTTTTAATGTCTATGAGAAATAATAGAGCTTTTCAGTGTTTAAAGAAATATTAGTACCAG
The DNA here is from genome assembly GCA_030765055.1 of Mantis religiosa. Lineage (NCBI taxonomy): Eukaryota > Metazoa > Arthropoda > Insecta > Mantodea > Mantidae > Mantis > Mantis religiosa. The sequence continues at coordinate 177,413,508 of CM060948.1, forward strand.
TTGGGTTTCTGGGATAACTCAACATAAACATACCTACTCAAAAATCTTCTGTTTTATAATGTAGTAGCATACTTTGCAAAGTGATTGCATGTGTCAAATTCAAGTGTTTAAACTATTCAAAATTGAAGGATAGTTAGCATAAAGTGGCCTAGTTTCTCAAATACCTTAAAACTAAAGTTTTATATATGTTTTGTATTGGGATTCATTATATTCTTAATAGAGAAATGAATTAAATTACATAATAGAGCTTTCGTCAGTCTTCTATATGTCATCTAAAATGTTCTCAGTGTAACCCAATTGGAAAGGATGCTTTCACTACTTCCCAAAATCTGTTCCTTAACACGTTGCAGTTGCTTGGTTCAATGTTGGCAAGACTTCCTAAATCTTCTCTATTAAAGATAGAGTAAATCTTTGTTTGCCAGGAATGGATAGGCATAGAGGATACGTAAGGTAGTTTCCACATCTTCTGTGCACATTTTGCAGATGGATTCACTAGTTTAGAGCCCTACTTCGTTTCCTGAAGTGATCATTTTCAGAAATTAAGGCAAATACTTTCCATATTCTTCTACCCAATCTCAGGAAAGATCTTCACATGGATAATGGCCATGAAAGCCTGCATACGTATCAGCAAAGAGTGTTTGCATGGACCTAAGACCAATTTTCTGCCTTCACTTTGTTCAGTTTAGGTTTGTCACTTGAGTTGTTTTTCATAACCCATTTTTGTACATGGGTTTTGGCAGTACAAGTGCTGATTCCAGCTAGGGGCTCAGGACCAACTTTAGGGTATCTGAATATCCTTTTTTGTCAGCTGTAAGCTTCAAATTTGTAGGTGCCATGAGGTCCTGAACTCCTCCACACTTTGAACCTGTTGCAAGATTATAGGGCAGTCCGGATGTTTAGGCTTTTCAAACCAGTTTTGATTTTACCTGGCCTTCTTAGAGCTCCACTCAAAATAGTGAATACTTCTGCCTGAAAAACTGTGCAATATTTCTCAAGGCTTATGATAAAGTAGTAGTTTGTATATGCCAGGAGATAAATCAATCTTAAGCTTAACTTCACAAATGTAATAATACATCTAGTTCTACGTTTAGCTTATACTCTTGCAACATACTTTTGTATATTGTAAATTCAACCAATTGGTTTATGATTTAATGGCTAAACATGGCAAAGGTTAGTACCTGGCAATAATTGGAATTACCTTGAGAGCAACATGGCTGCTAGCTTCTTTAGACAGAAGAGGTGACCCATCTAGTGGAGTTGAGGCAAAGACATCTTGCACTTACATATGTAATTATCTTGAGTGCACCCTCTTGTCTTCTCAGTGGCTGGCAACATGCAGTGACAATATATGTATTTAAAATGGCACTGCCGGAATGTTATCCAAATTCATCACTTCCAGAGGGTGTCAATACAGGTAGGTAAGACTGTTAAGACAAGGAAACTCGTGAACAAGTGATCTGAGGTTTCAGGATTTCTAAAGTTCTCTTTAGTGCTAATAAGTAAAAATTGTCCAGAGGTTTCCTCAGAACTGCTGTTTTTCTTCATTAGCATTAAAATTTCTCAAAATGTAAAATATGTTGAAAACCACAAATTTAGTTGGAACAGAGAAAATTACACTGATCCTTGATCTAGGTCATCAGAAATATCCTTTTCTGTGTATTTCGTGCCCTTTTCATCTGTGTTTCACTATTTCCAAAACCTGTACTCTGTTCCAAGTATTGTATGGTTTACCTAACAACCTTTTACCAATTCTGATCACATTTGTGCCTTATTGCTTGGGTTAATAGCACACTTTTACAGTTTTTTACCTTCTCTGTTACATATATGCAGTAAGTAGAAGTAATATTGTGTTCCAACCAAAAGTAAAATGTTGGAAGAGTCATCAAAATATGTTTCAAAGTCCCTGAATCCAAAAATGATTTTTAGAAATGTGTGTGAATGGTGTAACTAAAAAATGAAATGTGGGTTAGACATCAAACCTGCTATTTAAATCCAACCTCTTCCATGTGTGCAATACAATTATTTTCAAGAAAATCCTCCACCCCAAACTGCCCTTTACATGGAAAAATTTTTGAAAATATTTATTTTCTCAAAAATGGCTGTGAACAGGTTTGATTAAAATACCATATGTTTATTATATTTTCATGACAAATCAAATGCATACATAAGTTTTTTGCAAGTAACCTCTGAAGTCTTTCAATTTAAATGACATATGCATAACTGGTAAAGTGTAATAAATGGACAAAATCTTCCTACCCAGAAAATGTAGATTTCGTTGAAATTACTTAATTTCTGTAAAATAAGTTTCTTTTATCAACAGGAGCATACACTAAACCGTGATGCTGGATCTCAGTTCAGTTCCTCTTGGTAACAGGCCTTAAAAATAGTAACCAACCGGCTCAAGTAGCACAAATTTAGACAGATTGAACATCCGATTAAATAGCCATGCTTTCTATGAAGTCTGCCCACACTGACCTAACTGAATCATTTTACGTTTTCTTCCAGGTTTGTGCCAGTTACCTAGATGATGGGTATATATTGGGTTTTTCGCTGCTTTATTCATTCATCATCTAATGATGGGAGAGATATATGTTCCCAAAACATTAATGGTTATTCATCAAAGCACCTGGCTTAAAGCCTGAGAGCATCTAGAATATATTCTTTTGTCAAGTTAATTTCCAATATATTTTTGTAAATGTATTGAATTTTAAATGGTTAATACTTATCTCAAACAGGAAATTGTTATTCATTTTTTCTCATGTAATAGCAAAGGTCAAGGAAACCCAAAGCTATCACATAGTGACGCTCTCTTAAAACATTTGGGTATTGCTTAAGTCTGCTGAATTCCCCTCAACTCTTGTACATGCAAAGAAATGGGTAGTGAAACCATTTCTGCATATAATATGAAATAGAGGAAAAAACTTATGTAATAAGTTTGTTAAAAAAATATTAAGACATTACATTTATTCTTTTTTTTTACCAAGGCAGGCTAATTTCTCTCAATCCATTTTGTCCCACATAATAAGCAAGCTATTACGCCCTCTTTACTTTTAATACATCTTTATTCAAGCTGAGATATATCACTACTCTTACTGTATGTTCATTTGCAGTCTGACATGGGGTAAGATGTCATCAGCAGTATAACTGAAATAAGTAACAAAACTTTTCACACATTATGCTTGCAAACTTTGATATCCAACAATTTAAAACTTAAACTAAGTAAGCCTAAGTTTCATTTTTAATTTTCTATTTATAATCAGTATTCTATTCCATTAAATATTTCACTAACCAAGATTTCACTGGAAATATATGGTTTGAGATGCACTGAATAAAAAATAAAATTTGAAGAAGTTAGTAAAAGGTCCATGTGTCTGAGAACAGCATATCTAAAAACTGAAAAGTTAGTTTATCTACTACCGAGTGGAATGGCTCAGGTGGTTTCATCTGTGGCCTACATTTGCGAGATCTGCATTCACTTCCAGTGGCTGGCCTACCTGATCCATGGGTTTTTTCAGGGTCATCAGACAAATGCTGGGTAGGTTAATTACATCCCCCGAATTTCCTCTTCCTCCATTTCATCTCCATTATCATTTCACATCATCTCTCATTGGGTAGTTTTTTTTTTTCAGGGTAGAAGTGACGGGAGTCTCGGCATGGCAGGTTGATATGCTCCTGGTAAACACCTCCTCCTCTGGTAGGACTGTCTCCTGTCTCCAGGCCGGACTAGTGGGCCATTTCAGGATCACAGTGGGTGGGAAAATGGTTGCACTGACCTGCCAGGGAGTTTACAACTGGTCAATTGTAGGGACCCTGCCCTCTGTACTGTCACGAGCCCTCTGTTGCCTCTCGTCTCATCCTTCCTCCCAGGATGCCCCACTTGGGACATAGGATCAAGTCTGGTCACAGTGCCGAATCTGCTCCGTACGATTTGATCCTATCCTATACTATCGTAGTTTAGTATTTAAACTTAGTATTTGAGTTAAGCTTCTTTCAAGGGAAATCTTACTACCCAAATGATCCTTTATATAGAAGATTTATTATTTAAAAATGGTTAGTAAATTTGATTAAAACAGCTAATGTGTAATATTTTCATATAGGAAATAAAATGCATATCCTGAATTTTCTGTGAATAGTCTGCAAGGTGCTCTTCCTTCATTCTGAACCAGTTTTGTATAAGTAACTGGTAATCCATAACAGATTAAAAAAAAAAATCTTACCACACACACGTGTAAATTTCATTAAAGCACACAATTTATATGGAATTTTTTTGAGGTGTTAACCAATTCCAAGATATTCATAGTTATTGGTTTGAACTTTCAAATACTTCTACTTTTTTCAAGAGGTAAGACACTATTCTTATTTTTTTCCCTTGCAATTATACAAAAAGCCATCACATAGTGATCTGCAATTAGGATTTGGCTATTTCTCAGCCTACTGTATCCCTTTTCTATCTACAACAAAATTTTGTAATAAAAGCATGTCTGCAAATGCTTATCTGAAGTAATCTGAAGCAGATATAAAAATAAACATTGTAAGAATAGTGTGTTAAAGAGTGATTAGAGAAATTCTTATGAATACAACATATGAGATTTTTCCTCATTTATGCCTTAGAATGGTATATTTTCTAGTGTCACCTAAGGTATCTGGCACAAAAGATATATGGACGAGTTAGCCATTTTGGCATGAAAATATAAAAATCATATGCACATAAACATTTAAAAACTGATTATTGGTGTCATAATAAATGTTAATATCAAATTATTTGTACAAAATAGAAAAAAAATAGAAAAATGTTGATGTACGTTTTAATTGCTTTGTGCTGTGCTAAATAGCTAATAGAATAAAATTACTAACTTTAGAATGTAATCTTTAGCTTTACTTTGCCCATTATTTTTTAATCTCAATAAGATATCAAACACAAACATAACTGTTCTTCTTACTGTAAAGTAATAGCTTGACTTAGAAGTATGTCGTTGCTTCCCTAATACATCGTAGTACAATTTTTAAGTATTCCAAGAGAAATATACAAGATGGTGAGACTGTTTTATCGTTTTTGTGTGGCCAATAAGTAATCACTTGTGTGGTATTTTAAGAATGTATGTGCTTACCTTTTTTTTCCTTTAATATTTTTTAAGAAAAATGAAAATATCCTGAGCTCTGATGAACGCAGTCAGAAACATAGTACTATTACTTTTGTTGGTTATGTAATGAGGTGAACAGTACTTAATTTTATGCTTTAAAGCTTTGAGTGTCTGCTTTTCAGATTCACTCATTCCTTTTATGGTTTAGAAAATAAAATTCTTATAAATTTAAATAAGTACTTAAATAATATAACAGTGCTTTTCTTCACAGAAATATTTATTATTGTTGTTGTAGAAATAAATATTAACAAAGAAATGTGGCTGTTCAGAGCATAACATTATGTTGAAGTAATTTAACTTTCAGCTGTGAGGTTACTCATGTTAGTTAGCAGCTCATGTTCTATTAGTGATATGGTAATTTCTTCATGATGTACTAATATAAATAGCCTAGTTTTTCTTTGATTAAACAAAACTGGACACTGTTGGTACTAATCACTAAATTAGTGCATTGTTGTACAGCTTCACTACGCAGTGTATAAAATGTTTTATCATTGCTATATCATGGTTATTGTTGTGCTAATTTTAAAGTAACTTAATTTGATTAATGTCCAGCTTTGCTATAAAACTGTAAAAACAAGGCTTTAGTATTGTATACTTGTTAGGTTGATGATGGATGTGTCGAGTAGCTCAACGATGTCATTAGTTTTATTTTAACATTAAGTATCTGGTTGGTGGTTTGCTGGTTCTTGTACCCTATATAGGCGGTGTTTGCCAGCTGGATCCCAGAGATAACCGAGCTCGCAGGAAACCGGTGCAAATATGGTGGGAAATACAAGCGGGAACGTGGACGGAGGTACACGAATGGTCGATGATGATGACGCTGCTCGCTATGATTGCTGGTCAATCTGACCTCTCTCTCTTTCTCTTTCTTTCTCTCTCTTTCTCTCTGTCTTATCTCACAATGTGATGGCTCAAGTAATAACATATAGCATTTGTTTACTGTTATTACTACTGTTACATTTTTGCAGCTGATGTAACTCTCCCAGTCTTTCAGTATGGGATATTTGTTATTAACAACATAGTTCCCACATTGTTGGCTAGTTGGAATGCGGTTGATATGCTAAGGGCAACTGATACATGCTCAGAATATGGACAAAAATCACAAAAAAGCTGCTACATTGCCATTGTTTGCTAATATAATGCAGCTAAGCATTTTGCTGTTTCAACTTTATGAAACCAAATATTTCTATACTTAGAGCTGTGCATTGCTTGAGCATTATGTGAATTAATTTTGTACTGTTTCTGACACATGAATTGGTGCCATATTGCATTCAGCCATGCAACTAGTTACATAGGCGGAGCTACATATTCTCTCAGGGAGGTGCCTACACCTTAGTTGGGACATAGTAAACTTAAGATTTTTTTACCACTTAAGGTTACTTTGATAAATTTTGTTAAAATTTCAGCTCTAGTTAACGTCAATTACATCCTGTTCTAAGAAGAATGTAGCTATGCTTGTTTGGTGTTACCAATACTTATATAAAAAAAAGCCTTAATGGGATCGTACAATACGGTCATGGTAATGAAATAAAATTTAAAAATGTCATGTTTATTTAGTTTTTCACTCAAGTTAAAAAGAAATTTGCTTATATTGTTTCTAACATTTTGGTCTATGCATTAAAACACATACTTAGCCATTGTGTTGATATTTTTACTCAAAATAAAATAATAAACTAAAATAAATATAAACTAAAAAACATGACCTTGATAGTTGTACAGCCTACTTGGTCAAGCTACCTAATGTAACAAACTGTTATAAACATGTCTATAGCTCTAAATTTTAGATGCATTACTTTTTTATGAAAATAATATGGTATGATTGGTAAAACTTAGCACTATAGACCTTTGGAAAGTAATTAAAAAAAGGCATTAAATTAGGAGGCTTTCCAAATGAAGTAATGTAAATTTTGTACCAGTTTCAACTAAAGATGAAAGCAGTAAATACCTTTTGTAAATTCTAATGAATAAAATGTAAACACAGTGCAGCACTTCATGGGTATGTAAATAAAGGTTGAGTCACAACACTTATCTTCCGAATATCTGTGAAGCAAAAATAAGAATTAAAAGAAACACTTTCAAATGTATGAAGTTAGGGAAGGGACTCCTTAAAGTAGATGATATGGAACAACTTTTTAATGGAATTTTCATTACTTTTATACTGTTGATAACATGGAAAATAAAATATCGGCTGCCAAGTGTTGCATCACAATTCTTCAAATTAGTTCCTGAGAAATTATAACATGAGGTCAATGCTTGAGGTACAATGAAAGAAGTAAAACTTTTGTTTTTTTTTGCTGGTAAACCTTTAACCCAGCACAATTAATATCAATAAGAATAACATTAAGAACAGCTTTTGTCACATTGTGATTAACCACTACATGAAATTCATGCTTGAGTATTAAAGACATTATTGAACTTCAGGATGAGCAACTGATAGGTTTCATTGTATGTCAAGAATCAAATTCATGTTACAGTTCCTTCGGATGTAATTGACCTATCATCCTGAAGAAGGCCTTGGAGCTTAGAATGGTCGAAAGCTCAAATCTAATTACTTTGACACAGCTGATCACCCATGAAGCTTTAATCAACAATGCTCACTGTGAACGCTTTAAGTCTTATACCATTAATATTATTTTCCATATTACTAATTCCAACATAAATAAATTAAGAAAAAAAACCTACATTTATATGGAAAATCTTGTTAGCTGACATTTTTGAATGGCATATATGAGCTATTTTAATGACTCTCCCTTGCCTTGATGTCTGTGAAAGCTGTTTTTCAGTTCATATTTTTGTTCCAGCAATGGTTGCAATGGGAGTTTAAGTTGACTCACCTGTAGTGACATAGCATTGATAAGTGTTTTTCTGCAGTAGCAAGTGAACACATCTAAACATGAACCTATGAATAGGAAAACGTGTTCTAAACATTCATCTTGTGCACTGACGGACAACAATGAAAGTACTCAAATTTTAACGCACCTCAGTTCTTATTCCAGCCAAAATGTAGTCTGTTTATAACAAAAGTTTATACATGATTTTTTTCCCCTACATTTAGAGTTAGAAATTCTCAGAGGTATCTATTCTGGTCTGTGTTGTTAAAGAAATTGACTGGTTCATTAGAGGGTGCCCAGGCACTCCCAATAGCTCCGCCTATGCTAGTTACCAAGAATGGTAGATTGGTTGAGTTTATGACACCATTATACCACCATCAATCACGTATGGTTGGTCTAACTAGCAAAGTAGAATTGTAGGTTAGGTTGGGTTTGTTGTGCAATGTTGTATTATCTTTTAAGCTAGTAGGATGGTGTCATAAACTGAATGTTACCAGTTTTACAAGCAACTAAATTGCCTTTTGTAGAAAAGGTTGTTTCCAGAGTGATTATGTTTTAGGCTAGGTTTTTGTTTTATTTCCTTTTTTTTAAATTTTTTTTATTGTTGGGTAAAAAGTACGTATGAGAATGTCCATCTACCACTGTAGCCAATGCCATTAGATTTCTTGGTGGCATGCCTTTATTGATTGATATATATAATCAGAATGTCTTAATTAGGCTTTTCTATATACTTCTCTAATTGACAGAAGCTCTGCTCGGATATGCTACTTCTATAGAGTAGAGTTTTATATATAATTATATTCATGCTAGTTTAATCCACTGGCTGACATGACATGGGAACCTTTACCCTATAACCTTTGTAGTAGAAATGCACTTCACATGCCTTTTGATTTGACTGCTTTAGAAATCATAAATAAAAATAAAAAAGGGGGGAAGAAAAAAGAAAAAGGAAAAACTCCCTCCCTTTGCCCCAACACTCACAAGTTATATTTGCACTTAAATGAGTGGCGGTGCACGCTATTCCGAGAAAGGACATGCTGACTCTTTGGTTTAGTTCATCTTTGTTTTATTGCACTTGAGACTTTACAGGAGAGATGAATTATAGCCTGAGAGAAATAAATTCCAAGAGTTTAAAGAGTAAAACTTAAATAGAAGCTTATTTCCTTTATTATCATCTTGCTCCATTCCTGGCTGGAGTTATTTAAGGAACCTTTTGTTCAGTTTGAGCTTTGGGCCAGCTGCTGGCTGTTATTTTGTTGGTTGCTTGGAGGGAATGTAATGCACGTCGGCTATACACCAAGAAACATTGGCTCGTTGGTTGGTGGATGTTGAATGTCATTTAAATGAGCTCACCGTAGTTACCCGAATAGTAACACTACCCAGTCTGATATGATGATCTTCAAAATTATTAACACTAATAACTGTAGCTTTTCATTTTATATTGTGAAGATGATATTGTAGCCATAATATATGAAGGCTGATTCAATGTATCAACATCATTGAGTATTTTAAAAATACATATATAATGGCCTCAACTGCATCAATGCAAATGAAAAAGAAAAAAATACAAATATTTTGTATTGGGGTAGTTACGGTGAATTGATTGGTTAGCCTAGCATAACTAATAACTGAATCTGAAAGCTTGGTTTGTGATATGTGAATTAACAAACTAAAACTTGTCAACTTTTTGTGCCAGGAATCTAACAAGCCAGGGTTTCTCTGTGTGTGTGCCTCATATTCTGCATTTCATTAACATATTTCTTCTTTCTTTTACTGGGAATGGAAATAAAACATGTTAAATTAAGATTCTATTTTCTTTTTTTTTATTTATTTATGCAGGGGGTTTAAATGGGTAGAAGAAATTACCTGTATTCCTTATCCTTCCTATAGATCTGTCCTAAAATGCCACAGCACATAATTTTACACTTGATTATGCCCAAAACCTAAGTTCTGTGCAAAAATGAAAACATGTTTGACATAATGTCTTTACCCTGAAAGCATGAGTTGCACTGTGGGTGTAGCAACCTAGCACAGCGATAGCTTAAATGATTGCTAACAAAAGTGCCTCTGGGCTGTTTGTTGAGAATTGCTTTAGTTAGAGATGCGTCAAGCAGATATTTCAAATCATTAAAAGAACTGACTTAATGTAAACAATGAACATTTACAACAATTTTATAGTGCCAATAAATATAAGAACCCTCTACTCTTCATAAATCTTATAAGTTGCATGTATTATTTGGTAGTGCCTATTTGTTTTCATCAATAGAAAGAGAATCTCAATTTATCAAGTAACTGAACTTTAGGAAAAACTGTGCTTAGAAAATTTTACAAATAAATAAAAGCTTAATTAACACTTGTGAACTTAACAGATCTTATCTGGTGGCAGCTAGATTGGTATTTGTGGGCTTTTGAGATTGAAACATAAGAAAAATTACTTCTTTGACAAGAATAATAAAGATTTAAAATAAGATTACAGTATTAATATCCTAATAAACAGTAGTAAATGGTTGTGAACATTCAGTAATGGATGACATGTATTGTCAAGTCAACTTCCTTATGTAAACGCTTTGTTTGCGTTGTATGGTTGGGTTATGTTTCCCATTTTCCATGACAGTTTTTTTTTATAGTTCATGTTATGAAGCATTAAATATAAATCAGAAATCTGTGTGTAGCCTAAGAAGTGGCATTTTTTGCTTTAATATACACTTTTATTGTGGTATCAGGAAAGTGTGACAGAAAGCAGCAGTATTACCAGTTTTTCATGGGCTCTTACAAAACATATTTCCTGCATATAAAATATGTAATTTGTATATATTCCAATGAATATTTTACATATTCTAAATTTCATATGACAAAATAATAATTACACTTAGCTGGACCAGGAAATTTTTATGGATTTCAATTTCAGTTGTTGGCAATAATGCATTCTGCAAAAAATGGTACAAAGTGTATGTTCAGGCACCTATATCGAGTGGGTTTTCTATCTCAAAATTATTTTTGTATTTTGCAGTTTTATTCCATATGCAAACATTGTCTATAGTAAAAACAGAAGAAAAACAAACTGAACATTTTTTAAAAGATTTTGAATTCCCCCTCTTGCTCTCCAAAATGTTAATACAAAGAGCATTCATTTTGTGGCATTTGCTATGCTACTTAGTGATTTCTTGTGTACAGGATCTGGCAACACTATCAATAAGTATCCACATCGTTACAAATATGCAATGAGAGAACGTTATCAGAATTTGGCTCCCTTTAGTTCATAGTGCACCTAACAAGTAATTCCATTCACTTAACTCGGTTGGCTACTGCATGTCAATTTCAAAGCAACCACTGCCACTAGCTGTTGCATTTACATAGCTACTTCAGGCTTAAGACGTTTCTCTTTACAGAGATTTTTATTTAATTTTACTGGCATGCTCCATTATACATGCCGATGATGAATGATAGGAAAGGTGATAATGGAGCAGTTGGTGGAATGATGGCAGAAGAAACCAGAGATCACTGAGAAAATCTGTCTCTGTGCCATGCTGTGCAGCACAAATACCAAGTGTATCGCCTGGGATCAAACCCAGTCACCTTGGTGACAGTAAATTGGCCTAACCACTTGGCTACAGTGTGGCCACCTCGTTACAGAGATGATGTAGCGTTTTCTGAAATTCCATTTTTAAGTAGCTTTTTTAGTTTTGTAGCTTCAGATCTCCTCTATCATAAGCCATAATAGTGCATCCAAAACTGCCTGTCATTCCCTTTGTGCAGTAGGTTATCATTAACTTTGTCAAGATAAGTCATTCCATTACCCCTTAAAGAGCCTGAATGCTAGTAATAAGTAGTTGCTGATAAAATATAATTTAATTAAACTAATGGTAACATTTTGAAAGACTTCCTTAAGATAGCCAGTAGCTTTATCAATGCCAAACTGAACCTGATTAAAACTTTTACTCCATAAGTTATAGATTTTGTTGGACAGTTTTGTACATTCACTTAAAAAAATTTAAAAGTAATTATTCAAGAATTGTGGATAATCCACATATGAATTCTCTGGGTCCCTATTTACAACCAGATGATACAAAAAAGTCTTGTTTAGCATAAAGTAATGATAATTTAATAGTTTAGGAAAGAGCTAAAGCACAACTTGATATAATAGCTGCTACCAGTATGAGAGAATGTTATGGTTTCATTTTCAGAAATATTACAAACATGTGAAGCAGATTGTTTGTTTTAGTGCTTAATAGTAATTATTTTTCTTGATAGTTCCATCAGTTAGGTCTCATATGAATGTTATTCAAAAACTATTTAAACATACTACAAATTATAAATGATTTCTGTTATAGTTTAGGCATTTAAAAGTTGATCATATGAAATATAAAACAGGCACATCCATAAAGAAAGTTTCTCTCGGGCCATTTACAAAAGCAAAACACAGTTTAATGAAAAGATTTATTGGAACAGTCACAGGAAGTGTTATTTTTCAATATATTCACCATAGAATTCAGATATTCGTCATACTATAGGATCAACTTCTGTATCCCAGTGTCTAGAAGTCTGCTTCCTGGGAATACAACTACTGTGTTACAACCATATCTGCCTCCCTATCATCTTAAAATATTGATACTGATTAAACAGGACTTTCTTGAGGGTAAGAAAAGATGAAAATCACTGGGAGTGAAGACGGGGATATAGATTAGATGATTTAAATGCCTCCCAGCCACATTTCTGCAGAATATCTGTTGCCCATTGAGCCCTCTTGGATCAAGCATTGTGTAGCAATTCTGCAGTGATTATTCTGAATGGCCTGTCACAATTTCCGCAGTGTTTCACAGTAACACTTAGTATTTTCACCATCTTACTTCTGGTCAGGAATTCAGTGAAGGGAATGCCCTGTCTGTTCCAGATCCCAGTGCACAGCACTTTCCATGCTGATACAGTCTGCTTGAGCTTAATCCTTTGCAGTGAGATTCACAGTGAGATTCACTGTGACAATGCGTTTACTGCTGCTTGGTTTCACGGATACTATGTGCAACCCACGTTTCATCACCTGTGATAATCCATTCTAGAAACTAATCACTGGCATCACGGTACTATTGCAGAGGTCATTGCTAACCCCATGCACTTTGTTTTGTGTTCTGGTGTCAGCTAATTTGGCACCTCCCTAGCTACAGTTTCCTGAACTGCAGGTGCTGTGTGACAATTTCATGTAATAGGAAATTGCAAATGTGCAAGAAATGACTGCTGAGTTCCATAATTATGAAGTAGCAATTGTCTGTAATGCGTTCCTGCACAAGACCCACAAGATCATCTGTAATGATGGGTGGCCTCCCACTGTGCTTCTTGTGCACAGTTTTGTTGACCTGCTAAATTGTCTGCACAAGCAGTGCAGATGATGAAACTCGATTGACACTTTGCTCTGTGCATTCATACCACTTATCACAGATCACACTTCACACTCGGGTGAGAGCTGATCTTTAACTTCTGCAACAATGCTACTATGAGAATTCAAGAAGTTCCACTATTGCATGCAACATGCCAGCTCATCACTATTATCATGTACATGCAGTCTCTTTGCACAATATATATTTTGCTAGCTATGGGAAATTTACTTTATGGATGCACCTTTGCAACTAAGAACTTTTTAATATGCACAGTTAATCCTAAAGAGAAATAATATATTTACTGAAAATTTAAAAGATGTATGTGAAGGGTAGATCACTCTAGTAGAAAATGCGAGACAAAGGCATATAACGTGTTTTATTTACCAATGCCTTGCATTGAACTGGTATTAGGCTACCTGCCTTAAAGTTTTTCAGAATTATGAAAAGGCTACTCCTAATTCAGCATTTACATTAAAATTTACAGTAGTAAATCAGAATTTGTAGAATGGTGAACCACGGTGTATGTCAAAAGTGAGCAAAGGAATGTCATTACAAAAATTAGTTATCTGAAAAGACACAACACATGCAAAATGCTTTCAGGCTGCTGTTCCTGTTTTTTCCACTCCTTGTCATTTCCAGGACACTGAACCAGGAGGTTTGAATATGAGTAAGTGTTTTCTTGTATCTCTGTTTTTTCTCGTTTCCCTCAATCATCATTCATCATGCTGCTCTGCTTGTCCGTGCCTTCTTCTTCTTCATCATCCACGGTTCGTGTCTTCTCTTCTTGTGTGTGTAGGCCATTTTCGCAAGTTGTATTCCCGAGATTATTGATCTGATCGGGACTAGGCCCAAGTATGGAGGAACCCTCAAGAACGAGCGTGGCAGAAGGTGAGATCTGACCCCAAAACATCATGGAATTCCTCCCTAGTTGTTTATGCCTTTAACATACACAATCACAACCACCAACCATTTTCTACATTTATAAACTTTTGCTCAAAAACAGCTAGGAATTAAGTGGAAAATGTTTTCCGCTACAAACAGATTTTAATATAAGATTAAAGTTGTATCATCCTAAGACTAAGATGGGGAATGCTAAAACTTGAATGTTTACACTACTTCATACATGGTCAAGTAAAATTACTCAGTTTCCTCTTAACCTTCACTTTAATTCTATTATATGTTTTTAGATAAAATTTGTAAACAATGTATGTACAGTGTAAGTTTGTAATGTGCCAGTATAGCTGGAAACAATCAATAATTAAGGACTGTTCTCCTATGAATTGCTATTTTCTTTTCTCTTGTACTTCAAATTATTCTTTTATTGGAAGGGAAAAGAAAATATAATTAGATTAGTTAAGGATTGGTCATATGAGAATGATTCCTCTTCTACCCAGACCCTCATTTTGGCTGATGAGGAAGCTTAGCATGCATTTATTAGAGAATGAATTAGCAGTAATGTTAAAGTTTTAAATGTATTTACACATAACTTTAGTCTGCTTTCTCTTTCACTAGCTCTCTTCCTCCCTCCCCTCCCCGTTCCTGGTCTCTAAAACAATACATTTTCACCAAAACTGTTTCAATTATAGCCTGTTTCATCAAGTGGGACTAAACATACCAACAGCTAAGTTTGAATTATTCTGTTTTGGAGATAAATTCAAATCAATGTACCTTTTTCCCCCTTCTTTTCTGTACCTTTGTGGGATAGGGGTTATCAGAAATCCCAGTACATTTTAGCAGATTTTGTTTCTATATAAGAAAATAAATTGAATATTGAAACACAAGTTGTCATAACATATTTATACAATACAGTTGAAAGTTGTTTAGCACAATAATACCCTGAAATTAAATGAAATTAAATGAAATGAAATGTGTAGTGTTTAACACCCACTTTTACTACAGACAGCACTCCAGGTGGTGGCACTGATGACACATGAGATGAAGATGGAGCACTAGTGAAATGAGATGGTAGGGGGAACTGGAGATGCCGGAGAAAACCTGCCCCAGCGCCATGTTGTCCACCACAAATCTCACTTTGCAGCTGTCTGGGATCGAACCCGCACTGCCTTGTTGAGAGTCAAGTGGTCTAACCACTCAGCCACAGTTCGGCCATAATATCCTGAAAGTTGTTAGAGAATGAAGGGAATTTACTCTTTTATTAAGATTGCTGTGCACAATGGCATAGTGGGCTAGAGTGTTGAGCTTTGGTTTCTTGCCATGCAAGGCACCTGGGATTAATGCCACCCCTGAGGGGTGCGGATTTTATGTCCTGGGTATAGGACCCGTGTACACTCAGCATCAGGAGGAAATTGAGGAGCTATGCTAGGCAACAAACTCTGGTCTAGAAAGCCAACTTTCCGGCTGGGGCGTCGTGATGCTGACCATATCTCCTCCCCGTATTGGTCTATGTGGGCGTGAGGCCGGCAGTAGTGTTGGCAGGCTCTGGCCCACTTGTGGGCTGTTATGCAATGAGTACTGTTTATTAAAATCCATTCTTACTGTACGTGTCACCACAGCCTGAGTCTGGAAATCTGATAAATGAAATTACAGTTAAAGGAAATTCAGGAAGGAAAAGTCTGACCTAAGTTTAGAATACTTCCCCTGGTACTTCCAATTTACTCTTGGAAGATATTACTGTTTGATTCACTTTTCAGCTTTTTAAAATAATTTACAAAAATAATGATTAAATAAATAAATACATTTTAAATTAGACTTGTGTGTTTCTTATATAGAGAATAAATTTAGTTAATATGCCTGGGCTTCCATTTTGAATAATTGAATTGACATTAAATGACCTTGCAAATCTTTATTAAACCAGTTAAAGGTACAGTTGCTCCTCCTACCTCACCACATACTGTAAATAGCTATTGTAAATATTTCTCTTTATTTTATTTTTCTATGCTGTGATTTAGGGTTTAGTAAAAGAAAAAATTAGGTATTAATTGATGATTGGCAATAAAGGGGTTATGACCCAATAAAGTAATATTTTCTATAAATTATTTTGAATTCTGAAACCTTAGATGTATTAATAATGGAAAAATTTATAGTTGATTTTCAAGCAATTTGGCAGTTTGAAAGGATTTATTTTGAGTGAGCTTAGCTGGGAGTGACTTGGAGTTAGTATTTTATGAGCTAGTAATCCAAAAATGCTGAAATTTTAATTCCTTCTCCTAAGTATCTCTGGTTCGGAGTTGTAACCCTTTTATTCTCATACATCATAATGTAGTATTCTTTAGCAGAATATTGCATTTATTACTTCTTAAATATGAAAATATGCTGACATTTTTTCTAGAATGCATGGTTTCTATACACTATGAACATCAGGGATAATGATTCTCCTCAGAATTTATCCTTACTCTCAATCAAGAATTGAACTGCGACTCTCTTACATAAGAAGCTGGTACATATTTACTTTGATTTTTCTTTATTTGTATACTTCATTTATTCTAACACTTTAATAAATGTCATCTGCAAATTTTTCATTAAGATTTCAGAATTAGTATGTATGTACCTCAAGCCTTTATCTCTTAGTGTGTACAATTGCTGAATTGCTCATTTGTTAACATTTTTTTACTTTTGACAACTTCATCTGTTGCATTAAACCAGAACATTATAGAGCAATTTTGCTGAAGAAAACCTCTTAAAAAGGCTTTCTGTCAATGATTACTCAAAAATAAGGCTTAACTGTGTGCAGATAAATAGATCTTCAATAACTGAAATTAAGATATGCAGGGTTGCCCACATAAAATGTTACAGGAGAATAGCTCTTAAATAAACAGAGAGAAAAAAAACCAAGAATTCTAAATCTTGTTGGGGCAAGAGTCTTGCAAATTATGATGTAGAAAATAATTCCACAAGGCCTCTTATGGAGCTCAAGGGAGGTAAATATCAGTTTTAAATTGTACCATGATACTTTTTTATATCCTATATTCCTCAATAAACTAAGCAACTTTGCACAAAAGTGAATTAAGAAGATATTGACACACTGCTTCACTCACACTGTTTTTTCACAGGACATGTTTCAAGAACTTTTGCTCTTATCAGCTGGAACTAGAGTCGAGTTCCAGCTGATAAGAGCAAAAGCTCTTGAAACATGTCCTGTGAAAAAACAGTGTGAGTGAAGCAGTGTGTCAATATCTTCTCGATTCACTTTTGTGGTAAGTTGTGTTTCACTGTCTCTACGCTTCTTTCAATTTTATACTTTAAGCAACTTTGATTAAAATCTTCATTTTTTAAAGAATTGTTTAGTTCTTCTAGGATATTTTCTTTGAAGTTAGTAGGCCTCATGAACTTCAGGAGAAAACAAACTATCAAATGAAAGGTCATTGGTATATCATAGCTTCAAAGCCACCTAAACTCTCAAAATACAGTATAATATGTCATTTAAGTTGATTATTCTCTATGCCTCTTTAAAATTCAGAAATTCCATCCTCTTTATGTGGCCTTTGTATACTGTTAACGGATAGAGAAAATTTTCCATAAGAATTCCAAGTGTTTAGGTGTTGACTAAGAACACTTTGACCATTTAATAAAGTAATTTAAAGTAATTATCTGTATACTTTATTTTCTTACTTATTGATTTAACTCTTTTCTATTGCTGTAAGAATAGGTACTTCAATGAGAACATCCTATGAAAGCTCAATTCATTTTAGAAAATATATTTATAATAAAGGTTGCTTAATTTATTAAAGGGAAACCTGAATAAAGATTATATAAGGGTCATTGTTCAATTTAAAATTCAGATGTTGGCTCCCCTATGCCCTATAAGGAGCACCTTGAAAATATTTTACATACCATCATTTTGAAGGCCCATTGCTCCAAAATGATTTGAATTCTTGGATTTTGGTTTTTTCTATTCATTTAAGAGATATTCACCTATAGCACTTTGTGAACCACCCTGTAGGGTTATCCAAAAACATATATACATAAATGATATTTCTACATATTTAAAATTATGAACTTTCACTGTACATACTTTTAGGTTCTAAAATTGTTACTGAGCATGCATAGTGAAGTTTTAATGTTTCAAACAAACTTATTACTCAGCGACAGAATGGTTTAGATTGACCAAGTGTTTAGTTGATAAGGCCAGGATGAGAGCTACAATCATTATAACACCTTACATGCTTAACATGCACACTTTAAACCAGTTCCCTATTTAAACAAATCTACTAGCACCAACCATTCTCTGACATGTCTGAGCTCTTGGTCATACTATACCTATCTGTAGAACATTCAACATCTCTTCTTGAAAGGTTGCAGTTGAGGAAACTGAGAATTTATTCATTTCTCTGCATCACTGTTAATAAAATGGGTTATGTTATACCATGATGCTGTCTTCATGCTTATGTTCATTATAACCTTTTAATGACTAAATCTTACTCTTATGCTAAATCCTTTTGTGTGTACAATACCCAAATAGATATTTACACAGACTCTGATGTACGAGACTGTGTCAAGACAGGGTTCTTGGTGGAGTACTTTCTCTTTGCAGGAATGGACTGATCCCTAGATGTAAGTGCTTCTCATTAAGTAAGCAGAGGAACAAACCAATGTATTTGCACTAGTATCAGAGAAGGATAATCGTAAAGAGATTGGCTCACTTCCAAGAAAACAAATTCCTTTTATGTAGTTCCACATAATAGCTGTCACTTCCTTGTTGATAGATTATTTTGAAAAAGATTATTTTGAAAATAGGAATATAATTTTAAAAAATATTAATTAAAATGCTTATTCAAACACTGCAGCATTTAACTAAGTTCTTGATCATTTCTACTTTCTCTATTTAAAATTAAATGTTTAAGATCTAAGAAAATTATAATTTGATAATCTAGGACTATGCAAACGAAATAGTTTCCAAGTGTAACAAATTTTTCAGTTGGTATTAGATAAAATAGTTTATTTGTTACATCATATATTTATGATTAGTCTTTACAATTCTATGAGTTTCAAGGCCTGTAAATTGATACTTTTATCTTACTGATTTTAAAAACAGAAACCAACATTGGAACAATTATTGGAAGATGTCTACTACTGTGTTTGTCTATAATTTGTTTTGTGTGGTATTCTGTAGCTGTGTCCATTTTGTTAGATGTAAGAGAAACAAACGTATCTTTGAAAGATAAAGTTTATGTTTATGCAGCTTAGCATTTTCATAGCATTTTATATGGTGAAGTAGAAAACTAGCATATGTATACACTTCTCATTGACTTGATTTAATGTCTGTTGATATTCCAACATACTATGTAGTGCTCTACATAAAAACAATTGATTATAAAGCACAAGTATGTGATACAGTGAACTATTAAGACAAAATGTGGGTTTGAAAATAATTGTATCAGTGCATTTAGTTACAGTTGTATTTGAATGGAATAATCTAATTGCTTTTGGTTTGAGAATTTCACACTGAATCAACACCTCAGAATTTAATGACTATTATAATTTTATCACATTTATTTAAAATTAGCAGAATAAGAGGTTTTAATCCTATATTACATCCCTGCTCTCTTGCTCTTTTTCTCCCTCCATCAACCTACTCTTCTCCCCTGTATCGCACTTCTTCCCCTCTCTCACCCTCTTACACTTGCTTCCCTCTTCTCCTCTCCTCCTTTCTTCCTTCCTTCTCTCTCTCTCTCTCTCTCTCTCTCTCTCTCTCTCTCTCTCTCTCTCTCTCTCTCTCTCTCTCTCTCTCTCTCTCTCTCTCTCTCTCTCTCTCTCTCTCTCTCTCTCACAAATATTTTTGTGTATGTTTCTAAAGTAAACACAGAATTGCTTTTCTGAAGAAAGGGTGAAAGTCAAACAGTATAAATGTATACGTAAAATATGAAGCTATTAACAGTGAAGGCAAACAAATATAACAATTTGTAACTTAAAACTTCACTTATCTTATAAGAAATTAGGATTTTCTTATAAATTATCTGGGATCGCGATTTCATGTAAAACTTTTACATATCCTCAGCCGGAAACAAAGCTGTTGTCATCGTTATGAATGCTAGATGTCAATATGTTCTTGTAGTACTGTCAAAATCTGAAAATTAAACAAATTTAAAAACAGAATCAACTGCCAGTTTTTAAAAATTCATTACATGATGCTTGTTTTTTAAAATAAATAACTTTTCCCAAACCATTAAATGTAGTTTCGTATTAAATGCATAAATATATTTTTAATTTTTCTACTGCTTACCTATGTAAGTAAGGAAAGTACTGCATTCTGCACAAAAATTTGACACCAAGATTGCATCAGAAATACATGTTTTGAAACTCCTTGAATAAAACAAAGAAAGCTCCTGTAGGTGCGAACAGAGTAATATAAAAATGAAAAGTAAGTTAAATATCTCACTTGTTATTGAAGTTCAGCATCCTCCAAGAATAAAACATAGGAATTTTCAAGAAAATTCCTTTACTAGAAACTACCCTTTTACTTAGCACAAAAAAAAGTATGTTAATTTTTATTTTCCCAAAAATGTCTCTAATAATTTTGATTAAAATACCAGATGTTTAATGGATTTACAAGACTAATGAAATGTCTATCATGAACTTTTGGAAAGAGCCTCTGAAGTACTCTTCATTCTTGAATTTTATATAACTGGTAAACTATGACAGATAGACAAAATCTTTCTGCACAAAAAATGTAGATCTTGTTAAAACACACACTGTATACCAGATAAAATTGTTTCTAAAGTTAAATTTGCCATATATTCCTTGTTGTTGGTAAAATTTCAAGTATTTATACTTTTCTCAACTGTAAGTCACTACTCGTCTTATTGTGATCATGCAAACAGCCATTCCATAGCAACATAGTCTATTTATGTGAATAGAAGTAACACCAGAACTCATCGAAACAGTGTAATAAACCTAGGAATCACTTTTTTTAATAAACTGCCTATAGCCAATAAAACCACTTGCAATTTTTCAGCATTTAAAAAGTCAGTTTTGGCATACTTGCTAGACCACTGTTTTTATTCTGTTAGTGAATTTATGGAAAGTTTATAATATTGTTACATTTCTGAATTAATTGTGTACATTATAACATTTCTTGAGATATCTTTATAAAACATTATTTTGTACAAACACTGACTTGTCCTTATTGGATGTGACTTAAATTACAAGTATAGTTAATTGCACTGTAAATTCACAATTTGACGTGTCTTATATCATAGTACTCATGTACAATGTATGATTTACAAGATGAATAAATATCTATCTATCTAAAAATCTATGCTTTACCAATTGTGTCTGCAATGAAGTTTGTAAGTAATTGAAAGTTTGTATCAACATAAACAAATAAAGTAAGAAACTTTTTAAGAATAGTCTTTAGGAGTGTGGATAGAGAAAGTAATGTGATGTTACAGATCAGGTATAATCTTCAACTTCCCTAGTTTACCACTATCGTGGTGTTAGAGGAATTCTTCTTCTCTCTGCCCATTATGCCTTAGGTGTCGAGTTGAAACATACTCTGATAAGATAGAGAACCCAGGATGGGTGAGCAGGCCAATGCCTGGTATGAGAGTGAGAGAAGTAGAGGACAGAATGAGGGCAAAATGAATGAAAGAAAAATGATGGAGCAATTGGTAGAATGATGGCAAGGAAAACTGAAGATCTCATAGAAAACCTGCCCCTGCACCGTATCTTCCACCACAAATCTCACATGCAGTCGCCTGGACCAGGGCCATTAGTCAAGCAGTCTTAACGCTCAGCTATGGCACGGCCCTAGTACAATCTTATATTGTTTAAGCTTATAAAAAAAAACATAAAATATCATTGGGCACAAAAAGTACTATGAAGTTTTCTTCACAGGATACAGTAAAAGTAACAGTATAAA
>CM060948.1:177436666-177439166 GCA_030765055.1 Mantis religiosa
TGACATTAAATTCTCCAACTGACTCATGTTTTTCCCAGTAAACCACTTAGGAGTTCTCATAAACACATGAGACAACTACCTTAATGGCGACTTACAACTGTAACTTTCATGAGTCAGTTGGAGAATTTGTCATGTTGGCACGTTACCCATAGTAGCTCAAGGGTTAAAGTGGCTGAACGGCAACCAGTAGATCCGTGGTTCAAATTCCGGCTATGGCATTGAATTTTTCAGTCTGACTGTAGTTTAGTCTACATACGGCCAATGTGAAAGAACAATTAATTGCCAATAAAATTGTTAGTTGATACATAGTTAAGTCTATTAATGAAATTTAAATTAAAAAATAAATTGTTACTTAAATATATTTTCGTTTAAACCTATAAATAGCCTTTGTTTATAATGTGAAAGAAATTCTTTTGCAATCAAATTTTATGTTAATTCTCAATTTTTAAAATTCAGTTTTAACCCTTGACTTGCTCTGCTTACTGAAAACATAAGACCAACAATTGACAACAGTGATACTTCTAATTGCTCTTCCTTATTTTCTATCAAAATAGCTGGTTTAGTAATAAAATTACTAATTATTTTAAAATTTGAGACCTTCAGCATAAGAAATTCCTTTGAATTAATAGAAAAGATCAAAGGCATACAGTTGTCTCCACACAGACTGGTAATTCCATTTGCTGAGTGACTATTTCCTAACATTCCAAGAGATAATTGAAGACATGTGGTTAGGTGACTGATTCCTGAATCCCACTGTACTTAATGACTTATTTGAATATATAGATCTAATTAACTTGGGTACTGATTACTAGCCCTTCATGCTTGAAGGAAACCAGTACAATGGGAAGTTCTTTACTAACCTTCCTTTCTAATGTTTTCATGAGATAATTTGAAATACAGTATCTATACAAAAATGTTCATTTAAAAAAAAAAATCATTAGCTGATATGTTTGCCATAGCTGAAAAACAGTATTATAAGATGCACTAAACCTGTTGAATATTCCAGATTGCAACATTAAATTCACACTGGAAAGGAACAACTGTATGCTCCCCCTTTCTAGACTTCAAAATTTGCAGGATAGGAAGTAAATAGGAATTTGGTGTGTGCATCAGTCAAAAACATAAAAGAAAGCAGCTTAAAACCTTCATCTTGAGGTTACAATAGGTCACAATGGCCCATGTATTATGTTGGATCTCGTGGGTTGGTAGCTCCATCCATCCAATTGTGTTAAAATATCACTATTCACATACAGTGTTACTCATTTGTGTTTTGTTATTCATTATATTTTTACTAAGAATAATGCGAAGTTAAACAAGAGATGCTTGGCTATAACATTAGAAAAGAGCATTAAAAGCATTAGATAAAAGGTTAAAGGGGCATCTACACTCTAAATTCAAACAAGTGGATAAAGAAGCCCTCATTAATAATCTTTTGGAAGGACAACATAATATAAAAGAAGGAATGTGGAGAAGTAGTGCTGTGCCTATAGAAAGTTTCTGGGTCATCTTGTCAAATATGGCCCTTATTGCTACCGATCATCTTTTCCCTACATGCTCAGTGAAGGTTTTGCCTAGCTCCAATCGCTTACTATGCGATCAGCAAATATGGCCACACCTAACAACTGCAAAGCTGAGGAGACTTGAGGCAGTGAAAGCAGCCTTCCTCGAGAGTCCTCTAAGTATCCCAAGTCAACCTGATCGAGGATAGCATACATATTGGCAGACGCAGACTACTTTATGAAAGAGATAAAATAGAGCCAGATAAGACATGGCCTTCAAGTTAAACCAGTGTATGAAGAACACATAAGAATCAGGAAAGAAAATGCAGCTAACAGATCCAAATTTCTTTCTAACACCAGCCATGAACATTGAAGAATGGAAGAAACCTAAATTCGAGTTAAAACATGTATACATGAAAACCACGGCACATGGTTTCCATCACAAGAGCTGTAGACAACAAGGACACCACTTGGCATCAGAACTATGTACCTGCACTTTTTTTGGAAAGTTTTGTGGACAATATCACATACTTGCATGCCAATCAAGGACTTGCTCCTGCATGGTCTATGCAAAAGACGATCATACTTGACATTCATTATATCACTATCAATTCATACGTACACAGTGTGTTCAACAAATCTTAATAAAAGGAGAAATACAATTGAAGGGAATAAACAGTACTATAAGTTGAAATTTGTGGAAAAAGTTACATAAAGTAACATGAGAAGTGACTCAGGACTTGATATTTCAGAAGAAATTCCAGCCTTGAAGTTCCTAAGTCTAGCACCAGAACTACCTTACCTAAATAGCTCTTTGGACCTGTCTGTCAGTGTCATCAGCTATAAGTACAGGCTGCAAAACCAGTGCTACTCATGTTTTTCTTTTTTTTAAGTGTTTAATGTCTCTTCTCACTATACATGGCTCCACAGGTGGTGGGACACTGATGATATATGATTCTAAGGTCATGGGTTAAAATACAGCCCACACTGATGCTAATAAG
>CM060948.1:177444166-177496666 GCA_030765055.1 Mantis religiosa
CAACAGAAACATGGGTCAGTCGGACATGTTTTGAAGGTGGGAATACATGTTCCTGAAACATGTCAAGAGTAAGCATAATAAGTGATTCTGTTCTTGGAAGTGTTGAAAACAGTGTTGTAATAAATTAAATTTAAAGGGAGTCAATTAATGACACTAAACACTTTTAAATTTTCCCGGAACATGTTCTAGAGACTTAGCCTCCATCATCAAATGGACATCGATGGTCAGTCAATGTCCGGTTGACGATGGAGGCAAAGTCTCTGAAACATGTTCCGGGAAAATTTAAAAGTAAGTGTTGTTTAGTGTCATTAATTGACTCCCTTTAAATTTAATAATAAGTGATGTTAGTGTTAGTAGTGCTGACTCATCTTAAGCAAATTCCATCTTAACTCATCAGTTTCTAGCTTCTTCCTCAAAGGATCTTATCTCGTTTATTTTATTTTGTTATTTTATTCTATTCTGTTTTGTTGTATTTTATACTGTTCTGTTGTAATCCATTCTGTTCTATTCTCTAATCTTCCCTTGGCTGAAGACACTGATATTTTGGTCTTTCCATCTCCCATTATTGCTCATTCTCAGAAAAAAACTTCATTTAGAGGTATCTTCCCATCTTTCTTCTTTCTTCAATTTATAGTGCTTTTTAAATACTATCCTCAATTGTTATTGTTTGTTCTTAGTCCCTATTTCTTACATTACAAATTTATGATTTGGAAAACTTTTGATGGACTTCTACTTCAAAATAGCCCACCACTTGGCAATCTTGGCACTTCTAAGTAGTCTTTTTCCAGGTTTTCTAGTACATCATCAATGAATAGGTTGAATTATATAGGGCTATGTTTACAGCCTTGTCTTAATCTGTTATTTATGTTCATAAGTAATATTTCTTTTCCATTTATTTTAATAACAATGTAATGTATATATGTATATATATGTATATATGTTTACTCATACATTTATTCCACTTAATCTTATATCTTAGAGGATAGTCAAAATCATACTAAAAATAATTTAGATCTGACTATTAATTGAACATTGGTTATGTTTACACTACCTCATTTGCTTTTAAAAGTAAGTGAGCTAGTATAAACATAATGAATATTCAATTAATAGTGTGATTAACCTCACTGTTCAATAACTCTCAATTAATTTTTGATACGCAATTTATATCAAATACAATTTTTTTATGCTGTTAACCATTTCAAACACATTCTTTGTTATAGGTATAAACTTTCAAGTACTTAGTTCTTTTGGTGCAAGTTGCTATTAATTGTTTCTCATGGTCATGCAAAGTGTATGACATTTCAAAGTCGTCAATAGCCATTCTCTTTTTAAAAATTGGACTGTTACTTCAGCTTACTGTATTCCTCTTATAAATGCAATGAAATGTGAAATGTTAATACCTATATTAACAAATAGTAGATAGAAAAATGAGCTTTTATAAAAATAGCATGCAGAAGAGGATATAGAGAAAGTCGTGGAATATGAAACATAAGAATTCTTTGTTTGGTTTACCAGTTTGATTTCACAGTGTTATTCCCAGACCATACTAAAGGTATAGCTTCTATAACTACTTCTATAGTTATAACTGCTTTATAAATAATAAAACCTGGCTGGTGTAACATAGCTTTTTAACTCTATCAGCTAACACTTAGAAAATGAAAGTACTAACATGAGTAGTCAATGAGAAGTGTTCATATGTTTCTAAATTTTGCTTTTTCTGTGAGTGTAATTGTATTCCTGTATTTTTAGGGAATAAATGGTGTTGCAGTGTCTTTAGGAAATGTTTTAATTTATTTTCATTGTACATCATGATAGAATTAGAATGGTGCAACATATAGGTACTATTGGGATTAAGCATATAGAGCAAGTGCTAGTATTGTTTATGGAAATTGGAAGGGCAAAAACTATTGCACTATAGGTAATGGTGTCTATATATAAAACAAACTTTCTCGGGAGAGTGTGTAATGAGTGACAACATGTGTTTTGAAATATCTCCATTGGTTTGTTGCCATGCTGGAACAAACAATTTTACAAACACTGTCACCTTCACCACTGCCACAAATATTTTGGTACAACAAAGAACACTTCTGCTGCTGTTGCTGCTACATTCTATATTTTAACAATTGCTTTCCTCACTCCCACAAAAGCTACAATTGAAGATTAATAGGACTAAAAATTTTAATAGAAAAAAAGAAGAAGAAAGAAAGGCATCTGCTGCAGCTGTGCAAGTTTTGATTTAGCAAAACTAGTTCTTTCATTCTTTTAGTAGAGAAATCTTAACACACATTATCCTTGCTGGTATGCTAGCTAGCATTTGTCACAGCAGCACCAATAGCATTGTGGTACAGCCCAATTACAATGAGTTTTTAATCTGTGTTTAACCATACTTTTAGCAAAAATTTAAGGAATGTCTAGATATTTCACTTAGAAGCCTGGAAGTATGAATTTTAAAGGCACCTTTCTCAAAATAGTAGCCACTAATCAAAATAAAGAAACACTTCGTAGTAATTCATATTTGACCAGAAACGTGCTATGATAGCAAATTTCATATTTTTCACCTCAAAGGATATTCTCCAGTAAAACCCAGGCTTTGTTATATAATTGCAGGTGTGTAATAAAGTAATAGGCAAAGTAACAAAAATAAAAAATATTAACAAATAAAGTTTAAGTGCTTGGCAGTTTGTAATGACCAGTTTTATTAACAGTTTTCAATGAGTAAGGGAATTTGAGCTAATAGCTATTAAAAGTTAGATATAAAATTCTGTAAAACTAGATTCATGGGCTTTGTCCCAGGTTCAAGAACCAGTCCTTCCTCTATCCTCAGCTTCTCTTCCCTGCTTTGTATGAAGAGTCATTGTAAATGGGCTGCACTAAGCTTATTCAAGAGGGAATAGCATGCATGATAAAATGTCACTACCTGCTTGTTTAAAAATTAGTATTAGATAGTAATATAGAACTGTGCTGGAAAGGTGAAAATGCATGCCCATTTTGGGAGCCTCCAAACAAAGAGATGCAAGCATGCCAAATTGACATCATTCAATTGAAATTAATCTGTTCCAGCACAGTTAACATACGTTTAGTAAGAAGTATTTAGTATTAGGGTAAGCCTCTAGAGACATCCACTTAAAGATAGCGTAAGGTGTGTTTACTAACAAGTCTTTTAACCTGAATGCTTTTGTGATTAGTTTGTCCGTATAACCCTTTGTCAGAGATCCTTAGTGTGGAAGTAGGCAGTAATTGATTTTTGTATTCACAATGTGAATTATGTGTTACATTACTGTATGATTGGTAAGTGACTGTAAGATGTGGATCTATACATGGGTACAACTTTGAACAGAAATCTGAAATAAAAATACCAATTATTTATTAAAATATGAAATCATTAAAATTCTTATAGATATGTTTATTGAATTGCTTATTTCTTTATTTTCAATATAGATATACTGATTTTGTATCTATGTATTCCACTCAACTCACTCATTTTCATGTTTTTAAATTACATGATTCACTTGATTTGGTACACTCAAATACTTTTAAATTTAAAATCCCTTTGAATTTCTTTGAGAAAGGGCAGCAGACAGAAAGTTAGGCATAAACTATAAAGTAAAATAAATATGTTAAGTTTTATTTAATGTCAAATACTTTTTGGATTAGTTTTGATGCATGTCTCTGTCTGAAAAAAATAAAATTTCCTCTGTATTTCTTTCCATGACATGAGAAACTTGACTTTTAAGTATTAGATTACTGTTGATTTTGTTAATGGAAATGGCCCACTTGGAAAAATTATTATGCTTTTTAAAGAAAAGTTGTCTTGGACATTTTGCAGTATGTTACCAAAGGTATTTATTTGTTGAAGACTACTGCCGCTATCAATTATTTGTTTTAATAAGAATATTAGGAATGATCAAAGTAATAGAATATTTGTCATATTTTTGTTGTCATAACCATCATATTAACATAAAGAATAAAGAAATTTTGAAGGGGGCAAAAATGCTAAATTTTATATATTGAGTCTGGGACAGTTTAGTGAGTGTAAGGAAAAGATAATGCCTGTTAAATGTCCAAATTTTTTCTTTCACTTTTTGTTTCCTTCATTTTATCATTTTCACTATTTGATTTTGTCTTGTCTGGTATTGTATAATTATCAGTATAGTTTCCCATTGCAACAAAAGCTGGTAATTTTCTAATTTATTTCTATGGTTTCATTTATATAGCTGCCTTTAACTTCTTTCAGTATTGGTTGCTTTGGCCTGAAGAACAACTCATGGTACTTTTAATTTGTTTAGGTGCTTGAAATTTAAGAAACTCTAAAATACATTAAAACTCACTCTTATGAAAGAAAATAATCCTAATAAAAAGAAGTACATTTGCTGTTAGGTATCAACTGATCAGAGTTTAGAAGCCATTAAGCCAAAGAAGCAGTCTTTTCTGTAATTCAATTTATTTAAAAATATATGTTTTTAAGGGTACCAGAAATATTTACTTACCTACAGAAAACTTAAATTCAAAAGCAAGATTAAGTTAACCTCAAGACTGTATCTGCTTCTGCAAATTGTATGTGGAATGCATAAAATATATATATATTCAGTGTAAAGATAATCTACATTGTTCAAATCTAATTGAATTATAAAGTACTAAACACTGTATAAACACAATGATGATAAGGATAAATAAATGAAAGGAAGAGTAAAAAGTACCATTTATTTGTTTGTAGCGATCATGTTCTTAACCAAGGTAGTAGGAAGTTAATTCATTTTCTCTAAGATATGTGCATGAAAATATTTAATGAGTACTAATTATCATTACTTTTAGATCTGCAGAAAGAATTGCATAATAGTTAAAATTATCTAATCTTATCTCTGTAGATAAGTTACCAGTCTCATTCCAATATTCATAATACATTATTGGATATTATCAAACTATAACAGTAACATTTTTATGGTTAATTTCTGTTTATCTTTTGCATTTTTTCATGACTGAAGATACATTATACTTTCTAAGCACTGAACCTGTTTGTTTGCATGATAATCATTGTTTCTTTGTTTTTTGCTTTGTTGTAGAATTATATATGACAAAAAAGAAATAAAAAAATTATGCGATTAAGTAATATAATCTCTAGTTCTGAAGTATCTCCTAGAATTTGTGCAGCTTTTCTCAAGGGATAATATTCTCTAGAAAATTAGAAATTGAAGTGTTAGTTTTTAAAGGAGTGCAGCTTCTAAGAAGGGACATTTTTGACCTCAAACACTTTGAACTGCATGAAAAAATTCCTGGAATAAGAATTTATCATAAACAAAACAATGACCTCTATGATTTCTATGAAAAATGTTGTGTTCTACCTGCAGTGACGTTTTAATAGAGAAAAACAAAGTGACAAGATATCAGTATCACAGGAAAGGAAATTGCATTTTCAATAAACATTGCCAAAAATCCTCTGCTTAAAGTTCTTTATAAAATGTGCTATACATACATATACTACATACCTGATAGTGATTATATTAGTCAAAGTGCAGATGCAGGATTTCTATGAAGTGGTTAAAAGTGGAAGAGCAATGTTCATACCTCACTAAAGCCACATTATTAAATTCCAAATCACTTTTGCATTAGCCACTCTAATTACATTTGCAAATGACAGGCATGTCAATGTCATAACTTGCATTTTGCTAAGCATATTGCAACATAGGCTTATATTCTGGTGCAGCAAATTGATTGTAAATCACAGAGTGATAATGATCATGTATCTTCATATGTGGTTCAGCACATTGCAATCTTACAAAATTAGCAACCTTACTGATATAGAGTTTATACTGTTTTTAGAGCTTAAATGAAATATGTAGTGTTTAAGGCCCACTTTTACTACATACGGCACCGCAGGCGGTGACACTGATGATACATGTGATGAAGATGGAGCACCTGTGGAATGAGATGGCAGGGAAAACCGGAGGTCCCGGAGAAAACCCGCCCCAGCGCCGTGTTGTCCACTACAAATCTCACTTCGCGGTTGCCTGGGATCGAACCCGGGCCACCTTGGTGAGAGCCAAGAGGTTTAACCACTGAGCCACGGCGCGGCCTATTAGAGCTTAATATGGTGCCAGTAGACAAGTGTGGAATTTTTCATGTTAACTCTTTCTATCAAAAACCTTAGTCTATATATGGCTAGTGTGGAGAGATGATTAATTTCCATCAATTAACTTAAATAATAAGAGTTACATAATGAAGCCTGGGACTTAAGTACTTACGATAGTAAGTCGCCACAAACAGTGTATCTCGGATGCGAGAGCCCCTAGTGGTCTACCGGGGAAATATACAAGTCAAATGGAGAATTTAATGTCAGAACAGCACGTTGACCATGGTAGCTCAAAGGTTAAGAGTGACTGGACGGAAACCAGGAGATCCGTGGTTCAAATCCCAGCCATGGCATTGAATTTTTAATGTTAACTCTTTCTATCAAAAACCTTAGCCTATATATGGCTAGTGTGGAGAAATGATTAATTTCCATCAATTAACTTAAACATACCTTGTTGACACTCCCTTGCTGACATAGGTGAGCCTGACAACTTGAGAATTGGTATGTGTGGAAGGAAGAGCAACAAGTTTATCAGTCCTGGATATAAATTTTAGCAGTTATACTTACTGGGGAATTTCTTTATAACTTTTTCCTCTAGCTATTTTCTTTTCAAGGGAGTGTGTGGCAGCTTTAATATTATTTAATTGATAGTTCATATCAAACTGCAGATGAATAAAATAAATAAAATGTTCAAATAAACTCATAGTCCAAAGAGTTTATTCAAGGCTTATCTTCTGAAGATAAAGCAAAACCCTGGAATAAGACATCGGGGTAACTTGTCACCTAAGCAAGCGTCAAACTGAAAGTGAGGCAGACAGGTTATCCATGGAATTGAGCTGCTTCAAATTTTTCCACAGGATTTGGAGATATGATTCAAATTTTAAAGAAATAATTTATGATCCCAGATTTTGTCCTATGAAATTAAGTATACAAGTTAAAATTTAACCATAAGTATAAAAGAGATAAATTAACTTTAAAGAGAGTTGATTAATGACACTAAACAACACTTACTTTTAAATTTTTCCGGAACATGTTTCTGAGGCTTTGCCTCTATCATCAGCCGGCAGGAATTGCAATAAGAGATACTTGGTAATTTCACTGGGGAACAAAAAAAAAAAATTTATTTTCATATACCCGAAACAAAATAGGCAAATTCTTATGTAAACTGATCTGCTGATTCCAAAAATGCCCCTCAAAATGCTGTATCACGTAACGTTTTTTAGGTATTCATAATTTTTTATGAAAACTTACAGAAATGCGATGTGATAACTCATATTTGATTAATTGAAAATAATAGGTATTTTATTGCCAAATAACATTGAAAATAATAATTATTATTATTAATTATTATTAAAATAAATAAACACAAGATAATGATGAAAACCACATACCTGAATTATCTCAGAAGTGTTTCGCTGTTGATTTTTTTTTTTTTTTTTTTTTTTTTTTTTTTTTTTTTGGTATTGACATGTACTCTCCCGTTTGAGGAGCCACCAATAGTCTCCCAACATGGCTGAATCCCAGCGACCCTGGTAACGTCTTTCCATCTCAGAAATGTCCTGGTGAAAATGCTCACCTTGCTCATCACTTACAGCTCCTAGGTTTGTAAGGAAGCTATCAAGGTGAGAGTGCAAAAGTGGATTTTAAGTGACATACGGCAACCCATTTCTTTGTAGCTCCTTAATAGTTCTGAGACTAAAGTTTCATAATTTTCTTCTTTGTTATTGCCCAGGAAGCCTTCCACCACTGATTTAAATGATTTCCATGCTGCCAGTTCAACACGTTTAAGCTTTGATTAAAAAACACTGTCTTTAAGAAGTAGTCTTATTTGAGGACTGACAAATATACCTTCCTTCAATTTAGATTCACTTATTTTGGGAAAGATACTTCTTAAATACTCAAATGCACTTCCACTTTTGTCCAAACCTTTAACAAAATTCTTCATTAACTCGAGCTTTATGTGAAGAACTTTGTTTGGGTCTACTAGAGGTACATATTTAACACTGCTTGTTCCAGGGGAATAGTCTTCCCTTTTCCCCCACTCTTTCACTATAAAATGCTTGTCAGTTGCCCTACTGTCCCATAAGCACAAAAAACAGCAATATTTTGTGAAACCTCCTTACAGTCCCGTTAGCAATGCAACTACCTTGAGATCACTACAAATTTCACAGCCATGGTTTTGATAACTAATAGCATCTAAAATTTTGGACATGGAATCGTATGTCTCCTTCATTCCTATGGCATTCAATAAAGGTATTGAAGGTAGTAAATTGCCATTATGAAGCAAACTGCCTTTAAGCTGTATTTAGAAGAGTCAATAAAGAGGTCCCAATTCCTTCATTAAACCATTAACATTAATACAGAAACACATGTTGTCTTTCGTTGTAAAATACTGTGAATACTGTTTGTCGAGATCAGTAAAATGTTATTTTAGTCTCTTTTGCCAGGAAATTCCACTCCTGTAACTTGGAACCCAGTAATTCTGACTCCTTTTTACCTAGTTTTAAATCATGAATAAGATAGCTTAGTTCTTCTTGAGAAACAAAATGTCTTTCTTCGCTTCGTTCACATTGATATGTAAGGTCTTGGGATGTTGAGGGTTCACTGTCATCTACATCATGACTTGAACTTGATCCACCATATTCTTCAACCCATGCTTTCGGAGGATCAGGCACCGGAAGATCTTCACTATGAGGAGCTGGTCTTATTGCTGATGGAACACTTGGATATTTGACACTCTACTTATTTTTTCTAGACACACCTGTAATATTTGTATTACAAAAATAGCAGTCATTTAAATGGTTAGATTGTTCTCTCCACACCATAGGCACAGCAAATGGCATAGATTTGCGTTTACCGTGTAGTCATTGATTAAGACCAGTTTTGCAGCAAACATGGGGAGAAAAATCCTTATCTTGATCACCAAGGGCACAGCCAAAGTATAATGAATATGCTGTTATAGTAATACTTGTTATTTTTTTTTCATTGTGATTTAGGGGTGAACTGTCCACACACATAACAAAAGTTATTTGGATCATTAGTACATTTCCTACGCCTGCTCTTTATTCATATCTGTAACTTTTCATTAGCACCGTGAATAAACTACACTACACTTTCATAGCTGAATATGAACTGAAAGAAAAATCCAACACAGAAGAAAATCAGACCACACAGAGGAGCACTCAAGCTAACACATCTGTTTATTTACTCAGGAGGAGAGGAGCGTGATAAAGGGGGGTTATCTTTTACTACATACGGCACCGCAGGCGGTGACACTGATGCATGAGATGAAGATGGAGCACCGGTGGAATGAGATGGCGGGGGAAACCGGAGGTCCTGGAGAAAACCCGCCCCAATGCCGTGTTGTCCACCACGAATCTCACTTTGCGGTCGCCTGGGATCGAACCCAGACCGCCTTAGTGAGAGCCAAGTGGTCTAACCACTGAGCCACGGTGTGGCCAGGGTGGGGGGGGTTATCTGTGAACCTAAGGGCTCAAGATAGGAATCTTTTCCATTAGAGAAAACAAAATAAGATGTATTTAGGTCTTCATGATAAGTTATGAAATCCTGCATCAGTAGTTTGTCAACTTAATTTATTTTGAATTGGGCACACCCATGTAAATACAATTTTTATAGTAGACTCTAAAATTAATTTTACTGATAAATCTTACGTGATGGAAAATTTGTTCTAGTTATTTCGAATACTATTCACATTCTTTGTAGGTATAAAAATATTATTTAATAATAAAATGGTTATTATTTTAAATTAAGTCAATATGAGTTGGTATCATACCTCATTTCTGTAATTTTATATAAAAGAATAAGAATATCTCAAAAACGTTACGTAATGCAGCATTTTCAGAGGCATTTTAGGAATCAGCGAGTCATTTTGCATAAGAATTAGCCTATTTTGTTTCGGGTACAAAAAAACGTGTTCCCTAGTGTTATTAGTTGTAATTATGTACATCCTAAGACAAAAATTGAGCATACACTCAGAAACGTACATTTGTTGTTCCAAATCACTTCTGCAGCTGCTTCACAATGGTGTCTTGGGACAAATGCCTTCAAATTCACTCTATTTTTTCATCTTTTTTATTGAGTCCTAACTACTGAATGTGTGCTAACAGCTGAGCAGTTATGATGCATAGCAAGGCAGGTACACAAAAACAGTGTTTATTATTCATATAATTTCCCATTGCTAAGGCTTGTTTGATTTCAAGACATCTATTATGCTCAAACATAAAAATTGAAACACTCGTTTTTGTTTTCAAACAATGAAATAAGGAAATAATGAATGTGCAAAACAACTTAAGTCCACATTTTTATAGATTGTAATTAACATTATAGTGATGTTTTGAGCCACAGGTTGCATTGTTTGATGACATATGAACTTTAGTTCATGGCTTCGTAAGATTGATTTGTGATTACTGGTAAAACAACCTTAGTCCAGTGCTTAAGCTGTTTGTTTTTTTCTTTTTTTCTTCTGAATATTTATGCCAGGGACTAGAATGGTTTTGCAAATTCACTATTCAAGTAAATTTGCATTCCAATTCCTGAATGAAAAAGTAAATAAAAATAGACATTAACTTAATATTGGGTGTGCAAACTCTGCTTTTATTACTGCCCTCCTTTATGGTACGTATAAGTGATACCAAATGCCTAGTCAATTTTTCATGATGTGCCCGCCTCAGTATCGTGGTGGTAGCATGTCTGCCTCACGTTCAAGAGGTCCCGAGTTTGAATCTTGGTCAGGGTGAGTTCCCTGGATAGTTTTTTCTGGGGTTTTCCCTTATCCTGATACGAATGTTGGGTAACTCTAAGCTCCATGGACCCCAGACTCATTTGAGCATCATTTCACCCATTTCATTCATCGTCCGATATGACTTAACTTTGGAGGACGTAAATTACCAAAAAAAAAATATATATATATATATATCATGAAAGGAAACTTCTTTCCAAGCATCTTTGTATCTGATCCCACAAAACCTCTTATCTTGGATTGTCTTACAGGAAAAATTTAATTTTGTAAGTTTCTTCCTCTCTGTCCATACATTTTCAATAGGTTTCAAATCTGGTGAGTAATCAGTTATTGTGATATCTGGCTTTTGCAAGAACCAGTTTGAAACCTTCAGTCTTGTGTGAACATGGTCATTCCATTTAAACTTTAAGAAAGAACTGTGATGTCTTTGAGAGTGTATTTATTATGCTGGTGTTTAGCATGTCATAAAACTACAACAACAAATCCAGGCATCTTATGACACCCAACCCTAATGTTACACAGATATGTGACCTTGCTGATCCATTTGTATTGTATTTTTTTTTTTTGTGTTATAATATTTACTTTTTGGTTTATAAATTATTTCCTTCCCCCCTCTTCGTAAACTGAGCTGGATGTTTCAGGTGGCTTCATCTGTGGCCTGCATTCGGGAGATACAGAGTTGATTCCTGTGGCTGACCTACCTGATCCATGGGTTTTTTCCCAGTTCGCCAGACAAATGCTGGGTTGGTTAATTACATCCCCCCGAATTTCCTGTCCCTCCATTTCACTTCCATTATCTTTTTACATCATCTCTTATCTGGTGGTCTCTTTCAGGATAGAAGTGTTGGCAGGTGTCTCGACATTGCATGGTAGGATGATAGCTCTTGGTAAAGCTTCCTCCTCCAGTATGACAGTCTCCAGTTTCTGAACCTGGTATGGTGGGACCGTTTCCAAACCTCAGTAGGGTGGGATGCCAGTTGTTTTGGCCTGCTGAGGAGTTTCCAACTGGTAAAGTGTAGGGACCTTGCTCTCTGCACTTTCGTGGCTCCTTAGAACTGTTGCCCTCTTTTCTCCTCTAGTCTCATACTTCCTCCCGAGGGTGTCTCACTTGGGGCATAGGTACAATAGACCAAATTTGGACCTCCATGCCGAATCCCCTCCATAGTGTAGTCCAGTCCAGTCCCATTCCCCCTCTTTGTAGAGGGAAATATACTGCATCTGTGAGTATAACACACTATTCCAATAATGGTTGACAACTTCTGCAAATGGAAGGCAACATAATCTGTGATCATCTGTAAGACTGCTTCTTAGCTTCTGATTGAACAAAGAGCACTGGCACAAGGTTATGTAATTTGACCCAAGGAAACTAGAATTACTTCTAAATTATACACACATGCTGGAAAGGATTGTCTGCCTCTGTGGACAAACTTTTAAACTCAAACCATGTCAACAAAAAATCCCTTCCCTGGATAACTACATCCACCTCATAACTGTTGATATAGGGACTTCAAGTGCTTTTGGAAACTGAGACAGTGTGTTTCCAGCAATATTCACTATCTGCAGAGTGACCTCTTTATAGCCTCATCTTTGTCTGTGCTTAGCCACAGCAACAAGTCAGTATGGTTGTTAATGTACACAGAACTTCAATTTGGGCGGCTTTGTTAACTTGGCACTGGCTCACTGACCCCAAGGTTGCGAGTTCAAACTTGGCCTAGACTGATGGTTAAGTGTACTTAAAAGTAAAGCCCCATGTCAGTAGATTTACTGGCTATAAAGGAACTCCCATAGGATCAAATTCCCGCCACTAGTGGTGCTGATATGGACCTGGTAATTGCTGTTAACAATAAGTACTTACTGTAAAGGGATTAAACTTTCGTTTGCTGCCAAGAGGAGCAAGAAAAGGAAACATTCAAGGACATTCCAGACTGTTCAATTTCAGGAAATCTAGAAAAATCAACTCGAGAGATTTTGGTTTCCAGAACATTTGTTCCTTCTTTCATAAAAGGAAGCCAAGCCATTCACTGTGAGCAGTGAACTTTGAGATATTTACAGTAGCATGAGTTGGTGTGTGCAGCAGACATAAAAAAACATTAGCACTGAGTGAAAAAACTATTTGCAGTCGTCTTTTTGACACTTCATCATTTACATTTTTATATTATTGAGGGACTATTTTCAGGAGCGTTGCTTCCATTTTCAACCTCTATCCAACTATTGTCTGTTGTCTGCTCTCTTCCACCACCAGAGAGAATGCTTCCAAAACTAGTCCCTCAATAATATAAAAATGTAAGTGATGAAGTGTCAAAAAACCAACTAAAAATAGTTTTTTTCAATTAAGTTTCACATCACTATCACTAAATTCCTCCAAGTATGCATAAATAGCACTGACGTTTTGCTATGTGTACCTGTAGAAAGTGGAAGTAATTGTAAGTTAGCATTGAGCTAACAATTCTAGTGATAAATGAAGTGAGATTAGTACAACTTCCGTTGTCATTTTGTCACAATATATTAGGCTCTAAGGTGCATACATATGACGATGCCAGGGTCATTATAACTGAAGAATTAGGTAGAGCTTGCACAACCAAAATTAAGTTAAATTAAATATTTTAGTTTTTCACTTCAGAACTCTTAGTAGTATGACATTTATTTTGAAAATAAACAGTAATTTGTCTTTCATGCTTCAATGTCTTAAAATTAATAGGTATCTGATGCATGGACAATAATGGCATAGCCATATATTTAACAAATTGAAGTTAAATAACAAATAAAAGAAAAGCATATGCTAAGGATTCAGACCAAGTTGTTCCATTTATGTAACAGACATTCCATGCTAGGTTACCATGCATACAGTCAAACTGAAAGATATCTTCCTATATATTAGCTTTGAAATGAATGTAAAGTGGTATTAAATCATGTATCGTGAATACAGTATCAATGAATGCTTCCAATGTTTCCCAAATCATACTCGCTCTCTGGCTGATTCTCATTAATTTTGCCTTCGGCAGTATAATATTGGTATACAATTTTGATAACTTGATCACTTCTTGCTTTTGCAATTTAAGGTTCTTCTACTGCATAGAAGACATTTTTAACAAGATGACTTTTTTTCTCCTTGTTTTATTTTGTTATTTTATTTTTTATTTACTTTTTTGTTTTGTCTGCGCCATGGCCGAGTGTTTAGACCATCAACTCTCACCAAGGCAGCCCAGGTTCGATCCCAGGTGACCACAAAGTGAGATTTGTGGTGGATAACAAAGCGCTAGAGCAGGTTTTCCAGGACCTCCGGTTTCCCCCAACATCATTCCATCAATTGCTCCATCATCTATCTTTCCTGTCATTCATTTCACCCTCAAACTATCAATTTCTCTCACTCTCATCCCAGGCATTGGGCTGGCTCCTCAAACCTGGTTCCCTTATAAGGTTCAGTGCCTCGGATTCCCTCGCCCTGACTTTCTGGGCTAGTGAAACTTGAATCCCCTAATACCATGATCGGGGATATAAGGGAGGAAATAAAACATATTTTTGTTCTCCTTAATCCAGTTCCATTCCTACCAATACATTTAGTCTTGGAGAAATCACTTAATCTGTTTCTAAAATAGTTTTTGTTTGTTCTAGGTTATGTTTATGAATATTTACATTCTTGTCTTCTTAATGGTGTTTTACAATATATTCTAGACATTAATGTATATACAAGAGTTTGTTAAAATATTTAGTCTAGTATTATGATTATAAACTGTGTCATTAAAGGTACAGTGGCCATTTCCTTTCATTAAATTTGTCTTTGTAAATTTTAAAATTTCAAAAATGAAAATACATGGGAGAGGTAAGATTTTAAATTTTTTAAATAATGGTCTGCACATAAATGTTGATTTAACTCCAAGTATTCTTAGAATCCGTTTTTGCATTATGAATAATGATTTACAATGTAGTGAGTTATATATATTTTAATGATACATATAATAAGGATAAATTTAATCATAGTACTCAGAATTTGTACATTTAATTGTCCTTAAACCAAAACTTGACAGGAAACTTAACTAGTATATTTTAAACCATTCCAATTTTGTAATTATTGCTATTGCAAGCCAATGAGGAATACTCTGTCCTGGGGCCATTATCCTTTGACAAATTGACAGTAATGTTCAATGTTGGAAGGTCATAGAAAGTGCCTTGAACTGTAGCTTGTGTTTGTTTTTGTGTGTGTGTGATTACTACAGGCATATCGTCGTATGTGGTCACATCACATATGAATCAGTGTCGCACTTCCTCAAGGATTTCCTTCATGAAGATAGAGAAGATGTGGATGTCGAGGTGGTATTCCTACACAGGTATGATTGTTACGTTCAAAGCTATGCAGAGCTTCTTACCCAAATGGCTTGTATAATTTATTGTTATCATAACTTGAAGTA
This sequence comes from Mantis religiosa, assembly GCA_030765055.1. Taxonomy (NCBI): domain Eukaryota; kingdom Metazoa; phylum Arthropoda; class Insecta; order Mantodea; family Mantidae; genus Mantis; species Mantis religiosa. The sequence goes on from CM060948.1 coordinate 177,459,399, forward strand.
AGAATACTTGCTTGAAAAAATATCAGTAAAAGAAAGATGCTGCAAGCTAGGTTACAAACTCCTTGCATTGTCCACAGTTGAGACATGCATGTTCCTGGTCCAGGAGCAGTCCACACTACTTCTGGCAATAAGTGTTAGGTTAAATACAATATGTTAGAAAAATGTACACATCAATAATGAGAAGTATCACGCCAACAAATGCATTCTCAATATGTAGTGCTGCTTTTAGGAAAGGCTTAAGCGTTATTGTTCAAAGTATGATAAAAGAGCTTATTTTATGATATTTTTTATCATTGGTGTGCTAATTTTTTTAGCATATTGAAAAGCAGCAACAGAGAATTAGTTTTATGTATGTCTAAGTCTTAGATAGTTTGATTGTTTATGCAAATGAAGTTGGAACAAGATGCAGCTGTAATCCTGGACCAGAGAGTTGTCTCGCTGAAAGTGATCATATGCTGCATTCAGGTACTTGCAGTCAGTGCTGGTCCTTCTAATAGTATTTGCTATGTGGTAGTAAAATACCACACAGCCAGAAGGAAAATGGATGCAAGGCTTTAATTATAACTGCAACACTTCATTATCTTGGATTATTTATGTCTAATGACATTATAAATGATAGTTCCAAGTATCCATGCTTTTCTCCTGGCACCAACCGGCCCACACTAACTGCAAGGAAGAATTCTGCAGGTGTGCTAGTGGTTCTATCCATGCACATGTCAGCTCATAGCCCTATTTTGATGTGGAAGAGGATAATTTCATCTTCTTGGCCTTCTTTTATAATCTTTTGTTCCTAAGGACAAAGATCTATCTCTCCCAAAAGGCAGTACTTTCATTAGTATATTTATTATTTAATCTGCCAGTGATCAGTAATACATCAGTTCCTTTTTTTATGTTTTTGTTTGTATTATGTTGGAGATACTAGACATCCTTACCTTATTTGAGTAGAGAAAACTCAATTTAAAAATTCCCTTGATATAAAACTGGCAATGAGAGTAATAAATTAACATGAAAAGGAAAGTTTCATTGCTAAATGGAGAGCAGTTAATTATAGTCCTTTATTTGTCACAATCCTACTGTTTTGAGGGTCTAAAACTTCCAAAAGTATTCTGCATACACATCACGGGGGACTCTTTTAATCAAGGTAGTGCCTAAAGTGACTTAAGTTTTTATTTTTATTTATTTCTTTGGCATATTTATTTATAAATGATTTGGTCTCCTTGACCATTTTAACATATCTGTGAGAAGAATTATATTCAATCAGTTTCAAGAGCAAACTTGAAGAGATTCCCAGCTAGTCAGACAACAGAATGCTACTGAGGTAACTCTTTAACATTAATCCCTATGACACATGTATAATATCTATCTACACAATTACATTTACAAAACCAATTAAATAAGATAAAGTGATTAAAATTGTTAAACTTTTCTAAATTAAAATGCATATGTAATCCTAAATTTCATAAACATTCAATAAATATTTACTAACGGGTATAATACTTCTTAGTTATTAGAAAGTTGCTCCTTGTTTGGACAAAATATTTAGTGTGTTGAAACATAACCATAATGTTTTACTGTAGTATCAGTAATTTCCTACTATATAAGCTAATTTCATATTCCCTTAGTTGGAAGGTTGACTTATTTCACTTAGTAGTTGTGTATTTCATAAGGTTAACTATTAATCAAAATCTGATTTTTAAATTTCTCAAATTGCCTTAGGGCACATAAATCAATTGCATTTGTTGTGTCCATAATTTGTATACCTATAAGAAATTTTGCATATTTGCACACAATTGAAATTGTTAAAACATATTATACATATATTTTTGCTGTGTTTTAATAGAAGTCTTGAAAAAGAATGAATTATTGTTATTAGTAAATTTTGTAACAAATTGCTGCTAAACATGATTAAATCCAAATTTATTATTGAAAAGAAAAAGTCTTTGAATAAGATTAAATATAACATTTGGCTGTTTAATTTTAATGGGGTTAGCATTAAAGATGGTAACAGTTTTTGTATGCTTGACTTGCATATTGTTAAATTTGTGTATTTCAGCTGCTATTCATACATTATTTGTTATGTCTATGTGTATAAAACTTGGGAGAAAACCAATAAACAAAAAACTAAAAAAAAGTCGTTTGGCTACTGAAGAGAACCTAGGAATGTCTCCAGCTACACTTTAGTTTTTATCTCCGATAAATGCTATGTTCTTCACTTAGCAAGTTAAACAAATGTTTCAGACATTGTTACCACCTTTAATGTAGAAATGTAGCAGTTTTAATCACAGATGGCTTGTAACATCTGCACTCTCTCATGCAAGAGAGAGTTCTGAATTGGTTTTCACTTGCACTCGTAGAATTGAGACCTATTGAAAATCAATTACAAAGCATCTCTGTGTAAATGTGCATGATATTTAAGAGGCATCTGTGCATAGCACTGCACATTTAAATTTTCTCATAAATTTTGAAGCGGGAGGTAGGGAGGTGGGGTGGGTTGCAGTGCACACTTGGTGCACTGCTAGGGTGGATGACCCTCACCTTGTATTGCAGGAAAGAGCCTGACCTGGAGCTGGAAGGGCTGCTCAAGCGTCACTACACAACTGTGGAGTTTTTTCAGGGAACAATGATGAATGCTGTAGACTTAGAGAGAGTGAAGGTAAACCTAACCTAACCTAACACACACTCACCATTCGCTCGCTCGCTCATGCGTGCTGCTGGCACTTCTGGGACCATGATGGCATCGTGCGTTGGGGCTATAGGCCCTGTCTTTCCCTTGCCCCCATCTCAACGTTTTTATTTTTCTGTTGGCTGCCTCGTTTTTATTATTAATGGCTAGCTGGAATGCTGGGTCTGCATCAGATGACCATTATTATCTAGACTTAGCATCTCTATTAGGAAAATGGATATTGCTTGCATTATTAGCTCCTTGTTTGTTTTACTAATGTGAATCATTTATGTAAGTCAGTGATTTAAATATTTTCTGAGAAAAATGATCATGTACTTGATGAAGTATATAGACAAGCCGGACAGGCATAATTATTCCCATTTTCAAGAGCTAACATACTGAGAACCTCCTGCCTGCTAAAATTACCATTGCAAACAGAAGCTGCTGGATTAAATAGTCTCCAGTGATTGGTAGGTTTATATTATTTTTTTATACAACATGATTTTTTCTCAGAAAATTACTTTTGTTTTTTTTTTTGTTAAATCAAGGTTCATGCTGGAATAAGCATTTTAAGGACCTTTTAATTTTTGCAGTCCCTGCATGTGAAAGATTTTAGATACTTTACTTTTGTTAGCAAGATTATTTTTTGTCCTTTTAGAAATGCTCATGATGAGAAAACTTGATCTTGTACATTGAGTAAGGCAGTAGCTCGAGAAACTCATGAAGATTTAAGGAATCGTGAATTATTATTTGTAGTGCAATTTAGGAATGCACATATTTGTTTTGATATGCTATAGAGTACCTGTCACCTTACAAACATTGCACTCAGATTCTGAAAATCTCTTATGATTTATCAAGCAGTTCTGCACACTACTGAAAGTAAAGGATCTTTCTCATCAAAACAAGGAGCACTTCTATATTTGTAGGTGCTTTAATCTTCTCACTCTAGGAGGTGGTAAGTTTGTCATGTTCCTAGCAACTGTTCAGAATATGCAGAATATTTATTTTGCATAACCGTGAACAGTTACCATTTCCTTTGGTCTCTTGGTTCGTAGCTCACATTAATTTTTTTTCCCGTTGTTTGTGTTATTGGTCGGTGGTGTACTGTGATTCGCTGGTTGGGTTACGTTGATTGGCAGAAAACCCCCGGACCTGGAGCTGGAAGGCCTGTTCAAGAGGCATTTTACCACAGTTGAGTTCTTCCAGGGGTCTATCATGAACCCCATCGATTTGCAGAGGGTGAAGGTAAGCTAGTGGTGATGTGTGCGAATGTGTTTGTATGTGCGTGCGTGCGTGTACGTGGTGAGTGTGCATATGGCATAATATGGTGACATAACATAACTGTTTTCCAGATGAGGGAGATCTGTTCTGTCTTCTGAAGATGGAAGAAAAATTGAAATGTGTTTTATGTTGAGATGCCTGCTGCTGTTAATGTGACTGTTCTCTTTGTCCTTATCTATCTTTCTTCAGGTGTGAAACTATTCTTGTGCATACTCTGTCTCCACCTTGTGGCAGTTCTTGAGGAAAATTCTTATACTTAATTTGTTTATGTTTGTTCTAAATTATGTTTCATAACAAATGTATAATATTACTTTTCTGTATCTACATGCTTCAGTTACTTAAAAATGACAGTGTCAATGAAATTCTGCAGAATAATGTTGGGTGGTCAGTGCAGATTAATATGATTTTCTTATTATCATTACATTTAATATTTGTGCAATTAAACTGGAAAACACTCCAGGCATATGAGCACAATTTTTTTATCACTTTAATTTCCTAAAGAATACGGATAGGTAAAAACTTTCTTTCTGTTCTATAAACCATCCTTTCTGGAAACAGAGCTTGAAAAAGTAACTTGTTTATACTGAGTACCCTTTGTTTTCAATGTTGTGACGCATTACATTCACCAAATATTTTAGTATGTATTACTAATGCTTAAATTTTGTAATTATCAATTATTAGGAATCCCTTTCTATGTTACGTAAAAGTATTAAACAAGTTTGTTTTCCAAGCTTTGTTGACAAAAACATTCTTTGTTGTGTACTGAATGAGTGCCTTTCTGAATATGAAACATTTTCACAACCCTCTTACCTTGTGTGGGCAATGAATTTATGTGTACTGAATGATGACTTTGTTTTGTCCTTTGTAGTTATGCTCATATGTGATGCAGTGTTACTGTTGTGTGTGGATGTACTGCTTCAGGAAATGGTCTGTCAGAAAGTAGGTTTACAAGGCATGTTTCAGAAATGACACCCCTGTCTCTTTGCACATGTTGTATATACATTATTGCTGGATAGTTCATCGTGAATTACTTGACTAATTCTGCAAACAATAGACTTCTAATGATTGAACTTCTGCGTTATAAATACCCTAGGTCTGTTATACCTGTTATTAAGGTACACATCCATTTGAGAACAGAATGTGAAAATGTCTTGCATTAGTTCTTGCAGAAAATTCGTCTATTTGCAGGTATCCTTTGTTTAGAGAGGAATCTTGATAGTTGGTTTGCAATAGTTAGGTGCTTTCAGAACTACATCTACTAGACTGTTATGTAAATGAGTGGTTCTGTAAATAAATTGTATAAAGTGCAGCTATAATTGTAGTCTTCATTTTTAATACCGAAATAGAGCCAAAAGAAGATGAAATGCTGAGTTAAGAATGAGTACAACGTAGAAAAGCCATGGATGCATGTTCTGCACTTGTTAATGAATTCTGCATATTAAGGATCCTAAGCAATACAAATACTTTTAAGAATATCAGCTGAGTAGTTTGAGTGCTTAATAAATATTATTGGGCAACAAATTGCTACAAAAGGCAGCAAAATGTGAACTGCAGTTTCTATAAAGGACCAGGTAACAATTGAAGTTATACTTTTTAGCTTCTAGTAAATAAAAGTCCTTGCTATGCAATTATGTTTTTATAAAATATCATGTACTACAATACAAACAAAAATGTATGCTACAGTCATTAAGTTGCTCTAAATTAACAGAATTGTTGCATGTACCCTTGAAATTAAGTCTAAACATTTCATAATTACACCAGGTGAAGAAATTATGGTAACTTTAATGAAGGTAGATTTTCCTTTCTATATCACTTCTGCTTTTCAACTTGTGCTTAACATAAATTATTCACAGGCCATTTTTCTAACTTGTGGAAATTCAGAGGTTACATTTTTGGAAGAAAAAGATACTAAACAGCTTTAAAGTTGGTTTTTAAGCTGCCGGTTACCCTGAAACTCATTTGCACCTAGTTTGGTAGATATTCTGCTTCCCTCGCATTTCTTTCTGTAATGTTCATTGCATGTTTACTACAAAAGCATAATCAGTGTGTGAAGTTATTAAACTTTGTTTCTTCAACCATACATTATTTTGATTCCATAATGTAAAACTGGATATGAAAAATAATCTGCCAAATACTCTCAAGCTATACCAATAGCATTGGAAATGAACATGTAGAGGTCAGAGAGAAAAAACTCGCTCACATCTGCCTGAAAGCACCAAACTCTTTGCAAATACTGACAGCACCTAATTATTTAGTTGTTTTCTGTATTCACTTACAAGATAACATCTTGAGTTTTGCATATTCTGTTCTCTTAAATGGACATTAGCCTTTAACAGTAAAGATATTTATTACTTCAAGCTGCAAAATGTACTATTGATTTACAGTTTCCTGCTCTTGGAAATTAGTTCAACACATCTTAAATATTGGTGGATAAAATTATCTAAAGAGCAGTAATATTTCTTAGGAAACTGAAGCTTTTACGAGATCTGTTTATCAAGTTTAATATTTCAGGGCTCATATGCACAGTAAATGCCTAACGAGGACATATGCACACATTATTTGCATTCATTCTAGTAACATAACTCTTTATTATTGCTTTACATATGAATAATTATTATGTGAAAATAAAAGATAAAGTAATTTTATTCAAAATTCAGCTATGGCATTAAGCTTTGGATGTCTAATGCAGGTTCCACCTTTTAATTTTATCTTGTTTAATTTTATTTTATACATTCTCAAAGGTAGTTCTTAATATATGCAGATTCTTTAAGTAAATATGAAGTTAAATTTTAATTACTGGTTGGTATGATTTTGTGTGAATGCAGTACAGTTTTCTCCAGATTTTACTATCACACCAAGTAAGGATTACAGAATTAATTTTTGCAAAGTTGAGGTTAAAGTTCACTTGGTCGTAAACTTAATGGGAAGGAAGGTGGAGTTGAAGTGAGTAACTCACTCACTCACTCACTCACTCACTCACTCACTCACTCACTCACTCACTCACTCACTCACTCACTCACTCACTCACTCACTCACTCACTCACCCACTCACCCACTCACTCACTTGCGCACTCACTCACTCACTCAGTATGTGAAAACACGAGTCTCCAGGCTCCGGAATATAAGAGGCACAATATAGTAATACTAACAACAACAACAACAACAACACAACAAAGTCTTAAAAAGTAAAATAAAGGGTAAAAAGTAGCAACATTAATACAGTGAAAATAAAGACAATATAATTAATGCCTGGATATGGCTATAAGTATAACTTCAAAGCAAGTTACTTATGAGCAAGGTTTAAGCTAGAAAACAAAACAATATTGCAAAAATGCACAAATCAGAATTTCCAGTTGTGCAAAATGACAAGTTCATGTATAATTCTGCTAATAGAACATTTTATAAATTATACTATTATTGAGAGTTTTAAAAGTAAATATGTGTATACTGAATTGATTATTAATATTAACATATTGATATTAATAATAATTAATATCAAATTAATAATTAACAGAAGTTTGCTAACTCTTTCTCCAGAAAGGTAATTTCTGTTTTTATATTGTTCATTCAACTAAACCTTCTCATAGGCAACACTGTTCAGGGGAATATAGTGGCATATTCTATAATTAAATCCATGAGTGGGAATTGCTCACTCATCTTGTTAACATAAATTAATTCTACCAGCTCTTTGAAATTCATTCCATTGCATTCTGCTTTTCGGCATCTTCTTAAGCAATACCTATTCCAATAACAAATCATTTAAAGTCATAGATGTGACAGAATTAATTAGTACATATATTTCTGTGATTTCCTTATTGCCATACTCGCCATAATTTCTCAAATCTTCTCAAAATCCTAGACTCTAATTTGAATGTACAAGAGTTTGCCAATTGTGGACTTAAAACTTCTGTGCTGCGGTGAGTCTTCTGTTTCTGTGAAACTCTTAACTCCCCTTATTGAAATACTGGAGGTACTTTATCAAAAGTATAATTGTAATATGGACCAGGTTTAAATTCTAGTTCTCAAGCCCTTGTATGCATCACTTCATAGGAATTCCTTGTACCCTAGATCTAAATCTAACTTTTGAAAAGTCAAACCATTTATTAAAAGGAAACATGATGTTTTCCATAAAAGAATTCCAATTTACATATTGTGACAAAATGACAACACAAAGTTGCAACAAACTCACTCTAATTGTCAGTAGAATCATTAGCCCAATGCTAACAAGAACAAATACACAAAGTAAGCATGTCAGTCTAATGTTCCTCTATTTCTCTATTGCATGCATCAATTCCCACTGCTCATGGCTTTTAACACTCATTGCCCACCAATTAATACTCAGAAATGCTATGGCCAACTGATTCACAACTACTCTGATAGTCAGTGGTCAACTTGCAAGTAGCAACTCGTCTGAACTCTAGGCTGGCTTTTGTGCTCCCTTTTATATTAGCAGGTCACAAAAGGAATGTTTGGTAAACTATCTCTTGGATTGAAGGAATGGAACTTGTAGAGGTCGGATCATCTAGATCTGGCAAAATCAGTCGGGAACACGAGGTACAACAATAAGGCACATACTTCTGGCTTCGTGACGTCAGCTTGTGGCCATCCATTAATGTTCCATTTTTTGCTCCTCTTGTGGCGACAAAACTGATGGAATGGGACGACCACACTTAATCCCTTTATGGTAGGCATTTGCTGCCACCGTAACATTATTGAGTTTACTGCCTCTCCCGATGAGAGCCATGATGACAAAAGCTTTAACATATCTTTTCCCTTGGCTCATTAAGTATTTATAGCATTTATTTTAATGCTTTGGAATTCTCTGATGACTGTTCAAGTTGTACCTATATATTCTGGTTAAAATAGCTGAAGCTTCACAAGTCCCAAACAGAACTCTTCTGCTTGACTATCAGAGTTAACTAATGGCCATGCAGTATACAGATATCTTCTTCAGGGTTTGGGCTTCAGCCTCTCGCATAACCCTGGGGGACCAGGATTTGCATTCAGAGTATCCTTCTCTTCGATCTGTTGCCTTCACTATGGCTTTTAAGTCACATCTACCTGTTGATTTTAATCACAGTAGCCTTCTCCTAGATACGTTGCCTTCATTATGGTTTCCGAGTTGTATATATGTGTAGTGTTTAACACCCGCTTTTACTACATACGGCACCGCAGGCGATATTTCCGAGTCGTGTCTACTCCTTGTGGTTCATCTTGGTTTCCCCTCACTTCTTACCTTCTAGTTGGTGGAACTAGGTCCCACCCTCATATTAGGCTGACTAGTTAATTGGGAACTAACACCCTGGATTGAACTCCTATCATAACAGAAGCCCCATCAGTAGCAATTGCGGAGCACTTGCTCTTGTCAGTGTCATGGCTATCTGAAGTTCCTACAACACATTAATGTGTATATCTCGCAGTACATCCTACTAACAGAGTTAAGTTATGCATGTATATTTTCACCTACAGCACTATTCTCACATTAATAATTCTAGTTTCTATCAGTAGACCCATCTATCATAACTGAATACCACCTGGCTTTTCCTGTTTTCAATAAAATTTCATCAGAGACTATTTTACATGCTGTATGCTCCATATTTTGAATACTATTTTAGCTTTCATAATTTGCATTTGATCAAAGAAAAACATCCTAAATGTATACAGTTGTTTTAAGACAGAAAATTTTCTTGTAGCAACATTTTCCTTTGTTATTGTGTAGATGATTTTCATAACACCTACTATACTTTTCTCAGCATTTTTATGAGATGCAGTCAAGGCTTTGACAAAATTTGATATGTCTAATGACTCTTGAACTGAATTCTTATGTTCTACTGAGATTTCATGCCTCCTATAAGGCTGGTTCACAACCATCTAGCAACATTAACTAGAATGAAGCAAGGCAGCTTTCAATATTTTGGTTCACAACAGCCCAGGAATAAGAACAGGAATGCATATTATATGTACAGCAAAGTGAAAAGTTGATACTGTGCATTGGGAATTCATTGATTAACATTTTTTTCCAGCTTGTGACTAAAGAGCTCTAGCAACTGTTACATAGTATGCCCACCTTGAATAATTTTTGCAGAAAAAGTCTAATATGCACAATATGAATATCATGTTGTGCTGGGAAATGAGAACAAAAAAGTTAAAACTTGGCCAAGTCTTCTTTGCCACTCTTACAGCCTGGGAAAGCTTCCTGTTGATTAATACTTCCATTTGAATACATATATTTAAACTTCTCTTTCTCATTCTCATTGCCATTACCATTTCAGGTGGTTATTAACAAGGCCTATCTTTGACAAGAAGATATTCTGCATGCAGAAGAAAAATAAAGTACATTTAGCGGTCATGGATTTACTCATATATAACTTAGAAGGTAGAATTGAAAATAAGATGTCCTTATAATACAACGAATGCAAGTTGTTTAATGCAGGAATAATTTAGAACTCCATTAACAAAATTAAGTTATTGATAGTTTGAACAGGGAGCATTATTTTTGTAGGGGAACATACACTAATTTGAATTAGTATAAATAATGATTTTGTAATCATTTGCATTGCTATCTATATTAAAATAACACTTTTAAACTGTGGAGTTCTCATATTCGTCATGAATGTTAATACTACAGCTTACTTGGTGATGGTATCAAACATTTCATAGTTCTTGCTCAAACTACACACAAATAATGGAATTTCTCCAAAATGCTCCACTTTGCACCACATTTTCCGCTGATTCTTTTATTTGTTATGCTTGCTTTAGAATGACACTTTTATTTCATTTGTCCATTTTTAATTTCACTGGGACTAGAACTTTGTTCCCCTTTTTTTTTCTTAAAACAAATTTATCCATCACTTTTTAAAAAACACACACATACACAGTGTAGGGACATTTCACTGGAATGAGTAAGCCTGCAGACCAGACCAGAAATGACTTCAGTAGCTGGGAGGGAAAGGTGCATATCATTTGTTTCTGCAACAGATTGTTCTTTCAGATTGTGTTTATAGCCTTTGTTTCTGTGGCATATTTTTGTTGAATTTTTGCCATGTTTTAAAGTTCATCGCATTCTTAAAAGTTCAAGTAGCAAAATCTGACAAAAGCTACTGTCACTTGAACTCTGCCATTGAAGTTATCTCTTTGTACAGTAGGATATACTAAGGGAAAAGAAGTTCACTACTAAATTGTTGGCTGATACCCAGTACTGTTGTCCCACAATAAGAAGACAAGCTAGAGGAATGTGCAACTTAATCACTTTTGCTGTCCCAATGGTGTTCATGCTCGTCTTTCCAGTATGACAAGGATGCTAGATTCGTTTAAAATATGCAAGTGTTGTCACATAACTCAATCATGCATAATACCTATCACTACAGTTACTGTAACAAACATTAGATCCGGCAGCATGGGTGACTCATGCACTCTCACACTCATTTCCTAGTAAACAGATCCATTAATAGAGCAGATAAACAGTTCAAACCCCTCTCCCCTTCATTCGTCTCTTGCTTTCTTGTCGTGGGTCTACAGTAGCTCAGACGGAATGAGTGTTGGTATGAGGAGTCAAAGCTTCATGTTTTGAATTATGACTGAGGCATTAATATTTTTCAAACCTAATTTATCTTTAAGTTTCAGGTCACATATGGTTTTAGAATGAATAACAATTTGTGAAAGTTCTGTATATAAACAGTGGAGATACATTTGAAGAGAAAATGAAGATTAGCCCTTATGACTTGACATAAGTTTTGAGTTTAAATTCAGAGAGTGCAAAGAAACAATGGAATTTATGTAGCTGATGCTGGTGGTGATTGTTGTTAGTCGCAAAAGTATACGAAAGTTAACAGAAGATTCTCAAAAATATTCACATGGGAAGGAACCTGAAATGTCTAATATTTTTACTGAAGAAGAAGCATCCAATACCACAAATGGCAAACACAGGAACTATCTGGGCTGAGAAAAACTTCATTACATTAAATTTTATTTTCATATGCTCTGTTCCATAGAACATAATTCTAAAAAGCACTTTCCATCTAGGAACCTGATTTTTTTAATATTTATTATTTTATATCATTTTTATCACAAAAACGTAAAGCAAACTGCGTCTTGTTATAACATATAAACCTGCAGTTGGTTGTTGTTACTCTTGTCTTTTGAAGCAATAATGTTGTCCTGAATTCCTGCTAGTTAACCCAAAATTAGGAAATGCAATAAACACACAATTTGTTATAGAGCCTTTGTTTGGATATAGGGCCATATTATGGCATTGCTTGCCCAGCACTGTGCTGCTTCTAGCCAGTTCTACCTCCGTTTTTGCTACACTCTTTATGCCAGCTAATTATTCGATGTAAAGTCTTTGTACAGAGGTTGATGTGTTATGAGACTCTTTCAGTATTATGCTGCCTAAATACCAGTAAGTGCCTATATGTACAGAATCTTCAGATCTGATTTCTATGTGACAAAAACTCTTGTAGAAATTCAAGATGATGATGTATAGGCAGATTCCCTGGGTCACAAAGATATGCTTCCTCGTCTAGTGAACAGATTTATGGAAATGTGATATATTGTTGATAAGAAGTTAAATATAAATCTTTGTTCTTATGGACGTCATTGAAGAAAAATTTAGAATGAAGTCCAGGGAAATATCTAAAAAAGTTTGTACAGGAACCAAGGCATTTGTAAACCTTGACTTGTAATGCCACAAAATTTTAAAATTAAGATGCTCTAAGATTACTGTAGTTGATGTGTGGCAGCACAAGGATATTATTTCCAACTTTGCCTACAAAAAATAAATTTGGCTAGAATTTGGTAAATATAAATTTGTGAGTCAGTGTTCTCAATAAAATTCATGAAATATTTCAAGAAACAAATTATATTGGTTAATTTTACATATATTTATGAATTTTAAAGTGTGTTCATGCAGCTGTACAGGGATTTAAATCATATTTTGGAGATATCCCTGAGGAACGAAAACCATGACCTTGATCCAGGTTCAAAATTATTAAAAGAGGGGATAAACAAAAATAAACTGACAACATGGGAGAACATCTTAATGTAGAAAAATAAGGACCCAGAAATGAACTTTAAAATCCTACTAGTCGATAATTTGACATAGAAATTCATGGTTCTACCACCTGAGAGAAGACAGCAGACGACAACAACAACAACAACAAATGATTCATCAAGATTTAGAATGGAAGCAACCTCCTTCCAAAACAAGTTCATCAAAAAATAAAAATGTAAGTGGCAGAGTGTTAAGAACCTACTGCAGATAGTTTTTTCAATCCCCATAGTTTACTCAAGCAATAAGATAACCACTGGCGCAACAGCCCTAAGAGGGCCAAGGTCCACCAACCTGACTGCTGGCCTCACGCCCACTTATGCACAGCAGAGATGGGCGATCACCCAACCAATACAGGGAAAAGATGTGATCAGCATTTCGGCATCCCCCAACCGGAATGTTGGTTTTCGTGACCAGGGCCGCTTACCTATTGTGAGCTCCTCACTTTCCTCACGACACTGAGTGGGCACTGGTCCTATACCCGGAACCTAAAATCCGTACCCCATGGATGGGATCGAACCCAGGCCGCTTTTCGTGACCAGGGACCAAGGCATGCTGCCTTAGCCGGCTACACCACAGGGCAGGACACTCAAAAAATAGTTTTTTAAAATCTTTGCTAATGAGCTAATCACTGTACTGCCTCCACCACCCCTGTCATCACTATCACTGCCACCAGCATTTGAGCTAACTGACACTTCAAACTCCAGCCACTGTTTTTGTCAGGATTTCAGTGAAAACTCTTCTGCCACAGGCATACACAAACTTCCTAGAAGGAGGAGGCCAGAGACCACAATCTACATATCTGGGTATTTAACTAGTATCAACACCAGCCATGAAAGCCTACAAACCTTGAAAGAAAAACTAATCTAAAAATATGATTTGCCATCGATCAGCCAAGTATTGTATGTAATATATATTTTATTTTCTAGTTAATCAAAACAAAATTGTGTAATATGTTGCCTTAAAGCTTAACACTCATCTTGCGTACAAATATCACCTTAGTAATCATGTCATTCCTTCATTAAATCACAATTAGTAGCACATACTAAGGAGTAAACAAATTGTTTCTGCAGACATAATACTAGCAAGCATTACATGGGAAAGAAACTGTGTGTGTGTGTGTGTGTGTGTGTGTGTGTGTGTGTGTGTGTGTGTGTGTGTGTGTGTGTGTGTGTGTGTGTGTGTGTGTGTGTGTGTGTGTGTGTGTGTGTGTGTGTGTGTGTGTGTGTGTGTGTGTGTGTGTGTGTGTGTGTGTGTGTGTGTGTGTGTGTGTGTGTGTGTGTGTGTGTGTGTGTGTGTGTGTGTGTGTGTGTGTGTGTGTGTGTGTGTGTGTGTGTGTGTGTGTGTGTGTGTGTGTGTGTGTGTGTGTGTGTGTGTGTGTGTGTGTGTGTGTGTGTGTGTGTGTGTGTGTGTGTGTGTGTGTGTGTGTGTGTGTGTGTGTGTGTGTGTGTGTGTGTGTGTGTGTGTGTGTGTGTGTGTGTGTGTGTGTGTGTGTGTGTGTGTGTGTGTGTGTGTGTGTGTGTGTGTGTGTGTGTGTGTGTGTGTGTGTGTGTGTGTGTGTGTGTGTGTGTGTGTGTGTGTGTGTGTGTGTGTGTGTGTGTGTGTGTGTGTGTGTGTGTGTGTGTGTGTGTGTGTGTGTGTGTGTGTGTGTGTGTGTGTGTGTGTGTGTGTGTGTGTGTGTGTGTGTGTGTGTGTGTGTGTGTGTGTGTGTGTGTGTGTGTGTGTGTGTGTGTGTGTGTGTGTGTGTGTGTGTGTGTGTGTGTGTGTGTGTGTGTGTGTGTGTGTGTGTGTGTGTGTGTGTGTGTGTGTGTGTGTGTGTGTGTGTGTGTGTGTGTGTGTGTGTGTGTGTGTGTGTGTGTGTGTGTGTGTGTGTGTGTGTGTGTGTGTGTGTGTGTGTGTGTGTGTGTGTGTGTGTGTGTGTGTGTGTGTGTGTGTGTGTGTGTGTGTGTGTGTGTGTGTGTGTGTGTGTGTGTGTGTGTGTGTGTGTGTGTGTGTGTGTGTGTGTGTGTGTGTGTGTGTGTGTGTGTGTGTGTGTGTGTGTGTGTGTGTGTGTGTGTGTGTGTGTGTGTGTGTGTGTGTGTGTGTGTGTGTGTGTGTGTGTGTGTGTGTGTGTGTGTGTGTGTGTGTGTGTGTGTGTGTGTGTGTGTGTGTGTGTGTGTGTGTGTGTGTGTGTGTGTGTGTGTGTGTGTGTGTGTGTGTGTGTGTGTGTGTGTGTGTGTGTGTGTGTGTGTGTGTGTGTGTGTGTGTGTGTGTGTGTGTGTGTGTGTGTGTGTGTGTGTGTGTGTGTGTGTTGTGTGTGTGTGTGTGTGTGTGTGTGTGTGTGTGTGTGTGTGTGTGTGTGTGTGTGTGTGTGTGTGTGTGTGTGTGTGTGTGTGTGTGTGTGTGTGTGTGTGTGTGTGTGTGTGTGTGTGTGTGTGTGTGTGTGTGTGTGTGTGTGTGTGTGTGTGTGTGTGTGTGTGTGTGTGTGTGTGTGTGTGTGTGTGTGTGTGTGTGTGTGTGTGTGTGTGTGTGTGTGTGTGTGTGTGTGTGTGTGTGTGTGTGTGTGTGTGTGTGTGTGTGTGTGTGTGTGTGTGTGTGTGTGTGTGTGTGTGTGTGTGTGTGTGTGTGTGTGTGTGTGTGTGTGTGTGTGTGTGTGTGTGTGTGTGTGTGTGTGTGTGTGTGTGTGTGTGTGTGTGTGTGTGTGTGTGTGTGTGTGTGTGTGTGTGTGTGTGTGTGTGTGTGTGTGTGTGTGTGTGTGTGTGTGTGTGTGTGTGTGTGTGTGTGTGTGTGTGTGTGTGTGTGTGTGTGTGTGTGTGTGTGTGTGTGTGTGTGTGTGTGTGTGTGTGTGTGTGTGTGTGTGTGTGTGTGTGTGTGTGTGTGTGTGTGTGTGTGTGTGTGTGTGTGTGTGTGTGTGTGTGTGTGTGTGTGTGTGTGTGTGTGTGTGTGTGTGTGTGTGTGTGTGTGTGTGTGTGTGTGTGTGTGTGTGTGTGTGTGTGTGTGTGTGTGTGTGTGTGTGTGTGTGTGTGTGTGTGTGTGTGTGTGTGTGTGTGTGTGTGTGTGTGTGTGTGTGTGTGTGTGTGTGTGTGTGTGTGTGTGTGTGTGTGTGTGTGTGTGTGTGTGTGTGTGTGTGTGTGTGTGTGTGTGTGTGTGTGTGTGTGTGTGTGTGTGTGTGTGTGTGTGTGTGTGTGTGTGTGTGTGTGTGTGTGTGTGTGTGTGTGTGTGTGTGTGTGTGTGTGTGTGTGTGTGTGTGTGTGTGTGTGTGTGTGTGTGTGTGTGTGTGTGTGTGTGTGTGTGTGTGTGTGTGTGTGTGTGTGTGTGTGTGTGTGTGTGTGTGTGTGTGTGTGTGTGTGTGTGTGTGTGTGTGTGTGTGTGTGTGTGTGTGTGTGTGTGTGTGTGTGTGTGTGTGTGTGTGTGTGTGTGTGTGTGTGTGTGTGTGTGTGTGTGTGTGTGTGTGTGTGTGTGTGTGTGTGTGTGTGTGTGTGTGTGTGTGTGTGTGTGTGTGTGTGTGTGTGTGTGTGTGTGTGTGTGTGTGTGTGTGTGTGTGTGTGGAATAACTTTGCAGTAAACACGTATCTTCCAATTAAAAAAAAAAGCTAAAGCAAATATACCAATGTCACAAGACTTCTTGCTCTAAAATATTCTCAAACTACATATTTCTTTATTAGCAAAACAATTTTTTAATACTGGCATGGTATATTACTTCTGAATCATTTGTAAACATATTGTTTAAACATATAAATTGTGCTTCATGGTTAATGATTTAATGAGAAGTCGGCTAACATTCTCTATATTATCAACCAAGGTAATAGGATAGCAGAGAATTGGTGAATAATTTAACTAACACTTGACTGATTGTCACTATTAAACATTGCTGCACCTCATAAATCATACATTTCTGTACTTTGAAATTTGTTGATGTACCATATCTAGTTCATCAGGGGATCATTACTTGTCAGATCACTTAGGCTCTAGATCTTGATGTGTCCCATGTTTTATATATATAAAATAAGGATATAAAATGTTAGATTTTTCACTGTTGGTTTTCTTGCCATTATTCTTAAACTGCAATAAGCATAAAGCATGCTCACATTTACAATCAGCAATCACAGTTTTTAAAATAGTTTTTGTATATTGATTCAAAGAAAACTAACCATTGAGAAAAATCTAAGATTTTCAATTTTTTGCTTAATTTTGTACATACAACTGAGGAGCAAAAAGGTCAATGAAATCTAAAAACATCAATGTTAACAATTTTCTTATGTGGGTGTCATGTCTAATGAACCTTAACACTTCTCAAACTTAATCTTACTCTTTGTGCTAAGTCATCCTTCATGTGTGGTTTTAATGAGACTCCTTCAATTTCTGTTTTTAGAAGACCTTTTCTATCTTCAGGTTTTTGTTTATATAGGTATAGAAGTTAGCTCTACAATTAATACTTCACCAATCTAGTGACCAGAATCAGGACTCAACTGGTGTTCCACTGAAATATATTCTACCTCTATTAGACCACCTCTTATTTTTAGAGAAAATACCTGGTCAGTCAAATGAAAACATTTGAGTTAAATGTAAAAGAAACTAGAATGAGTTTTTACTTTGATGCCTAAATTCAACACAACCAAAGTAACAGACGAAAGAACTTTAAAAAATAAGCAAATAATAAAACTGAACAGGCATCTCAGGTCTTCATTTCATTGGTAGTTTTAATTTACACTTAAGTTTTGTTCCTTGAGATAAAGATGTTTTGCTAGTTAAATTTTCATACAGATTTCTCCTGAGCTTAAAAATGTCAACATTGTTTTTATCTCAGGATTAATAGTGCAGAATCATGAAAGCTCTACAGGTTTCTCTTAATTGTTTGAACTTCATGCACCTCTGAGGCATTTTTAAGTTCGCTTACCTTCCTTTGGAATACTCTCACAATAAGTTTCACCTTTATAGTTCCAAAATTCTGTCAGCAATATTATTATGAAGAAAAATTGCATACTATCTGAAAATTTCTGACATATTCAGAGACTTTAAATTTATTTTCTGCCCAAAAGTAATTTGTAAATTTCTTACATTGCCTTAAGTCTTCTGAGTTTTAGTGGTGGACTCTTTTGTAATACTTAGTTTATTAAGTTGAAGCCTTTTCTGAGGTTTACTCACCACCTCTAGTTATACAATTTCAATCTTTGTTAAGGCTGTGTAAATTTACTATTGCACTTCTAATACATTTTGGAGTCCTCTTTTCTATTTTACTTACATACAGAATTTTGTGATGTGGATGCGATTCCTTGAGAGCCCTTAATGATTTCTGTTAAGAGAGAAGAAATGAAAACTATATTTATAGTCCAGTGCATGCATGGGGAACAAGTCTCTTTTTCATGGCTTACTACTGCAACTGCGTTGTATATATAAGCATGTTCACCTTAATAGACTATTCCTTCTAATCTAATAAAGATTACCCTGCAATTGGAAATATTCTGACAGTGAAATTCTATAAACAAAGTTTGTATTCGTATAAACTTTACATGAAAAATTGTATTACTAATCTTTTCGGCACAAATAGCCAACAACTTTACACATAAAAAATAATGTCTTATGTTTCTGTAGTTTCATATGCACATGATACTTGCAAATATAATTGCTGAGGAAAAAAGTTTCAATTGCATTTTGTTAATCTTTGTTGGTTCTTACTTGTATAAGGAGCATTCAAAAAGAAATGGGCTGGAAGCATATGAACAGAAACCAGTATCTGTATGTTAGAACTATTGGCCCTGTCTGTTGAGACACTTGTCCCAGTGTGACATAAGGTGGTGAATGGCTGTCTCATAAAATTCCTGAGCCTGGATAGTGAACCAGTTTCACACGCATAGCTTGACGTCGTCCGAGGTGAATTGTTTGCCCCCTTAGAGCCGTTTTAGGGAACCAAACATGACACAATCACAGGGAGAGAGAGAGAGAGAGAGAGAGAGAGAGAGAGAGAGAGAGAGAGAGAGAGAGAGAGAGAGAGAGAGAGAGAGAGAGAGAGAGAGAGAGAGAGAGAGAGAGAGATCTGGACTGTATGGAGGGTGGCTGAGAACCTCCCATTTAAATTTCTGCCAGACTGCTGCAATTGTGTTGGCCATATGAGGCTGTGCATTGTTGTGGAACAGAATGACCCCATGGCTGAGATTGCCTGATTGTTTTGATTTGATTGCTTGGTGAAGGGTAGTCAAGGTTTGCGAGTAACGCTGGGGATTCACTGTTGTCCCATGCTGCAGGAAGTATATCGAAGGGGGCCATCTTGACCAAAGAAGAACGTCAGCATAACCTTTCCTGCACTCGTGTGGATGGTCTTGGATTTTTTTTGGTGGTAGTAATCTTGGATGCTTCCACTGGAGACTTCGTCATTTTTATTCTGGTTCAAAGAGATGACACCAAGACTCATCTCCAGCCACCACTTGTGCCAGGAACTCATTCCCTTCCCTAGCATAACACTGCAGATGACCAAGACAGTGGGCCATTCGACATGCTTTCTGGTGTGGTTGAAGACTGTGGGGCCCCATTGGGTGCACACTTTGTGCAAGTGCAGTTGTTCCTTCATGATGGTGTGAACACTTCCAACCTTCAGTCCAATCTCGGCATCTATGGCTTTCACTGTTTGGTGGTCCTGGGTAATGAGTGCATAAACGAGCTGGATGTGTCATCGGTAATGCAGTGTGGTGCTCAAAACCATGCACTATCAGCTAATGATACCCTTCCCTCCTTGAAGTGCTTGTGGCATGCCTTGACCCTTGCAAGGACATGCAGTGTTCACCGTAACTTGTGACATTTGTTGATGAATGTCCATTCCCCCTTCCCTTCTGCTGTCAGAAAACACCTCTTTGCTCTTCATTTGTCGGCTTCATTTCACTGTTTGTAATGCAAATGACAGCGTTGGATGATTGATGCATGCTTCTTCTAGCTGTGCATAGTCATGTGACTTGCATATGTGTCCTCTAGTGATGGGCTGTGAACTTCCATGCTTTTGTCGGAATCACGCTTGTTACACATAACACAATATTACCATCCTGTCACTGGCTTATGCATTCCTGATCACTGCTCCTTTCTTTTTGAACACCCCTTATATGTGCAAACAACACTTTTGTCCTGCTTCATATTGTTAATATTTGACATTAAAATAATGATTTTAATACTATTTAAATTATGTGCATCACAAATTCACAAAAAGTATGAAGGAAACATTTTGATTAGTTTTGCAGAAAATGTTTTAATTTGACTTTCCTACACAAGAGATTTATACCAGGATTATCAACCATTCAAGCTGTGCCTTATATTTCAGCAAACAGCTTGAGAGCTATAAGGTAGTTAGAACATAAATATTAAAAGTAGAAGCATTATTAACAGTGAAGTATTCTTCATATTTAAGTTTGAATTTATGAGTCACTATGTTTACACTCAGTCTTCACTTGTTGTATAATTGAAACGTTTTCAAGATCATTCGATCTCATCATCAGCTGTTTGGTGACTAAATGAACCTCCCTCTTCTTCCACTGCTACGGAGCTCCGATCACTCTGCCATCTGGTGTCAGTGGCACTAAGTTTTAATACTTCATTTAATGCCGGGATTTCAAAATTTATAACTTTATCACGGTTTTTGTTTATGAATTTTTTTTCCCAAATATCCAATTCTATGGGTGTACTTAAAGATTTTAACAGTTTAATGTTGTGGCCAATGTTGTGGTTTTCTGTCCAAAAATGGTGTGAAACTGCAGATTTTTCTGTTTGTTTCAACTTAATGTTCCTCTGGTGTTCTTTTTGCCTGGTTAACATGTTTCTCTTAGTTTTTCCTATGTAGCTTTTTTCACAGGTTTCACAATTAATCTGATAAATTCCTGATTTCAAATTGTTGGGGATTGTATTTTTCAGTGGTTTATTTAGCAGGTTCCTCAGACTGAATTTGTTTTGGGGTGCTAGTTTTAAGTTTAGTCTTTTGAAAATTCGTTCAAATTTTCTAAAAGCCCATGGATGGTAGGTGAATTTTCTATATTGCCACTTTGTGTTATTAAGTGGTGTAAGAGTGGTATTTTTTGATCTTATCTTCAGTTTTTCTTTCCTCTTCATCATTGAAATATGATGAAGGAATATGATGAAGAGGAAAGAAAAACTGAAGATAAGATCAAAAAATACCACTCTTACACCACTTAATAACACAAAGTGGCAATATAGAAAATTCACCTACCATCCATGGGCTTTTAGAAAATTTGAACGAATCTTCAAAAGACTAAACTTAAAACTAGCACCCCAAAACAAATTCAGTCTGAGGAACCTGCTAAATAAACCACTGAAAAATACAATCCCCAACAATTTGAAATCAGGAATTTATCAGATTAATTGTGAAACCTGTGAAAAAAGCTACATAGGAAAAACTAAGAGAAACATGTTAACCAGGCAAAAAGAACACCAGAGGAACATTAAGTTGAAACAAACAGAAAAATCTGCAGTTTCACACCATTTTTGGACAGAAAACCACAACATTGGCCACAACATTAAACTGTTAAAATCTTTAAGTACACCCATAGAATTGGATATTTGGGAAAAAATTTTCATAAACAAAAACCGTGATAAAGTTATAAATTTTGAAATCCCGGCATTAAATGAAGTATTAAAACTTAGTGCCACTGACACCAGATGGCAGAGTGATCGGAGCTCCGTAGCAGTGGAAGAAGAGGGAGGTTCATTTAGTCACCAAACAGCTGATGATGAGATCGAATGATCTTGAAAACGTTTCAATTATACAACAACAAGTAAGTGAAGACTGAGTGTAAACATAGTGACTCATAAATTCAAACTTAAATAAGTTAGAACATAGTTCGTTACAGGGTTGATAGTACATTGCTTTGTACTGTTACAGTAGTTGAAAACACTAATTTACATAGATATTACAGGTTCATAGAGAACTGTTGACTATTTCCAAGTGTAACTAAACTTAGGATTAGTCTAGGAATACCAAATATTACCTCACCAAACTGAAAAGGTGATTAAGACACACAAACAACAGTTTAAATACAGTAAAACTGCTGCATGATGAAGAAAATTAATGAACAAATTTTCTAAAATCACACCTTTTTATTTTTAAAAGGTTAACTCATTGGTAAGCAAGCCATGAATTTGTTGCTAAGAAAACATTCTTAGTGGTAACGGATAACTCTCTCTAAACATTTATAATTACTTCAATTAATTTTATTCACTTACTTCCACAATTAAACTTTTTATTTCTTTCTGACCTTGATTGAAGCAAGTTTAGCCAATTAATTTAATGTTTCGAGATTTAACTGTATTGGAACACCACAGTGAAGCGAAAAATTATTCATTTTTAGATGAGTCGTATTTATTACACATCTGCTTCACTTTCGTACCTATTTTGAGGACATGTTTCGCAAATCATCGTTTGCATCTACGGCTCTTATGCGACTCTGGATCTAACTTTCGCATAAGAGCCGTAGATGCAAACGATGATTTGCGAAACATGCCCTCAAAATAGGTACGAAAGTGAAGCAGATGTGTAATAAATACGACTCATCTAAAAATTAATAATTTAATGTTTATTCCTTTTATACACGGTCTGGCAGAGCAATGGGTGATTTTACATTATGCTTTTTCTTTTATAACTCATTCAATAATATAAAAATTGCATGCACATTCTGTTACTATTGTTATTTTTCAATACACTTTGATGAGTGGACAGGTCAGCAACATGCTTTTACAGTAAAACTTTGTTTTAATAAAAAAGATAGTTATGAGGCTGCTAAGTGACAGTTGTCATTTTATATAGGATACCATTATCCCTTTCACTCTATATCACTTGCTCATTAGCATGAGGACCAGATGTACCTACACCAGAGAATGTTGCTATGCTAAGCTATGCTAAGAATTGCTGTGAACAGAAGTTCAGTAAAAATCCACTTAGCAGTGAAGCATTCTGCTGCAATAGAAAAGACATGATGATGATGATGATGATGATGATGATGATGATGATGATGATGATGATGATGATGATGATGATGATGATGATGATGATGATGATGATGATGATGATGATTTATTCACCATTTAGTAATTACAATAGGCTTCGTCACATGTAATAGCTACCTTAAATCTAGAAGAATATTGCACTTAAATTTAAATTTTCATTCTCAAAGCTTCAGGTATTGCACCAATTAAAACTTGTGACTTTTTTTCATGAATGGCACTCTGTGAAGAGAGATTAAATCATATGAATGAAGATGAATCTATTGACATTTTATGGATTCTGTTGAATTACATTTTTATCTTTCAAGTTTTGAATAGAATTTAAGATACTAAAATTAGGTAAGTGAGTCAAGCTTGTATATACTTTTCTCCACTTACAAGTTTTTTATGAAGACTAGTTTCTGGGGACTTCTCCCCTATTGTCAGTTCTGTGGTTGACTGATGATGCATCCGGTGTCTGCATCTGGCTTGGTGTCGTGCTGCCATCTAATGTCCTGGTAAGTTTGATGACGTCATCTACCGCAGGAATTTCAAAATTCATCAAGAGGTCCTGTTTTTTCGTAATAAATATGTTTTCCCAAATCTGTAGTTCCAGAGGTTTCTTTGCCTGTTTGATCAGTTCTATTTCTTGTTTTATGTTGTGATTCTCAGACCAAAAGTGATGTGCTATGGCCGACTTGTCCATTTGTTTGAATTTAATATTTCTGAAGTGTTGTTTCATTCTTGTTCCTAGATTCCTTTAGGTCTTACCAATGTATATCTTGTCACAATCCTGGCAACTCATTTGGTAAATGCCTGATAATTGATAATTACATCACCAAAAGTGATGTGCTATGGCCGACTTGTCCATTTGTTTGAATTTAATATTTCTGAAGTGTTGTTTCATTCTTGTTCCTAGATTCCTTTAGGTCTTACCAATGTATATCTTGTCACAATCCTGGCAACTCATTTGGTAAATGCCTGATAATTGATAATTGGTAAGACCAAAAGGAATCTAGGAACAAGAATGAAAGAACACTTCAGAAATATTAAATTCAAACAAATGGACAAGTCGGCCGTAGCACATCACTTTTGGTCTGAGAATCACAACATAAAACAAGAAATAGAACTGATCAAACAGGCAAAGAAACTTCTGGAACCACAGATTTGGGAAAACATATTTATTACGAAAAAACAGGACCTCTTGATAAATTTTTAAATTCCCGCGGTAGATGACGTCATCAAACTTACCAGGACATTAGATGGCAGCACGACACCAAGCCAGATGCAGACACCAGATGCATCATCAGTCAACCACAGAACTGACGATAGGGGAGAAGTCCCCAGAAACTAGTCTTCATAAAGAACTTGTAAGTTGGGAAAAGTATATACAAGGTTGACTCACTTGCCTAATTTTAGTAACAATGGCACTCCACTTTCTGAAATACTTCTTTTTATTTTATAGAATTTAAGATATTGATCTCATAATAGTCCTCTTTAACTACACAAGAAATCATCTCACAGTGAGAAAGAAACCATTTGGTATGCCATGTTATCTTTTGGGATAATTGGCCCTTTCCTTTTGATGGATGAGGAAAAGCTATGACCATGACATCAGCCAGGTACATGAACATGATTGAAAGCTTTCCTACTAGTGAAATTACACTGCTTCCTTATGTTTTTCTGGTTTCAACAAGATGAAGCCACTGGCAACACAGCGATAGCCTCCATGAATGCCCTGAAGAGACTTTTCCCAAATCATCTCCATTAGAGAGACATCGGCCAGAAAAATCCCCCCCCCCCTCCGATTTGGCTGTGTGCAATTTCTTCTTATGGGATACTTGAAAAGTGATCTCTTTAAGGACTGCCTGCAAAATATTGAAAGACTAAAGGCTAGTATTTGTCTTAAAATTGTCAATGTTCTACCAGACATGTTGTGTCATTGTGGGCACAACTTGTATCTGAGGTTCCAAGAGTGTCCATGAGTGAATGGTCGCTACTAGAAAGATTTTATTTTCAAGTAGCAAACAGAATATGTTTTGGTTAAGAACCACATATTATGATTATGAGAAAATGTTGTATAGAATAAACATAATTTTAAATTGCCCATTCTTCTGCCAGAAACAATATTTTCTGTCCAAAAAGACCATCCATAGTGCACTTATTAAAATATTCTTCCAACATTAATTAATTTTCTCTTAGCTCTTTTACATCCTTATTCTTATTTGTTGGTGGTTTTCAAAGAGACTTATTAAGTTTTTATTGGATAATTTCTCTGTAATTTCATATGAAGCAATCGCAAGCAAAATATTCTCCTGTGTGCCAAAAATGTTCTGTATAAGAATAACTAAATAGTTCAATTTTGAAGTTTTGTGTAGTGCAGATACAGTAGTCAATTTTGTTTCCTTTCTTCTTTTCAAAGTGCATTTCTGTTTTTTTGGTATCCTTTGTTAAAACAATATGGATTTAGTTTACTTAGCAAAATTACAAATTCAATAGCTACTTTGCCCGCCTCTGTAGCATAGATGGTAGCGTGTCTGCCTCACATTCAAGAGGTCCCGAGTTTGAATCTCGGTCAGGGCGAGTTATCTGGATAAGGTTTTTTCCGGAGTTTTCCCTTATCCTGATAGAGAAATATCAGGTATCTCTGAGCTCCATGGACCCTGGACTCATTTGAGCATCATTTCATCCATTTCATTCATCGTCCGAGATGACTTAACATTGGAGGACGTAAATTACAACAACAAAAAGTAGCTGCCATGTTTTAAACTTTTGTTTTTTTGACTCGAACAGTTCTTATTAATATGTTATTGACATCACTTTAATTATAAATCATGATGATCTTCATTATGGCACAGATGATCTCATTTAAAGAACTGTTAGCAAACAATTATTAGATAAAACAAAAGTGTCAAAATAACAGACTTCTGTTCATTTAGCATCTTCCAATACAAACTTCACTTATTGTAACAAAGCTAAACTTAAAGGAAGACTTCCTCAGGAGTATGTTCTTAAATAAATAATACAACAGCTACTCCTATAATTCTGTCAAAGATTTTATTAATTTTCATGCATTAGCACTGACTTAAGCTTTCACCCGGGCCAACACTATACAAAGAATAACCATTTATGAAATTTTGTTTAATTTTATTTTTTTTATGAATACCTTAATTTTTATTTCCAAAACACATTCACAATTTTCAAAATAATTTATCAACACAGTTCTGTTATCATTTTATACTTAAATTATGAGAGAACATTTCCCTTTATTCCTTTTCCTATTTAATTTTGCCAGAATTTTAGCAACAAATTCATCTTGCCTTGTGTATGTACCTTTTTATACAGTGAATATACCAACATTTGCACACATCTGAGCCGGCACTGAAACAGTTGATTTGTCTAGATAAATGACAAGATTAAAAAGAAAATATACTTTAATTCTTTCAGTACTAAGTAAAAATTAAACATATCTCATTAATGCAACATGGGCAAATAAGAAGTAGAAAAACGCTCCAAAACTACAATGTGCATGAAAGCTCTTAAAGGTCTACTGCATTATACCTGCTGTATTATCTAAAGAAGTTTCAGCAAAATGCTAATGAAATGTACATTCTAAGGCTGCTTTAAGTATTCCTCCCAGAATAGTATAATAAAACTTGACATTCTTTAAAGTTAATGCATTTTCAAATTAATTTTTATCAAGCACATTCATACCCATTTTCTTGCCTTTTGTCATAATTATTTTATTTCCTTTACGTATACAGTGTTATATACACTATTAATTGTAATATGACTTTGAAACAGGTACATAAACAGAAATACTGTGATTTGTGCATTTTATATGATAAAAAATAAACACTTCTTAAAAATACGAGGGCTGTTCAATAAAGAATGGTTACAATTTTTTTTGACAATGTACCTTTACTCATCCTCATAATTTTGATGGTCTTTCTCAAAAGTCTCCCCTGAATGCGATGCACTTGTCCCAGTGTTTCTGCCAGTCTTCAAAGATATGCTGGAAACCATTTTTTGAGAGATCCTTCAAAATTGCCTCTGCAGCCTTCACCACTGCTTCTGATGATGGATAATGCCTCCCACGAAGGTGTTTCTTCAAGTTAGGGAATAGAAAAAAAGTCACATGGGGCTAAATCCGGACTATAGAGAGGGTGAGGGATGCACTTCACATTGATTTTTGCAAGATATTCAGCAACAACATTGGCAATATGCGGCCGCACTTTATCACAGTGCAGCATCCAGCCTGCTTCACAGAAATGTGATCTTTTGCACCTGATATGGACTTGCAATGTTTTCAGGACATCCCTGTAGTATTGTCCAGTTACTGATGTGTGTGCAGGTACAACATGCTAATAAACCATTCCACGAATATCAAAGAATGAGATGACCATAGCTTTCCCAGCAGAAGCAACCACTTTTGCTTTTTTGGGGGTTGGTGATGAAGGAGATTTCCACACTGAGCTTTGCTGTTTCCTCTCAGGATCAAAATGATGTAGCCAAGTTTCATCAGCAGTGATTACGTTTGAAAGAAACTCTGTATCTTCCTCTAACATCAACTTTAACTGCATGTTACCTCCATTGCAGCGGTAGGCGATACTGAACATGTTTGAACTTGCCTGGTTCTCTCAGACGGGAACCAGGAGTACCAACAATGAAACTACTACAACATGTTTGTTTCACATTAAGCTAACAGAACATAAGATTGAATTTTAGTGCGAAAAATTATGACCGTAAAAAAATTATGATCAATCTTTATTGAACAGCCCTTGTAAATACCTTTGTTTGCCACCCATAAACTCAAGGATGCTTACTGCTTTCTTTCACGTTACTACATACAATAGAATGCCTCATAACTGGCATCCAAATAACTAGCAATACCAAAGCAACAGTACTCTCAAAAGTTGCAATTTGTAATATGCTTTCTTGCAGCAATAATATGGAGCCTCTCCCCAAATTAATAGTGCTGCTGCTAGCTCAGGGTCCTCTACTGCTCAAATTAACAGGATGAGCCATTTGTTTGTGGAAGAATACCTGGTTATTTATGGCTTATTTTGAAAATGAATGTGCTTACCATGTATATAGAAATTTGTTAAAAAATGTCCTAAATTTATACCACCTTCAAGAAAACTCACTACTTGTGACCATGAAGATAAAGTTTCGAGTTTGATTACAGAGAGATGTTACATGACAAATTAAACTGATAAAACTGTTTCCATTTTAAAGTGATTTTCTCAAAAATCTAAGATATTAACCAAATAAATGGCATATCTTTGTCTTATATAAGAAGTTGCACATCTCAGACGAAGCCAAAACTCTATTGCTATACATAAGTACAAGCTTGAGTGAAGCTGATCACTATGAGTGAATGAATTATCATATATATATATATATATATATATTTTTTTTAATTTTTAATAATAATATTTATTTGTACTTCCATATCTTACAATCTCAATTACAAGTTTTACAATTCTAATCTAGGTACAAATTTGTCAGCTGCTTACATTTCAGGCTGATAGTGGTGTTGACTCCCTGGCCGTTAACCTCTATCCTAGCCCTTATATGACCTTGACCTAATGTTCTGATTGTGTCTTCCATTTCTCTTTTGACTTTGTCAGCAAATTTCCCCACCTCCCTTAATCTGTTCTCTCTTTTCAACATAAGCATTTTTATTGTTACTATGAAAGCCCCTTTAATATCCCAGTTTTTATCCCATATTAGTTTCCTCAAGTTTTCAATTTCTTTACACTCCGCTACATAATGTTCTAAACTTATTTTCTTTCCATATAGAATTCACTCCTTTGGTGAACCCCCTCTCAATATGGCTCCTGTTCTTAACCAAGCTAAACGCTCCCTCATATGTCACATATGTCTATATATGTTTCCCTTTCCCATTCTGTCTTTATTTTCAGGTATACATTTAGTGATTTCTTACTTACCAGATTTCCCCACGTCACTTGTCTGTCAATGTCCTCTATCCTATTCTTAATAATTGTCCAAAAACCTTTTACATTTCTTTCACTCTCATGCCAGATATCCCCCATCCCTATTTTAGCCAGCATTCTCTCTAGCTCTGCCCACCAATTGTCGTTACATGTTGAATTCTTCTGATGTTCTAGACAGATCTTTAATGTATTATCCTTTTTTACACAGCTATACCAATATTTTAAACATCTTTCTTAACTAAGGGTGCCGGGGTAGCGCGGTGGTTTCGTTCGCGGCTCCCGTTCTAAGGGTCCCGAGTTCGATTCCCGGCTCTGGGGTTGGCGATTTTAAGTCGGCCCTATCCACGCCTTCACCTCTGTCTAGCACACGTGAAGTATCCCCTATGCCCAACGTGGTTCGGAGTCCACAGTAAAAACTGTAGGTCCTCTCACCTCACCACCATCTTCACTATCACCCTATCATCGGAGGTAATGGACACCGCCCTCTGGGTGCCTCCACCTGAGAAATGGGTCCGGTCATCACTTGGTGGGGTGAGGTTACCCCGAA
The DNA here is from genome assembly GCA_030765055.1 of Mantis religiosa. NCBI lineage: Eukaryota > Metazoa > Arthropoda > Insecta > Mantodea > Mantidae > Mantis > Mantis religiosa. The sequence goes on from CM060948.1 coordinate 177,488,846, forward strand.
GGCCAAGGTTGCCATGTGGGGAGTGTTAGTAACTAACTAACTCTTTCTTAACTATCCCACTCCTGCAAGGTCTTCCAAGTTCCACTCTAGCTACTCCATTTGGCGTTGACTTATTCAAACCCAGTATCTCTTTACAGAAATGTTCATATGTGTGTTCAACATGATTTCTTACCTCACTGGCCCCCCACAACTCCACACCATATGTCATTTTTTATTCTACTATTGCTTCATAGATTCTTTCATGCCACTTTACTGACATATCTGGTAATTTGTATTTACAGCTCCTTACCCCAGACATCGCTATCTTCCCTTTCACTCTTATCTTTCTCCCATGTGCTCCCCAGCCTCCATTGTAGCACAGTCTCATCCCTAATTAGTCAAACTCCTTTACCACCTCCATTTTTTGGTCATTTAGATACCACTTTTCATCTTTTCTTAACTTATCACCCTTCTTAAACACTACTATTTTTGACTTGCTTATATTGATTCTTATCCCCCATTCTTTACAGTAGCTGCTAATTTCATTTATTGCTCTCTGTAATCCTATCACTGTTATAATTTTTTGTCCATAAAAGAAATTTGTTTATACAAAGGACTTCACTATAACCCACACACATTACAGGGAGTTAAAAGTAATGTCGAGCAAGAAATTATAACTTTTGTTGCTGAGAGAGAATAATTACAGGACTACACAGCTGAAAGATTAACTGAAACTTATAAAAGTTTGTAATATTTTATGTATTATATAGTAAATTTTTGGCTAATTGATCAAAAGGATACTACCAATGAACTTAATATACTACAGTTTATACACACTGCAACATACAACATAATAGTTGTCCAAATATGCATTGATTACTTAGTACCTTTGGTAAAATCTAATTTTCTTTTCAGTTAAGAGATTTTACTTTATTATAAACCATTTCCAAAAGTGCTTCACTTAAGCAGCATATTGCTGAAAATTCACCCAGCTTTGTTCCATCAGAATTTGGTTCAAAATTTAGGAGGAGGCTTTAAAAAGTGTTGCTTTCTACATAACAGGGAAATACATTTCTTGTTTAAACTTACATACCAAAAATGAATGGTGTTCAATGAAATGCAGATAAGTTGGACACAAATTGTGTTACTGGTACAGGGAGAAGCACAAACACCTTTTGCTTATCTTTCACATATAAATATACTTATCTGAGATATTGAACATTGAAGTTGGTATCCTAGTTCTGATATAACAATTTATCCATAAACCTCGACAAAGGAATTATAGTTTGTTTAATTTTCTTGTAAATTCACATGTGCTTGTAGGTTCAAAAGTTACCCTCTTAGTGCAAGTTTCAGATATAAATTAAGAAACAAATTTAAAAGTGTAAGGAAAATGTGTGCAATAAGTACCAATAAGTATGTCACTGAAGTGCCATGATTTAAAGTAACTGAAAGAATTCTTGACTTAGATAAGAAGCGTTAGAATGTTTTAAGTGTGGGTGAATGGCTGAATGAATGAGTGAAAGAATTAAGAAAGTCAATGGATTTAAAGCATAAGTGTTCATCCTCAAATTGCTGACCTAGGCTGCATACCAATGTGTTGGTTCCCCTGATTTGCTATGGTAAGTGGTATTACTTCTCTCTTACCAGCTCTCCTGTTGTCTGTCTTTCATGCTCATGAGCATGTTAGTTGGAAGTCTGTGTTGCATGTTGATGAAGCTCATTAAAACTGTGTTAGGCAGTGTTTGTGCACATTGTATTGTGATTGAAACCATCTTAAAATAAACAGCTGACAGTAAAATTCATAAGTTTTGTTTTTGTAGCTAACAAAACTGTTAAACTGAGTAACGAACAAAATGAATACTTAATGTAAAATATGTGCCAGCAGTACATATAATGCAAAGTGTGCAGTAAGTGATATGAAAGCAAAGTTCAGTGTTGTGAATTTCTGTCAGCAAGCTTTATTTGTAAAATGGTGGAACGATTATGCTCTTGAGTAAATGTTATTAGATTAGCTGAGCTTTGGGAATGTGAAAACATTTCCTTTTGCAACTTAGTAAAGGACAGTATACATAGCTTTTAGTGGATCATACTTGGATTTCACACAGAAAGTTCATGTTATATTGTGTCAATAATTAAAATATTTGATCTAGCAAATTAAGTCTAATTTCTTAGTTTTGACTAACTAATGGATCTGTAATCTCTTCCATTAGGGAAGGGAATCTACAGTGCTTTAATAGTCATAAAAGCTTGAATTGTAGTTCATAGGATAGGAATTTCCTGTAGGCATAACTTTATGCACATATTTTAAATAAATAATTAAAAATAATATTTATAAACATGAAAAGTAGACCTCTTTGCTGTGTCTAAATATAGTTTAAATGTTTACATGAAGATATGGCACTTTATACCTTTAATTATATTTCAGTGTTCATTTTATGCATAATTATTGAAAGGAGTAACTTGTATCTTTAAAAAGCTCTGGGCCTAGCCACCATTCATCAAAGGTACTTTGCTCTTTCTAGATCAGGGATTCAGTCAGTTTATGAATCTATATACTGTTGACAACTAAACAATGCACAAGCAATTTTTATAGAACAATTTATTAATTCTGAAGGCAATTAAATTCATAGATGGACCAACATTCAGTTTGAAAAATCAAGGGAACAATTTCTGATATTTCTTACACCATAATTTTAATTACAAAAATGCATTTTTTTTAATTGGTACCTAATTTACATGTTAATGTAGAGCATCTATTTATCTCATATCGTTAGAGTTTTGCATTCCTTAGCAATCCTCTTTTATTTAGAAGGTTTTGTATGCACTACCTGCATTTTGAGAATATATTATTAAGGCATGTCTTCACAAGAAGAGGCATTTATGCCTGTAGAGATTTATTTGAAATTAAGCTACTGGTGATTAAAGATTACCTTCTTACTTTTTATTTTTAGCATGTATTTAGCTTTATAAAATTCAACAGCACCTTCATTTAACTGTGGAGTTGAATTTGATAAAGACAACAAATATGTTCAGTAAAGTAAGAGAAGCTGCAAATAAAATTTATCTTTTTTTCTAAGCTAGTTATTCTTTTAAATAATACAAATATATAGAATGCTTCAATATTTATAACAAGATTAATTAATATCCATTCAGAATCTGCTTTTCTCCTCTTTGTTGTGTTGTAACTGCAGTTGTATGTGCTATTAAGTGGCAAAAATGTGTAAAATTATCGACATGCTTGTATTTTTAGATAAAAATTAGTTAATGAGAAAGTGTATTCTTGATTCTAGAATAGCTCTGTCAGTTAATCTTGTTATTCAAATATTTTCCCAAGGGTGATGTTTCAAACACTAAATAAATGAAGTACAAATCTCCTACAAATGATGATTTATTAACTACAGCTGTTGAAAAGCATTAGGTGCCAGTTATGTAATTGATATCATTTCTGTTGACACCTCTGACACATTTGTTATAAACTGACAAAACACTTAGGAGGAGGGGGGGGGGAGTTTAGAAATATGTCCTTTCCAGGAGCCTTCACTGTCAGGGTGGGGAAGGGGTAGCTGGAAGTTTGTGCATTATGTCAGTGTGTTTAGGACATGGCATAATTGTAATTCTGGCTAAACCATTTCATATCTGAGTTAAGTAATTTTGTTTCTATGAAGATACTAAATGCTCTTATAAAATTGATATAAATATAGTTTGTATTCATCATTTTCTCTAGAGCTTGAGAAGGCTACTGATTTTATTCACTTGCATAAGAATTTATTACAAAATATTAGGCTTTCATGCATTTCCTTTAACACATTGCAAATACTTGTTAAAACATTCTTATTACAAAAATTCTAGTATAGTCGAAAGTAGTTAAGATATATAAAGAACAATAATAATTATGTAGTTTCCGAAAATTGTTTTGAAATCACTAAACTGCCTTTTCATCAATTAAGGGAAGATTTAAAGCCCTACCCAACCAGTGTTAAATCAGCTAAATTGTTGACCCATTATCTCAAAAACTATCTAAGATACCAGATTGAAATTTCTACAGGATGTAGATGCAGACTTACAGATGCACTTTTGTACAATAAGTTATTCATTAAAAAATAATTAGTTTTAATTATGCCATCTTTTGATTTAAATTCAGCAGCAGTTATATATACATTGTGTAAATACTTAATCCATTTATTAAAACCACAGCAGATCCGCATCAGCACTTCATGTTTGTTTTCATCATTTATGTGTGTTTGGAGTAATTTAGTGGCAGTGGTATCCACATTCGTGGATAAAACCATTTTTAGTTTTTTCTTCTTCATGCTACGTCACATTTTGATCAAAAAATCAAAATGTAAGTAACACAGTGTAAAAAATTACTAAAAATAGTTTTATCAATTGTTTACATCATAGCACAAAAGTGAATCGAGAAGATATTGACACAGTGCTTCACTCACACTGTTTATTCACAGGACATGTTTCAAGAGCTTTTGCACTTATCAGCTGGTACTCGATTAGTGCAGATTGTAGTGGTTTCCTCTGCACTAATCGAGTACCAGCTGATAAGAGCAAAAGCTCTTGATCTTCTCGATTCACTTTTGTGCTAATTTGTGCTTCACTGTCCCTACGCTTCTTTCAAGTTTATACTTTGTGTTTACATCATCCTCAAATTTGATTATCTTCAGTAGCTTCTGAGAAGCCACCAGGAAAATTTGTTCACAGAAAAAGCTGCTCAAAACAAATGTGGAGAAAACAAACATGCAGATACTTACAAATAAAGAAACCACTTGAATTGACATATAACAGTTTCTTGAGAAAATTAAGTACCATGATCATAAATGGTAAATATTTGGAGACTTAAAGATCGCCTGCCTCGGTAGCACAGATGGTTGTATATCTGCTTCATGTTCAAGAGGTCCCAAGTTTGGATTTTGGTCAGGGTGAGTTATCTGTATAACATTTTTTTCATAGGTTTTCCATTATCGTGAAAGATAAATGTCAGGAAGCTCTAAGCTCATTGAACCCTAAGCTCATTTGAGTATCATTTCATCCATTTAATTCATCATCCAATATTACTAAATGTGCACAGAATTACTAAAATACGTACAAAAACATAGTGAACTCGTCATATGGGAGAGGATATACATAGAAAAACATAAAAACCAACTAATGAACTTTGAAATCCCGCTAGAAGAGAATCCCACTTTTCAGTTCATCACTAAATCAACAGATGGCAGCAACAACCCCAGAATTACCCACACCGCTGGATCTAGCGTCAGTCGCACAAGAGCCGTAGATGCAAGCGAAGATTTGCGAAACATGTCCTCAAAATAGGTACGAAAGTGAAGCAGATGTGTTAAAAAATGCGACTCATCTAAAATTTAATAAAAAAAACCTTGTTTGTTGGTCTGTTACTAGGACAATGAGGATGCACAAGATTTCTTGTTTTATTTGCATATGGGGATAGCAAGGTGTGAGACAAGCATTGTAAAACTGACTACTGGCCTGAGCAACAGCAACTGGAACCTGGATCAAAAAATGTTACTAATGTGCCCCTTGTTGATTATCAAAAAAAATTCTGCTCCCTCCCTCACACAACAAACTTGTCATGATGAAACAATTCATTAAAGCATGAATAAAGGTTGCCCTTGCTTCCAGTATTTAGACACAAAGCCTTAGATCTAGATCCATGGTTCAAATTCCGGCCATGGCATTGAATTTTTCAGTTTGTTGATCATGTCTTAATTTGAAGTAGTAGTCTAAAGTTAGGCACGGTTATTCTGCTACTCTTGGGTTAACTGCTAGTGCTTTAATTTTAGTGGGAATTGTAAGATGCGGAAAGAGTGTGATTATGTGCTAGTTTCCTCGTGTTGTCAGGCTGTTGTTGTTATTGTGTATGTGCCAACAATCTTTTGGCTAGTCTGCTGTTCTGGTGTAGCTGTGCCTCAATTTGTGTTCCTTTTTGGTGGCTATGTTGTCAGAGTATACTACTCCTAATGCAGTGGCCTGCTGTTTCTGTGCCCATAGGACATTGGAGGGAGGCCTTTATCTCCCATTTTGCCTTGGCTGTTGTTAGGGTATTGGAGGACTCTGTGGCAAGCTGTGACCTGAAATAACTACTGGAAGAGAGAGATTATTTTAGGAAATTTGTACAGAGAGGTCTGTCAGTCATGTAAAATGAAATGTAATATGTAGTGTTTAACACACACTTTTATTACATATGGCACCGCAGGCGGTGACACTGATGATACATGAGATGAAGATGGAATATCGTGGAATGAGATGGCAGGGGAAACCAGAGATCATAGACAAAACGTGCCCCAGCACTGTGTTGTCCATCACAAATCTCACTTTGCAGTCGCCTGGGATACAACCAGGGCTGCCTTAGTGAGAGCCAAGCGGTCTAAATACTCAGCCATGGTGCAACCATCACTCATGTGTGAGGAGACTGTCAAGGATATTCTGCATTTCTTCAGTGTTGTCTGTACATATGGTGGCTGATTACTGCTGGAGTCTTGTGTGTGACAAACCTACAAGAGAACATTCAAGAAAATCATATACACTAAAGTTTCATGAGAAAAGAAAAAGGAGTACAAGATAACATACATTTTAAAGTTCAGGTAGTTTGATGCTATTCTTCCTTTTCTTTAAAAATTGTATATGAGTATGTAACATTTTTGTAAATCTTATAATTATATTTTCATTGAGCATTGTAATACTGCCAAAATAAGATCTGCTGTGGGATAAATGGAATGCATTTTATAATTCTGCACAGTGAAATGAATAAAAGTCACTTATTTTTATTCTTACCACAGAAAAAGGTTTTCAACCTAGTGCTGCTTTGAGACACCACATGGGAATTTTTATAGGATGTAAATGGATACCTTCTATATTCACTGATCTCCTTTATACAATAAGTTAATTCACTAAGCTTTCTTTTTCTTTCTTTTTTTGGGAAGGGGGGAGGGTCTTTTAACCAAGAAGTTCATATTGGAGAGTAAATGCATGAAATTATGCTCAGATGGGCTTGGGATCCCTTGAGCTTTAAGTAGCTTGACATTTGTCTTCTTAGGATAAGGGAAAATGGAAAAGCCTTATCCAGGTATCACGGGTTTGCCAAGATTCGAATTTTAGACCTCTTGAATCTGAGGTAACCACTCTACCCTTACACCATGTAAGCTTAATTAAAAACTTCTTTTGATTAAAATTCATCAGGGTTTTTTTTTTCTCAGAAAGTATGAAGTATGTTATTAACTCCAAGGTAGATCCACAAGGACCTCTAGAGGGTTTTTCTTCCTTTTTTCTTTGTCATCCTAAAATTTGATTTAGCAGTATTTAATAGTTTCTGAGAAAATGGTCATTTATACCAGAAAATTTCATAAACAGGAAAAACTGTTCAAAGTGAAATTGGAGAAAATAAACTTGTATAAACTTGCAAAATAGGAAATCATATGGTTTGAACACTCAGAAGCCGCCTTACTTAACAATAGGTCTTATTTGTAGAGCAAACCTTCCTGTAAAATAAGCTCCAAAGTTTGGCCCTCTAGTATGTAGGAGTTAAGGGACCTTTTTCTGGAAAGTGATACAAAATTTACAGTACAAAACAATGGATGTGATACAATTTTTAAAACATTTAAAAATAAATGCTGTAGCTGCAGTGATTAAATATATAGCAAATTAAAAATAAAATAAAATTAACAAGACAAACAAAAACTAAAAAAGTCTTTTGGCAGTTTTTGCCATTTAATCTACCCTTAAGCTAGAGTGCAGTTTATGAAATTTAATAAAGTTCCTATTGAAAGGCCAAAAACTTAAATGTTTGAAGGCTGAACTGTTTGTGGTTGTCTGCCT
>CM060948.1:177501666-177653818 GCA_030765055.1 Mantis religiosa
AGGCATTATTCTTGCAAGTTGTGAAGCTCTCTCTTCTGCCTTTTTAGCAGCAGTTTTCACATGTTCCCCAAAAGTTGAGTTTTCATCCACCATGACCCCTAAGTATCTGATAGCCTTCCTAGGCACTATCGCGGTCTCACTCAGCATAAAGCAGCTATTAAACTGATTTCTAGGGATTGATTTCTAGGGCCTTTCATAATAACAGCTTCCGTTTTGTGTGGTGCCAATTCCAACTCATTATAGGTCATCCATCTATCAATGTGTCTTAACAATTCGTTAACTCTAAATATCAGCTCTTCTTTATCTTCAGCTGTAACCACCAGCGCAAGATCATCCGCAAAAGCAATTTGCCTAGTACCTTTTGCCAATGTCAACCTAAGGACACCATCATATAAGATATTCCAGAGAGTTGGTCCAAGAATGGATCCCTGTGGTACACCTGCAATTATTTCTAGATCTTCTTTACCAATTCTTATTTTCCTTCCTTGAAAATAAGAAGTTAAAATATTTATCATATATGGAGAGATGTTTCATTCCCTAAGACCATCCAGTATTATACACCAACTAGCTGAGTTGAAAGCATTTTTCACATAGTCACTAATGCAACCCACTTTCCATTCCATTCATTTTTTATTCTAAACACAGCGTCAATAGCTTGTATTGTAGATTTCTCTTTACGAAATCCATATTGCTGGTCTGATAGTCCTCCATTTTCTGCAATCTCTTTTTCTAGTCTATTCTTTAACATCCCTTCAAATAACTTACTGAAGATATTCAGTAGACATCATGGTCTATAGGCTGAAGCCTCTAGCGGAGATTTACCTCCTTTCAGGAGAAACACAACTTTTGCTATTTTCCATTTGTCTGGAAACTCTTGCTTCAACAATAAGGCATTTAACATACCCAGGACCCAGTGTGGTGCTATTGTAACAGTTGTTTTAAGTACCGCTGGGCTTATTCCATCAATTCCTGGTGCTTTACCCATCTTGATTTTATGCACCACAGCATTCAGCTCATCAACAGTGAAAAGGCCTACCTTGGCCTCCCTGGATACCAGTTCCAAGTTGTCTTTTCTTGAGGGGAATAGCACCCTTGCTATTTCCTTTTTCCTATCAATACTCAATTCAAAGGAAGTTTTATTTAGCAGTTGCCCAGTCACTATTTTATATCCAACACCCCATATGTCGTGTTCTAACTCATCACACACTTTTTTCCAACAACTGCATTTAGACTCGCAGATAAGACTAGTCAGCTCATGCCTATGGCGATTATATTCATTCTTCACTTCCTCCGTTTCTTCTGAATCTGGGTTTCTTTTATGAAGCCTAGTCACCACTCTTCGTTTTTGTATGCATGCTTTCCTTAAGTCCTCTATTTCAGTGCTCCACCAATAAGGTACCTGACTCTTATTCGTCCATGATCTCTTTATCTGGCTCAGTTGACTAGCTTCTTGCAAAATCTTGGTCAAACGTTCTGGAGTTTCCTCTTCTGGGTTCTGGTGTTCATCCTTTAACTTCCATGCCAATATAGTATTTAACACCTCCCAATCATATTCTATTTTCTTCTTTTCGACATTTAGGTCTTTTGGCACTTTTATGCCTTTAATTTTGAAATATATGAACCGGTGGTCACTTAGGGTTTCTTCCTCCAGCACCTACCAGTTCATAATTTTACATGCGATACTCTGTGAGGAACACGTCACATCTATGTAAGATTCGTAGTTACCTCTGACAAAACTCGGTACTCCACCAGTATTATTCACCACCAATTCTTGTGTTGACAGCCATTCTACCCAATACTCTACGGTCTGTCACCTGGGATCCCCATTGCGGCGATTTTACATTTAATCACCCAGAATAATGTATTCACCTCCAGTGCTTATGCTATCTTCCATTAGGAGGTCTATTTCATTCCTAAATGTATTGAAAGGAATATTGGGTGAACTATAACAGCAGAATACATAGCATTGCTCTAGGTGTACACAAATGTAACCTTCCTCTGCTCTAACCTGTAACACTTTAAGTTTCTTATTGATAAAACATATTGCTACATCACATCTTTTGTCCTTAACCTAGCTGCCGTCTGATACCCCTTTCTTATTTGGCTCACACGCAACTATAATGTCTGCATGCTTCTCAATTGCTGTGACTTGTACCATATCATGACTCCAATTAGATCTCATTAAATTAGCCTGAATTATGTGTATGCTAGGTGTGTCCATTATATATACTTTATACTTTCTTCGCTCTGGTATTCAGTACCAACTTTCTAAAAGCTGGACATTTCATTTGGTCAAACCTATGTCCATCTATCGAGATTTAACTGTATTGGAACACCACAGTGAAGCGAAAAATTATTAATTTTTAGATGAGTCGTATTTATTACACATCTGCTTCACTTTCGTACCTATTTTGAGGACATGTTTCGCAAATCATCGTTTGCATCTACGGCTCTTTTGCGACTAAAGCTTGATCCCCATAGGGTCTATTTGTCTATATCCATCTTCTTGACATTTCGTACAAAACGAATCATTTGTATACTCTTTAGCATGATGTCCCAGCCTTCCACAATTAAGGCAGTCCTCTTTCTTGTTATCCTCTTTATTACACTGGTAGGTTCTATGGACTAGGTCAAAACACTTATAACACCTTGGTATGATGACCCTTTCTCGTACCTGACATTCTGACCACACTATTTTTATTCTCCTCTTCCTTAACAGCTCTCTAGATCGCTCTATAGGAATGCCTATGGTTGCATTTTGATTACCAAATCTACCAGGTCTCAAAGCATGTACGGCTACTTCAGACGCTTGGACACCTACCTCGTCGCCTATTGCAGACTTCAACATGTCCACAGTAATAGTCGGCTCCAGCCCATATAACAGGATGGTAGCTTCCATTCTTCCAGTACTAACTTGTAATTCGCTGTTGTTTCTCTCTATCTCCTGTCTCAGGGCATTTGCTGTTCCTTTCCCTTCCACGGTAAGCACTAATTCTTCTTTACTACTTTTCCTTAAGTTCTTTATTTTCACACCAATTTTGTCAATATCTACATCTTTCTTCACCGTCTTCAACACATCTGCTCCCATTTGACTTAATTGTAACCATTTCCTGAGGTTCTATCTTCTTTTGGGCCAATTTCTCATGCTGCCCATATACTCTCCCCTGTGTCTTTTGAACATTTGCGGAGAGCATATATCCAACTTTCATGCCACTGTTTAGAAGTACCCATTCTAATAGTTTCCTAGTATAGACCCTATCTAATCCACTAGCTGAGGCAAGTGTTATATTTTTCCTGCCATGCTCCTCTGCTAGTCCTTTCCACTGCTCCAAGATTATACTCAACTGTTCCATATCATTAATACCACTGGGACCCACAGGATATGGTATCAGGTTTTATACCGGGAAATTTCCATTTTACTTCCTCTACTAGTATATATACTTGTAGTCTTGTAGTAGCTCTCATATATTTTACCGTGTTCATATGCTCCTTCCCTGTCATGAGCTCTTATCACCTCTGATTGTGATACCTTTAACTGCCTCAGCAACCCTTGTTGCCCTTGGTCATCTGTGTTTACTATAATTGCAATATCACTTTCTTTTATTCTGATTGGATTTCCATATAATATAATGTGTACTTTCATAGATACTTTCCATCCAATACTGATCTAGTAATGGGGCAAAAGCCTCAAAACTTATGGCATTCATGATATAATTCTTGAGCTCCAGTTCCCCTTTCATATCCACTTGAATGCCTTCTTCCTTCTTTACAATGCCATCAAAGTTTCCTTCAATAGCTTGTAAGGCCAGAGACTTCATCTTTGTTTTCTGAGGATACATTTCCCTTTCATTCATGCGTCTAAGCATGGTTTCTGATATATTCTCCATATCCTTTACTCCTCTTTTTATATCTGCCTTAGTATTAGGCGCATTCTTTATCATAACCATTAATTCTCTACATTTGCTCAAATCTTCTAGCAATGAACGTATCTCCTTGAGATCGTTCCAGTCTTGCGTTGATTCTCTATGGTTTTTCTGCTCTTTCCCAGGTACTTGTTGGGATATCCCTCGTGCCTCTTCATTTTTTATGGGTTTCTCCGGGCCTGTACATCGTTTCCGCTTGTTGTCCCTACTAGAGTCCTCCATAGTAGCCTCTGGGATACTAGTTTTAGTATTGTCACTAGAATTACCATGATTATTGTCCTCAGAAAAACACTCCTGTGGTATACTACCCATCGAATCATGCCTACAATTAATTTTTTGTGGCGGCGACCGTCCAATTAGCAGGCATCTTTTAAATGGATCACAATCTTTGTCCATTCCAGCTTTGCCTGTCTCTGGAGGCTGCTTTCCAACTCTGTGTTCCAGTAGCCTTTTCATGCACCTCGGCCTGGTTCCTCACCGAAGATGCCGGGCAGTCACTTGCCTGCTCGCTCACCCGCACTTCTGACCGGAACTGGAGATCCGACCTCCTGCTCTGTATCCATGCTGGCTAGTGGTGTATGATATCCAGCCAACCTCGGGGGGGGGGGGGGGGCTGCTTGCAGTGGATAATTCCACTGGGCGATGGGGTCACCACATCCCTACACCTTACTGCTACTGCTACTGTTACTGTTACTTAATGAAGAGGACCTAACAGGCAATTTACCAGAAAGTTCAGTATATACCTTTGTCATAAAAATATCTTTTCATATAGCTTCTACAAATTACTGTTGCAAAAACCTATTTTTATATTTACATGTTGAGATGATAATTTACAGAAAAGGTTTTACTGCTCATTTCACTGTAGGTGCAAAGAACATCCAGGAGAGTAAAGTGATTGCTGCATGCTGGCCTAAAAATTCCAAACTCCTTGCTTGCCATAGCAACAAATAACTGAATTGGACAACACTTCAAAAATGATTAATGCGCTGAAAACTTCAAACCAATAACAATGAATATACCCAAAATGGCTGATGTTATAAAGAAGTTTTTTGAAATAAGTTTGTTTTAAAAATATTTCTGTATTTCTATGGTTAAGTAATCACACATCGCTTTTGGTTTACCAATTATAAGAAATTAACAAGATATAATTATATGAAATGTAAAATATTTTCCTATCCACTGTATTGTTCTGTTTTCAAAAGCATTGTTTATGTGCTTCTCTGAGAGTAAAAAAAGAAATTTCATATAAATCTTAACTCTGATAATAAGCATAAGCAATCTGCCATTCTCACTTAGCATAACTGCTATCTTTAAAAAGCTAAAATCCTATAGGTATTAAAAAATAAATATATTGTCTTCCCTCTATTATAGCAAGTATGTTAATAAGGTACCTGTATTATAAATTACGTTTCAGAAATAATATAGGGTAATTTTTGATACTTCTGTCAATGGGCTTAAGATGACAAATGCTTGCAATCCTGAAGATGGCAGTGTGCACTCTCTTACACCATCCTTGAACTGATGGCTCTGGTCTGGGAAGGGCTGGGACTTGGTATAATTTTCTTCTCTACTGCACTGAACAAATATTCTCTAAAAAAAAAAAAGCATTGTGAGCATTTTACAATTACTGGACAATTGTGGTGGCTACGTCCTTGTCCCAAATGCGACGGGTTTGATGGTGGCACTCTTGACTCTGGCACAGGTGCATGAGGCAGATGCGTGCCTGGTGCTGGCCAATAAGTACTGCCAAGACCCGGATGCTGAGGACGCAGCCAACATTATGAGGGTCATCTCAATCAAGAACTACTCAGACGACATTCGGGTGATCATCCAGCTTATGCAGTATCACAACAAGGTATGATTATTCTTATTGTATTATCCATAATTGATTGATTTATTAATATATATTTTTTAAATGTTTGTGCTTTTTGAGAATGAATAAAACTCATAAATAAAGCAATTACTCAGGAAGTAATAAATACTTTACAAGTCAGTAAACATGTTGCAATTAATGAATAGTTCTTTGAGTTCATATGTTTTTTATTGTATATTCTTAAGTCATATCGTCAATTGACGTTTTTAGACTGTTTCCATTTTTATTTATGTATATATTCTGCATTTTCCTTTGAGATGCTTTTCTGGGAATCCTTCAGTAAATTCACAAGTGTGTTCAATGCAAAAGCATATTGTCAAATCTTGAAACATGTTCCTATTAGGTCAATTAATGGAAATTAATTAATCAATCAAATCTCTGGTCAGCCAAAGGAAAGTTCACAGGATAATCATAGAACTGAACATTATGTTACATATCATACCAGTTCATTTAAAATGTGTTTTACTCAAAATCAATATAGCTGTTTCTGAACAAATAAGAAATTACAGATATTTTTCCATGTAAAGGGTAGCATTGAGTGGGGGAGGTGTTGAAAATCTTTTCACAGCCTTAGAACATATAGAATCAACTGATTGAGTTATGCTATTCTCTATCTATATCCCATCCATCCATCCATCCATCCATCCATCCATCCATCCATCCATCCATCCATCCATCCATCCATCCATCCATCCATCCATCCATCCATCCATCCATCCATCCATCCATCCATCCATCCATCCATCCATCCATCCATCCATCCATCCATCCATCCATCCATCCATCCATCCATCCATCCATCCATCCATCCATCCATCCATCCATCCATCCATCCATCCATCCATCCATCCATCCATCCATCCATCCATCCATCCATCCATCCATCCATCCATCCATCCATCCATCCATCCATCCATCCATCCATCCATCCATCCATCCATCCATCCATCCATCCATCCATCCATCCATCCATCCATCCATCCATCCATCCATCCATCCATCCATCCATCCATCCATCCATCCATCCATCCATCCATCCATCCATCCATCCATCCATCCATCCATCCATCCATCCATCCATCCATCCATCCATCCATCCATCCATCCATCCATCCATCCATCCATCCATCCATCCATCCATCCATCCATCCATCCATCCATCCATCCATCCATCCATCCATCCATCCATCCATCCATCCATCCATCCATCCATCCATCCATCCATCCATCCATCCATCCATCCATCCATCCATCCATCCATCCATCCATCCATCCATCCATCCATCCATCCATCCATCCATCCATCCATCCATCCATCCATCCATCCATCCATCCATCCATCCATCCATCCATCCATCCATCCATCCATCCATCCATCCATCCATCCATCCATCCATCCATCCATCCATCCATCCATCCATCCATCCATCCATCCATCCATCCATCCATCCATCCATCCATCCATCCATCCATCCATCCATCCATCCATCCATCCATCCATCCATCCATCCATCCATCCATCCATCCATCCATCCATCCATCCATCCATCCATCCATCCATCCATCCATCCATCCATCCATCCATCCATCCATCCATCCATCCATCCATCCATCCATCCATCCATCCATCCATCCATCCATCCATGAGACAGATAAGCCACAGACACATCTGGAAATACCTAAGATAGTGGCTTAAAGACCTATTCCACTGCTTGAGCTGCCCAGAGAGGACAAGGACAGTGAATGACCTGTTAACAGTATTGTCTTGTTTGCATTTGTTCTAGCATCCACTCCATCTGTACAGTATTGCCATTTACCATGAAACATAGTAATACACCTGAAACATGAGAAGGAAATGATAGTTCATAGCATTTACCCTTGTCTTGCTTTTTCCGATACAGATTGTCATTTTTCTGGATACACTTCAGCCTGGGGTTTATTTTGCTACTTGTATTGTTTAGAGCCAACCTTTAACCTCCATTTATGGGTATGGGTGCTACTTTTTATGGTTCTATGAATATTTCTCCTGAGGGCCAATATATCACAGGAGTATAAAACATTTAGGGCTGTTTCAGTCTCTTTCCTACACAATCTATATTCTAAGTTATCCTGAAACAATCCAGTTGTATCAAGATACTTCTTCACAAGAGCATGCCCTATGAGAAAATCAGTTATCATTCTTAGCTGAAGTTTGCTATATTTTAGTAGGCTTTCAGCTCTTTCTTTACACGGTTTCCTAATAAATAGTTTACCACGTACATTTCCTGGGGTTTTAACCCAGTATTTATTATATTCTCTTTCAGAGCAGTTCTTAACAGCTCCTCAAACTAAAAAGCAAGATTTTCCTAGAGCCAGCTTTGGTCCAATAAACTGTGGGCCTACTCCTTACCTGGCAGCTTTTTTTGTTACCCTCTATGCCCCTATGACTCAGCACCCAGATGAGATGAATGTCATTTGTTCTGTTATGTCTTGAAGCATGATAAGCTGTTAGGACAAGTCATATGTAACCTTATGAGTCCTAAGCATAGCCTATCTGAGAATGTAATGATCTAAACAGGTGTTGACAACAGCTGATGATGTTAGGAAGATCCTAACGAAACACGTTCTAGGTAAATACTAGCAATAAGTGGAGCATTGAGTATTAGTTTGACTCAAAATTATATTTTGTGCTTCGTTGTATCATTCATTACACATTGGAATGTCATGATCTGTATACCACTATAATCTCTTCTTAATTATTAATTCATTTTAGAATAGTTGCAAGCTCAATAGTTTACTTCCTTGAATTTGCTACAGCTTCTGGAATTGCTAGCACTTGGTTCTTTTTCTCTTCTGCCATAAAGTTTTTCATTGCAGATTCAGGGATCTTCTGTAATTTTTAGTACCAAACCTTCCATATTTGGCAATTATATTCTCACATTAAGCTATAATGGATAATAACCAATGAAGTGTATACTCTACAGCGAAGGATAGTTTATGAAGGGGATTCTGCTATTAAAATAAAAATTACAAATAACTTAAAGTACCACAAAAGCTGTGGATAATTATTTTAAAAAAAAATTGAACAATGCTATACATATTTCTCATTGGAGTTATATTCATTCTCTTAGCTTCTGTTAATATTTAACTAGCATATTAAGACTGCCTTTTTAATAAAATTAAATTTATATACTTAAATGAATTTTTATACATGTGCATTTATCTTTTCCTAAACAATCAGCCATGCATTGTGAATGAAATAAAGTAATAATTAAGAAATGAAGACTATGGGTGAAGAAAGAAGCATCTCCATGAAATAGAATTTTGTGAATTGCTTTTTAAACCTGAAAATTAAGACATGTAAATGTCCTAAACTGTTACTTTGAAGTACTTTGTGTCTGGGCTAAGAATTACGTATGTATATAGCTTGCAATAGGAAGGTATTGCCATTTATGAGCTACAAGATGGATTCATCATTATTTCTTCCTGTAGTCTTCAATTGCATGAATTTCAAATTTATTATTTCTATGCAAGATATTTAAGATACATTTGCATGATTTTAATATGCTTTTGAAATAAACAGAGCACTTTACTTATAATATAATTATTGAAGAACTAAAATAATTATTTAACAATCAGAGAATTACATGTGACATAATGAATCTCGTAAAGATCCTGTTATACATTGTATTTGAAGATTTCACAGATAAAAATTGTTACTTAAGTAGCAAGACTTTTGGTAATCTCAACAGGCCTATCTGCTGAATATTCCATCATGGGACTGGAAGCAAGGAGATGATGTGATCTGTCTTGCAGAGTTAAAATTGGGCTTTATAGCACAAAGTTGTCTTGCTCCAGGATTCTCCACCATGATGGCTAATCTATTTGCTATGCGGTCCTTCAAGACGGTAAGCTTATTTCTATGTATACACATCTATGAGTTATAAAACTGACATCTGTTAATAATTCAACAAATATTGGTCACCTATTTACACAACAGTGCAGTAGTACTGCTGCATGCAGCAGAAGTTGGTGGGAAACACCTGGCATGCATTACATAACATTACCAGAATTGCAATTTACCCATGATAACCTCCATTAACAGAGTAAGCAAATTTACTACTAATAAATTCCTTTTAAATGAAACATATTATACATTTCATTAGTACTCCTGTTTGTTAAATTGGTAGAATAATGTAAATAATGAATTGTTATAACATTTTGAACATGTTAAATGTCTATACTTTGCTCAAAATCTTTTTATTCTGTACAAGATTATCTGAATGACAAATTATCCTGATAATGCTTCTGTAGCTCTGCAAGTAGTATTTAACTGTTCCAATGACAAATCATTACCAATAAATATTTGATGCATGTTGAAAGTTTATTTTTAATGTATATGTATTTAAGAAATAACAATGAATGGTATCCATTGCAAAAAGATTGAGACTTGCTGGCATAAGCCAAGTGAAAGCTCAATTAAAAGGTGTTTGATTTTGTATCATATATAATTATCCCTGCTTTGTTTTCCATAATGTTGTTCATATTGCCTGGATATTATAATATGTGTCTTATGTTAACTTTTGTACATATATATGCTATTAAACTTTATACCTATGGACATGTTCAATGTTCACAGCCTTTTCTGGCTACAAGTGAACCTACTGAATGCAAATCAATCTAATCTAATAGAATAAAATGTCTACTATGAAAGTATCACTTCCAAGTTCTACAATGTTTTATACAAAACCAAAATTAAGACTGCAATAATTAAACAAGAGTGCTTAAAATATGTCTATAAATTAAAAAGTGATATTTGTTTCAGCTTCTTCAGCAGTCACTATTTTCGTGTAGTGTGATGTATTATTAAATTAATCAACAACATTGCAATAAAATGCAACCAGATGTTATTGTTGCTGTATATTAAATATAACAGAAATGTTTTTGACCTTGATTTTTGTGCCCTTTTTCAAAATCTGTATAAAGAACTTGACTTTTGTAGGTTAAAATAAAATATCTATCCATCTGTAGGCCTTCACTTTTTATGAGTCTGCACCTATGCAGCTTAGAGATTGGTACTTATTTTGTTAAATTCTAATGTAAATTGTTCCCTTATGTACCATTATAAATGATGATTTAATATCACTGGATTTTGCTCAGTTGGGCTACTATATTGGCTTTTATTTACTCACTAATGTTAAGTTGATAATTATTTCAATTCTACAGTTCTCCAGAGCTATTTGGTTAATCGGTAATGGGTTGAAAATGACTACCTCTTTGAAAGTAGGTAACCTTCAATGGCAGCTGATGCATTTTTTAGTTATTGCTTACAACATTGAATAGAATATATATAGAAAATAAGTAAAAGAAAGAAAAATAAGGCAATTTCACTTTTCTCTATTTCTCAAAGAAATGTACTTGTATTACATATCTAACACTACTTTTTAACTCTCCTTGACATAAATTGTATGCAATCCTATTGCTACTTGCAGCAAAATATTTACTTCCAGATTCCTCTAAAAGTTCAGCAACACGTGAGTATTTGGTTTGCATATTGGAGGCATTCTAAGATTTAATATGAAAGTATTCAACACAGCAGACAGACACTATGTACTGCAGGCATTGAGATGGTTGTATTTTGCTATGACTAGATTCATTTTCTGAAATTACACTTCATACTTGTCACAGGCACTTGTATTCGCCTCCCTCCATGATCGGTAGAGCTCGGATTTATATGCACTATTAAGTATGAATATATGCTTGCATATATGCACTGAAATCTGATAAATATTATCTAAAAACTTTATTTTAAATGCATATTATGAAGTATATTATTTCAACATTCTCACAATTATTAATGTTGATGAAGTAATCAAATTGTAAGTTGATTCTTAAACTCAGGCATTAACATAATTATTATTTGTCTTTCTTTTACTCTATCTTAGAAAGTAGTGGTTTTTATTGCAGTAAACAATAAAACATTTTCACAATTTTTTACAAGAAACAACTTCCATCTGTTTGCTTAAAATGTTTTTAAATGAAGAGTGCACTCCAACCTTTCCCCTGTCTCACAGTGCCTTGATTAAGTGGGAAATGTGAGGATCAAATTGGAGCGACGGCAAGACTCTCTACAAGGTAGGAGGTGCCCCCCCCCCCCCATAAGACAAACTAAAGATTGAAGTAATAATAAACATTTAATAACAGCTACAATTAGCAAACAAATGAATGAATTCCGTTGTTTAAGGACTATGATACAATGAAGCACAAAATTAATGCAATTTTGAGTCGAACTAATACTCAATGCTCCATTTATTGCTAGTATTTACCTAGAACGCGTTTCGTTAGGATCTTCCTAACATCATCAGCTGTTGTCGACTGATGGATGCCGGTTCAGTGAATTCCTCGGAGGTGATAGGTGCGTCTCTGTCGGTATCTTGATGAACTTGAAATTTGGGTTGTCTTCAAAGGTAGTATCGAAATTAAACAATTTACTTTCATATTTCTTTATAAAGATTTTTTCCCACGTGGTTAATGCAGCTGGACCTTGGACACTTTTTAGTAAGTGAATTTCTCATTCTATGTCATGATTTTCCTTCCAAAAATGGTATGCTACCGCCAATTTATCTATTTCTTTATTCCTGATGTTCCTAAAGTGCTCTTTAAGCCTACTCATAGAGTACTTGCAAACATGGCTTCAGTCCCTACAAATAGACCAAAACGCCATAGAGGAATACCTTCAATTAACCAATATTTGCATTGAACAGTCCTTTTTTACATTCAATAAAAAAAATTTCAAACAAAAATCAGGACTATCTATGGGCAACCCATTGTCCCCATTATTGGCAGACCTCTTCATGAGCTTTTTGGAAACGCACATCACAAAGGCATTCCCACTAATTTTTGAGCATTGGTACAGATATGTGGATGACATTTGGGCAGTAATAAATGAGAAACAAGTGGATGATGCATTAAAACTACTTAATTTACAAAATCCTGCAATAAAATTCTCCATAGAAAAAGAGACAAACAATGAAATCCCTTTCTTAGATTTGAAACTTACCAGAAAACATAATAAACTTGAATTTGGCATACACAGAAAGGAAACACACACAGAAAATTTCATAAAATCAGATGGATATAACCCAAGACAACACAAGCATGCTGTTATCAACAGTTTAACTTACAGGCTGGTTAATGTACCTTTAAACAAGATAGAATATAACAAAGAGTACAATAATATCATTCACACTGCAGAATACAATGGATACAGTGCTGAATTGGTCAACAAGAAAATAGATAAATTCAAAAGACAACTAAGATGCAATCAAATAACTACTCTCTCCCCAATTAGCAATGAAACCTCATACAGAAAATTTGCATATCATCCCAGAGCTACACACTTTTTCCAAAAAGTCTTCAAAGAACACAATATTACTTTGGCCCCACAGAACAAATTTAGTGTACAACACCTTTTGAAATCACATAATACAAAGGAGATACCCACAGGCAAAAAATCAGGAGTGTACCGGATAAATTGCAAGGACTGTGACAAATTCTACATTGGAAAAACAAAAAGGAACGTGAACATTAGGCTTAAAGAGCACTTTAGGAACATCAGGAATAAAGAAATAGATAAATCGGTGGTAGCATACCATTTTTGGAAGGAAAATCATGACATAGAACGAGAAATTCACTTACTAAATAGTGTCCAGGTTCCAGCTGCATTAACCATGTGGGGAAAAAATCTTTATAAAGAAATATGAAGGTAAATTGTTTAATTTCGATACTACCTTTGAAGACAACCCAAATTTCAAGTTCATCAAGATACCGACAGAGACGCACCTATCACCTCCGAGGAGCTCACTGAACCGGCATCCATTAGTCGACAACAGCTGATGATGTTAGGAAGATCCTAACGAAACGTGTTCTAGGTAAATACTAGCAATAAATGGAGCATTGAGTATTAGTTTGACTCAAAATTGCATTAAATGAATGAAATTAAAAAAAACAATATTGAAGCCTTCAATGGCGTGTTTGACAGCAGAATATTACACTTGCAATCATCACACTCTTTCTTGTACATGTCTATGGCTCCACTTGCTCGTTCAAAACCCCCAGATGTGTGTACACCAAACTTGCAACAGCATAAGGCTTAAGGTAGGGAAATGAAAGCCGGAGGGCCTGCACAGTAAAAAATTATCAGACAGTAAAACAAGACAAAGCCCAACTGACAATGCTCGGGAAGGAGACCCAGCCAAACTCCCCGATAGAGACAGTGGTGCAACCTATCTATGCTAAACAAAAGACAAACACGTTGCTACCATTGTCCCTATAAGAAGTTGGACAGTTGTCAGCACAAGAGAAACATCTTTTTATTTCACACAAAGCCACAGGACAGTATTGAAAAGAGGCTATGTCAGTTACAGAATAAGCATTAAATTCCTTTTAAAATCATCCTTGTAGTATCTTATTCACATCCAGAAGAAACATTAAACCTGGATTCCTTGCTTCAGTTTTCTCAATTATGTTAGGAGGATACTTTCCTATTTTTTCTGGCATGTCTCTGGCGACAGCCATATTTACAGGGCAGAAGATAAAGGCATCCATTTTTCTTCCAAATAAAGGCAGCCATTTTTCTTCCAAACATACGATTGAGGCTGGAATTTGCCTAAATAACTTTTAGTAAACACCAATTTACTCTGGTGACCCTTATTATAAGCAAGGATACCTGTTGCTTCATTTTTGTCCATCACACCAAGCATCTTTTTCCCATCTTGCAAATTACCACTGTAATAAAGAAGTGCTTCAATCCATGTTCCCCATACCATGAGAATTGGATCTGGGAGTAAACGAGCATCTAGCATTATATCAGTAAATAATTTCACTACTGATGGCACCTTCACAAATGCAGTTTTCACAGAGAAAATTGAGGCATTTACTTCAGAGAATTCCCTCATATTTGCTCTGCTAACCGGCAGAGAGCATGTACTAAACCAGTCATATGTACTGCCTTAGGATAGAATACCTGCTTTAAGCAAGTTTGCTGCTGCATGCTATCACCAAGAGGTTTTCCTCATTTTCTTTGGATTATCATAAAACACATTATGCATCTCAAAAATCCTTAGCAATTGCCAAATGGCTCATTACTACTGGTAAGTACTTGGAGACAATGAGATGGAGTGTTGCTGGTTCAGGTTCAGTCATTTTTCCAACAATGACGTTAGCAGTAAATCTTCCATATGAGTTGGTTGTTTCATCTACATATAACCACAAGTTTGAGTCACCAATGTGGTCTTTTATTTCTTGTATTACCTGAAAATTGGTAAAGATCAGGGGTGTTACTTAGGATCTTTCTTTTGTGGGGAACAGATTTAAACAGTTTAAAAAAATAATTTTTCTTAATCACGAATTAAATAAATCAAACTACATGGCACTCCAAGCCATACATTATTTTCCTTCAGTTTGAAAATATTTTTGTGTAATAAATTTAAACATTTCAAATCATTGACAAGTTATATATAATGGGGTGGGTTCGAATAGTTTATACACAAACTGATTTCATTAAATGAATGTTTAAACATACCTCTTCATAAACTTCGCCAAGGTAGCTTTATTGGTGATTCTCATGAAGCTTTGGTCTTGAATACTATTCCAGGAAACTTCAAAATTTTACATACATTTGAACTGTACCTGGAGGCTAAGGTACAATTATACAACTTACTTTGATAATTTAAAAGCTTTAATAAATCTCTTATTCACACTGACAGCTTACTTGCACAGTTACACTTAACTTAAACTTCCTCGAAAGTTAAACTTTGTACACATTATAACTTAACTCTAACACCTGCCATTACACAATTTTGAACTGCACCCGGGAGCTAAGACAGTTAAATCACTGTGCGCACTCTATGAAAGGAGAACCCCGACTACTCTGTCTCGTCAGCTTGGAGGGCTGTTCGAGAGAGGAACCAAAGCAACCTTCACGTGCTCACACGGAGAAAAAGGGAAACACAAACAACTGAGGCACATGCCTCGTAAAGGAAAGGTGCAATCAGCACAATCTCCCCCCCCCCCCCCCCCCCCGCCATCTGACAATACGCGTTCGGCATCCAGGAGAGAGACAAGGATTCAGAAAATGGAGTCTCATTGAGGTAAAGGACACACCTTACACTATCAGATTATAGTACAGGCCACTGTGATAGCACTGGCACCAAACACTGTCACCACGGCCACCACTAAGGCAACTGACACTACAGAGCACAACTCATGTTCAAGGGTCGGGACGGACAATGTTCAGAATCCTGAGCAGGGTCTCACGTTGCTCCAGAGAGGTTCACAATATTGGCTTTGGGCGTAGGAATGCCTAACGTGTCCAAGACTGCAATTCAGGACGTCCAGGGCCCGGAAACGCGGGCAGCAAACCAAACCAGTAGTATTGCAGGGATGTTTCCCTGACCCGCAGAGATCTGCCAGAAGATGGAACGTCCAGACCAGACGTCTCCACGTCCCCAAACTGCGGTGGACAAGTGCTCTCCGAACAGGAAACAGCCAGGCTTTGTGGACCGGTTAACGAAGGAGGGTGCCGAGGCTGTAACACAAAGCAAACCCAACAGAAAGGGAAACAAAACACGGGCTTCAAATAGACTGGTCTTACAATAACACCCAGGTGTGACTCCAAATGAATGAAAACTTAAAACATTCCACAATACTGTGGAATCACACTAAGTGGTCAAATGAGTCACAAAACCCAAAATCTTAAGTTGGTCTATAATCAGCCAGAGTGATAAATTACATTATTTAACCATCATAACAGTATTAAAACAATTTAACGTTCATAACAATAAACTATTTAGCAACCATAACAATATTAAATTGATGTGTGTTTGGAGGAATTTAGTAACATTGACGTCAAAATTAATATAAAAATTATTTGTGGTTGGTTTATTGACACTCGTCACTTACTTTTTCATATATTTATGAGAGACTAGTTTCAAAGGCCCTGGCCTCCATTTTCAATCTCTTTCCAACTGGCATCTGTTGTTGTCTGCTCTCTCTCTGGTGGTGGAACTATGAACTTTTTTGTCAAATTATCTACTGGCAGGATTTCAAAGTTCATTACGCGATCCTTATTTTTCCAGATGAATATGTTCTCCCATGTTGTCAATCTATTTTGGTTTATCACTCCTTTTAATAATTTTGGATTTGGATCAATGTCATGGTTTTCATTCCAAAAATGAAATGCTACTGCTGACTTGTCTTCTTGTTTCAATCTGATGTTTCTAAAGTGTTCTTTGACTCTGGTTTTTAAATTTCTTTTTGTTTGACCTATGTAGCATTTTTCACAATTCTTACAATTTATTTGGTATATTCCAGATTTGTTACCTGAAGGAATTTCATCTTTTGTTTTTGAATTTAGTAATTTTAAAATTGAGTATCTATTAGTAGGTGCCAAGATGATATTTTGTTCCTTGAATATCTTTTTAAATTTATTAAATGTTTTTGGATGATATGTGAATGAACTGAATATGCTGTTGCTTTCTTTTTCTTTAATAAATGTGGTTGCTTCCTTAATGGTTTTCTTTAGTTTAGATTTTCTAATTTTCTTCAACACCAAACTTTTGTTGTATCCGTTTTCTTCTGCTATGTGTATTATTGCTTTTTGTTCCTTGAAATATTCTTCTTTTTCCATGGGTATGTTGACTAGTCTGTGTGTAAGGCTGTTTATTATTGCATGTTTATGTGTAATTGGGTTGTGGCTATTATTTTTTATATAATTTTCTGAATGTGTTGGCTTCCTGAAAATTCCAAATTTTATTTTTGTATCATTCCTGATGATATTTAGATCCAAGAAAGGTAGTTGTCTATTGATTTCCTTTTCTATTGTGAATTTGATAGTCCTTTCTTGCAGATTGAGTAATTTTAATGCATCATCTAAATGTTTACTTGGTACAATTGCAAAGATGTCGTCAACATATCTATACCAAACCTTGAAGATCAATGGGAAGGACTTTTTAATTTGTGTT
Organism: Mantis religiosa; assembly: GCA_030765055.1. Taxonomy (NCBI): domain Eukaryota; kingdom Metazoa; phylum Arthropoda; class Insecta; order Mantodea; family Mantidae; genus Mantis; species Mantis religiosa. The sequence goes on from CM060948.1 coordinate 177,519,465, forward strand.
TCAAATGCATTCATAAATAAGTTAGCCAAGAAAGGTGAAAGTGGATTGCCCATTGATAATCCTGATTTCTGCTTGTAGTGTTTTCCATTAAAGCTGAAGTAGTTTTGTTCAATGCATATTTTTGTTAGAGAAATATATTCTTCTGCTTCTATTGCTTCCATATCAATTGTAGCTAGCCATTTTTTTAACACAGTCTGCAATTTTTCTGTTGGTATGCTTGGAAATAAAGATGTGACATCAAATGAAACCAGTCTGTCATTTTTGTCCAAATTTATATCTTTGATTTTTTCTACTAAATCTAAAGAGTTTCTTAAATTTGCACTTTCAAATTTTGGAAAACTATTAAATTTACTTAGTAACCATTTGGCCAAATTATATGTGGGGGCATTTATGCTACTAGTAATAGGTCTCATACCTTTCCCTGTTTTATGAATTTTTGGCAGCCCATATACTCTTGGTAATGTTGGATTATCTACTTTAATTTTGTGCAATTCTTTTTTGTTGATTATTTTGCTCTCTTTTAGCATTTTATTTGTGGTTTCAATGCAGTACTTTAATGGATTAGTTTCTACTTTTTGGTAATTACTGTTTTCTAACAAATCTTCCATCCTCTTTGTGTATTCTTCTTTTTCCAGAATTACTAGTTTATTTCCCTTGTCTGCTTTAGTATAAATAACCGGTTTCTTTTTAAGAGCTTTTATGATTTGGTTACTAAAATTCTTTTTCTTTTCATTTTTAATCTCTTCTACTATTTTGGAGCATTTGTTTTTTACTGTGTTTTTACTTTCTTCATTAAGTGTTTGTGTAGCAATTTGGATGTCAGCAATGTAATCTTCAATTTGGGTGGAATAATCTACACATGTCTTTAAACCTAGATTCAGCATATTCAGTTCTGTTTTTGTAAAATTTTGGTTTGATAGGTTAACCACATTGTTTAGATGATCTTTTAGGTTATGTTTGTCTTTTTGATTTATCTTTTTAAAAGTGCCTGCTTTCTGGCATAAATTTTTTAATTTATTCTTTAACTTTGCTGTTTTTGTCTTCATTTTTCTATTAAGATATGCGAATAAATTGTGACAAGTGTCAATAAACCAACCACAAATAATTTTTATAATATTAAATTATTTAACAGCCATAACAATCTTAAATGATTAAAACCCATATATAAACATTAAATTTAAATTTCACCCTAAAACAATTTGTAACAAGTTAGGCATCAATAAGTTAACAATATAAAAGTTAAATAATATAAACAAGAAGAATAAACAAGGCCTTGTAACAACAAATATGCATAAATTTAACTCCCTACTGGCCATATACTGCAACTATATATATTTATGAGTTCATGCTTAGATCTTATTAATTACACTTGATGCAACTTATTTTTTTTTATTTTTATACTTATATTATTTGTATTGTTCTAAATATTTGTATTGACGTATCCAATGTCATTGTATTGACTTAACGGACGAATAAAACTACTACAGACAACACAAGAACACCAACACAGAACACCACCACATAACACACATAATTACTAAATACATCACAAGCACACAACATACACCCCACATATACTTCAAACACACGAGAAACACACCATACTCGACTACATACACCGCATTCACACAGCAGACACAGGAGCCAAGTCTAGACCTTCGCTTGCGCGTGCACATCACCAAAGCACACGCGCCACAGGTAGAAAAAAAATGCCGGAGTGCCGTAGAAGTATACTACCCGGCAAACACAAGGCACACTTCCACTCCAAACAAAAACAAACACCCCCACCCAAAACAATAACAGAACATCACAACACAAAGGAGACACAAACAAAGGAACCCAAACTGACACAGGCAACATACCACACTACAGAAAGGGTTTCAATTGAGAGATGTGGGCTCTCCTTTCATGGCCCGTGCGGAGGTCTCTTAAATGCACGGAAACATTTTTAAAAATACCCATGATCTCGTACGGCCCTGTATACCCAGGCGCCAACTTTGCAGCATAAGCATTTCGTTTAGAAGACTCTTACCCTGAGCTGGATTTGCCCAGTTTTTCTGGCGCGGCTCAAATTGAACATGCAGAGGCACTTGTAATGGCTCGTAGCTTCGTGCAGCATCTGACGCCTCCTACTCTGCCAAACTCGGTAAAAGCCCCTCCATGTCTTTAAATGTAGTGGGACGAGGTCTAAATAACAAAACAGGCCGTACTGCCGCCTTCAACCCCGTAATCATAACATCACAGATCTGCCCCTCACTATCCGGCAATCGCAACACATGCACATATAGCTTAACCCTGCTCATATATTCAGAAAAGGACTCCCCCAACCCCTGGGGTTTCAAAACATGATTTTGAGTTGATACATGTAACACCCGACGAGGTATGAAACATTCCAACACACTATCATGCAACTCCGTCACTGGGTCTACACTCCCCTTAACACGCCCAATTATACTGTGCACTGCATCTCCCCCTTTTGACATAACCACATCAAGCAGTTGTAAATCGGGAACCTGGCATATCTCAGCACAATCCTTGGCTCTTACTAGGAACTTAAGAAATTCAAGAGCAGTAGAAACATCACAAACCCTAAAGCTTTGGTATGACTTGACCAACTGTTGTAATGGATGAAGTAATTTTAACGGCTTAAAAGCCGAGACCTGAACCATCCCAGGTTGTGTGACCACACCCAATGTGGCCCGTTCACCTTGGGGTGCAAGCATTTCTAAATATCTCATAAACTGCCCCCTCAGCTCGGTCAACCCAAATCCGAACTTAACCTTAGGGCAATATTCCTGGAAGTATTCAATCCGTTGCACATAATGCAAAATCCTGGCAGTCAAATGCCTCACCTGGGCCTTGGAAAATCCTGAAACCGTACTCGAATCCAAAAACAATTCGTCAAATTCCAATTGCACGGCCTCACATGATGACGGTGATTCAATTACCAACAAATGTGTATCCGACAATGTCACAAAATTGTTGTAGTTTGCACTACGAAGGGCATCTAACAGGGCAGGAACATCTGCTGACGACAAGTCGCTGCATCCACGAATCCCCAACTCAAATAGAATTTCATTTTTGCGCAAAAGCTGAAAGTCACTCGACATGGTTACACGAAATAATACCCAATACCCAATTTGACCGCCTCCAATTGACGATAAGATAACCACGCTCTGCTACCACTGAACTGTACCCGGAGGCTAAGGTACAATTATACAACTTACTTTGATAATTTAAAAGCTTTAATAAATCTCTTATTCACACTGACAGCTTACTTGCACAGTTACACTTAACTTAAACTTCCTCGAAAGTTAAACTTTGTACACATTATAATTTAACTCTAACATCTGCCATTACATGAATTTGAACTGCACCCGGGAGCTAAGACAGTTAAAATCACCGTGCGCGCGCTATGAAAGGAGAACACCGACTACTCTGTCTCGTCAGCTTGGAGAGCTGTTCGAGAGAGGAACCAAAGCAACCTTCACGTGCTTACACGGAGAAAAAGGGAAACACAAACAACTGAGGCACACGCCTAGTAAAGGAAAGGTGCAATCAGCACACATTATTTAACTTATTCAAAGAGATGTTGACTGAAATTAATCCTTTGCAGATATCTTTCAAAAAATTATCATTGCCATCATTTCCATTGCTGTTAGCAAAAATGGGATCGAACTTTACCTCAAGAAAAACAATTTTTAGAGAGGTCGGCGTCTCCGCCAGATGTAACGGTCACAGATGCGCCAATGGCAGGTAAATTACTCTCTCCATTGAACGTCACTAAAAGGAGGGGAGGGGAAGCTCAGGAAGAAGATGTTCCTACCAAGGTCTGGGTTATCAGGAAGGTTTGGCTTAATTTAAAATGTGTCGTGTAGTTCCGATTAGATAGTGTTTATCCTAGAAGCTACAACAGAACGATAACTTCTACAGAAACTGACTACACCCAAAGGAAATTATTTATAAGAGGACAACTGTGGCTTTTACCTGGCCTAATGTTCCTGTTCCTGGCTTTATTGGTCATCCTTGGATATTATAGACGTGGCCATCAAAGGATCGGGCGATGCAGATTTTATAAGCACGTGCGAGACTTCTTCCGCCTGGGCAAAAACCCGGGGTTTAAATGTGGAAACTCTGCCAAAGCAGCAACTGACTCAATGCTTTGTCAGCTCGGTCAGCAGGGCGTTCGAACTCCGCCCTACAGCCCAGCATGAATTGCCCTTCTACGCAACCGGGCTGCGCCATGGCTCAGTGGTTAGACCACTTGGCTCTCACCAAGGTGGCCCGGGTTTGATCCCAGGCGACCGCAAAGTGAGATTTGTGCTGGACAACACGGCACTGGGGCGGGTTTTCTCCGGGACCTCCGGTCTCCCCCGCCATCTCATTCCACCAGTGCTCCATCTTCATCTCATGTAACATCAGTGTCACCGCCTGCGGTGCCGTATGTAGTAAAAGCGGGCTTTAAACACTACACACACACATTTTTACGCAACCGGATGTTGCGTGTACCGATCTTATCCCATTTTCCAAATATATAATTTATACCAATTTCGTCCTTTTCAAAAATGTATCAAAATACTAACGTCACAATATTGCTGGTAGTGTTTCAGCTTTTGCAGACTTTTTTATTAATAGCATTTCTATGAGCAGCTTTTAAAGATGTTGCATAATCTAGAATTTCTTGTTGCAGGGCACCCAATAATAATGGTATAAAAGAAATATGAGTCGACATTAGTTAAATAAAACCAGCAATCACTAAATTGAAAATCAAGCTGATTTTTAAAATATTTTGATACAAAAATGAAACTTACATGTTTTTTACATACTTGGCACAGTATTACATTTACATCTGTTGCTACAGTAGAATTTCCATCAATCCATGGTGAACAAAATAAGCTTTATTGTTCTTCTCCTTTTACATTATAATATTCTTACTCTACACTTCAGAAATTATGAGTGACAGCACATTAGTTAATAGTTTAAACTGAAAATGACACTTTTCAATTCTTGGAAAGTTTTCTGCAAATTAATACAAACCTTATTAAGTTTTATCATGCAACGGCCGCACCAAACTTTAAAGATTTGCCATATGATTGCTGAACACTACAGGGTGAACATAAAGTTTTGATCCATTTTCAAGAAAACATATTAGATTCAAACAAATACAGGTATTGTAAACTATATGACATGGTAACACATAATCCATTAACGTTTTTTCTTAGTGTCATTCGATATGACCACCTTGAATTTCCATACAGGTTTCCCAGCGATGCACTGCTGCCTCAAACACTTTGTTCATGTTCAGCATTGCAGGTGTGATGTTGCACACTGCCTGCCTGATACGCTCCTTAAGGATTGCAATGGAGGTGATTTTTAACTTTGCAGATTTATGATTTTACGTATTCCAATGCAAAAAAGTCAAAAGGTGTCAGATCTGGGGAACGTGGTGTCCATATGCGGTGTGAACCCCTGCCAATCCATCAATGTGGGAATGTGGAATACAGGTACTCCGAACAATCAGTGCGAAATGAGGAGGGGCTCTATCCTGTTGGAAAACCAGTTTCCAAAATGCCATCCTGCTGTAATTGTGGTTGAAGGAAAAGTTGTAGCATATCAAGGTACGAAATGCCTGTCACTGTTTGATGATAGTTTCTCGGGCTAACAGCCAGGTCAGATTAGGGTAACTACCCAAGCTTTCAGCAACTAACCTAGATAATTTAGGTCTTCGTGCACCAGGCATTTATGAATTCCCATGCAGTTGCGGCAAAGTTTACATAGGACAAACAGGTAGAACTGTAGAAGATCGCATCAAAGAACATCAACGTTGTATTAGACTAGGATACCCAGAAAAGTCTGCAGTAGCTGAGCACACATATAATACAGATCATAAAATCAAATTCGACTCTACAAAAATACTTGAAAAGTCCTCTAGGTACTACGATAGAGTGGTTAAAGAAGCCCTATACATTAAAGCGAATAAAAACAACTTCAACAGGGAAGAAGGCCTTCATATCAGCAAAGCATGGATACCAGTCATTCAGCATATCTCTCCTCCACAGTGCAAAGGAGCATCAGCAATCACCTGATTGGTTCCGCACGTTTCTCCATTGGCCGGAGGTCGGTCAATGGGAAGAAAGTAGGCGGTTCTTATCGGCCGCGCGCTAGGTATAAATATCGCAACATCAGTAGCCTAGATTCAGTTCCCCTGAGGATGGCAGCAGAGTTAGTCACTGAAAGCTTGTGTAGTTACCCTAATCTGACCTGGCTGTTAGCCTGAGAAACTATCATCAATAATCAACGCCGGGAAAGCTTCAAGTCATTAATCTGTCACTGTTTGTTCTCCAAAGAAGAATAGCCTATACACCTTCGATTTTGTCAGCCCCAACCACACATTAACTTTTGGGATGTTTCGTTCCCACTCCATGATAGCATTTGGTTGTTCATCCGCCCACACTCTGCAGTTGTCTGTTGAGCATGACACATGTGTGGAAGGTGGCCTCATCGCTAAACAACACATTTTGCATCAAAGTGGCTTCAACTGCCCTCAACAGGTTTTAACACATTGCTTCACGACAAGCGTAGTCTTCACTTTCCAGCCCCAACCACACATTAACTTTTGGGTTGTTTCGTTCCCACTCCATGATAGCATTTGGTTGTTCATCCGCCCACACTCTGCAGTTGTCTGTTGAGCATGTCACATGTGTGGAAGGTGGCCTCATCGCTAAACAACACATTTTGCATCAAAGTGGCTTCAACTGCCCTCAACAGGTTTTAACACATTGCTTCACGACAAGCGTAGTCTTTACTTTCCAGCCCCAACCACACATTAACTTTTGGGATGTTTCGTTCCCACTCCATGATAGCATTTGGTTGTTCATCCGCCCACACTCTGCAGTTGTCTGTTGAGCATGTCACATGTGTGGAAGGTGGCCTCATCGCTAAACAACACATTTTGCATCAAAGTGGCTTCAACTGCCCTCAACAGGTTTTAACACATTGCTTCACGACAAGCGTAGTCTTCACTTTCCAGTACATGGAAAATTTGGAGGTGTATGACCATTTTTTTGAAGTAAAATGCAGAATCTTCCATACTGTTGATTGTGGTACACCGAACTCTCGATTTAACCTCCTGGTTGATGCTTTTGGACTTCTGGTCACAGCATCGCTTACCTGCTGCAGTTTCATTGGTCATTGGGGTCTACCCAAACGTTTTGCATCTTGCACACTGCCTGTTCTTGGAAATTTATGCAGCAGTAGTCTGATATTAGCCCTTGTAGGACCAGATTTATGGAATTTTTGTTCAAAATCCACTAGAACCTCTTGATATGTACATCTCCTCAAACTTGCAGAAACAACAGCGATTCGTTCTTCAATTGACAGCATCTTACAGATTTCCCGTAAAAGAAATTCAAAATCAACCGTTTTCTGAAAAATGGATTGAGACTTTATGTTCGCTCTGTATTTAGTTTATGTTAAGCTGTTGAGCAGCATATTTTTATATCAGGATGCGCTCATTATTGATACTTTCTCATTTTTCAGCACCCTTTATGGATTTAGGAACATTATAGCTGTCTTGGACAGAGCAATAAAAGACAATTTTGCTTGGATTCTTCTCTTCTTCAAGTGAAATGCTTGTATTTCAGAAATCATTGCTGAAAAAGTAAAATACATGCATAAATATGCACTAACTCCTTGTATATACATTTATATGCACCATTTAACTTCTGTATTAAACTCTTTATAATATGAAATAAATTTATTCTATACATCCATATGCTTAACTATCAAGCAATAAAACATGCAAATATGCAAAAATTTGAGCTCTAGTGATCAGCATATAAAAGTTCAAAGTCTAGTGATACATATGAAATTATTGAATATAGCAACCAAATTTTGTGGAAAAGTAATTTAGAATCTTAGAGAAAAGAATCTCCTCCTCAGGTTTGTAGTTGTATATAAATTTATTATTAATTGTACAAAAAAATGGTGCAATACTTGTGCATTATAATTTTTGATATAATAATGCAAGGGACAAGGAAAAATTTTAATAGTGGAAAAGTTGCTGTTGCTTTGTTTACCAACTATGCAACAGATTTTTTTTCTTTCTCTCTTTTGTATGAGTAAGTCAAGCAGATATTGTATACTACCCAACAATTTCACACTGAATTTATATTTAAAAAAAATACATTGTGTGAATGCATGCACAGCATAACTTATAAATGAAATTTGGTTGAGTTCCAAACTTGGTATTTAAATTCACCATCTTCTAAGGATGCAACACAAAGATTTTCAACAAAATCCCCCTCCTCCAAACTATTCTTTGTATGGAACATTTTTCAGAAAGTTTTATGTTTTCAAAAATAGCTAACAATTTTGAATAAAATACATATTTGATATTTCATTGATAAATAAAATTGTATCTTCAATTTTATAGGAATAGCCTCTGCATTCCTTATTCATAATGAATGACTTCAGCATAACTGGTAAACCAGCATTAACAAAAATCTTACTACACAAAAAAGTATATATCAACTACACAGCTTTTCAAGTAATTAGTGTCCATGTGTATGTGCATTAAACCCTGTTTCATAATTCAACCCTCATAATACAGGGTGTATATAAATGAATATCAGGGTTTTAACTCTTTATAATATTTATTACATTCAACTTATAGTTATAAATGATATGTCAAATGAAACAGCAGCTCAAAAGTTTTACCAAGAACCTTATAAATGTTCAACATGACTACCCTTTGTCACACGGCACACAAAGTCTATAGCCAAGTTCTTCCCAAATGATGATAACTGTGTATTCAGTAATTGTAGCAACAGATGCATCAATCTGGTTTCTTAACTCAGGGAGGTCAGCTGTAAGTGGAGGCACATACACACGATCCTTGATGAAGCCCCAAAGGTAAAACTTGCATGGTATTAGGTCAGGAGAACGTAGAGGCCATGCACAGCAAGCCCTGTCATTGGAGCCCTTGTGGCCTATCCAGCACCTGGGTACAGTGACGTTCAACCAATCGCAGACTTTGTTATGCCAGTGAGGTGGCGCACCATCTTGCTGGAAAATGAAGTTATCTGGCTTATTTTCTTCCAACTGAGGGAAGAGCCATTGCTTGAGTGTATCAAGGTAAGAAGTGCCAGTTACAGTTGGTTCACCAAAAAAGAAAGGCCCATAAACTTTTCTCCGGGATACAGGACAAAAAACATTCACTTTAGGGGAATCTCGTGGCATTTGTACAATCTCATGAGGATTTTCTGAGCCCCAGATGCGCACATTATGCGCGTTAACATGTCCACTAAGGTGAAAGTTTGATTCATCACTGAAGACAACACGATCTATAAAATCGTCATCATCATGAAACATTTCGTTTGCAAAGTTGGCACATAATCCGTGGTTTGTCGGCTTTAGAGCCTGTAATAACTGTAAACGGTAAGGACGTAGCCATAAGCGTTTTCTTACAACTTTCCAAACAGTTGACACAGGAACTTGTAATTCATGACTAGCCTTCCGGACTGATTTCTTTGGGCTACGAGTGAACGACTCTCTCAATCGCACAACAGTCTCTTCACATACTCTTGGTCATCCCGTGCTCTTCCCTTTACAAAGGCAGCCGGTATCTTCAAACTGATGATACCATCTACAAATGTTATTATCACTACGAGGTTCACAACCGAACTTAATGCGGAATGCACGTTGCACAGCAACTACAGATTCGGTCTTTGCAAACTGTAAAACACAAAACACTTTCTGTTTACTAGTCGCCATCTTTGCTACTACCACTGTCTAGCGGATTACAGCAGAAACATTGCACGTACATGCGCACTGGTGCCAACAAACAAAACTTTGAGTTGCTTTTTCATTTGACAATCATTTATAACTGTAAGTTTAATGTAATAAATATTATAAAGAGTTAAATCCCGATATTTATTTATATACACCCTGTATTTATGACATTTTGATATTGTTTCAGCACTCATAATTTTACGGAATGCCTTGTAAACAATCAGGACACTAGAAGTCTGTTGTACTGACCTTGCTGTAGAATGAGATGAATGAAACTCTGACATTAGACAAAAGTATAACCCCTGTCATGCTAATGATCATTGTCACATCATTCATCTTCTATTCTTTAGTTTCCAAATTAGTTTACGTGAAGCATCTGACATGAATCTCAAAACTATTTGTAGTTGGTTTATTGATACTCGTCACTTACTTTTGTATATCAATGAGAGACTAGTTTCAAAGGCAATCGGCGGGCCCAAAAACACCACACACCACACACTCACTCACTCACTCACTCACTCACTCACTCACTCACTCACTCACTCACTCACTCACTCAAAGGCAATCGGCTCCATTTTCAATCTCTTTCCAACTGGCCAACTGAAAATGGAGGCGATTGCCTTTGAAACTAGTCTCTCATTAATATAAAGAAGTAAGTGGTGAGTATCAATAAACCAACTACAAATAGTTTTGAGATTAATTTTGACGTCACTGTTACTAAATTCCTCCAAACACATATGTCTGACATGAATTTCCTTGGTACTCAGAAGCACATTGTTTGATGTCAGAGTTAGATACCCATAGCCCCTAATATGTAAGCACATAAATTTCCCATGCAAATTATAGCTACATAATCGCATATCATTCCCATAGAGGGTTGAAATGATCTTGTCATTGCAAGTACCTCATATACACACTTTTAAAGAAAATTTCCATTAACATTCCTAATTCATTTTAAATAAAACTTTATGTAAATAAAACCATGCTTAATCTTTGAAAATGAAATACCTATGTGTTGATAGTGGCTATTAATATTATCTTAAATCCAATAGCAGAAATTAACTCTACTCACATTATCCTGTAGTTATAATCCTGTTTCCTGAACTGCAGTTATCTTAAAAATTTAGTGACATTCCCAGCTGAGATCTGCAAAATTTGTGATTGCTTTGCAAGCTTCCTCAGATTTCTTTAGGTTTCATTCTAATTTTTCTCTGATCATAAAGTTTTCCCTCTGCAAGAACAGAACAATGTAATTTTGGTTTTCTGCCTAGAACAGAGCCCACTTTCCTAAGCCTATTATTAAATTTACAAACTGCGTCTCTGTGAGACACACAGTAGTAGGAAATTTCTCACTTTTCAACAGAAGTTAGTTGTTAGGTAGGAATCAGACATGAGGATAAATATAACTTAATATAGTAAAAAACCAAATTAAAATAATTCTTCCTATGAGTTCAAGTTCATGAAACATTTTATCATCTGCAGCATCTATAATTTTTTTTTGAAATACTTAATTTAATTAAGTCATAATTTCCTTTATTATAAAACTTGTATCAGATCACAGAATAAGTTGCTAAAATTATTGAAACATAAATTTAAAAGTGTGCCAAAGCATATGTAATGAGTGGCTTTATAATAGCAGTAATCTGTATGGTTTCACAATGTGACCCTTTGTACAAAGATTTCATATAAACTGATGAAATGGCACATTAAAAAAAGGGAAATTAGAGGGGAGGCAGCACTGGTTACACACACTGCAGTATAGAGCAAGCAATTCCAGTAATCAGTGGTGAGACATGACTTTCAAAGTGAGGGAAGCTCCAAATAATAATTTTTGATTAAAATAAGAGAAAATAATGACTCAAAGAATTAAAGCTACTCTTCAGTGCTCTATTGTAAGTCACAAGTAGGCCCTTCTTGCATTGCAAGACTGCTCATGTTACAAGCAGACACATTCCTGCTTCCCCTCTCCACTCAGACTTTTCAATTTTTCCTACAGCTGGCCCACACCATGTGAACTGTAATGCATGAGATTTAACCTGGCACTTTTTGCACTATCCTTGTCTAGCAAGGGTGCTGGGTTTCTTTCTTTGGAATGGTCTGACCCTTTTAAAACCCTATTGTATTCCCTAATTGCCTGCTGTGGTATGAGGGTAAGCACAAGCAGGCATCAGTGGTGTTGTAAGTGAAGTATCGGTTATTAACGTGTTGAAAACATGAAAAATGTTTTTAGAATTTGAGAATTTTGTGATTATTTCAATTTATTCATCCCCTATATTTCATACAGAGAATACATAAACACAATACTCACAGACAAAGGTGCATGTATACTTTGTTACATTAACAGTGAATAAATCTATCTAACTAAACATCATCATCAGCATGTCCATTACTGGAAACTGGTTTTGATCTGCCCTAAATATCTAAGTCGTGCTTGTCATAGTAATCAGTTTTACATAGCTTAGACACTCCCATATGGCAATTACGGCCTTCAGGGTAACCTTTTTTTCATCCATATGATCCAAATACATAGGATACGTCAACAGGTTTAACAAATACAATCTGTACATAACAGTATTAAAATAATAAAATATAATAAAATATGCAGAGGGTACCTTTACTATTTAAGCTTTAATTTAACCTTTTATACTCATCTATAGAGTAGACTGGGTTTTCTACAAGGTACTTTTTAATTGCTTTAAGTTTAAATTTTTCTTCTGTTATCTGTTTTATTTGATTCGGTAAATGATTGTACAATTCTTTAGATTTATTTTCTATATTTTTGTTACTTAATGTTCCTCTTAATCTGTTTAAGAAATAATTTTGTTTTGTTCTTGTGTTATGTGTATGTATGTACATGTTTTTATTTTGGTTGCTAGAATTATTTTAAACATATTGTTGGGAATAGTGCTAGTGTCTGTTAGATCTAGAAGGTGCAGGAAGAAAGGGAAAAGCTATAAGTCAGATTGGCAGGGAAATTGTGATAAATGCTCATAAATGTTTTACAGATGAATGCAAGGCCCTAAAATGCAGAAATTCAACTAGTATATCTGTGTCAAGCATAATGAAATTTAAATTTGTAAAGAACTCGTGCGAAGGAAAATTTTTGACGGAACAGACAAACGTGCAAAAAGATTCAAATTTCTACAAAAAAATTAAAGAGATAATGGTTTCCGGTGCACCTATTATTTACTTAGATGAAACGTGGATCAATATAAATTATACCAAAACAAAGTGTAAAAAAGTGAAGAGAACAATTTTCAATTTCTACCACGCAACCAGTTTGACAGGTTTCATTCCCAACGTTCTTCTGAGTTTTAAATCAAAATCAAGCAAAGACTAACATGAAGAAATGAATAGTGAAACTTTTAAAAATTGGTTTATTAATTAGTTGTTACCCAGCATTCCCCCCAATAGTGTAGTAATAGACAAGCATTTTCTCATTCTATTCAAATCAACAAGGCTGCAATATCATCATCACTTAAATCAGCAATGCAGTCATGACTCTGTGACAATTATATTGAATTTGATTGGCATTCCACCAAAGCTGTACTATACCAATTAATAAAGTTGGAAACAGACGTCTCAAATTTTATGAAATAGATTGGATAGCGCAAATGCACGGCCATGCTGTAATACGACTACCTCCAAATCATCATGATTTAAATGCTATAGAACTTTATGAACACAGATAAAAAAAGATGTCGTGAAAGACAGCATATCATTTGAGCATAGTGAGGTAAAAGTGTTTGATAGTGCAGTAGGTAAAGTGTCCGAACACAGGCCGCGCCATGGCTCAGTGGTTAGACCACTTGGCTCTCACCAAGGTGGCCCGGGTTCGATCCCAGGCAACTGCAAAGTGAGATTTGTGGTGGACAACATGGCGCTGGGGCGGGTTTTCTCCGGGACCTCCGGTTTCCCCCGCCATCTCATTCCACCGGTGCTCCATTTTCATCTCATGTATCATCAGTGTCATCGCCTGCGGTGCCGTATGTAGTAAAAGCGGGCGTTAAACACTACACAATGTCCGAACACAATTGGTGGGGAGCTTGTGAACACATTGAAAAAATAGAACAGTTTTATTGGGAGAAAGATGGATTAATAGATGAAATTAGTGATAGGTTCATAAATTAATTTAGAAGATGATTCAGGTAGTGAACGTTTTGAAATATCTGACAATGAAGAAGGGGAACATGAACCAAATTTGGAGGAAGAAGGATCATCCGCCACTGATGTCTGCCTGCCTGGCAGGCCATAAAAGAGGGGCGGGCTAGAAAGAGATGGTGAGTACGTATTTCTTTCTCTTTCTACAAACCAGCGGCCAAGTTAAATCTCATGCATTATAGTCTAAAATGGAGGAGGTATACAGTTCACACACTTTTGCTAATAACTTAAAACTTCTAGAATTTCTTATTAGTCACCACTAAATACCAATCTGGGTAAAATATTTTTGCTAATGCTATTGAAATGTACTTAGTTATATTTAAAAATGCCACATAAAAAAATCATATGCTACAGAGACTTCACACGACAAAATCTTTCAGGGCTTCCTAACTATTAAAGACTCAAAATGTTAAATTGTCTGCAGTATGGCAGATGATCACAAATAAATTTTGTAAATGTATCCAGAGCAAATAAAAAGTTTAGCAGGAATTTTCTTGTTTTTCTTCTTTTTCTATTGAAATTCTTGGGGAAGTGGCGCTTTCAGCACTTCATTACATGCTTTGCCACTGCCAGTAATACAGCCAAGCATCAAAATAAGGGCTGTGTACCACAGCAGGGTATTTGTGTGATAACTGTATTAACACGATAATTTGTGTAAGTCTAATGATTAATGAATATCTTAATTAAAGTCATTTGTTTACTGTGTCTTAATTTCAGATATAGTGTAATATGTACATGATATTGTAGTATGTTGTCTATTGTGCACAGTCTCCAGATATGCAGTCCTGGCAGAATGACTATTTACGTGGGACAGGAATGGAAATGTACACAGAAACTCTGAGCCCAACATTTATAGGCATGCCATTTGCTCAAGCCACAGAGTAAGTCAGAGCGGTCATCTACCCGGTGTTGTGATCCAGCCCTCTTCAAAGAGTTTTAATATATTTGTTTGTTCAAGTGCTATTCTCCAATTCCACAGACAGCAGATGTGTGTGTGTGTTTTTTTTTTAAGTGGCAAGAAATAGAACAAAATTAAATGTTTCTTTCACTATTATATCTGAAATATATTACTGCATGTATTCTTAGTTAAGTTACCAGCAACTAAACATTTGTTCACCCCAGCAACTCTACATACACTTACATTGTTGATACATAGAAATAAAATTTAATAAAATTTGTCATTAAGCCATTATAATTTATGCATGAAACTATTGTTTTATGTTAATGTCCAAAGCACATGAAAAAGTTACCAGGCAGTTAAATAATTTAGAAAATAGATAAAAGTATTGTGACTTTGTGGGTTCATGAAATTAAAAGTCCAATTGCACCACTCAAAAATGTTCATTATTTCCACCGAATTACAATCGGAACACTTGCCGATTACACAGAATTACGTAATGCACACAATTACAATTTACCAGTTTGTCTGTCACAGGTCCACTGCATGCAGTTACGTACACTTCTCCGATGCACGTACACAGTCCGTTCCCTCACTGGGCGCTCTTCATGACTGCTCGACAAGAACTGAACTCACTCAGCACTGCAGCCCCTTTTATGGGAATATCGCTGTTTTCTCGAAGTCTCGCGGTTCAGTGAATCATCACGAAGGTTTGAGACGGCAGGGGGAGGGCAAAGAGAAGCACAGTGATGTTTTTCCAGCCACCCTTCGTTACCGCTATAAGACAAATGGGTGGGCATGGCCGAATGCCTCTCGTCTGACACCACTGCCGGCTGGCTCCACAGGAAGTCCCGACGTTCGGGTGACAGTATAAAAGTTTCCTGCTGCGGGAATTCCTGTTGTTACTCTCATGACTGCTAAAAGACACACTGAGAGAAGTACAGAAAGAGCCATTTATGAATACTGAAATGATCTGCTTAAGATCTTTATGAAATGACCAGAATTCAGAAAAAACCTGCAAGACATCAAACTTACAGAGCTGCAGCTCTGTTAGTATTCTTGGATCAGCTTCCTTAACTTTGAAAACTCTACTCTTTCACTTTCTCAGTGTCTGTCACTTCCACTATCTGTTTTTCTTTCTATCTTTCTTTCTAGCTTTCTCGCTCTCCTTTTTCATTCTCTCACACTTTTTATCCTCTCTCTCTTTTCATCTCATTCTCTCTCCTCTTGCCTTCATACCATCTCTCTCTCTCTCTCTCTCTCTCTCTCTCTCTCTCTCTCTCTCTCTCTCTCTCTCTCTCTCTCTCTCTCTCTCTCTCTCTCTCTCTCTCTCTCTCTCTCTCTCTCTCTCTCTCTCTCTCTCTCTCTCTCTCTCTCTCTCTCTCTCTCTCTCTCAAGAATGTACCAAGGGACCCAAAAACATCCAAATATTGCTGCGCAGTGTTATGCCTGTCTGCACCCTCAATGCTCATTACCATCTACCACTATCAGAGAAAGGTGCAGATGAATCCATGCAACATTTTTAAAACTACTTTTAAAGGCTTTACTTACCAATGTCATTAAAGGAGATGCTGGAACTGGCCACTGATATTTGTACATGTTTGGCACCTGTTTAGGAAACTATCCATCACTCGCCGTAGTTCATGTTGAGAAATGTATATTGTAGATATACCGAGTTTCATAACAATTGGTTCAACAATTCCACAATTGTGGAAGGATAAGATATGTACACATACATACACAATTTCAAAACATACAATTTTTGCTTCAGAATAGCTCATACATATATCAGTTATTCACCCAAAATTAAAGTTATTGCAATATTTGATTTACAGTTTTATTATATGTAAATGCTAAAGACGATGTGAAATTTCAGTTCTTAGAAGCTTCCTATAAAATAGCAACATTTGCATTGCTTTTGAACTATAGCACACTGCTGTCTGTGGGCTACTACCATTCTTCCATCTTTTTGTATGTTGTTTCTGCTTGTATTGTACAAATATATGAATATGTGTTTCTTATCTATGTTTTCTTTCTTAGTGATCTTACTTGAGCTTCCTTCTCAACTGCTGCTATTTTCTTGTTGTTAATACCATCTTCCCCTTTTACCCTATATCCCCTGGGAATGAGTCACCCATCCTATTGTTGATTTTTTCAGTCCCCAGACACTCAGGCCTGGCAGAACGATTACCTCCAAGGAACTGGCTGTGAGATGTATACAGAAACTTTATCCCCCTCTTTCACTGGGATGACGTTTCCGCAAGCCAGCGAGTAAGTTGCAGGCAAATTGATTTTCCCCCGCAGGCTTCCCAGGCTGTTTCAAAATAACCTACTAAATAGCATTATTAGTGAAAATGTTTTATAGATGCAGTTTCTTATTTATAGATACTATTTCCTTCACATTACAAAAATGGTAAAGCCACGTACAAATGTTTACTGTAGTTGCAGAAATCTGAAACTTTGTGAAGTAAGGGGAAGTAGTGCATTTATTTTTTTGTTTTTTTTTTTGTTTTTGTTGTTGTAAGTGATAAATATACAAGCTCTCATGAGAGACTAGTAAAGTTGGCAATTATTTACTGATAGGAATATTGGTATAAATTATTCAGTGATGCTTAAAACTTTTGCTTAGGTTTGCAGTTAATTTTGCGTTTTTTTATCAAAACAAAATATTTATCTAATGAATGAACACTTAAGTTGCTCTTGATGACCGAGATGCCTATTGATAAATTGAAAAACTTTTTTAATATATTTAAACACCTGAATTACATAGCTGAGTATTTTTAGGTATTATAGAAACTTGATCTAAAGTCACTCTGCTGAAATTATTAATTATGCTGCTGCTATAATATATGGTATCAAAACAATAATCATTAAGTATTCTTTAACTTGAGAAAAAATGAGAAAAGTAAGAGTTAAAGTATTTGAATATAAAGGAATAGTATTGTATAATTAAAATTGTACACATTTAAAGATACCCTGTAGCTAAAATGCATCATTCTTGCAAAGCTATGTATATTTTGTTACTGCTGGGATTTTTATCCTGTACATAATTTTATTAAAATTATAGCATCGACTTTTTCCCTTTCTCTGCTTGCTGTTAAGAGTTCTAAAGAGGAGATATTAAAATGTTATTCATAATTAACTGGAACAATTGAGGAATGTTTTTTCAAAACTCGATAGATGCACAAAATTCGTTTGAGAAAAATGTTTTTTTTCTTCTACTTATTGGCAATACTTATTGGTTAGCATAGCAAATATATTAGTCATTCAATTCTCTTTCCTGAAACTGTCTCATTTAATGTGAAAAGAAGCAAATAGAACAGTTTAACTAGTGCAAATTTGAGGTTTGAAAATGCAGAGTTTTTTCAAAAGCCGATAGATGCTGATTAACTTTTCTGCATGAGCGAGAATCACACATGAAGTTCTGTTATTTTTGTCATTTATTGTATTTGTTACTTTTTATTTATGTATTTATTATTTTTTATTTATGTATTTATTATTTTTTATTTATTTTCACCTTTTCATTATACATAATGTACTATACAACCAACATATTAATATACAGTTAAATCTCAACATATTAATGTTTATAAGAGGATTATTTTATTAGGTATAAACTTAGAAAATAAGTACTGCTATATTCACAATAATGATATAATATTTTGTTTTATTTATATAATAAACACATTTATATAACAAACATATATACGAAGAAATTTCAGACAATGTGAACATGTAAGCTTTAACATTTATTTGAACACCCTTTTTCTCTTCTTTGCTCACTCTATTAATTTTGTGAACATTTTGTGATTGAAGCAGGAGTTTGCTGCAGGACTTGCTGCACGGTTTCATCACATCCACCTCCACACCCAAAGCAGAATATGTATTTTGAATTTCTACACATACTTTATGGTCTTCCTTTGATTGCTTGGAATATGTTATGATTCACTGAGTATTCATTTTGAAAGGAAGCTTTGACTTCAGTTCTTGTTTTACACTTTCTTTCAAGTCCTTAATTTTCCAGTCTTTGAACAACACTTTCACAGAGCCGTGATTTTATAATATATGATGGTACTCATCAGGAATCAAGATATTCTCCTTTTTTCTTAACTCTTTTTCTATTCTGCCGAAAACTCTTATCAGGAGGCATATAACTGTGCCCATGTATTGGGTAGATATGTGAAATGCTGGAAAATGTTTTACTAAAATTTGCTTTTGCTGCCAGTGTCAGTATAATATAAAGTATTGACCGCGCTTGTGGGCCGTGGTTACTGGACTCCTTCTTCATCTTCCAGATATTTCGTCTGCGGCTGCAGCAGATATCTTCAGTGACACTTTGATCGCACTGCCACTGAAGATATCTGCTGCAGCCGCAGACGAAATATCTGGGAAAATGAAGAAGGAGCCCAGTAGACCACCGCCCACAAGCCCAGTTAATACTTTATATTATAAACATTTTACTGTTTTCCAGGAAAGCAATAAGCATGAACATCATGTTCTGACTAGAGCAAGAGTCAGAAAATAAACGAATGATAGGAGCATTGCTGGACATACTTTCTTCCAGTTCCAGCAAGAAGTGGTGCAAAGCTAAGGCAACCTGGTTGCAGCCTTTAGCAGATTCAGTTTCCAGCCATGTATACAAGAAAATGTCGTCTTTGTTCTGGGCTTTAGATGCAATCATTATGCATAGATTATACAGCCACACCTGCCTTGCATACAATACCTCGCTAACAGAAAGTTTAGGCAGTGGTTAATTCTGCTGCATATCAAAGCAAATAGTGATTAACTCTGTATTTTCCTCTTTCAATAGCTGATAAAACCTTTTTGAATGCAGCCTGTGCAGTCTGTACATGGTTCTTAGTTCATTTTTCTTTTCCACATCTGCCTCTGTCTTAGAACGTGAAATCCAAGTGCACAATCTGAGTTCGGAGTTATTGCCAACCGTGCAGCAGTGTACAAAGCTTGCAGGAATGATTGAGGATTCCAAGAATCGCAATAGTGAGATGGCAGTCAATGCCAACATGCATTTCATAGAATTGAGGTTGCTACATGCTGAATCATAAAATTATAAAATTGCATCTATCGAATTTTGCTTTAACTCTTGGTAAGTGCATCTATCGAGTTTGGAAAAAATCTGCTAATATTACCTAATTTCTACACAGGACATGAATCAAATTTTGCAAAATCTGACTTCACTGAATGATCCAGAAGGTGAAAATTATGCTGATACTACATATAACTTAATTCGTAAAATAATGCATCTATCGAGTTTTGAAAAAGCACTCCTCAATTGTATTGTATGTATTTCATGAAGTGCATCAACTGGAGCTACCCTATAACTTCGGACCACCCACTCCATATTGATGCCATAAGTACATGATACATATGTTATATTGGCTAAGTTCAGATTAAAAAGAAAAATATACCAAGATGCATAAATGATTACAAATGAAGAGAATAAGATTCAGTGAAAATTGAAAAGAAAAAGGGAAAAGACTATCCATATGCACAAAAGACTACAGATTTGAGTTACAAAAATTATTTGTAAATGTACAGTTTACACTACTTCATGATGTAGGAATTATCTACATTATAAAAGCTATTGCCCATTAAGAAATTAAATGAAACCTTTTTAATGTGTGTTGGGAGGAATTTTGTAATAATGATGTCAAAATCAATCGTAAAACCATTTGTAGTCGGTTTATTGACACTCGTCACTTACTTTTCTTATATTATTGAGGGACCAGTTTCAAAGGCCTGCATTTTCAACCTCTCTCCAACTAGCATCTGTTGTAGTCTTCTCTCCTCTCTCTGGTGGTGGAACTATGAACCGCATAATGAAGGACAGCGTAATGAACTTTGAAATCCCACCAGTAGATAATTTGACAAAGAAGTTCATAGTTCCACTGCCAGAGAGAGGAGAGCAGACTGCAACTGATGCTAGTTGGAGAGAGGTGGAAAATGGAGGCAATAGCCTTTGAAACTAGTCCCTCAATAATATAAGAAAAGTAAGTGACAAGTGTCAATAAATTGACTACAAATAGTTTTACAAAACCTTTTAAATTTATATTGACATTTAGTACCCCTTATAAACTGGCAGAAAAGAAAATGCAATATCCTTCAGGACTGTGTTCACTGAAACATGTGTATAGAAAGTAAAATAAACCAATATTACTTGATATAGCTGGAGGACAACGAACCTTTTGCACTTATTTTGGGACTTCAGTACATTGGGTATCCAGATACACTATAGAATTGCTACTTTCTAATAGGAAAAAAATGGTTTTACTTATTTTCCATCAACAGTGAAGTATAACTTCTCAAACTGTGAATGAAATGCACATAGTATGACCATAAAATCAAGTCCATATTAGATATCTATTATAGCCTTTTAAATTGGTTTTCCAAGTTCAGAAATTAAGTTTTTTTTTTCTTTTCTCTAGATCAGTTGAACAGTGACGACTTTTGAAACAAAAATACCAGAATGTGTAACTGTACAAAACTACACAAAATGTTTCTTAAAACGGTTTCAGGTTTCAATATGTATAGAGATTACAATAGATATGTTATAATTACATTTATAATAACGAGCGACTTTGCATAAATAGGTGGTTCTGCAAGTAATAGTTGTAACATAAGAAGTATTATACAGCATAGAATAAAATTGAATAGTATAAATACAGGGTGTATATAAGTGAATATCAGGGTTTTAACTCTTTATAATATTTATTACATTAAACTTACAGTTATAAATGATATGTCAAATGAAAAAGCAGCTCACAGTTTTGTTTGTTGGTACCAGTGCGCATGTGCGTGCAATGTTTCTGCCGCAATCCGCTAGACAGCGGTAGTAGTAAAGATGGCGACTAGTGAACACAAAGCATTTTGTGTTTTGCAGTTTGCAAAGACCGAATCTGTAGTTACTGTGCAACGTGTGTTACACATTAAGTTCGGTTGTGATCCTCCTAGTGATAATAACATTCATAGATGATATCCTCAGTTTGAAGACACGGGTTGCCTTTGTAAAGGGAAGAGAACGGGACGACCAAGAGTAAGTGAAGAGACTGTTGAGCGACCGAGAGTCGTTCACTCATAGCCCAAAAAAATCAGTCCAGAAGGCTAGTCCTGAATTACAAGTTCCTGTGTTGACTGTTTGGAAAGCTGTAAGAAAATGCTTATGGCTACATTCTTACCGTTTACAGTTATTACAGGCTCTAAAGCAGACAGACCACGGATTACGTGCCAACTTCTCAAACAGCATGTTGTCTCATGACGATTTTATGGATCGTGTTGTCTTCAGTGATGAATCGACCTTTCACGTTAGTGGACATGTTAAAACTCATAATGTGCACATCTGGGGCTCAGAAAATCCTCACGAGATGGTACAAATGCAATGAGATTCCCCTAAAGTGAATGTTTTTTGTGTCGTATCCTGGCGAAAAGTTTATGGGCCTTTCTTTTTTTGGTGAATCTACTGTAACTGGCACTTCTAACCTTGATACACTAGAGCAATGGCTGTTCCCTCAGTTGGAGGAAAATGAGCCAAAGAACTTCATTTTCCAGCAAGACGGTGTGCCATCTCACTGGCATAATGAAGTACGTGATTGGTTGAATGTCATTGTACCCGCTGAGCCCTGGATAGGCTGCAAGGGCCCCAGTGTCAGGGCTTGCTGTGCATGGCCTCCACATTCTCCTGACCTAACGCCATGCGATTTTTACCTTTGGGGCTTCATCAAGGATCATGTGTATGTGTCTCCGCTACCAGCTGACCTCCCTGAATTAAGAAACCGGATTGAAGCATCTGTTGCTACAATTACTGAATACACACTTATCGTTTGGGAAGAACTCGGCTATAGACTTGATGTGTGCCGTGTGACAAAGCGTAGTCACATTGAACATTTATAAGGTTCTTGGTAAAACTGTTTGAGTTGCTTTTTCATTTGACATATCATTTATAACTAAGTTGAATGTAATAAATATTATTAAGAGTTAAAACCCTGATATTCATTTATATACACCCTGTACAATACAGTAAAATTTTGATATAGCATAAATATTGTTTATTAATATAAATAAGTGTAAGTCATGCATATAGAGCCATTCAGTGATTTTGGAACTTGTCCTACTTGCATTCATTTGCAGAGTAATATGCTTTCCTTGTGAGTAGAGCTTTCACCAGCCTGTAGAGTTGATTGACACTTTTTACTTCTTTGAATAAATACTTTAATTGCCATATATCAGGCTTTTCTCGAGAACTATATGACTATATGCTGGTAGGAGGTAATATGCATCAGAGTAAAGGTGAAAAAGTCATAGATTCTAAAATTAATACCTCCTAAGATATGAGAAAATGTTTAACATAACTGTAAGCTCATGACAGAAAATGTTCTTTTACAGAACACCTGTATATCCATATATAAAAATATACAATGATGTGGATTATTGTACTTCGAATTTTGCTTTACCTTTTTTGTATTTTGAAGGGAAAAAATACTAAATCATTTAATATACTGAAGCGAAAGGCTACTATAACAAGAGAGAACATACTCATATAAATAAGGCTTTTTAACTCTGAGTGTTACTCAGCATGTAGCTAAAAATGTTGCATTTAACAGCATGGCACCGAAGCTAATAAACATTTAGAATATGGTGTATGAGAAATTTCGTCAACATTCTTTCATACAAGAAGGTCTTAAAAATAGTTAATGTAATTTGTAGTGTGTGTAACAAGCTATCTAAGAAGCCAGGCAAACATTGATAGGTAAAAGTTCCTAATATGTAG
This sequence comes from Mantis religiosa, assembly GCA_030765055.1. NCBI lineage: Eukaryota > Metazoa > Arthropoda > Insecta > Mantodea > Mantidae > Mantis > Mantis religiosa. The sequence goes on from CM060948.1 coordinate 177,543,098, forward strand.
ATCATGAAAAGTGCAGTAAGTATAAACAAGGATTAAGAATCACATATCGCAATTAGATATCACATATTAGATATGTTGTTGCCCGTCAAGCTTACTTTCTAACTGGGGAATACTTTTTTTTTCTTTTCTTATGTAGATCCTTCTGAATTGTAACATTTTGGGACATCCAAAAAATGCTTGTATTACACCTCCATTTAATAATCTGTGCTATACATTTCTGAAAATACCCTGAAAACAAAGCAAAAATATTAGGTTTGTTTGTTTCTTAAAATCTTACTGCAAAATAAAACTTAAAACATCATTGACTTCAGGTTTTAATAAGTAGTTCAAAGTTGTTCATTAATTAGTTTCATATTAACTTCACTTAACTTTTATCTTACAATAAAAAAACTTAATTTTTAACTTGCCCTCAATAAATTCAGTTTATACAGGCTCCCTTAAAATATAGATTTCTTGGCACACACATTTATTGAATTGTTGATAAATTAGTTTTCATTGTTTTATTTATATAAGCCATCTTCATTTGTTACTAACCCAGTGTCAACATTAGCTGAGGTTGTTAGGAAGGTCCTAATGAAACTCGTTCTAGGTAAACACTAGCAATATATGGAGCATGGAATACTAGTTAGACTCAACATTTTATTTATTTGAAGTTACATTTTTGTGTCATTACTGATGACATTTAAGTCTAAGGAACTAGTCCCTCAAAAAAAAAAAAAAAAAAAAAAGTATACAGAATTTCATTAATTAAATTATTGGCTTATGCCCACATAAAACTTTTTTAAAGACTTTTTTTTTTTTTTCAGAATTGAAATTACAAAATGCCTATTAGTTATTTATCAAAACACATTATACTTATACTTAACAAAGTGTTAGGTTAAAATATGAGATTTAAAAATAATTAAGCATTAATGTCAAAAGCTGGAAATTAATTTATTATTTAAGATATTAAGTGTTTTCACAATTAATAATTTTAGCACTAATATGTTACATATAGGCTTATGTAATGCACCTTAAATGCATCCATGCTATTATAGTGATCTAATTGCAACCAAAATAAGACAATCACATTCTCAAAACACAATTCTCTGTTTGCACTAAGTAATATATATCTATTTACTCCCTGGTTTGTATTAGTGCAGTAGTAATAATAAAACTATAACAAAATAAATGAGGGGACTCTGCCATCTTCGTAATATCTGAGGGGCCTCTAAGGTTCTGGTGCCGCTGCTCCAAACACCTTATGCATATGACAAAATTTTTTCAATGCAGAATTATTCTTCAGGTAAATGATGTGCAAATGAAAATGGAATAATTTATTTTTGTATTATTAATACATTCTGGTATCTTTCTGAAATTTGATGTACATACATTAATGCTTAGCATCATAAAAATAATCAGTATATAGCCCTATTATTATAAACACATAAGAAAGTTATAGATTCAAATTAATGCTTAATATTAAAACAGGTTTGTCATCATTTTTGTTGTGTGTTCTTTACCTCTTTTATCAAGGAAAAAAACTACCAATTACAACATTTTCAAGGAAAGAGGTTTTATAATTTTTAAGAGCCATTTAAAATCATTGTATCAAAAATATCTTAGTTATAAAAATAAAATAATACAGAAGAACTGACAATGTAAAATAAGACCTTAAGCTTTTCTGGCGACGAATATGCTCAAGTTGTTCTCGGGCAGCAAGCCAGATGAAAAGACGATTAGAAATCAACGTTTCAGGAGTGTGCATCTCTCCCATCATCAGGATATTTATTAAATGTTATAACCACAAATGAAACACTGGATATAACACAAATATAAACAAAGACAAAACACTATCAAAATTTGTATTACTGACCAAAAGACTGTTTTCAGTAAATTAAATGCCAGGTCAGGAGATGGCGTGAGTAGAGAAAATTAATTGGATCAAAGAAACGTAACTACTTAACTTGATTATCAAGCTGTATTGATCTGTGCTTCTTAAGTTGGTAGATTTCCATTTTTAAGGCCGGTTTCCAAGAGGAGCTGAACTGAAATCCAGCATCACGATTAAACATGCTCCTCTCAGAGGAAATGGCCAAAGCCTCCTTAATTCTCCGCTCCCAGTAGCTGTTGCGTTTTGCCAAGATGGTCGTCTCCCGAAGTTGGCTCTGTGGTCCTTATCAAAACAATGCTGTGCCAGCCCAGACTTTCTAAGGTTGCATTAAACGAATGCTCCATTCATGTTCTTTTATTTTGGTAGCGATGGTTAATCGCATTAGGCATTAGCTCGCTTAATTGTGATGCTGGATTTCAGTTCAGCTCCTCTTGGAAACTAACATTAAAAATGGAAATCCGTCTACTTCAGAAGCACGGATCAATATACGAGGGCTATCCAGAAAGTAGATTACGTTTTCGTCTGTTTCCGCTAGGGGCGGGGCTAGCCTTGCCATCTTGGGGTCAGAGCATTGCGCAGCTCAGTCGGCATCTAGCCGTGCTAGTGAGAGGTTCGTGCTGTGCTCCGTTCAGATACTGTGACAGTTTGAAATGTCTGCGTTAATTGAAAATCCTGCGAGCTGCGAGGTGCGTGCAGTAATAAGGTTTCTGACTGCAAAAAACTGTAAACCGATAGAAATCTATCGGCAGCTTTGTGAAGTGTATGGGGACAACATTATCACTGAAGGTGGAGTGCGTCAGTGGGTCATCAGATTTAAAAATGGCCGAACCAATGTTCACGACGAAGATCGAAGTGGGAGACCCAGCATAGTGACTGCCGAACTTGTCGAAAAAGTCGATGCTAAAGTCCGTGAAAATCGAAGGTTCACAATAACGGAACTTTCTTTGAGTTTTCCACAAATTTCGCGAAGTTTGTTGCACGAAATCATCAGCGAAAAGCTTGGTTACCACAAGTTTTGTGCAAGATGGATTCCAAAAATCTTGACAGAGGACCACAAAAATCAGCGAATGGCTGCAGCGTTGAACTTTTTGGACGTTTACCATAAGGATGGTGACTCTTTACTCGATCCCATCGTTACTGGTGACGAAACATGGGTGAAACACTTGAACTGTGAAACGAAATTGCAATCAATGCAGTGGGGGCACACAAGTTCTCCCCAAAAACCCAAGAAATGCATGCAAACAATGTCGGCAAGGAAGATGATGGCGACTGTTTTTTGGGACAGAAAAGGTGTGATTTTGGTGGACTTCCTGGAAAGAGGCACTACAATAAACTCTCAAAGGTATTGCCAAACTCTCCAAAAACTCAGAAGAGCCATTCAAAACAAGCGCAGAGGAATGTTGAGCTCTAAGATCTTGTTGATTCACGACAACGCCCGGCCCCACACGGCAAATGTCACTCGTGAAGTTCTTGAATCTTTTAAGTGGGAGTTGTTTCCTCATCCGCCGTACAGTCCCGACCTGGCACCGAGCGACTTCCACCTATTCCCAGCAATGAAGAAGTGGCTGGCTATGCAGCGTTTTGATGACGACGTACAGCTGCAAGAAGAGATAACGAAGTGGTTGAAGGCGCAGGCGGCTGAATTTTTCGACGAAGGAATTTCCAAGCTCGTACATCGCTACGATAAATGCCTTAATTTGAATGGTGACTATGTCGAAAAGTAGTATTTGAGTGTGGCTTTCATCTGTATATAATAAAATTTGTTTCCTATACTTTGTTTACTTTTTATTCCAAAACATAATCTACTTTCTGGATAGCCCTCATAGCTTGATAATCAAGGCAAGTAGTTATGTTTCTTTGATCCAATTAATTTTCTATACTCACGCTATCTCCTGACCTGGCATTTAATTTACTGAAAAGTCTTTTGTTCAGCAATGCGAATTTTGATAGTGTTTTGTCTTTGTTTATATTTGTGTTATATCCAGTGATTCATTTGTTGGTATAACATTTAATAAATATCCTGATGATGGGAGAGATGCACAGTCCCAAAACATCGATTTCTAATCGTCTTTTCACCTGCCTTGCTTCCCGAGAACAACTTGAGCAACTGACAATGTGGTAGAACATTTAATATGGAGAAATAAGAGCAGATTAATGGAACTTTGAAATGCCACCAGTTGGTAATTTGATAAAGATGTTCATAGTTCCACCACAAGAGAGAAGACATACAACAAATGTTAATCAGACCTTCAAGATTGAAACTGGAAGCAGTGGCTTCCAAAACTAGTCCCTCAATGATAAAAAATGTGGTGGAGTGTTAAAAACTGACTACAAATAGTTTTCACTCCATATAACTTGTTTACTATGTCAAAAAATACATTAGAGTATATCTTATATGAAAACATGTTTCAAATAAGATTCATAAATGGTACCACATTTTCAATTGCTGCTTATAGAATTGGATGTTGTATAATAATAGCAAACAAAATTACAAATCCCAAGCCCAAATGCAATAGCTCATTCAACAAAGCACTAGTGATTCAAAGAAAACCTCATATTAATGTAAAATTTTGGGCTGAAGAGTTACTTCCCAATTTTAAGAGCCAGACCAATTGTACAAGTTTAGTGGTATCTAAAGCAAGTGTTTAAATTTCAGAAGTACCACGAAATGTGAGAATGTTCTTTCTTTGACTGCAAGATATGTTTAATATAAAAATAATAAAATGTCTTTTTTGACTAAAATTGCCATTTTTCACCACTTGTCTCCTTTAAGTCAAAACAATGAATATGGCTGAGGAGATGCAGTCCCTTCTTAATTAAAATTATCCGATAAATTATTAAATACTGTACGTTCAACAGTGGTGTCCCATTTTGTAGTAAAAGCCACTGTTCCCTAAATGTACATGGAACTGAATTCTTTTCAACTGTATCATATTCAAAATGCTTTATGTAAAATGGTTTTGTGAATTAAAATTAATTTCTTTTGTATCATAACTAGTCCACTGTTATACCTGCACTAGTATAATAATATATACATTTGCTTGATGAAAACCTGGAGTAGACAGCAGTGTTGTACACTAGTGTGAAAGGAATGCATTGTTTGTAAAATGTATGTATACAGCTGATTACTAACTATACCAAGCTTCATTTTAAGCACTAAAAGCATGCATAGTGCAATGTGCAAGTAGTTTTTCTTTTGTGTAGTAAAGCAATGTAGATATGTTTGTGCTTTTATTATTTATATTATTTGTGAAGGGAGAAAAATTATTTTTTTACCTTATACTATTGTGCGAGAGAGAGAGAGAGAGAGAGAGAGAGAGAGAGAGAGAGAGAGAGAGAGAGAGAGAGAGAGAGAGAGAGAGAGAGAGAGAGAACTAAATATAGTATGTGGCCAAACAAATGGCAGTGAAATGTTAAAGATGTTGGTACAGAATTTGTTCACAGGTTACACAGAGAATTTGTTCACAGGTTGTTTGTAACACTTTTGTGGATCAGGGTACATGTTGATGAACAGAGCTTGCTATATACGAGGGCTGTTCAATAAAGAATGACCACTTTTTTTTTTTTTTTTTTGTTGACTGCGTACCTTTACTCATCCTCATAATTTTGATGGTCCTTCTCAAGTCTGCCCTGAATGCGATGCACTTGTCCCAGCGTTTCTGGCAGTCTTCAAAGACATGCTGGAAACCATTTTGTGAGAGATCCTTCAAAATCACCTCCACAGCCTTCACCACTGCTTCTGATGATGGATAATGCCTCCCACGAAGGCGTTTCTTCAAGTTAGGGAATAGAAAAGTCACATGGGGCTAAATCCGGGCTATAGGGAGGGTGAGGGATGCACTTCACGTTGATTTTTGCAAGATATTCAGCAACTACATTGGCAATATGCGGTTGTGCATTATCGTGGTGCAGCATCCAGTCTGCTTCACAGAAATGTGGTCTTTTGTACCTGATATGTACTTGCAATGTTTTCAGGACATCCCTGTATTATTGTCCAGTTACTGATGTGTGTGCAGGTACAACGTGCTGATAAACCATTCCATGAATATCCAAGAACGAGATGACCATAACTTTACCAGCAGAAGTAAACACTTTTGCTTTTTTGGGAGTTTGTGATGAAGGAAATTTCCACACTGAGGTTTGCTGTTTGCTCTCAGGATCAAAATGATGTAGCCATGTTTCATCAGCAGTGATTACATTTGAAAGAAACTCTGGATCTTCCTCTAACATCAACTTTAACTGCATGCAGACCTGTATGCGAATTGTTCAGGAATCAACAGTCTTAGAACTCATCACACACAAACACATCTAATGTGTAATTTGTCGATCCTCTTTCACAATGACATCAGCAGTGTTGATGTTTTCTTCCATAAGAGCAGTAACTGGAGCACCGGGTCCACCTTCCTTTGTAATTGTCTCCCCTCTTTAAACATTTTAAACCACCTTCGAGCTGTGCTGTAGGGAAGAACAGACTCTCCATAGGTCTCCTGTAACATTGTATAGGCCTCAACTGAAGATTTGTTGAGACGAAAGCAGAATTTCAAAGCCGCATATTGTTCCTTGCGTGTTACCTCCATTGCAGTGGTAGGCAATACTGAACATGTCTGAACTTACCTGGTTCTCACAGTCGGGAACCAGGAGTACCAAAAGTGAAACTACTATGGCATGTTTCACATTAAGCTAAAAAAATATAATAAGATTAAATTTTAGTGCAAAAAATTATGACCGTAATATATAATATGAGACCATGATAGGGAGGAGCAGGCAGGATACAGGAATGAAGTTACAGTGGACACTACACTTTGGTGCCTCTGAACACCTGTTAAAGTATTCCGTAATTTTCATATGTGATGTTGGTTCTTGGGCACTGATCCTCTATGATGGAAATTAGCAACAAAAGCCAAAATTTTCTTACATTTTCTTACATATGCTGTGAACAATTCTCCAAATCTTAAACACTTTATATTAAAGTGTTTTATTATATTAAAATATAAATAGCCATGTTTAAATGTGCTTTAATGAGAAATTAAGCTGCTTATTGTTCATAAATATGAATTTCATCAGGCTATGCTTCACAAAACTGAAGTTGCTGCTACTCGCCATTGAGATTAAGGGAGAAGATGGTAGTGACAGCAAGATATCCATCAATCCTCGAGGAGCGAAGATTCAGGCCAACACGCAAGGTTTCTTCATTGCTCAGTCTGCCGATGAAGTGAAAAGGTGGGTGAGTTATCTATATAAGATATAGAGATGCAAAAGGCACATTGCCTTTTTCTTTCAAACAAATTTAACAAATAACGAATAACTGACAATTTTTCAGACAGACAATTCTCAATCTTCTTTCACTAACTCAGAATTACACATAGAGCACTTAGTTTTAAAATTTATTAGAAGTTGATACACAAAATATTTTCCTTTATAATTGAATAACTGACAGCAGGCCTAAAGGAGAGACTAAATGGCAAAAATTGTCAAAAATTGACTCTTCTAGTTTATATCCAGTTTTATAAATCCTAGTTTCTTCAACTTTATATTTATTTTTGTTATTGTGAATACAATACTTTCATTTTATATATACCTTTATTTATTTGCCATTTTGTATATGAATTTATTAACACTTCACAGGAAAAGGTCATAATTTCTACACTCTTGAATATAGAGGTGAACTTTCCAGTCCTTAAAATTGACACTATTACTAAGTATGGCAACTTCTGTGTGCTCAAGCAATGTGGTTTGCTTCCCTAAAGATACATGCAAATCAGTTTTCTCCATTTTCGATAAATGATCTTTTCTGGTGTAAATGACTCATTTTCTCAAAGTATTGAAGTTTAGAATAATGAAAACAATATAAGCGTAATTGTGGATCTAACTTGGTATTAACAACAGAGTTATCAGTATTTTTTAAAAGTGAACTATATTAATAATGATGATGATGATAATTAATAATAAATAATAATAATTAATCATCGTCCATCACCCATCATCATTAATCATCCATCGCCCATTGCCCCTCATCTTCTTTATTCATCACAAACATTTAATTAAAAGGTTATGTAGGTAATAAAACAGTTCTAACAAAGTACTTAAAAGTATCAGTGAACATAGAAGACATTCATTTATGCAGTTGCATTGTTACTAATTCTGACATTCAAAAATCAATATAGATACAGATGTAAACTTCACATACCATCTACTAACCTCCTATGTGTTCAAAAGGAAATGTGTTATTAATGTATAAAAATATTTAATATTCCTTTCTTGGAAATGTTGAAAACAGTGTTGTTATAATAAATTAAATTTAAAGAGAGTCGATTAATGACACTAAACAACACCTACTTTTAAATTTTTCCGGAACATGTTTCAGAGACTTTGCCTCCATCCTCAACCGGCCATCAACTGGTTCTCATTGGTGTAGTTGACGATATTTTGTCATAGGTCTCCTCTGGTGGCAGTTCAAGGAACTTGCTGAACAAATCTTTCTGGGGATGTCGAAATTGAATACTTTGTTCCTATTTTTAGAAATGAAGATTTGTTCCCATTTGGATAGTTCTTGTTTTCCTGATGTATGTTTTAGTAGTTTTGTTTACATCAGGAAAACAAGAACTATCCACATACATTGCATCCTGTAAAAAGTTGAACTATTATCTGTTTCAAATGGGAAGGTGTTTGTCCTTGAGCGCTGCTAGGTGAGCAACCAATCGGAGTCCTGCGGTGTTGTCGTATTGCATTCCCCCTAAGTGGTGTTTGCCAAGCGGAAAACTAATCAATCTCTAATAAATACTTTCGCACTAAGACAAAAATTCAGATTTTGCAAAAACTGATCCATGAGGAAGGAGAGAGTAGTGTATTTAACATAACCATAAAAATCCATTATTTTTAGCTTAAATAGTTTTCCTAATACAAATAAATAAAGTAGATACCATTATATTATAACAATGCATTGCGACGTAAGCACTGTAATGAATATCATTATTGGTTGGCATATATGCATGAACGTACATTTGAAATTACTTAGAACTGAAACGTAAACATTTGGCATGACTCGGTATAAAATAAATATGTACTTTGAATAAGCCAAGATGTTTGTTAAATTCGATGAAAGGAAACAATACACTTCTTGCTAGTCTGGTACAATGTGTCTGGTCACAGTATATCTTTGTTTATGAATGATTCGTAATCTCTATTTACTCTAATAGAGAGTTCAAAGCAGCAGTATTCAGTTACTCTTCCATGAAAAAGTGTATCTGCTGTATCAGTGAGGCGCGATCCACCTTACCCCCCTTACTACTGCTAGAACAATCCAAATAGAGTTAATGTGGGTTCAAATTATGTTGCAAATAGAAATAATATTTTTAAACTAACTGACGTTGAATGACTTATTCGTGAAGAAATTAAGAAGAAACACAACTAGACTGGAAAAACTGTGTGAGACATCAGATAAACGACAAGAGGGCGACTTTTGGAAAGAAATAGCATGCAACGAGATTTTGGAACCTATCATCATAAATTTTCAGTACTCAGATGAAGACAATGACAATCATGAATTATCTCTTAACGTAAGTAACATTCACAGCTATACGGATGCACCGCTGGTATTTTCATTGGATTAGAAAAATAAGTAATTCATAAACTATAATTAACTTTAAACTAAATATTCAAAACATTTGTGTAATATATGAATATTCATGTTACAATTGTGATTACAACAACTGCATTATTATAAAACTTCGGAAAATTCATTTTGCTTTCCCTTACGTCTAGCACCAAGAAGAGACTTGCAAGTGTGCAAGAGAGAGAGAGAGAAATATAAAAATAGTGGGGATAATGAGGTGGCAACCCTGACAGCTCTAATGCATCTGATTGGCTACAGTCGAGAACTCTTCCCATTTGAAACACATAATAATAGCTTAATGATACTGAATTTAGCAGTGGCAGGATAGGGCTTTTAGTCTTGCTTAAGAAAAGAAATGTAGATAGATAAGGTTGTATTTCAGAGTTAATAATAAATATTTTCCAGTGTTCAAAGTCAAAATATCTTGTATTGTTTCATATGTTCAGTTATCGTTGGTTGAAACATTTTCCTTTGATCTACACCAGTGAAGAACTTTTAAAATTTTATGTTCTTAGTGTTTGATTAATCTGCTTCATATTTAGGAGATTATCAATATTTTCCATTGTGATTATTCTACTAGAGGGTATTGTAGGTAGAGGAACAAGTTTTATTCTGATAGGAAACTTGACAAAGGTTTCATCAAAAATATGTATATCCCATGAACACATAACAAAAGAACAAACTTTTAGAAAAATTTATGGGGAGTGAGAGTGTGTCTGAGAGAGAGAAAGAAAGAGAGAGATTAATGCCAAAACAAAAGGTCAGATGAAATCCAACTTGATGTTTTAAGAAGACAGGTCCAGACTATATGGCCGTGAATGAATAGAAAAGTTTCTTCTTCCAGGCATTTGGTCTGGAAGATATCTACTGCACCTGATGTCTTCAGTGACAGGGCCTAAATCTAGCACTACAAAGTAGTAGAAAGTAGTGGAATAAAAGCAGTAGTGCTAAATGTGCCCCCATTCGTATAGTTAATTTTGAACCACCATCCCCCTGAAGCAGTGATAATGCTCATGTTGTGGCCAAGGCTGGAATGAACTCGTGTTATATCAATGTGATATTAATGGGAGTGTTTCAGGCTTCTGTGAACGGCACTCTGGTTACCATGGTCTGCATTGGTTTCTATGGGTAGAGCTGTTGGGCTGGTTGCTAGAGTTGGTATTCAGAAATAAGACAATATCTTGAAGTTTCTGGTCATAATCCTAGTGGCTTCAGTTTTGATCTTTCAGGCCTACTGCACAGACAGCTATCTTGAAGCCTGTGTTTAGCAAGCAGCTCTGATGTAAGCATTGTCTGTGGATGCAACCATATGAGGGCATTATTTGTCCGCTCTCTTACCTGCATGGTATTCAAGAGCCAGAGTGGTGGCTCAGACAGCTGTTATCTTTTCACAGTAGTTCTGGCTGGCATGTAGCTATACTGATTGGGTTGCTTCACTGCCTGCTGTTTCCAAATTAGTCAGGGTGAGGGAGCATGCTGGCATTGTTTGAGGTCTATGTTGAAAGATTATGTTACAGGATTAGATTCATAGGACCCTATGATGCTTTAGTTAATGGGTCAATTTGTAAATGGCTCTCTGCAGAACAGAGAACCAGTCTTGATAATTATCATTATGAAAGTGTATTTTCTATAATCACTGGCTGCAAGTATGCATGATACACCACATTAGAAACCTCTGAAGTTTGATTTGTGAGACTTAACACAACAACTGAATATATTTGCAATAGTTGCAGAAAAAATGTGTGGAAGATGGAATTTTTTCATATTGTGAATGTGTGGGTTCGTAGAATCAAAAGTCCAACTTGCAGAAATTCAAATCGTTCTTTATTTCCATAGAAATATGCTTCGTACACCTCTGATAACTAACACATGTACACAATCTTACAGTCGTCTGCACACTGCTCACTAACAACTTCACTCCTCATGGCTGCCTGCCAAAAACTGACTCGCCTCGAACAGAGCACTCACTTATATCCATTAACCACTGGTTCTGGAACTTTCACGACTCCTCACGAAGGGTCACAGTCTTTCACGATGGTGACGGACCGATCCTGACATTTCTCACCTCTCTCTCTGCCACTCCTTCTGCGAGCGACAACCAGCCACATGAGTAGGCGTGGCTTGAATGCTATCAGTCTCTTTCTCTTCCTGCCATCCGGCGCTGGCTAGTCATAAATGATGTCTCGCAACACTATGACCATGACCATACCTCATTTATCATGTTGGCTCCAGCCATGAGAGCCTAATTATTTTATTGATACTTTTAAGTTGTACAACTTCCAGATATTTTAAAAAAAAATATATCAAGGGAACTATTACTATGCTTATACCTGTATTCACTTGAGAGTTTGATGGCATCTCTACTCTATGCAGTGCTTGTGTGCTAAAAATCAGATGCGGAGTATAGCTGGAAGTACCTAAAAATGATAAATATTAAAAGCAGAAGCATTATTAACAGTGAAGTATTCTTCATTTTTGAGTTTGATTTATGAGTGACTCAAAAACCTAAAAATGAGCCCAGAATACATAGGAACATAGGAGTGTAATAACACAACATTGAATGGGAGGGATTGTTTATCCCTGTGGGCAGTAGTCTACTCATGGCACATGTAAGGAGTGCCAGCACAGAGCTCATGAGGGATGTCCAGCAGCTGCTTGCAAGTGGTTGCATGCAGCACTTGTCAGGCTTCAGTTTTGGGCTTTGCAGTTCTATTTCACAGCAGATTTTTGGTGCACAAGCTCCACATAGAGCAGAGATGATGCTATCAAACCCAAGCAAATACAGCTATGATAGTGATAGTTTCCTTGTCAGTACTAAATTATGCTTTGCATACAAAATGTTAGAACCTTTTAGAACCTTTTCATTTTTTCAAAGCTGGCTCTAATGATTTTTTATAAAATACCACAAATTTGATGAATGATAAAACCCATATCTTGCAATTTCTGCAAATGGTCTAGGAGGATCTGTTCATTCTGAGTGAAGTTTGTATAATTTGGTATAACCAGATAACTGTGAGGTATTAAATCAAATTAACTGCTACTAAAATCTTGTTAAAATACATAGTTTATGCAACAAATTTTGTGCCTTTATGCATAATGGAGACAATTATTGCTATTTTGACTTTTATGATATTTCTTCATATATTTTTGAGGTCAGCTCAGCATTATTTTAATTATAGTTTCACGGTTGATCAGCCTTATCAAAGTATATATTTGATATTTATTTGTACAGTTTCCATTACAGTTTCACTACAATGACTAACATCGAACATGCCCTATTATACATCCTGTACAACCGAATGCAAAAGTTTTCCGATGGACAAGGGGGTTAGAGAGGCAAGGGGAACTAAATTTGATTATCGTTTGGTTGAGCCTGGCGAGAGAAAAGGTCAGGTTTACCTGCTATGGTAATGATATCGATAATAATACTAATAATAATGCTGACAATGATGATTGTTTAGTTATAAAATTCTACTATTCAAAATGAAATTATCTGTTACACACACACACGCACACGCACACGCACGCACGCACGCACACACACACACGCACACACGCACACAGACACACACACACACACACACGCACACAGACACACAGACACACACACGCACACAGACACACAGACACACAGACACAGAGACAGACACACACAGACACAGAGAGAAAATAAAGGATAATTTTCATTTAAAATAATATATAGGTAAAAGTGAAACCAATTTCTAAATAGATGCCTATGTGCATATGAAGAAAGGAAAGGATGGAAATATTAGCTGCAACATGGTTGGCATAATACGGGATAGGGAACAGACGACAAATGGCCTAATACCCGGTCCACCAACTATTTACATCTAAAAGAGTATTGAGCCTCCTAGGAAGAGAAGCGACGAGAGATTCACAAATATGAGGTCATCTGTGCATGCTTTCCCATACTTCCTGAACATGATCCTCGAGGCTTTCAGGAGATTTTTCTGCCCTGCAATCCCATTCGTTAACTATAATAGCCCAAATGTGTTCAGTGGGATTCAGATCTGGTGTTTTGGCTGGCCAAGGGAGAGGAGAAACTTCAGGATGTTGCTCTATCCAATCTTGGGTAAATGCTGAAGTATGAATGCTGCTATTATCATGAACATAGTTAATGATAGGCATATCTTCCGCAGGATATACAGAACAAACACTTGGTAACATGCAATCCTCTAACACCTCCACATACTCCTCAGAATTCATTCTCGGGGATGCACGGACCAGTTGGCCCACACCGGCAGCCGACATCCAGCCCCAGAAAGCGATGCTAATCCTGCCACTTCTTGCAGTGGTCACTACGTGTTCTGGGTTGTAGCGTGTCTTGTCTGGACGCCAAAGTATCATCCTTCCCTCTTCATCGGATGAGAACACTTTCTTGTCCATCAATATTACAGTGTCCCAGAATGTCTGAGGCATTGGAAGGAACTGGAGAGCAAATCTCACATGAGCAGCTTGATGTGCTTCTGTGAGGTTCTCTTTTCGAGCTCGCTTCCGAGTGTAGATCCCAGCAGCATGAAGACACCTTCTAACAGTTGAAGGCATTATCTGAAGTCTCATATGCCTCACGATTGACATAGAAGGGCGGAACGGATTCTCTCTGGAATTCTGCACTATGGCTGCATCCAAATCCAGAGAGGTAACCCTGGGTCTTCCGGATTTAGGTCAGGTTTTTAATGCTTCTTCTCCCTTTTCCTGGAACTGCCGGATCCAGTAAAGAACGCAGTCAAGCCCTCTTCCCACAGAATTAGCTATTTGTGTGGTAGCAAGACCTGCTTCCCACATGCCAACAATATGGCCCCAAGTGACTTCTGAGGTTAAAGGCATTCTCTAATCTTATTCACTCTAATGCATGATACAATGATACTCTGTTGTTTTAAAATCAAATGCAAACCTTCCGCTCTTTATCCATCCCATCCCATCCCATCCCATCCCATCCCATCCAATGTGACCCCAAGGAAGTAACTACCAATCGCAGAATGCGTCGACCACATGTCCATTTAACCACAGAGACAGTTCTATTGCCTATGTAGACAAGTTCACTGGAAGACGAACTTTTAAAATATTCTTGAAGTAAATTTACATTATTTCCCTAAAATACTTGAACGAAGAAAGTGCTAACACTAACTTATTAAATTGACCGGTTTCAGCAATGTCATCTACATGACAGTTGATGTTTTGCAATCTTTGTGTTAATTTGTTACCTAGAATGTTGTAATATACACAGCCTTTAGAGCAGATAATTGCTGCACACTGCTTCAAACTATATATGCTTCAAATACGTAAACTATTTCTTGTTTAAATGTTTAATTCTGGTATAGCTGCATATTAGATTAGCGTTACACTCTTATTTGACCTTTCAGGTTTTCTTTGTCATGATCATCCTCATGATCATCATTATTACCATCATTGCCCGCCTCGGTAGCGTGTCTGCGTGTCAATCAGGGTGAGTTACCTGGATAAGGTTTTCCTGGGGTTTTCCCTTATCCTAACTCTAAGCTCTATGGACCCTGGGCTCATTTGAACATCATTTCACCCATTCCATCCATCGTCTGGTATGACTTAACGTTGGAAGATGTATATTACAAAAAAGAAAGACACAATCACCATCATTATAAAAGGTGATCAGATTGACTTAGATGCTGGCATTCTGATCCCAAGGTTGCGAGTTCAAGCCCGGTCTAGTTTGTTGGTTTCTACATGTAGCTAAAACTGAAATGCATCATATCAGCTTTACTGACATTTAAAGAACTCCTTCTTGAAACGTCTAACACGCCGTTGACGCTAACGTGATTTTGTATTTGAACTGTCATCAAACAAAATAGTTATTTTATTTATTTCGTTGGTCATTAAAAGTCTAATATATATAAACCTTTCAATTTGGAGGCTATATTGTCGTAGTACATTCATATAAGCTGTTCTTGAGAACTGTGACAAAAATAAATATATTTATTTTCGGAACAAGATGTAACTTTTAAATAATAACTTTAGATATTAATTTTAAATACCACGCAGTTTAACATTATTAGTATCACTAACCTATGAAAGGTAGAAGTATTTCCTTCCAGATAAAACTACTACTTTGAGTATAGGAAATGTAATTAAAAAGAAGAAAGGGAGATTAAAATGGTTAAGGTGTGGTGTGCGAGAGAGAGAAAATAACGTTATTAAAAAAATTATCGATAAATACAAGGTTGATAGTAGAGAGTTATATAACACCACCTACGTTTCATGTGGCAAAATTGTTTTTATTTTCCATTGAGGCTTAAATACCTGTGCGCCGAACTTGCTGGTCAGGTATAAGGAAGCTGAATCGACCTGGCACAACTAATTGATAAGAAACCCTCCTCCCTCACGTAGGCCAGTCTTGCTCGCATCGGAAAAACGTTTGCTTGCATCTTTACACATACATGAAATTGCTGACCCTAAGATTTACTCGATGACTCAGGTTCCCTGGCCATAAGCCTTTGGTTTTCCTGAGCAGCTTGGTGTCATTTCTTCTTGACCTTCGCTTCTTTTACCCTAATGTACTTTTCTCTGAACCTATATAAGAATTCTCTTATACACCTATTTTTCTTTTTACCCATCCCCGTTAACATGCGTAATGTCACTACCTATTTACTCACACTGTCCTATTTCTTATCCCATATTTTGCTCCTGCAGTTTAACTCCTTACATTCTATCAGGTAATGAATAGTACTCTCTTCATCTCCACAAAATTCACATATCCCTATCTCATTACTTCTCAGCCCTTTAAGATATATTATTCCTACTCTCATCCATGCTATGCCTTCTCTTCCAGTTTTGTCACATTGATCTTTTCCCTACCCCATTCTGCCTTTAATTGCTTATAAAATTTCAAAGGTTTCTTTTCTTCTATAATTTCCAATATCTCCTACCTATCTCTGTCTTGTACTCTGGTTTTCACTTCCTTCCAAAAACCGCTATGATTTGACTCCTCTGCTCTCCATAAATTTCCCATGCCTATCTTTGATACCATTCTTTCCAATTATGACCACCAACTATTTGTATTCTTAATGCTTTTCTGTTGTTTTCATGCACAGATTCAGTAATTCCCCTTTCTGCCCTATATTACACTTACACCAGAATTTCAGTATTCTCTCTATTATTATTCCCCTCCTTTTTGTATTACCCAACTCTAGTAATGCCACTTCTCTTGGTGCCGATTTTGACAGCCCTAGTAGTTCTTTGCAAAACAATCCATACATCTGGTCTAATTGTATACCTATCTTTGATGTGCCCCATACCTCCACAGTGTACATTGTTCTGGATATGACGACCACTTCATACATTCTTTCTAACCATCTGACATCTTCAGTTTATTTTTACATATTCTTGCCCCTGTCATTGCTGCCCTGCCATTAGCTATCACTTTTCTGGTATGCATGTATAAATTCTTATGCTTTTCCAAAGTCTTAACAAAGATGCAATAGTAAGACCAGTACAACTGTCCCATCTTCAACAATCTCCAGTGAGCTTTCTTGGATTTGTAAAACTGTTGTACTTTTGTGTTACATTCACATGACTCTTTCTACCTAGTACTGTTTATTTATAACTGAATATTCTTCTTTAACTGTCCTCCTATACCCCTACATGGAGTCAGGGTATTCTTGTTCCTCTTAACCCTTATGCCCATAGGCTTCGGGTTAAGGAACGGAATCTCTGGGTCAGTGAGAGAATTCCAGGATGGGTGATCAGCCCAATGCCTGGCATAAGAGTAAGAGAAGTGGATGACAGAATGAGGGTGAGATGAAATGATAGGAAAGATGATGATGAAGCAATTGGTGGAATGCTGATGGGGGAAACTGGAGGACACAGGAAAATCCTACCCCAGGGCTGTGTTGTCCACCACAAATCTCACTTTGGGGCCACCTGGGATCGAAAACAGACTGCCTTGGTGAGAGCCAAATGGTCTAACTGCTCAGCCATGACGCAGCCCCTTAACTGAATCTGAACTTGAAAATAAACTGAGCTACTGTTCTTACGACAGCTTATTTTTCTATTTCATATTAATCAGATAAATGTTTTCAGAAATGGTTGCATTATGTATTTTGCTCTAGATACAAGGGAACAGAGGAAACCAAGTCAATTGTCAGATGTTTGAAATGAGTGATTCTATTGTAAGAGTGGCTCTGGGGGCAGTGTCTCTATGACATGGTACTGCCTTAAAAAGTGGAAGAAATGCAATTTTAAATAGCTATACTCCTAATGTGGTCATGCTTACTATTGTTCCAAGACACAATGAAATATGTGGCCTAACAGAAAACTACAGTAGCTGAAGGAACTGATTACAAGTTCTCAGTTTACAGCAGTATGATGTTGCTATTCTACGTATTGGTGCAATTTCGAGTTTCACATGAAATGGCGTCATTCTCCACAATGACTGGACTTTGAGTGCTGCAGCAAAGGGATAGGAGAAATCGTGCCAATTAGTATCTAGTACACCTATTGTTGATAGTACATATCAGTCAGTAGTACCAATAGTTCTCACAGAGAGACTAATATGCTAAATCGAGAAATAACAGATAAGCCATTTATCAATAATTGTAAAAGTTACCTATTGGAAAACTGTTATGTATATCCATTCATTTCCCCTTGTTCATACTTAAAATTAATCATTTTTTTTAATGTCACCTACATTGGGAGCAAATGATTAAGGGAGAAGTATTCTTTGGTTGGGAAAATTAAGTTTTATGGGTACTCTGTGATATTTTCCTTAACTAACACAAATAAGTAATGGAAATTAATTATTCTTTCACACTGGCCATGTGTAGGCTAAATTGTGGAAACGTAGACTGAAAAATTCAATGCCATAGCCGGGATTTGAACCACGGATCTTCTGGTTTCCGTCCAGCCGCACTACCATTGTGCTACTATGGCCAACGTGCCGATATGACATTAAATTCTCCAACTGACTCTTATTTTTCCTGGTAAACCACTTAGGAGTTCTCATAAACACATGAGACAACTACCTTAATGGCGACTTACATATTATAAGTACTTTAAGGCCCGGGCTTCATATAGTAAACCACTCCTAAGTGGTTTACCGGGAAAAATACGAGTCAGTTGGAGAATTTAATGTCATATCGGCACGTTGGCCATAGTAGCACAATGGTAGTGCGGCTGGACGGAAACCAGAAGATCCGTGGTTCAAATCCCGGCTATGGCATTGAATTTTTCAGTCTGACTCTACTTTTCCACAAATAAGTAGGTTTTTTTTTTTTTTTTTTTTTTTTTTACTAAGAGCCTATTTTCTATATTATCTTTAGGAGACAAGAAGAAACTGGGAAGACCTACTGCTAAACTGCACATAAATATATAACAAAAAGGTGATGGTGAACCACGTAAGAATTAAATGGATATTTAAACTAAAAATAAATGCTTTATTCTGTTTCCCATGCATTTTGATTGGTGGCAATAACCACTAGTCATAAAAAACGTGTGTTAAATTTAGTTTACCCATGTGGAAACATTAAGGTACCTGAGATTACCTCAGATTGATATGTTGTTCGGTAATCTATTTTTAAGTTTTATAGTGGCTTGATATTTGTTTGAGGAAAAAGTCAGCTGAACTGCTCAGACGAGAGACGTGATTAGTTCAGCGTTCATTGTAGGTGGCATTTAGTACCAGTCAGGCACAGTGGAAAAAAGTTGCTATGGTCGGTGTGCACTTTGTGACTTTGTGGGTTCGTAGAATTAAAATTCCAAGTTGCAGAAATTCAAAATGTTCGTCATTTCCATAGAAATACACTTTGTTCAACCCTTACAGTAGCAGAATTACGTCACATACACAATTACAATCTTCCAGTTCATCTGCCACACCCACAAAAAGTTCACTATCAAAATACAGCTGCACGATTATCAAGTTTCATTTCGACTCCCCTGCTGGCATGTCGCAATTTTTTATATATACCTCTTTTCGTATTTCTAGAATGAATAACACTGCAATAGAATCTTCAAGTTATCTAACTTTATCTGTTTCGGCAAGCCTTTTATCCGCGCTATCTTTATCTGTTTCGGTAAGCTCTTTATCTCCATGCTGCATTATCTTATCTCTGCGCTGCATTATCTTATCTCTGCGCTGCATTATCTTATCTCTGCGCTGCATTATCTTATCTCCGTGCTGCATTATACTATCTCTGCGGTGCATTATCGTATCTCCGTGCTGCACTATCTCTTTATGTGTGTATGCCGCCAGTCGCGACAATATTGCATCATATAAATGAGCATCATGTCAACCATTTCTTTCATTCACATTCAGATATCTCCTACCCAGTTGTTAGAGGACATAAATAATTATTACAACAAAACAAAAATCTGTAAAGAAATGCTGGTACTTCCCACTGCTATATTGAACCTAAAATACCATACTTTAACAATGATATCATGAGAAATAACTGAATAGTGGCAGTATTTTAAAAAATGACGAACTTCAAACCAGTAATAACAGAATCTCAGAAATGCTGATGTTGCAAAAAAAAAGGTTATTTGATGCAAACTCTTGTACTTTTAAAACTTCTACATTTTTTGTGCATATCTTCATCAATTATACAAATAATTATACAGAATTCCTTATGAATGAAAAGGGTTTTATAGGCTGTTCCCAGAAAGTTATATATATATATATATATATATATATATATATATATATATGTAATGTATTTTGTTTGCCATGTAAACATCTCACATATATGGCATTTAAATAAACATTTGTTAGAGTAACTTTTGTGAAAAATAAAAGATTTTAAGATATCCTAGTAAAGGTTAATTGAGGATTTTCTTGAACATCTTCATGTCTTTTCTTTGAAAGATACTAAACATAGAAATTAAGTTTGGTTAATTTGAAAAGGTAAATTGGAGTTAACACTGAAGTAATGTAATAATTAAAATTATACTATGAGTCAACTGAGACACTGTACTTCACATATCACAAAGTTTCTTTCAATGCATTTTGCCTCTACTTTAAGGCATTATCAAGAAGTTGTAGATTAGCCAGAACTTTGGTGCTCCAACTGATCATGATTCTCTGGAGATGAGGCATCTGGTCATGATTCAATGAGGCTAAGTAACATATGTTCTTCTAATAGAATGTCAGAATTCATTAAGTGTATTCCAATGTGTAAGGACTATGATACAATGGAAGCACAAAATTAATATAATTTTGAGTCAAACTAGTACTCAATGCTCCACTTATTGCTAGTATTTACCTAGAACACGTTTTGTTAGGATCTTCCTAACATCAGCTGTTGTTGACTAATATATGTTGGGTTGGTGAACTCCTTGGAGGTGATATGTGTGTGTCTCTGTTGGTATCTTGATGAACTTGAAGTTTGGGTTTTCTTCAAAGGTAGTGTCGAAATTAACAATTTTCTTTTGTATTTCTTTATGAAGATCTTCTCCCTCGTGGTTAATGCAGCTGTACCTTGGACACTTTTTAATAAGTGGATTTCTCGTTCTATATCATGATTCTCCTTCCAAAAATGGTACGCTACCACCGATATATCTATTTCTTTATTCCTGATGTTCCTAAAATGCTCCTTAAGCCTAACATTCAAGTTCCTTTTAGTAAATGAAAAACAAGTGGATGATGCATTAAAATACTTAATTTACAAAATCCTGCAATAAAATTTGCCATAGAAAAATACATATACAATGAAATCCCTTTCTTAGATTTGAAACTTACCAGAAAACATACAAAACTTGAATTTGGAATACATAGGAAGGAAACGCACACAGAAAATTTCATAAAAGAAGATGGATATAACCCAAGACAACACAAGCATGCTGTTATCAACAGTTTAACTTACAGGCTGGTTAATGTACCTTTAAACAAGGTGGCTTATATCAAAGAGTACAATATCATTCACATTGCAGAATACAATGGATTCAGTGCTAAATTGGTCAAAAAGAAAATTGATAAATTCAAAAGACAATAAAGATGCGAACAAGTAACTACTCTTTCCCCAATCAGCAATGAAACTTTATACAGAAAATTTACATATCATCCCAGAGCTACACACCTTTTCCAAAAAGTCTTCAAAGAGCTCAATATTACTTTGACCCCACAGAACAAATTTAGTGTACAACACCTTTTGAAATCACATAATACAAAGGAGATATCCACAGACAAAAAATCAGCTGTGTACCAGATAAACTGCAAAGGCTGTGACAACTTTTATATTGGAAAAACTAAAAGTAACTTGAACATTAGGCTTAAAGAGCATTTTAGGAACATCAGGAACAAAGAAATAGATAAATCAGCGGTAGCGTACCATTTTTGGAAGGAGAATTATGATATAGAACGAGAAATCCACTTATTAAAAAGTGTCCAAGGTCCAGCTGCATTAACCACGTGGGAAAAAATCTTCATAAAGAAATATGAAAGAAAACTGTTTAATTTTGACACTACCTTTGAAGAAAACTAACTTCAAGTTAATCAAGATACCGACAGAGACACACATCACCTCCAATGAGTTCACCAAACCAACATCTATTAGTCAACAACAGTTGATGATGTTAGGAAGATCCTAACAAAATGCATTCTAGGTAAATATTAGTAATAAGTGAAGCATTGAGTACCAGTTTGACTATAAATTATATTATATTCATTAAGTGTGTTTAGAATTTCTTTATATAAGTATTTTCCCAGATGTTTAAATCTTGATTCAAGTGAACTGATTTTAGTAGTTGCTTTCACTTTAGTCAAGAATTAAACATCTGGGAAAGCATTTATATAAAGAAATTTGAAACACATTTAATGAATTCTGACATTCTATTAGAAGAAAATATTTTATTTAGCCTCATTGGATCATCACCAGATGTCTCATCTCTGGAAAGTCGTAATCAGTTGGAGCACCAGATTTCTAGCAAGTCGACAATTTCTTGATAATGGTTTCAAGTAGAGGCGAAAGGTGAAATAAAATTTGTGGTATGTGAAGTACAGTGTCTCATTTGGCTCAGTATAATTTTAATTATTAAGTTTGGAGTTTATCTAAAGCCTCATTTTGTAGATATACTATCAGTAGGCACACATATATGCCCTCACATGTGCATACACAAATAGACATTTAAAAAAATGCTTTTTTGGATTCAGAGTGCCTCAAAATAATTTGCGAAATACTGACATCTATTTGATATAGTGAAATACAATACTTCCTCTGACCAACTGCAGGTCAGTGGCAGAGAAAGTAAAAGTGAGCATTGTCTACAAAAAAATCAGATGATCTGGTTGCTGTACCTGAGAAAAGTTTAACATCATATGAATGCTTGTACAATAGTTGCAACAAGATCAATGATCATATTAATTGTTTGTGTGAATTAATAAAAGTTTTGTCTTATAGGGCATGGTTCTACTGTAAGGCATGTCATGAAGACATCAAGGATGAAACATTAATAAAGAAGTGCAAATGTAAAAACTGTGAGTAATAATATATTTTCTTTTTCCATTTGACAGCACACATTATAAACACTAATACTTATAATCTGCTCCTCTCTGTTTATACTAATCTTGTAATAATACATTTTCCATTTTAAAGCAAATTACAAATGTCCTAATAATTTTGTATACTAAAGTAGGTAATAATTTTTTCTTAGCTTGCTCTGTTAACACTTTAACTCAAGCATACTTGAGCATAAACTGAAATGGCAAAATGCTACTTTATATCTGTTTTTCTGAAATGAGTTGTTCTATTGTATTGGTCAGCTGTGGCTTATCTGGCTGATTCTTATGCTGGTAAATTTCTCTACTACTGTGTTCTTTTGTTTTTTTTTCTTTCATCTTCTTTTCTCTTTCTTGTTTCTCACACTCCTTTTTATTCACTGTCTGTGTATCCTTTACCCTCCCTCATAATGGTAATATTATCTTAAGATTATTTTTGTCTAACTCAGAGTATATGGTTTTCTAAATTTACTTCAGCCTCTTCAGTCCTAAGACCCACTGTTGCAGATCTGCCTTAAGGTACAATAATACTTTATTACAGCTTACAACTATATGTAGCTAAAGATGACCTAATAGCAGATGGCCTCAAGACACAAAAAAAAGGGGGGGGGGGGGGGGTGCTGGAAAATATGGGGGTTGGAATTCACAATTCAGTCATACTTTTGCTAAATACAAATTGTTGCAGGGCATTTATTACTGCTTAATGATACCTCTTACCAATTTTTAAACAGTACACCAAGCAAAATCCTTAATTGTGCTCTGTGTTTAATCCATTTTCATAAAAATGGCAACATTTGCACCTTTTGTCCAAACAGCTTAGTAAAATGGCTAGTCATCAATATGAGATAAGTAAGTATTAAGTTATTAATAACAAAATTTAAATTTTTATCTTTAGCAGCATGTGTTTTGAATAATAGGAATTACAGAATTACAGCTGTGATACACTGAACATGAAAACTTAAACAGTTTTTGTTCATCATTGAACACAAGTGTTATCTTCGTTGATCATAATGCATAACTTTGTACTTAACACTTAAAGTATATTAACAATAAATGTTAACCATAAACCTAAATTGTAAAGAAAATGCTGACAATTTAAAGATAGCAAATGTGCTGAAAAGCATTCAAACTCAAAAACAGCCAAACAGTCTGGGAGAATATGTTCATTTTGAAAAACAAAGGTGGGGTTTCAACTTAACTCCAAGCAACAACCTTATTAAGAAATTGCTTGAAATGACACTTGAGGATGGCAGCTCCAGCAGTTAATGTCAGGTTAATGGGAGCAATTGAGTTCTCGAAGCATGTCCATTTTATAAATAATTTAGCATCTGTAAACCAACTCACATATGCTATCTTTAAATATTTAAATTGTTTACACATCACTCTGCATAAATCGACAAAGTAGTAGAAAAACCTGACAAATTTATTAATGTGCCTGTTCAGTCATCTTGCTAACTTGAACATATTAACTTTATATATAATGTATTGATATATTAACTTAAACACCATTAACTTCTATCTCATCCTGGAATGGTTCCTACCACAAAAATCTGCAGTAGCAATACATTAATTTACTATCCATGACATTTTGACCAGATAATGTAATTTACAAGCTGAGGCTTTCGTGGCGAACATCTTGAAGATCAAATGTGTTTCCTGGGCTCTTAGGCCCATGCCTAAGTGGTGTAAAGGTTATGTACACTCCAGGGCAGAACTGGGCAAGGGTGGCCCACTTATAGAACAATGTAACATATATCAATGCTAGAAGCATTATCAGCCGTCACCTCTCTATTTACCTGCAGGTTGACTGCATCCCCAGGTAAAACTTTACTTACAGTACATATACCTTAGTATTTCCTTGAATTGTCATGAACTAGGAGAAGGAATGCATAGTACAGCTCAGGTTGCAAATGAAACTAAATGAAGGAATGAATGTAAACCCAGGACAGCCCACCAATTGAAAAGGACCAGTCTGGGCACGATACTGGATAGGTCTGTCCACTTTTGATATAAAAGGGGCACATTCTCTGCAGAAAACTCATTTGAGCTCTGATCAGCACTGGATCACTTGTGAAGATGCACAAGACAGGTGAAAAATTGGGAACTTCAAAACCCACTCGACCAAGGCTTACAAGGCTGGGAGATATGTTTGATCTTCACATATGCAGGATTAGAATACTTAAATAATCTGCTCATGTGTTTGAAATTAAAGTAAATGCATTACAGCATTAAAAAGATGTAAAAATCTTACAAAAAGGAGAATATATTATTTAATAACATGAAATGTTGCATTCACATTACTTTCTCTACTCATTCTTCTGCAATCTATTACAAAAGATTATTCTGCCATGTGATGCTTTAATACAGATAAACCTTCATGATTCAGTATAGATGTTGTAGGTATAAAAAGAAAATGGTTAAAGCAATAGCACCTTTTCAAAGCTGATAGCTATGTGAACGACTTTGCTTTTTCTTTTCTTTTTGTGTTCATGCAAAGGAAATAGAATTTCAATTTACAGTTGAGAACTATAAAGTATTCAAAAATTATTTGAATGTATAACAGATAGAGTAAATCACGTCGGTGACAGACATTGGATTTTTACTTTTTCGCCATTCAAAAAAAAAAAAAAAAAAAAAAAAAAAAAAAAAAAAAAAAAAAAAAAAAAAAAATCAACATTTCATTTGAATTTATGTTTTGAGGTCTCCTGATTTAAAAAAAGAATTGAAAAAAGTTTGAGTGCGTGAAAACGTGTTTCATTGATTCTTATTGACAAATAAAATGTACTCGCTCATTTTCGGGAATAGCCTGTAAAGTCCTCAGTTAAGACAATTTATTATTTTATGTAATTAATATGTTCCATTTTTTTATTATTTGGAACATCTCGAAGGTGTTAACTCATATTCATTGGGTTTTATTCATTAGATCACGCACACATTCGCACTCTCATTCATACTTCCAGACTCTGGGGAAGATGAGGAATTATCTTGGTCGGAGAAAAATCCCCACCCCCCCACTGCCAGGAATCGAACCCGGGACCCCTAGCATGGCGGGCAGGTGCTCTACCGACTGAGCTATGGGGCAAGCCTATTCTGTCCTGTTACTCTAATAGAAGCATATAAATGAGAACATGAAATGGACCACGCATATTCAACATTTAATAAACTGAGTTCCATTTGTTATTTGCTTAAACATTTAAAAAGCTTAATTAATTTAGCTGCATTGAGAAATATATATTATGGTTATTTTCACAGCCAACTACAATATGGGATAGTGTTCTGGGGGGAAAAGGCAGATAGAGTCTTTAAACTTCAAAAAAGAGCAATAAGGATACTAAGTGGAGTAGATAACAGGACATCTTGCAGGCCATTATTCAGAAAACATCAAATATTACCTTTAGCATGTATGTTTATTTTGGAATTAGTGGTCCATGTAAAACAAAATAATCTACAAATACAAAATCACAAAAATGCAGATATTCACAAATATAATACACGTCAAAAAGATGACTTTCACATTCAAAGTTGTAGAACGGAAATCTTCAGGTCTAATGCTTTCAATAAAGGTATAAGATTATACAACAGACTACCAGAAAATATTAAACATGTGAAGAATGTTATACATTTTAAAAAGGGAGTAAAACTCTTTTTACTGCAACATTCATTTTATTCTGTAAATGAATTTTTAAATGTTAATTAGTTTTAAGTGATTGTAAATAATGCAAATATGTAACTGATATACTATGACGTGTCTGATATCAATGTATGATCAACAGGACAAAATAAATTGAATTGAATTGAATAGAATGCAAAATAGAATTTGATACAAAATATCCATACATATATGTATATATCACTCAATTTTAGGTAGCAATGTAATATTTAACTAATATAAAAACATGGCAGATTTACACTTGGTACACTTGCCAACTTTGACAGTTTGCCAGTAAAATGTTTGGGGAATAAAGCTTTTTACAACTTTACAACTGTGGATGCTTTTTTGGGGAGATTCTTTCAGCCGTTTCAAATTTTTATCACAGACATGAAAAAACATTAATATCTATTGCATTACATTGTAATGTTTTGGAAGTATTGCAAGACTCCTTGCTAATTTATGATTGCAGTCCAATTATACTGTACTAATATATAGTGTTATAAAGGCCTGGACTTATCTGCATATCTTATCTTCTTGATGCCCCTCCTTCGTTAAACTGCAATAAAATGCAATGCATGCATACTCTGTACTGAGGGGATGGCCTGGACAATTTGTCTTTGGCCTGCATTTGGGAAGTCCTGGTTCCATTCCCATGGCTGGCCTACCTGACCCATGGGTTTTCCCCAGGGTTTCCCTGGCTCACCAGCCAAATGCTGGGTAGGCTAATTACATTCCCTGAATTTCTCTCCATTTCATTTCCATCATCATTTCAGATCTCTCATCCAGTGGTCTCTTTCAGGATAAGTGTCTGCGAAAGTCTTGGCACTGCATGGCAGGATGATATGCTTCTGTTAAAGACTTCCTCCTCTGGTAGAACAGTCTCCAGGCCATGGTCCATTTCCCTTTGGTGGGATACCAATTTAACTGGCCTGCCAGGGAGTTTCCAACTGGCCAATTGTAGGGGCATCTGACCTGTCTCCTCTCACCTCTTCCTTCCTTCCTTCCTTCCTTCCTTCCTTCCTTCCTTCCTTCCTTCCTTCCTTCCTTCCGAGGATGACCCACTTAAGGCATAGGCATAATAGATCTAGTCTGGTTGCAGTGCTGAATTCCCTCCGTAGCATAATCTAATCAAATATACTTAATGCCAGGAGAGGGAAGTGCTTTATGCAATTTCTGTGTTTACTTGTGATAATAAGCATTATGAGGAGATTGAGGAGCTCTAGGTGGCGAACCCTGGTCTAGAAAGCCAACTTTCCTGTTGGAGGTGCTGAGATGCTGACCACATCTCCTCCCTGTATCATTTGGATAATTGCCCACCTCTGCCTTGCATATGTGGGCATGAGACAGGCAGTTGGGTTGGCAGGCTCAGACCCACTTTGGGCTGTTATGCCATGGGTTGTATTACCTTACTTGTGATGATAAACTCTTTCATGGTAGAGAGAGGAAAGCAATTTCTCTCTTTATTTAGAGTTGCATTAACCACTTTTTCCACAGCGTATAACTGTGACCAGTGCCAAAAAATAACAGTGTGCTATGGGAAAAAAAGTTCATGTAACTCACCTAGTTTCGAAAAATGAATATCCATGCACCCATGTTTCTTCATGGTATAAACATAAATTCTACTTCCTTTTGCTTTTTGCTCAAGTTTTAGATCATGTACTGGTCGCCCTAATATTTTTATACCAACCCTTTCTTCTTAATGCTCGCCTTGAAAAGGGAATTTTCAGAAGTTGATTAACCATGTTCATTATTTGTTAGTTAAAGTTTTCGTTACTCATACATTGAATAAAATGAATTTATAACATGTTTCACACCCACACACAAAGAAATACTTGAATACAATGTGAGCATGCAGACCACATGCACTTGTTATGTGGGATTCTTGTTATGGTCGCAGGAATGGAGTATCGTGCCAACATGATAGGTGCATCACAAACAATCTGCCCTCCGATTTAATATCCTGTTTACATAAGAAGGATGAAATTAGTTTCTAGAACTAAAATATAAAGTGATGATAGATTGTTAAATGATTTTCAATGCATATTCAAGTTCTCCAGCTATAACTATGTGTTGGTGACCCTACTGCACCGTGCAGCAAATGATCATCGCACAACAGTCAGATGCAGCAAGTATTTGTGCAAAAATCTAGGGAACTTAGGACATCAGGTAGGCAAGAGGGGTAGGTTGTACGCATGTGCAATAACTGATTATCGAGCTTGCTGGCTCTCAACACGTTGACGTCACGGATGTGTTCCATTAGTTACGCAGGTGTTTTCCATGCATCAAGAGTTCATTATTGGTCATATCGATTTCTTATACTTACAATAATGCATTGTTATTTACATGGTCTTTTAAAATATCTACAATGTCATTAATGAAACAGAAAAGAGCATGCTGCAGCACTGCAGCACGTAAGGATGTACCACCCCTGCCTGTGACTAGAAATCTATCTTTTATAAATCTATCTTTTAGTTTAAAAACATTTTCTTAAAAGTCTCTTGCATCATGGACTTGTAGTTTGAGTGTTAATTTTATTGCTGTAGGAGGAGTAGCTACTACCATTGTGACAAGTTATGTGGCAACTAGTATAAGCAGAGTTAACTTTTTATTAATGCTGATAAGCTGGGCTTCGTTTAACCCAGTAATGAAAAGCAGAATGGAAATGAGAATGCAGAGCTAAAGTCCAAACACATTTTAGTCATGATACCCCAGGAATGTATATCAATGACCATATCATTAGCACACTAGAAAGTAAATTTGTTCAGTGAGATGTTGTTTGTTTATATCTAACTGCTTCCTATTCAGCCAACATAATACAGCTGGGAAAATGTCAACATTTAATCATGTATACATTTTTGAAATGGATATCCATTACTACTTTCAGTTTCTCTTGTTACATCAGGCATTATTTATTTTAACAGCATACATTAAAGTTATTGTTTTTAATTGTTGTTTTTTTTTTATTTGTACCAGTTTTTGCTTTTTTGGAGAGGGGTAATGACCTGATTCGAGTTGCATATAAAACTATAACTGATGCTTTCACTAGAAGAAATAATGGTTCAGTGAATCAGGACACACATTTGCTGGGATCTCTTTTGTTTTCATTTTTCTAAGGTTGTAACGAGAGAGAGCTCTAGCTCTTTTTGAATGCCATGGCTGCTTTGAATAATTTCTACATTAGTCTAATTTGCACAATAGAGATGTAATATGCCATCTCTGAGAATTAGAACAAGGAGGCTAAAAGTTTGGCAAGTCTTCTTTTCCAGTCCTGAGATCCAGAAAAAATTTTCATTAATTGTAAATGCTCACATTATAATAATGTATTTTAAATTTGTTGTTCTTGCTTTGATTCCCATTCTCAAGTTATTTTGAACTAACCTTGATAACACTGTGACTAGTCATGTGGCAACTACTCTAGCAAAATGAATTAAAACATTCATAAGCACATCTTAAAGTATGTGTCAAAAACCCAGTTATTTATTGTAAATATTTTGACTCGAACTGATAATTCTACTGGCAAAACTGGGGAGTGCTGTGATGCTGACCGTATCTCCTCCGCATATTGGTTGGATGATCATCCACCCCTGCCTTGCAATGTGGGCATGAGGCTGGCAGTTGGGTTGGCAGGGCCTGGTTTGCTTCCAGGCTTTTACACCATGGGTTTTTCGAGATAAGCAAAATCCTACCACACAGAAAATGAAGATCTTGTTAAAGCACATTATTTAGGTAAACTATTATTTTTTTTTTGACAGTAAGCCTTTCCAAAATATTGTAATTGGGTTGAATTTTCAAAGTGCTTAATATGTTTTTCAAGTGGTAAACCAGTATTTACTCTATCTTGTCATGCAAAAGGTATGGCATTTAAAGCCATCATACAGCACCTACTTTTTAAAATCCTGATTGTTGCTTTAGCCTAATTTATCTTTCTATCTATAACAAAATGTGTAATGAACAGACATCGAATCCCGTACACCTTAGCAATCAATATATGCACACAGATACTATACATGGTCAGGCGCGACATCAACAAACGTCCAATGTCAAGTATACCAAAGCACTGTGTGTGTACACTCAGGTACTGATACAAAGTGTAAGCTGTGTTACAACACGCCATCCTTCTCATTGCTTTCAATGCAGGAATTACGGTGAACAACCATGTTCATTCATAAATTGTCAAATGTGAATTTTCTGAGCCTCTCGCTGAAACAATATAAAAATTTTGGGAGAAAGTTCGTTCAATGTCACATGATGTTAATGGTGCATATGAGTAGTACAAATCATTTTCATATGTTTATCCGAGACTTAGTTGATTTCTATATTATGCAACACTGAAAATCCGGTATTTTTGTGTTGAATACTAGGTAATACATTTTTTGTTCGCTTGGTAGGTGGTGTATTCTGTATATTGTTAATTTTTGCAGACACCTCCATGACTACTTTTAGACAACTCGAAATTACATTCTTCAAGCTGTTTAATGGCTGTTGATAACACCTAAAACTTTTTATTTATAAAATGGAGATTGTCCAATAATTGTTGTGAAAGTAATGCTGTTAACACAATATGTCAAACACCATGCACTCCCTAGAAGACAGATCTACCTGCCTGGCTAGCCGTAGTTGTAATGAAGCTAAAGCTACGCGTTGCAAACCAGACTATTCCTGCATGTTGTCCTGAGAACTGATGTCAGCAGTTATATACTGCGAGACTCGTAAACTTCATATCCCTTTAAAGGTGTACAGGCTCCGATGTCTGGTAATGAACTTTTCCTCCTGATTAGCAAGAAATAGACTCAAGAATAAGATTTTGTAAGGATATTTTGTGGAAGAGCATTTAGGGAAATTTATGATAATGCAGCACATAAGATTATTATCCATTAAATATTTGTGCATATAGAAAAAATGATGTATGATTACTTTTTACCTACACTGTATGCTACTTCTGAGAGTAAACTACTGATCAAATGGTATATATGCCCTCGAGTTTTAAAATGAGCTATATAGTTAAAATCATAACTTATTTGGTAAAAAATGATATCATCTGAAATAAATGTTTTATAACATTAATCACAAAATTAGTTAATAATTATGAATGCAAGTTTGTTTTTAAGTTGTGATGAGGTGAAGTTTCAGTGTGACTCAAATGCGTTTACACAACAAAGCCTATTTGGTTCACTGGTCCATTATTTTCTGTTACATATTCACATATTTTACTCTTAGTCAATTTGTGCAACATTTTGAAGAACATTATAAATATCTAGAGTGTAATGGAAGGCTTATTTACTTTGGGGAACTTGACTCTTATTCTATGCTGTACTTCTTACTTGGTTCTTCCTGAGTTTTGCAAACCATTATGCTTTTGATTCTCTTGTTTCTGCAGCATAGTTCTGACCAATGGTTCCACAGATAAACTGAAAGTGAAATATCTCTGAAAGTTCACGATGACAGTTATGATTCTTCTTTTTTTTTAAGTATTTTAAAGCAGTTGGATAACAGAATAACTTTCTTTACCATACCTTACATTGACTGTAACATATTTGAATATGAGACATTCTTTGTGCTTGATCTGCTACCTACCTCAAATAAGTAGAGGAAGAATTGCACTCCACCCAAAAATCTGGTATCAAAGTTTCACTGGAAATACACATTTTGAGGTTCCCTGAATCCGAAACATTTTCTTTTTTATTTCCTTTTCCTTCTCAAAAATAGCTCTTTAAAGTTTTTATTTTTCTGTCATTCTTTGGATAACCTGGATGTTCGCTAACTCAGATCACCTTGGTCCCACTTGATCCGGGTAAATGAGGTTCTACTGTAACAGTTTTATTTCTTTTAGCTGATAGAAAGATATTTTCTGCAACCTTTAGCTGTGTGTTGCATCGGACATATGTATATTCCACTATTTCATTGTATTTCATGAGATGAAAATCAAGAAGCAGATATACCACATAGACTTTGAACTATGTTGCTCCTGAGCTGCTTCAAACTATAACAGTGTAGCTAGAACATACACATTTCATGCACAGACAAGAAGAAAAGCAGAAAGGAGAAAAAAAAGAACAAAAAGATGTGTTGTATACTATAATAACGAGGAAAAATAGCATAAGTTTTCAGCAGTGCAAAAGATTTTGTGTTGTCCTTTGTTTTGAGGTCTACAGTGCCCAATCATTTTAGGCCATAGAATAGAATAGAATCTTTATTGTTACATAACGATAACATTGTGAGCATAAACTGGTAATCTGGTGACTTGTCAGGTTATATATAAAAAAAGAATTAACATAAAAGAGAAAACTAATTCTAATGTGTAGATTGTATACAAGGTATTATTTATGCAATATAAACTGTGAGTAATTATAATATTATCATCCATGAATTCTTGTATGGAGTAATATGTCTTATCTAATAACATTTCTTTTATACTTTTATTGAACAATTTTGAAGTCTTTATTTCTTTGAATCTTTGAGGCAACTTATTATATATTTTTATACCCATATAATAGGGTGTTTTTTCGTATAGTGCCATCAAAATTGGAAGTCAGTGCTTCAAGTATTATACATACAAAATTTTGGGAAAGAACTTATATTGATTTTATATTAATTTTTAAACTTTACCAGCTTGGTTCAATAAGTAGCATGTTTTAAAATAGGTGTTGCTATGGCAAGTTGGTGTTATTGTCATATACTGTTACATATTGCCAATACAAATTTGGTAGTGATTCATAGATTAGTTTGCACTTGGCAGGCATTTTGGTTAGCCATTCAGTGTGTGTTTTTGCTAAAATATCCAAGTGCAGTATTGTTTAGTGATTCAGTTATTTTTAATGGAAAAACTTACAAGCGGGGATAAAAGGCAAAATGTAATGCTATTAATGGAGACCTTTTGCCATCTATGACAACAGTTAGAAATTGGTTCAACAACTTTAAATGTGGTCAAACATGTTTTTGATAAGAAGTACACAGGTTGCCTGGCAGATACGGCTACCAGGGAAATCGCTGAAACAGTCCAAAATATAATTTTTGTTGATCATCAAACGAAAGTTCATGAAGTGGCAGAGGCTATAGGTGTGTTGATGGGAATGGCAATACATATTTTACATGATAATTTGGAACTGTAAACATTGTCAGCATGTGGGTAACATATTTGCTCACATTAGGCAAAAGGTAGGTGCAGCTTTCAATTTCAAAGTTGTGTTTGGAACCATTTAATAAAAATTCAAAGGACTTCTTGTGTCGAGTTGTTACCGCCAGTGAGATTTGGATTCATCATGTTCCAGAAACTAAGCAACAATCAGAAAAATGTGTGGTTTCAGTGAATCTGCTTCAAAGAGGGCAAAGATGATCTTATAGGCTAGAAAAGTGATGATGATTTTTTGGTATGTGAAAGCTGTCATGCTCATTGACTTCTTGTAAAAAAACAAAAAGCAATTATTGAGCAAGACTACAGTGAGATAGAGACTTGATCTGACAAGAAGTTGGAAACGGCCCCATTGCCACCAAAGTGCATGAATCAAATTATGAATTACAGTTGCACCCCCAATATTTGCCCAACCTGGCTCATTGCTTCTTGTTTTCAAGCATGAAGAAATGTCATGCAAGAACAAAATTGGGATCAAATGAAGAGGTCATCATTAAGACAAAAGCAGATTTTGCAGGCCTTGACAATGCTTATTTTTGAAGGGGTTAAAAATGGCAGGAACAGTGAAAGAAGTGTGTATCCTTTAAAGGGGACTACATTGATAAATAATTTGTCTTTTAAAAAATTAGCAACTTCATTTCTAACATGGTTACTTATTGAACCACCCTCATGCAAGGTACTCGTGCAACTGTACAGGGACTTAAATCAGGCTTTGAAGTAGGCAAGAGGATGTTTGAATAAGACGGCAAAGGTTTAACATATTGAGATAAGGCATTTATCACAGCATTTAAATCTATGGATCAACCATTTAAAAAGCTCCAGCTTTTTGTACGCTAATGTGTAATATACAGTACCACTCAAAAGTTTGACCATCCTTGCTATCCTTAGATGAGAAGCAATATGGCACCATTCAAAGCTAATTTTATGTTTTATATAGAAACCCATAGAAATGTTAATCTGTTTTATTATACCACCTTTCTTTCATAAAAGAAGCAAAGTTTTAAGTTAAAGATTGATGCCCCTTTTATGGAAGTTTACCTTAAAGGTTTGTTTTGAATGTGATGATGCGTAAGGTATCAGTTGTTGATCAAATAATCTAACAAACTAACTTGAGATAGTCTGAAGCAAGTTCAAGGGCCATAAGAGAGCATAAAATTGATATGTGAATAGCTGGAAAGTTAAATTGGGTAAAAACAATGAGCTCTTAACAGTAAAACACATTGTTAGATTAGTTTGTTTGTACAAAGTAGTTCATGGCATGCATTGAATAACAAAATAAGAACCTTCAAACAAGCAGTAGCATTTCACTTTTGGAATGAAAACCATGGCATTGATCCAAATCCAAAATTATTAAAAGGAGTGATAAACCAAAATAAATTGACAACATCGGAGAACATATTCATATGGAAAAAAAGGATCGTGTAATGAACTTTGAAATACCACCAGTAGATAATTTGACAAAGAAGTTCATAGTTGCACCACCAGAGAGAGAGAGTGAGCAGACAACAGATGCCAGTTAGAAAATAGTTTCTGAGACCTTCAAACAACTTCTAGGGAAGTGTGTATTATACTGGGAAGAGAAATTCTGGTGCTAATAGTAACAAGGATTGTTATCACAGGGTGAGAGCTAAGGTACCTGGAAATCTGTAGACAAATATTTCATATTCATATTCATTTAGAAATAAATAGTTAATGTGATCACTTCAAAACAGTATGCATGTTGGCAGCAGAAACCAACCAGTTGAGGAATGAACCTATGGTGTTTTGACTGCATGCAGACCTTAGGGAATATATTGCTGCAAATAAAACGTTACTGAAGGCTCCCAATGAAAAAAGTGGGAAAAGAACACAGAATGTATTGTGGCAGAATGTATTGTGTATGGATGAATCAAAATTTGAACTCTGGCAGAAAACGCTGTAGGTGTCATGAAAAGATTTCTCATGACATGATATTTGATATTTTGATATTTATTTATTTGTAAAGTTTCCATTACAATTTCAGTACAATAAAATTTAACATTGACCATGCTGTATTATACATCCTGTACAAATACATGAAAATTGCTGACCCTAAGGTTTATTCGCTGACTCAGGTCCCTTGGCTATAAGCCTTTGGTTTTCCTGAGCAGCTTGGTGTCATTTCTTCTTAACCTTTGCTTCTTTTATCCTAATCCACTTTTCTCTTATCCTATATAAGAAATCTCCTATACATCTATTTTTCTTTTCTCCCTTCCCCATTAGCATGCGTACCGCAAATCTCTCTTTGCTCACACTGTCCTATTTCTTATCCCATATTTTTCTCCTGCAATTTGTTAACTCCTTACATTCTATCAGGTAATGAACAGTGCTCTCCTCATCTCCACAAAATTCACATATTCCTGCCTAATTACTTCTCAACCCTTTTAAGTATAATATTCCTACTCTCATCCATGCTATGCCTTCTCTTCCAGTTTTGCCACATTGATCTATATATTTTTCCCTACCCCATTCTGTCTTTAATTGCTTATAACATTTCAAAGTTTTCTTTTCTTCTATACTTTCCCATATCTAATAATAATAATAATAATAATAATAATAATAATAATAATAATAATAATAATAATAATAATAATAATAATAATAATAATAATAATAATAATAATAATAATAATAGTAATAATAGTAATAATAGTAATAATAATAGTAATAATAGTAATAATAATAGTAATAATAATAATAGTAATAATAATAGTAATAATAATAATAGTGATAATAATAATAGTAATAATAATAATAATAATAGTAATAATAATAATAATAGTAATA
Source organism: Mantis religiosa (assembly GCA_030765055.1). Taxonomy (NCBI): domain Eukaryota; kingdom Metazoa; phylum Arthropoda; class Insecta; order Mantodea; family Mantidae; genus Mantis; species Mantis religiosa. Next base: position 177,579,649 of record CM060948.1, read on the forward strand.
ATAATAATAATAATAGTAATAATAATAATAATGATAATAATAATAATAATGATAATAATAATAATAATGATAATAATAATAATAATGATAATAATAATAATAATAATGATAATAATAGTAATAATAATGATAATAATAGTAATAATAATGATAATAATAGTAATAATAATGATAATAATAGTAATAATAATGATAATAATAGTAATAATAATGATAATAATAATAATAATAATAATAATAATAATAATAATAATAATAATAATAATAATAATAATAATAATAATAATAATAATAATAATAATAATAATAATAATAATAATAATAGTAATAATAATAATAGTAATAATAATAATAGTAATAATAATAATAGTAATAATAATAATAGTAATAATAATAATAGTAATAATAATAATAGTAATAATAATAATAGTAATAATAATAATAGTAATAATAATAATAGTAATAATAATAATAGTAATAATAATAATAGTAATAATAATAATAGTAATAATAATAGTAATAATAATAGTAATAATAATAATAATAATAATAATAATAATAATAATAATAATAATAATAATAATAATAATAATAATAATAATAATAATAATAATAATAATAATAATAATAATAATAATAATAATAATAATAATAATAATAATAATAATAATAATAATAATAATAATAATAATAATAATAATAATAATAATAATAATAATAATAATAATAATAATAATAATAATAATAATAGTAATGTTTATTGTCTATAGACTTCATACAAGTTTCAGACCTTTTCAGATTCTACAATACAATGGGTATACATAAATTTGTTCATAGGTTACATTAATATTACAAGATTAAACTAAATTGAATATATACATACATTTGTTAAATAATTATTCATTATAATTCATCTAACCTATATATGCATTTCTGAATTAAATATGTTTTCAGTTCATTTTTAAATTTTTTTCCTTTGTGTTGTTTAACAGTTGTTGGAAGTTTGTTGTATAATATCTGTCCTTTTATTAATGGAACCTTGCAAGTTGATTTGAGATTTACATGCTTCCTGTGGTAGTTATCCCTTCCTCTGGTATAATAATCATAAACTGTGCTGTTATTTGTGCCATTATTATCCTTCTCAGTTGCAATTACAACTATCTTATATACATATAGTCCAACTACAGTAAGAATCTTATCTCTAAATACATTTCTACATGAATCAGTACATGCTAATCTATAGATACAACCCGCCTGCGGTGCCGTATGTAGTAAAAGCGGGCGTTAAACACTACACATTTCATTTTATAGATACAACGTAGACATTTTTTTGTAACACTAATACTCTATTCATGTGCGCATTACAGGTGCTTCCTCATAATTCTATGCCATAGGAAATATGAGGATAGATGAGTCCAAAATATAAAGTTTGTAACATGTTTTTGTGTAAATACAATGATAATTGTCTTAAAGCATATATATTTGAGCTAATTTTTTTACATACATAGTCAATATGAGCTTCCCAAGTTAACCTATTGTCTATGTGAATCCCTAGGAAGTTATGGTTATCAACTTTTTCAATTTTAGTGTTGTTAAAGTTACTACATTTGCTTTACGGTATTCAAATATGATCATTTTGCTTTTCTTGGAATTAACTTTTAAATTTATGCTACTTAGATAGGTTGCTAGCTGTTTTACAGAGTGCAAAATTTCTGTTACCAACTGAGTACGAGAGTTTTCACTGCAAATCATTGTAGTGTCATCTGCATACGATACTATAGCATTGGTAGTTATATTTGGTAAATTATTTACATATATTAGATACAAAATTGGACCCAGAACAGACCCTTGCGGTACTCCAGTTGTTACTTTTTGTTCTGATATATACTTTACATTTTTTAAACCTATTTTATGGTTGATTTCTGTTGAACACTTTCTATTACTTAGATAAGACTTAATTATATTTAGCATTTTGCCTCTTATGCCATAAATTTCTAGTTTCTGAGACTTCTCTTGCCTATCTGTGTCATTTACTCTGGTTCTCACTTCCTTCCAAAAACTGCTATAATTTATCTCCTCTGCTCTTCATAGATCTCCCATGCCTATCTTCAATATCATTCTTTCCAATTCTGACCACCAACTATTTGTATTTTCAATGCTTTTCTGTTGCTTCATGCACACATTCAATAATTCCCCTTTCTGCCTTTTAATACACTTATACCAGAATTTCCATATTCTCTCTATTATTATTCCCCTCCTTTTTGTATTACCTAGCTCAAGTAATGCCACCTCTCTTGGTGCCGATTTTGGTAGCCCTAGAAGTTCTTTGCAAAACAATCTGTACATTTGGTCTAATTTTGTACCTATCTGAGATGTGCCCCATACCTCCACTGCATACATTGTTCTGGCTTCAACTACCGCTTCATACATTCTTTCTAACCATCTAACTGACATCTCCAGTTTATGTTTACATATTCTTACCCCTGACATTGCCGCCCTGCCATTAGCTATCACTTTTCTCGCTTGTGCAGCTCATCCTCCACTGCTTCATATCCTTACACCTAAATAGTCATACTCGTTTACCACTTATACTTTTTGATCTCCTATGAACCATTCCTCTCCTTTCCTAAGAATCAATCCTCTTTTAAATACCATTATTTTTCATTTTTTGCTGTTTATTCTTAGTCCCCAGTCAGTGCAAAACCTATATATTGCCTCAATTGATTTTTTTAGACTTACAAAAATTGCTCCTACCGTTAAATCATCTGCATACAATAAACCAGGGATCTCTTTGTTCATTATTATTGGGTAATGGGCATTGCTTTCCTTTCATGACATGAAGTGTGGAAGTGTTTTGTAGGCAATAAAGTGACCATGTCAAAATAGAGGAATAATGATAAATCAGGAATGTCACAGCATTTTTCAATGTTGTGCAAAATGTCTAGAAGGTGTTTAAAGGCAAAGGTTTTACTTGCAGCAAGACAATGGTTCCAAACATACATCTTCTGTATGCATTAAGTATCTTGAATTATGATAAAAGAGGAGACAACTGAAAAACGTAATATGGCCATCTAGAAGCCCTATCTGCAACCCCATTGAACTTTTCACATCATTTGGACAAAAAGTTCAGAAAGAGACTCGTGAGTAATTTAAATAAACAGTGCAATCATTTACATATGACATAGGTAATTTCTAAACAAAACCTGACATTCTTTATAGCAAAAATGCCAAAGAGTATGCAATGCAAATATCATAGTAAGAGGAGGTTACTTTGAAAAAAAAATCTAGAATGTTGTAATTAGAGTAGCTACAAAATAAGAATGAACATGAGTTGAGCCAATACGGTTATCCTACTGTCCTGTTGTTGCCAGTTCCACGACAAGCTGGCGACAAATGGAAGATCTTTGTCTCAACCTAGCAAGTATCACACTGATGCTGAGATGTTCAGTAATACAGATGCTGACGAGAAGTTCACTTAATATTTCAGTATGTGTGTGAGAACATATACAATGATTATCGCATAATCTGAACCTTAAAACCTCGAACCAGAGAACACTTTGCTTACATAGCTATCGTTCATATGCACACAAAACAAAATTTAACAAATTTAACAAATGCATTCTACGAAAGGAGGTGTTTGCCACAGTGAAACAAAATAGCGACATTTCAAGTATTTGTGAATATAGTTTCTATTTTAATGATGCCATATTTGTATACTGCCTGTAATGGACTTTAAACCAACTTTTGTTTCATTAAAATACTTAATAAATACGGAAGATATGAATGTGTATTTATGAAGCATTTTTACACCATGAATCACCTGTACTTCTAATGTTGTGCATTGTGCGCAACAATTTTAGTCTTGCAGCAACAAAGTTGCTTCTTTCAAGCAGAAATTTGCGACCATCATTGGTTCTCATATATTTGAACCCAAGAGATTTCAGAATATTATGCATAGAAGATACAGAATCGGTATATTCTATTTTCCCCCTCATTAAATTGGTCAGCCTTTTGGCAGTTGGATATTCACTCTTGTCATATAAATCATAAATTGTTCTACGTGAAACACAGTTTTGAAAATTGTCTAAGTTGGTAGCACGTTTTTTAGCTGCCCAATGTTTTCCTGGAGATTTAATTATGTAAACTCTCCTAATTTGGTAAGCTGTTTGCGTTCTTTAACAATGTTTGTCAGAGAATAGGCACTTACGTGAAAAGCTTGTAACATTAATTCTCGACTCTGAGCAAAACTTGTATACTTTCGAAGATGTCTTTAATTGACAAAAAGGAATACACATTAACATGAATATTTGTAGCCTGTTTATATAGAATCTTGTGAGTTGTTTCACAGTTACTTCTAGGTGCACCAGCACTAGGCTTCCTAAGCGGTATATTTACTAACTTTGAAAAGCATGTGTGCGCTCTTGAAAGATCACTATTTTACTGAATGCAAGGTACTAAATGTAACTGCAGCATAGTACGTGTGTGGTTTTCTTCACTGACAATAATTATTTTCTTTCTAGTCAGGTGCCTTATCTTTCTATATCTCCGAAACCAGATGTGCTACAAACATGGGGTTTGCACAGTAATCCTTAGAAAAAATAGCTCTGTAACAAAATAATTCTTTAATTGGTATCTTTAGTGCGCGCAAAGAAATTAACTGCATGCTTCGGCAAAACGAGCCAGTATGCATGCTTAACTGTACAACGTTGCACGCACCGCATTGGCTAGTAGCCATAGAACAGCCACACCTAGCCCTGCCTTATGTTCATTCCTATTTTGTAGCTACCTTAGTTCTGTCATCTCTATAGTTGAGTTCCAACAATTTGGCTTCTCAATCGACAGTCCTGTGTTGGATTACCTACTAGATGGATATGTTCTCTTCTCTTAGAATCATTCCCTAACCCTCTGCAAAATCTAGAAAAATGCAGAAGTGATTGTGAGTATGTTTAACAGAAAAAGTGCATTAAATCAACATTTAAATGAATAGAAAATTCAATGAATTACAGTCGCCATCAGTGACTGATAGTGACATTCAAATGTTGTAACGTAATCATAAATGTAAACAGAGAAATTAAAAAAAAAAAAAAAAAAAAAAGCAACTTTCTAAAATAACTCATTTTCTGTTGTAGATATTCTTCACAAAATGCTACAACATGCACACGAAAACATAAACTGTTTACATAAATGCACATTTATATACAAAACTAAAACCTGAAATAAATGTTCTAAAATAGTGAAATTTTAATCTGAAAGTATTGTTTTTCCTGCCATTATTACTTTTAGTCTGTTCTTTATAAGTATTGTGTGTATGTGTGTTCTTTTGTTTAATGAAACTATTTTCTGAATTAACAATCTTTAACATTAAAATTCTTGGTTTGAAATGATCCATTTTCTTGCTATACTTCTTAAGAGTTCTTGGGAATCATTGTAACATTTACATGAAAATGGAAGCTAAGCACAGAGTGAGCCAATTAACCATTGCACTGCTGTGATCTTGTCCATGTTTCATTCTCACAGTAAACAAGTTGCTGGGATGTAGGAGTATGGCTGCAACATGCTTTCACTTTCTCTAGAATCCAAAAAGCATTTTTCGAATGATACTTGTGCATGAATAGCAGAACTTGAAAACAGTCAGTTAACACCAAACTTGGTGAGTGTTGTTCTGTGTCATTAATCAACTTCAGTTTTTACTTTTAACCAAATGATGTTTAAGTTCATTTTCCCCAGGATATAACACACAAATTTTCAAGGAAATTTCTCCTCCCTAAACTACCCTTTACATGGAAAAATTATCATCTTATATTCTTTCAAAAATACTCCAAGAGCTTTCCTTAAAATATGTTTTAAGATATTTGCATGACAAACTGCGGTCTTGAATTTTCTTTGAATAGTCTGAGATATTCTTCATTCTTAATGACTGTATAATCGGTAAATCAAAAGAGATATACAAAGTCTTATTTCATAAAAAATGTAGATCTCATAAGAGCCTACAATTTATGGAAAATAACATTTTTTGATAGTTAATCACTGTTCAGTTTGCTCACTGTCATGCAAAGATCACGGAATTTTAATTCCATCATATAGCAATTCACTTTTTAAAAACCTGACTCACTTTAGCCTGTCTATACCTTCTTATATCTTGAAAAAGAAAGTAAATATGTAAAGAAAGAGAGCTTCTTATAGGTTCCAAAAATTAAGTAAATATGTAAGGATTAACAGAGCATTCAAAAGAATATTCAAGCTTTTTTTATAAGAATAGTTTGAAGAAAAGTAAGAAGAGAAAGTCATGTGAATGCAACATATAAGATTTTTCTTTAACTTATTGTTAAATCAGAAGCAAATGAACAAGTTATCTAGTAATTTTGCCAGCTTAAACAATTTAAGTGATCTAAGTGTGGTGTGTGCTAATTTAATACCTAACTTCGCTTTTGATACTGAATGTGTAAAGAGAATAAGAGTAATATTATAGAAAGTATAAAGGTATATTTGACATTGTTGCTACCATGCATATAATTACATATACTGTGATACAGCTACTTGCCATGGAGGCCAAATTTGGCCTTGTGGGACATAAACCGTTCTTATGTTTTAAGTTTTTACTTTTTATAGCAATGCCCACGAATAAGGGTACACGTTCTTAAGGAGAAATAAGTGGTTTGTATATTGTAGGCTTTGAAGATTTTATTTTAATTAAACAGATTATTTTCATCACCCTTACTTGTTTTTGTTTTTCTCGTTTATCTGCTAAAGCTTGAGGATTGTTTGTTCAAATTCTGCTCAGAGCCTTTGATACACATTAAGATGGTAGCAAGGGTTACTATAAAAAATTAATCAGTGTTTTATAAGGTCTATTATAAGGAAATAGATACAAATGTAGTCACCATCATCTTAGCAGATTGTTTTTGTTTAATATATATGTCTAGTTTCTGGAAAATTATGCAGAATTCCAGCAATATAAAACTTTTTTCTGAGAATGTTCAGTGAGAATATTCTGAGAATGTTAATTGGATGTTGTTTTTTTTTGTTTTTTGTTTTTGTATGTGACTGAAAATTCAGAAACTGTAAAGAAGTGCTCCTATGGTTTCTAGGAGTGAACTGTAAATGTTTTATTTCCTTATTTACTTTTTCTTGTTTTGTTTGCGTTATCCTTGCTGTTACAGATGTGGGGATGATGATGATGCAGACAGGAATGGTGAAAGGTGGTTTGAGTAACACTACTGCTGCCTCCTACCAGAGCTATCTGGAGGGTAGGCTTTGACTGACCTACCGAGTTTTCTGATAGGGTTGCCATCTCTCACTATCTTGCTCATTCAACATCTAGTTGAAGATCTTTCTCACTTAACTCACTCACACATTCACATTCTTCTCTTGTTACCATATTTCTTTGCCTGTCTTCTGTCTTTTATATCTTTCCTGTGAACTAGTTACTATGCTCCATATGATTTTGAGCTGAAAATAAGTTTGTAAAATAACTGTAAATGAAGATAAAAGATTTGTGGTTATTTAACTGTGTTCTTTTAACGGTTTTTAAATCAAGTGGACTTATGGAAGAGACTTTAAAATTAATATTTTTCAAAAGCTATTTTTATAATAAAACTAATGAACCAATCATTACTTACTGGAATGCTTATAAAAATTTAGCAATAAGCTAGTAGTTTAACTTGGTGCTTCCTTGTTCAGCAAATATTACCATACCTGTAACCATAATTACTACCATCACCTTCACCATCACTGTCACATATGTGAGTGCTTTTGTTCAGACTCTAAGATTCAGTATGTTGCCTGAATTCTTTCTACAATTTCCACTTAACTTGAAGGGCAAGATCATGATAAAGTAGCCTGGTAACTTACTGTATTTATATTTGCACTATCATATCCTTCATTCCTTCACAACCACCACTACCTAATGTCACCTATCATTCCTGTGCTTCTTCCTTTTCCTAAAGTTCAAAAATGGATAGCTCTTAATTTTACAAATTCAGGGTTGAATTGTTCATAACAAGTACAACATTAACATATGTATATAAGTATTAATCCATGTACATTAATATACATTTAGTTCTTTTTTGTTGTTGCAATTTAGGAACTAACAAATGAATTTATAATTTTGGGGCAATTTATTTTGTGAATAGCTCTTGTCCCATTGAACTTCCATAGGAACTGAGTTCACAGGATGTGTATATCTATTTGTCGATTGTCTTGCTAGCATTTTTCCCCTGCAGAAGAATGTTGAGCGCTTGGCTTCAGTTTTGTTGCAGGAACTGTATGCTATGTAGTGTGAGGGAGAATGTGTCCAAAAGCATGACCCCTTGTAATGTTTCATGCTGTATAATTATTCAGTAATTAATGATATTTTGTTTTGGGTGTTTTTTCCTATGCACTCATTTGAGAAGAAATATATATTACTATTTTTTAATGCAGAACCACATGTCACATGTACCAATGGATGTTGAACATTAGCTTGCCTTTAAATGTCCTCATATTAAGAGTTATTGTACAGTGCTCTGAATAAGGCTAAAGCTTTTTAATGTGCGCCAAAACAAATTTATTAGTAGAGTTTGTGTTTCCTTCTGGTGCAACATATTGCATCAGATCATTATTATTATGCCTCAAAGTTCAATAAAATCTGTATAGAGCAATGGCATCTGAAACAAACAGAAGAGTGAAAGAGAAAATAAGAAGAAAAATAATAGGTAAATCCTGCTGGTGTTTTTTTTTCCCACGCTGATCATATGTAGCCTGAAGATTAGAAATTTGAATTAGATTTAAATATTCATGACCATGGGTTGTCAGTCCAATCAACTACAGATTTATGGATTGAGTTGTGACTTTGGGCTCAAATTTTTCAAATTTGATTTAACTTTCAAAGAAATAAAGTATGTCATTCTTTAAGAGAGACAGATCCAGGGAGGGGCTGAAAGGGGCTATAGCACCGCTTAATTATAGAAGAAATATATGGCAAATTCTATGCATAAGATTACAATGTTACTTTGCTTTAGTAAAATGAAAACAAGTATTTATTTTTGAAAGTAATGAGTCGGTAATTCAAACACAAACATCACTTAAATTATCCTTACTTGGACATGTTTTGGAGAACGGTTTGTCCCCATCATCAGCAATTATCCGACTGATTGGATCCGTGGTTTCCTGAAGTGAGCTGGTTGTCTGTGGTGGCATCTGTACAAACAGTATACTTTAAATTTTGAATTGCCGCCTGAAAACTCTTTGGAAGTTCATCTCACAGACAACAGATGCCACCACAGACAACCAGCTCACTTCAGGAAACCACGAATCCAACCAGTCGGATAACTGCTGACGATGGGGACAAACCGTTCACCGAAACATGTCCAAGTAAGGATAATTTAAGTGACGTTTGTGTTTGAATTACCGACTCATTACTTTCAAATGTTAAATACATCACTGTTTCTAACCTTTTGCTTTAAATAAGTATTTAGTTGTCACTTACTTAAACTAGATGAACTAGATGTGTAAGAAATACGACTCATCTAAAATTTAATAATAGATGAACTTCTGTTTGTTCGGTCGGTAGTTGTTTGCTTAGTGATGATGATGATGATGATGATGATGATTAATAATTTGATTTTATTGTCATTAGGCTTTTTGTAGCAATAGACGTCAGGTGATACATACAGAGATTATATACAACAAATTACATATTATAAAATAAAATACAAGATACGTCTTTGATCATCGTCAATAAGTATAAATGCAATGGTATATACAATGTATCAATTACAATTAAAATACAGCATTAATAAATATAATTACCAAGAATTCAATAGTAGAACATTGCTATATATATATATATAAAATATAGGTTTATCTGTGAGAATCGTTACTCTTATTAGCATCAAAAAAATCTTGAACTAAATAATATGGTGTTGCAACTAGCCAGTCATAAGTCTTTTGCTTAAATCTTGCCGCAGGTAGGTTTTTCAGGATTAAAACTGTATAATAATCTACCACAGAAACTAACACTTTACTGCTTTTTGCTGTTATTGTAAGTCTATGATATGGGATATTAATTTGATTATGGTTTCTGGTGTTATATCCGTGTATATTCTGTCTATAGTCTATCTCTTGTAAATTGGTTTTCACGTAATTAACTGCCATATAAATATATAAGTTTACCACCGTCAAAATATAATCTTTTTCTGTAACTAAAGTATGTGGTGGACTACAACTCAAAAACTGCTCCACTAGCTCAAGTAGAAAAAGAAAACAGGCCATATTAAGTAGATTTTACATTTTACATACATAATTTATGAATAAGAATTAGGTTATGGGGAGCCAACACTGACAGCAAACTATTTAAATATTATGTATAAAGGACATGTTTATTTAATAAAACTTTTTGTAAGTTTTCCTAAAGTATAAATTAATACATTCAAAGGATAACCTGTGGATCACTTGAATCATATTTGAAAATCGAGAAGGGTAATCTGCTACATTATTCACTGTATTTTACTCATTGATAAGGTATGTTTAAAAATATATTAGCCCCTCCCTAGAGGAATTGTGGGTTGTCTCCGGTCATAAGCAATGATATTTGATAAATATGTCCCAAAAGATGTGATGCTCATGCATAAAAACATGCAATGCATATTTAATCACTGTTCTTATGTTTGCGTTGAATTTCCCTAAGAAAATAAAAAATGTATTTGATTTGTATTGAACAAACTGGAGGTCATGATTGTCATTCTCAGGCACACTGAGGGTGATCTACATCACAGATTAAGATTTAAGCTCTTTACATTAATGTTCATTATAAAATTTATCATTAATTTCAACATAAATTAGCTTGAGGGAAGCACAACGTAAAACATACTGGGCATAAAGTGAGTAGGTAGTAAAGTTTATTTTCTGAAAGTATATTATTTATTGAGCTATAACATTGCACTTGCAGTTGTATGAGTATATTATATTTACAAATTCAGTATGATACTATTATAGAGCTAAACAATAAAATCTGAGGTGCGTTGCATATTGTTTTATTTTTGCATATATACATTAGTGTATCTAATGTAAGAGCAAGAATGTTGTAATAGAAATGGCAGAGGATAGAACAGCATATGAGCATGAATACCTATCCCTTAACATCAACAAAATGCATTGCCTTGCTAACTGTTTCAGATGTATTAAAACATGCACTGTATAGACCATTTGCATGTGTATCATAACACAGTATGCTATCCCTAAATGATTTCAATAAGTAAATTTAACTTATAAAATGAAACAAAGATATTGCATTAGCATGTTAAAAAATATATAGATAAAATATGCTTCCAATTTTTGTTTTGCAAAGTTTCATGAAACTGTGTATGTGGTTCTCAAAGATGCATTTGGTAGGATTTAACTACACTTTTTGCTTTAATGGACTCGAGCACATTTATTGCTGCATTTTTAAATAGAAAATCATGACTGCATTTCATACAAAGTTCTTAGCAGTATTCAAAATTGTATATATTCAATGTAAGCATATGTAAGACACCATTTTCCATGTAAATATACACTGTACATAGATGTGTAGCAATTTAAAGGGAGGTCCTTGTATATGCACACATTCTCCCCCACCTGTATTATCAGAACAGAGGCAGTGTGGAGCAAGGTGTGTTGTACTAGGTCGTGCTTGTGTTGGTCACATGCTGCTGCTACTGCTGCCGCCGCCGCTGCTGCTGTTGCTGCTATTTTGATGTTGATGTTGTAACCACTTTAATGCAGTAAATTAGTATATTCTTCTCTTTTAGGTGAGGTTTGTAGTCTATGCCCTTCACAGTACTTTGCATTGTAGCTGACAACGAATTATGATTATAAATGGGGACGTTCAACTTCCAGAAGCTATCAGCTCTGAAATAAAACAAAACAGATCTGAGCTTATTACAGATGTCTAACATGTATTCTAGTTTTTACATCAGAAGGTCAGAAATAATGATCGAACATATTTACCGTAATTTTATACAGTTCAACATCTAGCAAAAGAAATTGTAATTAAATAATTGTATAAACAAAGAGAGAATTAACATTTTAGATAAGAAACCATAGTTGGAGTTAGTAGCTGAAGGAAGTTAGCTCCTTGGACAAAAATACTGCAGCTTGTGAAACACCTCTTGATCTCCTTTATTATTTGTTTGTCATTTTGCATAATAACAGCATTGCTCTGTTTCCTCTTCCACACCCCTGTCTACTGCTGTCTCCAGTGACCTGTTATTCCTTTAAAAAAAGTATATACATTAGACTGCCATAAGAATTATTGTGTCTGTTACTTAAAAATGCTCAACAATAAGCCAAACTCATCAAGTTTAGCAATTCAAAATTTAAAGCATTATTCACTGTGATATTTGTCAGAAGTACAAGTTAAATTTGATACTGTTTCTTCAATGATAAGCTTTCATAAACTTGCATATAATCATTTCTTGCTTTCTGAATTCCTCTTGGCAGCAATCACTTTTTTCTTTTCTTCATTTTTTTGTCATTGCAATCTAAACCCTAGCCCGTTAGGTATCTTCCTTTTTAAATGGCCAGGCTTCATAAAGAATCCACGTATGTGGAAGTTAATTTATTTGGTGTGTTTAAGCTTGTGGTTAGGCAAAACAAGATTGAACAAAAAAAAGTTAAATTGATGCTGTTGGCAGTTGGATAAATCTGATTCCTCTTTGATCATTTTTATATCTATTTTTATTTATTTGTGTAATTTTCTAAAAATATCGTTTTACTCCTAGAATATAAATCACGTTTTTATAGATTGTTCTTCTAAAGGTAGACAAAAGAAGTTAAATGCTTACGAACCCTTGAATTATAGGTTATTCATAATTACATTTATTGTCTCAGTGTCATCATTAGTATATTAACAGTTAAAAAAAGTTATCTGAAATTAAGAAAGTGATTCCTTCACTTTCTGCTGAGACTTTGCATAGTGGAATGTGGAGAACTTGAGAAAAGACCAACATCTGCATATTACTAAAATTAGGCAAGTGAGTCAACCTTGTATATACTTTTCTCCACAACTTGTAAGTGGAGAAAAGTATATACAAGGTTGACTCACTTGCCTAATTTTAGTAACAATGGCACTCCACTTTCTGAAATACTTCTTTTTATTCTATATCTGCATATTAATTAAATACAGTTTGATGTAGGGCTAATCTAATTCACTTCCTTATTTAAAATAGATTATTTGCTTCTCTTTCCATTTTATTCAAAACTGTCATAATAAGAAATTTATTTTCTTGCTTTATCTTGCATCAGTTGTTGCCCTATTTTACTCGCCTTCAGCATCTATCCATTACTTAGCATATAACTAGGAATATCACTCTGGAATTTATGAATGTGGCTTTATTACAAATTATCTATAAAGTTCGAAACAATTGGCAGCCAAGTGTATATTGTAATCTCTCCTCACTTCAAATTTGCACTATCATTTTTTCTTCTTTTGTATAATTAATTTAAATGACTTATTGTTTCCTATAATTTATTTTTGTGATTGTTTTAATCATACTCATTTATTGTAACCACTGCAGGTTATAAGCTCAGAGCAGTCCATATTCCCACTTTGTATTTTCCATAATATTTTTTGTCAGCCTAAGGATATAGCATTGGGGGGCCTTTTAAGATTGGTATGTTGTTTTAGCTTCCTTTGCTCTCCAGGAGAATTCATCATTAATGTGATGATAATATATTCATTTTCAAAGCAAAGTAATACCAAGCGTCATCCTACTTCATTGCAAAATATTGCAACTTGTGGTGTACCTTTTCAATGAACCCTGTCAAACTTGATAAGTGTGTTATGCCTGCTAACGATCTGGACTAACACATAACTTGTCTCTCTCTGACACGCATGGACTGAAACATACAGTGGCTACGTTCCGGAAAGGAGTACGAGCAGTGCAGATGGTGGGCAGAGCAAGTATGTATTCAGCCTGCTCACACAAACACACCAATTCACTAGTTCATATTGTACATAAACACACACGTACACATGTACGTATATACATAGGACATGACATTTTCTCAGACTGACATACATGTAGTGGACCCAGCATTCATATTTGATTAGAGTAGAACTACATTGTACTCTATCACTGATAATCTATTAGCTTTTTTTAGAATATATATTTATAGATAGTGAACGGCATGACAAATACAGAATTTTTATTTTTCCATACCATGATGTAAAGCCACAGCAGTAATTTTTCATTGAACTGATGTATAACTTCTTCATCTATTCTTTGTTCTAGGTTAAGTAATATATCTGACTATGAAACCTTTAAAGGAGGTACTCTGTGTGCTGATGGTAGCGATGTTCAGTAGTGTTTGATGGCCACTCTTTCTTCATATGGAACCACAGATGGTGAAACTGATGATATATGAAATGAAATGATAATTGTGAAAGGAAATTTGGGATGGAAACATTCCAGGCCTTGGTTTAGAGTACCTCTCCAGCACTTGCCAGTTGACAGTCCTAGCAAGATTTGAACATATATATCTTGTTCATGAGTCCTAGCCTTAATAGCCATGGCTACCCATGTCGGTATTGGACAAACAATATGGTGGTGATTATGCTTCCATTACCTAACATTTTAGCTACCAAAGTATTCATAACTACATACAAAAAAGTTGATGTAGGTACCTAAACTAGCTGAATTTTAGAGGAATACCTCTGCTATGGTTCCTTTTTAAGGCTCTTTACTATTGTGTTACTCATTTTTTGGCCAAGTTTTCTACAGCATACAAAGTACTGTTTAATTCATAATATTTTAATGTTCTTATGGGCATTTTTCTATATTTTTAAAATAGGTGTGCAAGTCAGTCTCTTAAAAAGAATAAATCTACTTGTTTATTTTTTATTTAATCTATATATGCTTTACATTCTGGTTTTGGACTAGACTTTTTTAGAGAATATATTGCTGTTTGTGACAATTGATGAAAATAATACCCACAAAACTAATGGTGGCATAATAGGAGAAACATGCATTTTAGTTCTTCTGCAAAATTAATTTCTTTTTTATTTAAATGTGTTAATATTTTAATGTAATATCTAAGAACTTTTAACATACATATATGTGAATAAGTAATTCAATTTTCATTTCATTTAGTGTCATAGCTAAGTTATTATGGTAAGAAGTAAATATGTAAATCAAGTATTAATGTATTTAAAACAATGCTACATATTACATAAAAGCAAATCTAAACACCAGTTCAGTTTAAGACAGTAGTGACACAGTACATGACATGACAAAACACGAGTTGACATGGTGTGTGAGTGTTGTAGCCATTGTTCTAGACATTCCTTGCTGTTATTTGTGTACCCTGATCCTTTTATCCTCTTCAGCAGTGGTTAATTGTCGTGCTGTACTTGTATTCACCTGTCTTTCTCGGTTGTCATACTGCGCATGAGGCGACAATTGCCTGAGTCTTCTTCCTTTTGTTTCCTTTCCTATCTTCTAGCCACTAGATGGTGAGTGTATCTGCAACATGCCAGTCTGTAATACTCATTAAAAGTTAGCATACTTTACATTGAGCACTATAAATATGACAAAAATATTAGAAATAGTTTATAATTTATGCTAAACAGTGTATACTACAGTCTAGCTGTTGCAGAATAATGTGAGTTTCTTGCACTCAAATCACTACTACTATTATTACTATTATTAATAGAGAAAGTTTATAGTCAAGCAATGTGTTCATGGATATTTTATTGTTATTTATTATATGGCTCCAAAAATTACCTCTTATTATTGGAAAGAGTGTTTTAAGCCAGACTAGATGTATGTGCTTTGGATCTAGGTTTTAGTAATATCTCATCTGGAACACTCTAAGTACATTATTTTTCTGTTATTACTGTTATTACTACTAACTCTTTCTTAATGTAAGATCAAACTATGTATTTTATGTTTTCTATTTCTTAGTTTTGAAAATAGTACTTCAACTCCCTCATTATTTTTCTCTTTGTTCTTTTTTTTATCTCAATCTCTCCTGTTCTGTTATTGGCTGATAGCTGACGAGGACTACCTATATGCAAGTAAGTTAGGCCATCAGCTAACTCGCTCGCTCATTGAGGATATGGATTTTTTTCCCTATATTTCTCTTTCTCTTTTATCTCTTTTCTGGGTGCACACAACTTTTACCAAGTCTTGAATCTTGTTTCACTCACTTATTGAATCACTTGTCCAATCTTACTCTCTTCTGTCCTTCACTCACTACACTGTTGGTGCCATGTGTGAATTGGCCTTACACTGGGTTTAAACGCCATGTGAGAGTGGATCTGCACTAGTGCACTTTTTTGCCCTGCTCTGGTACAGAACACCAGAAGTTGTTGTAAATGGCTTTGCATAGCTAGTAAACAGAGGCAACTATTTGTTTTAGTCAGCATGGGTTTCTGTTGTTCATAAAGAATTAATGGTGTTCATTTTGAATAACTTAAAATGATGCATTTTTGCTTCATTGCGTTGCATGAACAGAGGAAGAAAAAGCAACAATAATAGGAATGTAAATTCAAAGTAATTCTA
The DNA here is from genome assembly GCA_030765055.1 of Mantis religiosa. Lineage (NCBI taxonomy): Eukaryota > Metazoa > Arthropoda > Insecta > Mantodea > Mantidae > Mantis > Mantis religiosa. Next base: position 177,596,172 of record CM060948.1, read on the forward strand.
AATTTAATAATCTATTATTTCTCTGTTGGTCAGTTTTTGTATAGCTGTCACAAAACCTGAATTTGCTTAATGCAACATCTGTATTGTGCTTATTTATCATATCAGTAAGCAGCCTTGGATATTTGGGAGAATGATAAAATGCCATCTTTAACTTCGCATGTTGAAAGTTCATTTAAAAATTGTTTGATAATATAATTTTAATTCAAATTTCTAGTTTCCTGCAACATACTTATGAAAGTGTGTTTTCAGTTTAATTTATAACATTCGGAAAATATAAATTTGTTGTGTTGTGCCCAATGTTATAAATAACAAAGCTCTCAATGGTAAAGGGTCATATTTGAACATGGCACATGCTGTTCTAACTTTAAGTGCATTTTTAACTTATTTACCTGTTATTTTTTTATCCTCTGCCATTTCAAGTTTCTCTTTGTGTTTGTTAATTTTGAATAGCTTGTTTAATATTCTTTCTATTTACTGACATTGTTTATTAGAGTGTTGACATTTGCTGCCTTTGAACAGGGCATGAGCTCCTAATTCCTAATCCATCCATATTTCCATGATGTGGCAGAGCTGAGTAGCTAATATGGCATGCCATTAGATGTAGATGTCGCGCTTTTGGTTACTTCTGCATAAACTAGCTCCAAAACCCACTTTGTTTGATAATTTCCCTCACTGAATTTTGGAACCTGTTGCTTGAATTCATTTGCAGTATTCTTTAATGAACAGAAAGTATATCTATTGCTAGTTGACTCCATTGCTTTATTATGAGTAATGACATTTCAACCCAGCAGCACTCATTCATTAGCTCTCTATTCGTGCCATTAAATAGATCAACTTTAAATCTCAGACCTCAATATTCCAAAAGTTTCCAATATTTCTCAGAAATGAGCATCATCCTTACATTTAATAATTTGAATCTTAACAGCTAATGGGCAGAATTCAAGTTAACAAACCAGGTTTTACAATTCACAGGGAAAATTATATTCATGGTAGTCACATGCATGCTTAGGCCATGACTGTCTACTGCATTCTTGTACTAAATTTTGTAAAACATCTAAAGAATTTTATCCAACTAAGTACTAATTTTGTGGAGAGAAAGCAGTAGCAAAGATTAGTAGGAGGTGCAGTTGCACTGTCATGGTGTTGTGGGGAATGATTCCATTTTGTGCATTATCACTGATTATTAGTGTTACATTTTGCAGCTCTCGGCTATGTTATATATTATGTATGGCAATGATGACAGTATGTAGCGTTCTTTGGATTGTGTATATTTATTCATCTGTGTTCTTATTGTGTTTTATCACATACTAGTAGTCTTAGCAAGTAGAAAATTAACCCAGCACTTACTACAGAGACATATTTGTTCAGTTGTGAAGGTGCTAGAACATATTTCTCATTCTTCTCAAGAAGTGCATGTTTATAGATATTACAATTTACAAGAAAGGAGAAATACTGTCCATGGCATAGCTTCTCAGCTAAACTTAAGTGGTTTCTATAGAATGTGCATTTTATTTTCTACATTTATAGGTTATATTTGGAGTTTACAGATTGGTAAGGAATGACAAGTGCAGATATCTCTGTTTTGAAATAAATACTCATAAATTCCCACCATGTTCAGAGACACAAGAAGGCATAATTTTTACTTTGAAAATAACACTAGTACTGACTGAAATATCATACAGTTTTATTAATGAATCACTGTTTTTAGTCTAGAGAAATGTTTCTAAACTAGTAAAGAATATTTTGTAACACAATTAAATTAACTATAATTAGTTGGTAGCATACAGATTTGCATGCTCATTTACAAGGAAAGCCCTCCAAATTGCTGTAAATATTTCTTGTATGCAAACTTTCATATCTTATCGAGTTTGTAATGATAGTTGTTCATAAAACAGTATTTTAGAAAGAAATTTATTTTGTAATTTGCTTCAGTATTTTGGATTTTAAATACTGTGGTAGACTTGCTAAAATATGACATTGTAATAGAGTAGAGGGGTATTCTTTGATCAGATATTTGCCTTGAAGAGTATATTGCTTAATATGCAATGGGGTATAGAGCAATAATAATCAAGCACTGGACTTTCCTTGTAAAATGTAACTATTTCTCAATAACTCATTAACTGTCCCTTTTTAAAAGGGTATGTAGTGTGAACAAAACAGGTTGACGTGTCGTGTTTTGAGGGTGGTTTTGTTCTTGCAGATGATCACCACCCTCCCCCTACGTTCACGCCACCAGAACTACCCAAGAAGGTGCACGTACGAGGTATTTCCTAAATGACAGAGACTTAAAGAAATATTAAGAAAGGAAGAAAAATTTTTTAAAGCTTTGGGAGGAAAAAAATGTTTCTATCTCTGATTTCATTTCAGAACTTTTTACTTTTTTATTATTTTGTACAATCTCAAACACAAGAATACACACGTGGGCTAGACCATCAGAGCAGCCCAGACTGTTGTTATGCACTTCTGCCACCTTTATTAGATACTGCCGTCCTCTTTTATTTACATTGAATCTATATCTTTTATTTTATTTTTTCTAATACATCTCGTTAACCAAAGGTCATATATTTTAATAAGCGGCATTTGAACTCAAAATACAGAATGTATGGGGTGTAGCCATTTTCAGAACTATTACATTTCATTTGCTATTTATTTTTACAGACATCACTTTTATGTATTCAGCGTTTTTGATCAAAGCAAAATTGAAAATAAGGGATAATCTTTTTTAATTGAATATGCCACTCATAATTCTGTTAACAATAACCATTATGATAATTTCAGGGACACTCAAATTTCTTGAATAAAATGGTTTTAATTTCTTTATAATTCATTAAAAAATGATTAAAATTCTTAAATGAGAAACAAAAATTTTGAGGTACCTCATTCTTGCTACATATGGTATGACAGATGGTGAGCACCGTTAATATATGAAAGAAATAATTGAAAAAGAAAATTTTGGAAGAAAATGTTCCAGGCTTAAACTTAGGATACATCCATAGGATATGCTTGCTATAAGTACTGAGGAAAATTTTGAAAAATCCTAAAGTCAGCAAGGATGATTCTGGTAGGATTTGAACCAAAGACCTTCCAATCATGACTCCACACTTTAACACCCTCATTTACCTGTATCAGTATTTTGGGTCAGCTTGACCTAAACAGATAGTCAAAATTTTCAGATATTGATGCATTAAATACAAAACATTGATAAGATAATGTGCACCTAGATATAATACGCTGTCTTTATGCTATCTGAAATTTCCTGTGAAGATAGCTCTTGCAGAAACTGCATAGCATTATGTCCAGATAGTTTTGTTCTATTGACTGTTTAATTCAACTAAACTGACTTCTAATGGTATTATGAATGACATTTTCTAAATATTAACAAATGCAAATCTTTTCTTTATCCTTTGTTGTTGGAATGGAGTTGGAAAGGTGGTTAAGATGAACATCTATACCTTCGCCAGTATTTGATCTGAATGTTTTTAAAATTTGTGCAATATTTCCAAATTTGACCCTTAGGACTGATTTTCTGCAATTTTGTATTTTATGATGTACATTAATTTCACAGTTTGTAGTGCTAAATGTGATATGCATTTTTGTGTACAGGATGGAAGGAGTATAGATGTCCATAGATCAACTGGTGATTTTATATTAAACTGAATTAGAACAACTTTTTTTTTTCTTTGAGCACCTCCCATAAAAATTGGTTCTAATATTTATTATGACATTATTCTGTAATGTTTTTTAATCCTGAGGCATGCTTAAGCCTATATACAGTTCAAAATAACTTGAATAAATTGTTCTTATAAAATTTTTTGTAGAAGCAGGATTTTTTTCCAGTTTCCTCAAAATTGTAATTTTTGTGGTGCACTACATTTTGATGTCAAAGAAGGGCATGTGTCATTGGCAAATTAATCCTGTCATGCTTATGTTTGTTTCAATAGATAATAATGTATTTTTTGCTGAAGCAAAACTGTGTCAGAGTGCAGCATAAAAATGTTAAGATTGTAGCATTTAGCATATTACTCAAATTTTATAGAATTGGGATGCGGCTAGAATTTTTAACTGAAATTGTCTACAAACAGTATTTCCTAGAGATTTATTTGTGCTTAAACTATAAATGTGAATTGTTATACTATAAGAGAGGGCTGTAAACACCACTCAGAACTTGCAATGCAAATATATATATTTTCTGCTCCCGAGAAAGTAAAATCTGGAAATAAACAAGAGTTTGGATAGTGAAATTCCTTACCGAGATATTTCACACTTGTTAATGTGATGGAAATAAATGCACTTAACCTTACATTACCATTTAAACAACATGAAACTTGTGAAGTTAATTGAAAGTTGGAGTGGAAGAACTGTATCGCCACATTGTAATAGAGTATCTGTTAGGGATTTAGTAGCATGGATAGTTTTAGCATTTAATGAATTCATAGCTGTTAGAACTAGGATTGTAAATTAAAATACAGCTTTTTCAGCACACAAAGAAGTTGATTTTCATCTTAGTATAAGTGGAAGTTACTTACGGGCTGTCAGTTTTCTCTCCATGATCACTCCTCCTCTGATTAGTCTGGATGCTGTCTGGACTGGACCAATCTGTGCCAAGTGTTGTCAGTATAAATATAACATGGACATTGATGGAAATGAATGGTTCTTCCACATTAGTGTAGCATAAGATTTGGATAGATAGTCAGACTGAAAAATTCAATGCCATAGCCGGGAATTGAAACATGATTTCCCGGTCTCCATTCAGTTGGTCTTAACCATTGAGCTACCATGGCAAACATGCCAGCATGACATTTAATTCTTCAACAGATTTGTATGTTTGCTGCTAAATCACTAGAGGTTCTCATATATAATGAGATAAACACTGTGGCAAATTACTATGCTGTAAGTAGTAAGTCCTGGGCTTCATAGTTAGCACTATTAGGTTAATTTTGATGGAAATTAATCGTTCTTCCATACTAGCCATGTGTAGGCTAAGATTTGGATAGATAGTCAGACTGAAAACAGGAAACATAAGTCAGTTGGAGAATTAAATGTCATGCAGCATGTTGGCTATGGTAGCTCAATGGTTAAGAAAAATTGGACGGAGACTGGGATATTCGTGGTTCAAATTCTGGCTATGGCATCGAATTTTTCAGTCCGACTCTATTTATAGCATGGACAGTTAACACTCTAGATGTAATGCAACCATCTTCGAGAACACTTCGAACATGCCTCTGAAGATGACCACCACAGTTGTGGACGAAACATCTGGAATATCTGTCTCCAGCAGAGCACTGCATAACAGCATGGAAATAACTTCAATTTTATTGATTCCAGCTGTGAAGGCTTACATTTTTTTATTTAGTGTTTTCCAATGTCTCATTTAAAATATAGAGCATTAGGTTTAAAACACTGAGCATTTGTTTTGCAGCACAACCACAATTGTGTGTGTGCATGATTTTCTTCCACTGCAGTGACCTCGGTATTACTCCACTAGCATTCTAGCAGTAAATGGCCCACTGAAAGCTATGCTCATCGGCTGTTAATGTCAACTTTCAGTTACTGCCTTCTGATCATGCTGTAACAACTAGTTTTTCATTGTGCATTTGAAAAGTGAAATTTATTCAAGACTTCTGTGTTATGAGTAAATTACTTTCAATATCCTTATTATTGATGCTGAGCTTCTCAGTCCAATGAAATGCCTACCAAAAAAATGTATGCTTGAGCAAATAATTATGTGTGATGCATATATGAAAACCAAATCATGTCAACAAACGTGTAGATTATTTCAGGAGACATTTTCTGGAATTACAGTTCCAAATAGAGGGAATAACAAATATCTGGTGATTGAGTTAAGAGAATGGCATCACAAAAGGCTAAACTAAGAAGTGAAAAAGGCATAATGGAAGAACATATTGACAAAATTGGTGCAACATGCAAATTCTCTCCAGAGAAATCTGTTAAGACATGTTGCACAGTAAGCAAGTGTTTCTAAACTCTCTCTGTTCCTATAGCTGCTGAAGTTTTAAAATTTACTGTTCATGAATGTTGCTTATGAAATTGTGATGAAGAGGAATGCCAGGAATGTCTGTGCATATGAATATGACCTTCAACACACTTTGCACAAGGTTAGTACTTATAATAGTGCATGTACATAAAATATGTAACAGAGGACCTTTAGGATGGAAAACTTGCTGGTGTAATAGTGCTTAGAGCACACATTCACGTGATCTGGGTCGGGATATAAAATGACCACTCTGTACATTTCACATCTCTGCCACATCCTAATTTATGTAGCATGCATATCGATGTGCAGCATGCAAAATATGTAGTAAATAATCAACTTTCATTATCTGCAAGATTGTTACAGCTCAAATTACTTTTTAGTTGATGGTGAATTATAAAGTAAAAATGGCTGGCACCTTTTTATTTTTATTTTTTTAAATAAAATAATCTTATACTAGAAAGGTTCCACTGCTGCTGCTATTTTGTCATCTCCATCAGGATAAGTAGCAGCATGAAGAGCAATGACAAACTTCTCAGTCACTCGACAAAATAACTAAATGACAACAAGAAGAATACAGATTAACATTAGTAAGCAGTAAGCAACTGTATGGTATAATGTACTGTAACATGCTAATATTCTGCCTCTCAAAATTCAGTTTAGAGGAAAAGAGAAAGGAAGGTGTTGGAGCTGTACTGACTAGAGCAATACCAGAGTGGAGGTTGTCATGGAAACTTATCCCCTAACAATCTGGTCCGAAAACACAAGATGGGATAGAAGTGGATACGCCACTTACGCGTGCCAACCCCAAAGGGGAAGGCTACCAATCAACCTCGGTGGGACCGCCTGGTAATCTAGCACACCCTCTACTAGCTATGCAGGCTAGTACACGGGAATATATGGCTTCCCTCAACCCCGTTCGAAGACGTACTTGATCACCCACGGGTATCGGGAACCACTGCCCCCTCGAGTCCTACCCAATCCGAACAACTCCCTTATGGGAGGGGCTCAGCAGATCAGTCCAAGGTTCCTCTAGTAACGTCAGAGGTACCACGAGTGCTAGGAGTCTGCAGCGCACGCACCACAGCAGCTGAAAGGGACGGATCCCTTCCCCTTCCAGTGATAGGTATTCTAAGCTATTGCTAGCATCTGTTAATGACTACGACATCAGAACTGAGAATTCATTCAGACGATGTAAGTTACAGATGAAGCCAATTTATATTACGAGTGCGAAAACTGTGTACACCACATTTTCCACATCATGCTTCAGATGTACTGTGTGTACAGATAAAAATTTGCATGCCTAAAGGCAAAGTGCATTTTCAGAATGTTTTACCAATATCAAGTACTTATTAATATTTAATTTGAATATTTATTTTGCAGCACACGTTATATGTAGAACTTTTTCAATCATTGAGGTTAAATATTGGTGCAGATATGTTTAAAGTGTAAACTCGGAGCATGATTACTCATTTTCATTTATTCATACAACTGTCCTGTCGCAGCAGACAGTATGTTGCACAATTCAATAATGCTTTGTAGCCAGATTTTGCATTGCAAATTGTGGAGTTGGACGAAAATTATGAAGACCTTTTGTTCTTTTCAGTGCTTTCTATTTGTAGCATAAAGGTGGACATCTATATCTCTTTCATTCTGTATGTTTTTTAGATATGCAGCAATGGTAAGTGTGGTACTCATACACGGTGTCAATGTTCAAGATTTTAGTAGATATTTTTTGTACCACTGACACTTTCTTTGTTCAGGATCCCATGTTTTGTTATTTCCAAACATAGTCATTGAATCATTTGGGCAATGGTAACTACTTTTGTAAAATTAATTCTGGACATGTGTCTGGAAAGGAAAACATTAAATACAGAGACAGATAAAGCCTGAAACTTTTTATTTTGTCACTATTTAGCATTATATATTTCAGGTAACTGTAGAAATTCATATATAGAAATGAAATTGCATAAGTTCGCAAATAGTGCAACAAAATGTTTGATTTAAAATCATGCCTTGTATTTTTTTGAGTTGTGAAATTTAAGTGTCTCTACTCGTTAAATAATGAATAGTTTTGACTTACTGGCTATTAGATGAAAGTGTTTTAAATTTTAAATACTTTGTTAGGAATGATCATATCTACATTTAATGCTGTACTACAGACTTTACTAAAAAGATAAACAGCACATATGCTTACAAATATACAATAAAAATTGATTATACTTTTGATAGGTACCTTGCAGAAAACTAATTTCTCTTACCATTTCAAGAATGGCAGATCCTGCATGACCTGCCTAGTTCAGAAATTAATTTTTAAAATGTCTTGAAACAAAATACACCATTAAATGTTTGTTTCTAACAAGATTGTTTAACTGTAAAACTGATAAAAACACATTGAGATGTGCCAGGTCTGGGCTCCTCTGTGTTCACTGAGCCGTACTGAACTTCCTCTGTATGCTGTTATTTCTCACTCAGTGCTATCAGTGTTTTAGTTATGTTATTGCTGCTTCTAGACAGTTATCCTTCTCTTCTCTTCTCTTCTCTTCTCTTTTCTTCTCTTCTCTTTTCTTCTTTGTCTTTCTCTTTCTGTCTTTTTACACATACACACTTTTTATAATTAGTTAAATCTCCACATATCCTAAGATTGTTTTAATAAGTGAAACTATTTTCTTAACTTTACTCTGATATCAAGATACACAAGTAGTTTAATCATTTTAAGTTTATATAACCTGTTTTTAAATTTCTGCCCATTTAAATCTGCTTTAAATACTAGAAAATGTAGTGTCAGTTCTTTAGGATGCTGGGTAGTCTCCACTTCTACTTGAAGTGGTAATTAAATTTATCATCATCATCATCATCATCATCATCATCATCATCATCATCATCATCATCATCATCATCATTTGCCTGCCTCGGTAACATAGATGGTAACATGTCTACCTCACGTTCAAGAGGTGCCGAGTTCGAATCTCAGTCAGGGTGAGTTACCTGGATAAGGATTTTCCAGGGTTTTCCCTTATCTTGAAAGACGAATGTTGGGTAGCTCTAAGCTCTATGGACCCTGGACTCATTTGAGCATCATTTCACCCATTCCATTCATCATCCGATATGACTTAACATTGGAGGACGTAAATTAAAAAAAGATCATCATTTTGTTGTTTATTTAACTAAGTTGAAAACATTATTATTGTGTTCCAATTGAGATAAACATGATAGTCTTAATTTATTCACATTTGTGTGTGATTTCTTTTGGGATACTATTTTGACCGCATACTAATATTTTAAAAATTATGCTTCACCTCTGTTTAGCTTATATGAAGTATCCCAAGAGCCCAAAACAGTTTTAACTCCATGGCTTTCATCACCCCAAACCTCATCCCTACCCCAACTTTGAAGACTATGCTCTCTGGGTATCTCCAGCTAATAAATGGTTCCATTCTCTTGGTGGAACAAGGTTTACCTGGAGGTTTACCATTGATCTTATATATAAGTACCAATCCATCAATCAATCTTTCTTTTTTCTTTTTTTTTTCTTTTTTTGTTTTAATTTCACAAACCATTTCTAACATGGAAGTTCTTTACCAGAGAATAGAATAAATACTTCATATTTTGAATGTTACAGGTACACCTCCATGAAGCTAAAACTGCCACTCAGCACTTTCCTATGCATAGTTCAATGTTTCTTAACAACATATCTCTTTACAGATGTAGAGCTCAAAATAATTGACTTTATCTTGTCTTGCTTTTAATAACGCATTCTACTCGGATTTTACTCGCTTCTTTTATACTATAACTCTTCTCACTGAATCTTTCTTCAGTGACCTAATAGCACCTTGATACCATCCTGGAGACTTGCTCTTGAGCTTGTTTATTTCTTCTGTCTAGCAACCAAAGGGTTTATCTTTCTATTGGCTTATCCGAGTGTTACATTAGTTTCTGTCATTTCTTGCTGGGTGCTAAGCCAGAATATGTTGCAACCCATTCTCATTTGTTAAGTAATTATTGGGACTGCGACATCGGGGCGGAAACATGTGGATCTCATATAGAATAGGAAGGGTCAGGTTACAGAAATAAGGGTTAAAGGTCACTGATGTGGCATGGTAGTGTCCAATTGGCTATACAGGTGGCAGAGTATAGTATTGCAGTCGTACTCTATCGTGTTTCATACCTGATGGCCATAGTATTTTCATAGCATTGTCAGATACTGCACTAATAGTAGAATAATTTGCAACACTGACTACGTCACTTGTTAGAAGATATGGTCCAATGGGGCCTTCTGGTTCCAGTTTTCCAACAACCACATTTACCACAATTCACCCGACGACATCTGTTGTTTCATCCATTGAAACCCATATGTTGCAGTTATTTAGGTTCATTCTTATACCATCAATACACTTATCATAACATTTTTTTACATAGTACTTATGTAAAGTTGTAGTATGTGGAATTGGTTTGTCAATGTACTTTTCTAAAAACGCACACAACTTTGTATCCTGTTGTTTATGTAAAGAAATACCAGCAGAAATAAATGCTGTGCATAGCTCTTCATTAAATGTTTGATTTAATGGAAGTACGTCTTGTTGTAGTGATGAATTCTCACATTTTGCAACACAGCGCTTATGTGTTGCTGTACTGACATGTCGTAGCACATTACTCGGTTTACTATGAGCAATTGTTTTATTGAAGGTTTACAATAAAGGTTTTCATGAAAAACAGAGAAAACATGTTCCCCATACTCAAATATATACTTTTGTAAATCTGTGGACGTTTGTAACCTTTTCTTTGGCATTGTGTTTGCTAGAACTCTCAAGTGTCAATTACTGTGACTCAACATACAGTGTACCTAACCCTCCCATTGAAATCAGTCCACTACCGGGTGCCTCCCAACACATGCAAACGCTCCAATGTCACTGCCCTAGTAATTATATACAAAACTTGGCTGGCAGGTGCAAGGCCCATCTCATGGTCACACATGTGTGGACATCAAATCAAATCACACATCACTTTAGCAACTGTCAGAATAAACACAAAACATACCTTATCACAGGAGATGTTGGAAATTCTGTCCATCTGCATCATTACATTTACAGCATCTTCTGAGTAAATTTCCATTCACACACTTTAGTTCAGTTTCTGGAATAGCATTAAATTCTGTTCTGATATTTTATTTAAATTCTTCCAATGTATGCGGACCAGATTTGTGTACTTTATTTTGCCCAATAAATAAAAATTGAATGTATAACATCAGGAGACCGAGTGGGGCATAAACCCTTGATTATTCTATCCTCGAAAATTTCTACAAAGTAATGACTCATCTGCTGAATGCACAGTGGCAGAGTCCTGCTGGAAATATCCAGACTGACATTAAATGTTCATCAGCTGTTCAAAACATGGCGCCAGTATGTTATTTATCTTTCTGTGTTTATGGTACACTCATAAGAAAGGAATAGGTCCTATTATACTCCATCCATTTATTGTGCACCATACCTTTAATTTTTGACAATGCAAGGGAGTTTCATGAACGAAATTGGGTTTGTCTGTAGCATATTGGTTGTATCATGATGACACATGATCATGTAAATGAAACCATGCTTCATCATTGAACAGTATTAATCATGGATTGATTGTTCCTGAAAATCCAGTTGCAGAAATTTACCCAACTCTGGTGACCACATGGTAGCAATTCCTGGAGAACAGTTGTCTTGTATGGTTTGAGTTTTTAAAGTTTCATTGCTTTCCATGCTGAAGTTGTTGGTTTCTTGTGCAAAGTACCTAAGAGATTTTCATGGTGACCATTCTAAGCTTCCTTCGATTTCATCTAACTTCTGCTCCATAATCTCATGCCTTTTTACTTTTCTTTTCCCATCACAAATGATCCCATTTCCCTGAATATTTACAAACAAACAAATGGCCTCTCTACTTGGAATATGCATGCTAAGAAGTTTACTTTCAAATTGCCATATCCTACATAAACACTCTTTGTTGTAGTGTATACTGTAACTGAGGCACTTCAAGCAAAACTAGACACTTCTAATGAAAAATGATGAAAATTAATCGTTCTTTCTCATGGCATGTTGGCCATGGTAGCTCAATGGGTAAGAGCAACTGGATGGAAACCAGGAGATCCGTGGTTCAAATCCCAGCCATGGAATTGAATTTTTCAGTTTGATTCTATCTATACTTCTAATGTTATTCATGTGAATAACATGCCAAAACATAATAACATGCCAAATAACCAACATGCAGTGAAGGTCAGGTGGGCTTTGCACCTGCCGGCCAAGTTTTTTAATGTGTGTAGTGTTTAACACCCACTTTTACTACATATGGTACCGCAGGCGGTGACAGTGATGATACATGAGATGAATATGGAGCACAGGCGGAATGAGATGGCAGGGGAAACCGGAGGTCCCAAAGAAAACCCGCCCCAGTGCTGTGTTGTCCACCACAAATCTCACTTTGCGGTTGCCTGGGATCGAACCCAGGCCGCCTTGGTGAGAGCCAAGCAGTCTAACCACTGAGCCACGGCGTGGCCTCCAAGTTTTTTAGCATACGTACTGTAGTAATAGTTGCTTGTCTTTTGCTTTACCACATGTCCTATACCTATAGGTATGCCATGTGTAAAGTTTATATATTTGAATGATTACAAAATTGATTACTCTACACACTGGATGGATTTCTTGCATTTATCTTGATTTCACTGTATGTAACAATTAATCATGTAACTTATCATTGTTTGCTTTTTTTAGTCCAGAAGTAAATTAAATTGTTTTTTGCATAGAAAACATTTAATAAATATAATATTAAATTAAATACATTTTATTTGTAATGTTTTGACATTATTCGAGGTGTTCTTAGTTAAATTTCCAGTTCATATTGAAGCAGTTTGATGAAACAGGTCTTACTGCAGACTTCCTGTAACATCTGTTTAATTTATGTAGCTTTTACCTATGGAGGTATATGACACTGAAATTTTCTGTCTGCTTTATACCTAATGAATGACTGCTTGGGGAACTTTGTACTCTGTCATTGAACTTTGTTTCTCTAGAGTATTGAAGTACTATTGTAGACAATACGAACATCCTTTGACTTTCCTTATTGGTGAAGTTAGACTGGTTTGGGATTATTTGTCAAGCAAGCAAATAAATTTGGGCTTTTTCCTTTGTTTAGATCATAGTACATTTTAATTTTATTGAAACTGTGTCATAATTATTAATGTTAAAACCAGCACTTAGCCTCCACTATAACTAAATCTTAAAGCTTACACAGATACTGAAGGGTGACTAAGTATGAGTTTTCAAAATCTAATTACTCTGTTTTTAAACATATTCTAAGATTTTAGTTAATTGATGGAAATTAATCATTTCTCCACACTAGCCGTATGTAGGCTAAGATATTTGATGGATAGAGTCAACATGAAAAATTCAATGCCATGGCCGGGATTTGAACCACGGATCTACTGGTTTCCGTCCAGTCGCTCTTAACCTTTGAGCTACCATGGCCAACGTGCCTTCCTGACATTAAATTCTCCAGTTGACTCATATATTTCCCCGGTAGACCACTAGGGGCTCTCGCATCCGAGATACACCGTTTGTGGCGACTTACTATTGTAAGTACTTAAGTCCCAGGCTTCATCATTTAACTCTTAATAATTTAGTTAATTGATGGTAGCTCAAAGGTTAAGAGCGACTGGACGGAAACCAGTAGATCCGTGGTTCAAATCCCGGCCATGGCATTGAATTTTTCATGTTGACTCTATCCATCAAATATTCTAAGATGTCAAACCTGATATTTACTGATCTACAGTTGAGAGCATGGAAAGGTGCTGATGCCTTCAACTTCCTGTAGTATTTTTCTTTATTATTGGGAATTTCCTTATGTGTTCCATGCCAACCCTTGGTGACCCAATTTTTATGACACACATACTCATACATATGCTCTTAGGTGAAGAACAAAGGTCAGGACTAAATGAGTGATTGGAGGAGTATACAGGCATGTGACCTGCATGGCTGTAAGGCATGCTTTGCAACAACATTCCATACCAGCCTGTGAGAATCTCATATTTATTTGATTTCAAAATCTGACACTCAAACATTAACCTGTGAACATAGGTTAATTTCAGGCACAGGAGTGAAGAAAAGGGGGAAAATATGACAAACATTAATTTGAATTCTAGAAATAAGGGATCGGATCTGGGTGGTGTGCAGAGGCTATTTAAGTATTTTGTTACCCATATAAACCACTGTATATTATATCAGCATGATTCCATGCACTCAATTATACATCAGAAACCAGGTTGACAGCAATAAAGCTGAAATATTTAAATAAATTTGTAACAGATGACTTTTCTAAGTTCCAGACATTAAAAAGTATCTGTCACATTAGAAATGTGACAGCATCATTTACTGTTAAATTGCAGTTCATGTTTTGAAAGCTATCGTCTCCATTCTCAGCTGTTGATTGTGGTGATGTTGACCTCATTTGTGCAGTTGGTATATGTGATGAACCTGGTAAACATATCCAAAGGCGGGATAAGCTTAGTGTTTGTAAAAAAAAAAAAAAAAAAAAAAAAAAAAAGGAGGGGGTAAGAAATGTTCCAGGTCTAATTTTAGGGTAATTTGACAGTATTTGTCTGTTTTTAGGACTGAAGGAAAATTTAAATAAAAATACCAGTGAGGGCGGTCCTGGTGGGATTAGAACCACAAACCTACTGCTCATAAATTTGTGCTTTAAATCGCAGCTACTCATACTGAATATACACTGATTGTTTTGAAGGTCTTTCCAGGCAATTATTTCATATTGCAGAAATTGTTGGGATTGTCTGTGGCTTGGATGGTTTTTCTATACTCGGTGAGGTGTACCCGAAAGTCCGAAGACTCCAGCCTCTGTCATCTGGGAGCGATGGAAAACTCCAATCCTCTTCCCTTGGGGCCATACCTGGAGTCTGGAAAGCCCCCCCCCCCACCCCATCGACAACAACGTCAAGACAGGTGGAAATGGATATGACACTTACGCGCATCAACCCCGCAGGGAAGACTACCAAATAACCTCGGTGGGGCTGCCTGGTGATCTAGCACACCTTCTTCTAGCTCTGCAGGCTAGTACCCCCTTCGGGTGGCCGAAGCCTAACCGGAGGTACCCGATCTCCTACGGGTAACAGGAACACACTTCCCCCTCGAATCCAACCCAATCCAAACAGCTCCCATTCAGGGAGGGGCTTGAAGGGGCTTGAGGTTCCTCTGGTAACGTCAGAGGTACCACGAGTGCTAGGGATCTGCAGCGCTCGCACCACAGCAGCTGAAGGGGACGGATACCCTCCCCTGTGGGGAGTTTTTCTATACTATCAGTTTCCCAAATATTTGTTTATTTATACTTAAATGAACTACATAAATTATTGTTACTGTGCAGTTATTTTAATTTGGCCACTGCACCTTTATTGTACTAATTTTTTCATTCATACCAAAATTTCTCCAAATTTTCGCCTATCCGGGATTTATCAAACTATATATTTCTTAAAGGGTGGTTTTACACGTTATCTACACTGAAAAATTGGAGAGCACTGTTTATCATTTTATTATTGAGAGAACAGGCCCACTCATGCTGAGTATCCTCATGTTTAATATTTTCCATCCCTCTCTCATTAAAGAATGGTTTTTATTACACCACTTCCAAAATAGTGCATCAAAATAATTTACACTTTTACTTCACAAACATATTCAGAAAGTAGGCCTTTTGTGCTGAAAACCTCTAAAATTGCTTTGCAACAAACACCTTCCACCTGCTCTTTCATTAGGAGTGTTTTTTTATGATAGTACCTACCTCACTGCTCCAGTATTCTTGTTCTTGTTCTAAATGATGTCAAATTTGCCATTTGTACCAAACATCCTTGAATGTTCCTTTTATTTAACAGTTTTCAATCCCATTTCTCATTAGGGTTAGCCTTTTATATTACTGCTTCTAAAAGAATGAAAAAAAGCTAACATTTATCTCTTTATTTAGCAAAGTTATTGTGAAAACAAGTTCATTCATGCCAAGAATCCCCAAAATTGCCTTCTACTAGACATTTTATATCCCCTCTTTTGTCAACATGGTTTTTTGTCATGCCAACCCTCCAGTCCTAAAGAATGTCTGTACCAAATTTGAAGTCCATTTGGAGTTAAAGGAGTCTATATATCACTCACTTACTCGCTCGCTTGCTCACTCACTCACTCACTCACTCACTCACTCACTCACTCACTCACTCACTCACTCACTCACTCACTCTGGCCCGCCTCGGTAGCATAGATGATAGCATGTCTGCCTCACGTTCAAGAGGTCCCGAGTTTGAATCTCGGTCAGGGTGAGTTACCTGGATATGGTTTTTCCGGAGTTTTCCCTTATCCTGAAAGATAAATGTCAGGTAACTCTAAGATCCATGGATCCCAGACTCTTTTGAGCATCATTTCACCCAATTCATTCATTGTCCGATATGACTTAATGTTGGAGGACGTAAATTATAACAACTCACTCACTCGCTCGCTCGCTCACTAACATATGTAAATATTTAAAGCAGTTGTAAGAGTATGTGGAGATTTAACTTTAGTCACAGCAGTTTTAACTTAGGTATATATAATTCATACAAGAATGAGTTAACACGTAAATGAAATGCTGATAACATTAAAACAACCTATTCTATTAAAACTTCTTTCTTCTTCCATCTTCTTTTCTATTGTTCTCCATTGTTATTCTGTGTTAGTCATGTTTTGTTGTTTATTTTTGCTTAGAATTATGTTTTCTTTTCAGTATTTGTAGATTGTTTTGAGAATTATTGGTGTGGGTTAGTGTTAAGGCATGTAGTGGGAATATCTTTTATTGCCCTGTTCAAAATTGATTTTCTTTTTAGTGACACATGCAAGTTTTGTTACTGCTGTTTGCTGCATTTTTTAAAATATAAAACTAAAATATTTAAAAGCATTGAGAATGTTTTCACTGGTGTTTGTTTTAATTTTGTAGTGTGTTTGGGTGAGCGTGTGAGAGTGTGGATTTCACTTACTTTTATCTTCCTGATTGCCATATACTGTTGTTGCATAATTTCTGTATTAATTTCCATGGTTAGTAATAGTAAATGTAGCATGTGAAATGTTTCTTTTCTCTTTATAATTGCTTGTTTCAAACAATTGTGAAAGAAAGCTCCTATAATGAAATGTCAGATTTCTTGCATTAATAATTAGAATATTAGCTCTTTTCCATTTGAGATAAAAGAATTAATTTTAAATGTTATATGATAAACTATTCAGTAACATTTTTCTTTTTTTACCAACCTATTGTAAACAAGTTGTGTTAAAGTGATGCAGGTCATCCAAATTCAGGTTTTCCAAGTTATTCACTATCCTTCAAATACAGTTCTATAGTCCTAAAGGTAACTAGACACTGAAGATTCCTATAACTTGAGATTGAATAACATTTTTTAAGAGATGTGGTATTACATTTGTATGTCTTATTAAAATTTTGAAAACCTCTCTTCTGAAAATGACTGCAGAAAGATAACTATTCATGTTATAGATAGTATGTACGTGCAACAACAGGAAGGAACATTTCATACTTAAAATGTGAGATAAATTGCTATATCTCTTGCATTCTAGTGTGCAATAGTTTAACTTTGTCAGCAGATAAGAACTTAAACAAGTGAAAAAACTATTTGTATTCGGTTTTTAACATTTCATCACTTACATTTTTATATTATTTGGGAATTAGTTTTGGAAGCCGTTGTGTCCATTATCAACCACGAAGGTCCAACTGTCATTTTTGTAACTGTATTATGTTTTACAACTATCGATGATAGTTGGACCTTCAAGGTTGATAATGGACACAATGGCTTCCAAAACTAGTACCTCAATAATATAAAAATGTAAGTGATGAAATGTTAAAAACCGACTACAAATAGTTTTTTCAATTAATTTTGACGGCACTATTGTTTAAATTCCTCTAATTGTGCATACCTTATCAAGTGTTGAGTCCAAAAATGATAAAAAAAAGAATCCCTTGCTCCTTATCCCCTAATATTGAAGGTGTAACATAATGGCATTTAATTCAATAATATAGTAATTTACTTTGAAAGGCAAACACACAATTATCATGAAGTAGAGTAAATAATTTGGTTTACCAAATGTTTTGAAAGTGTATTCAAAATCTAAACAAAGAAGGATATTTTTTCAATTTTTTCATTTTCAACTTGAATGAAATCTTGTTTATACACATTCGAACACTTGCAATCATTCACAATCATTGCTACAATAGGGGTGGAGCTTGTGGCATGGAATAAGTCTTTGCACCCTTGACAAAAACAAAACAATAGTTTGCTACCAGATATTGTTATGTATACTGAAGTTACCTACAGTATGGTACAGGAGCTAAAACATCATATTGTATTTCTGTGTTGCTAAAAATGATCCAAGAGGAAAAACAGCCATTGTAGTGTTCTCTGCAGGCACAACATTTAACCTATTTCCATTAGAGTAACTTAATGAATTTAAAGAACATAACATACAATAATTTTCCTTGAGTTTACTGCTTATATATTTTGATGCCACATGTTATCACTAGAATGCCAAGAGGGATCAATTTGACTCCTGAATATAATCTCTATTTTAATAGAAGGAAAAAAATAATTCTATAGAATTACCTCATGTGACATTCATTTTACGTGATTGTTGCATTTTCCAAAAATGAATTGATTTTGAACATTCAGTTGTGACCAATGATACGATTTAGCTTAAATGCCTGGAGGAGTTAAACTGAACACTTTAAGCATACTTATATTTTTTTCCTTACTCGACAATTACAGAACATATCAATCCCGGTTTTTAGAAATGACAGCAGCAGTGCCCCTCCACTGGACAGTTCCTAATTCAGTTTGGTTTTTAGGAAGTTTTATTGAAAAAAAGGCAAAATTTTGTAAAATGAAACATGAAGATAAAGGTATATTTTGCAAGAAATGAAGTACTTACAAAACTGATGAATATTATTGATGATAACTCGATTAGAATAAAATATTACAATATTTTATTGCTAGTGGTAAAATATTCCCCCTTGAGTCATTCTAGTCTTAACCAGTTTCACTATACAAACATGACTACCAGAATTATATAAACACAATTTTCACTAAGAGCACATTTTGGTACATTTCTGAATTCAGTTTCAAAGCCCTTGTAAGATATGAAGGAGCATCTTTTGAAACAAATGATTGCAATAATGTCAAACAGGGTAGATTATATGAGAAAGCACTTCATCTGTGGATGGACTGAGTGCATTTCGTTTTGTTACTTGTCAGGTAGTTGCATAGCAGTAACCAGAGAGTATTAATATACAAATTAAGTGATCCCTCTAATGGTGTGTTGAAATTGAACATGATTTTATATGTACCTATGTATTTACTTTCAAATTATTCCCTTTTAATAATATTTGTAATATTTTTTAAAGTATTTGTGTTTTCATCAATCTGAATACAAGAAAACTACTACTCCCAGATTTAGTAGCTTTTAAAATAATTTCTATCTTAAGTGTCTCATTGGAGAAAATAAGCACTGAATTGCAATCAGATGGAACACAAGAAAGATGAAAAATGATAGAGGCTAATAGTTCTGCAGTGGTAGTTACTACAGTTAGAATATTGTGAACCATCAACATCTAATAAAGCTCTTGCCCTAATAAAGTTGGCTGTACACATGTAATATTTAAATATATCACCGTAAAATGTTAATCAATGTTTAAATTCACTGTATAATATCAACATTTTTTTGACTGTACTATTAACAGTGCTTTTAAACTAAAATTTAAATTTGCTATATCTTTTCTGTCTAAAGTGACTGAAGAACAGTTTATCATGAAATTGGCTTTCGAGATTCATTACATAATCTAACATGGCCAATTGTATTTAATTTTAAAAACAAACTGGCACATAGTTCAAATGTTTGAAACAAGCAATCTAGAGCTAAGGTTCCTGGTACTTAATAACTGTAAAATATAAAGGCCTAACAGGGACCTTTTGTAGATACCTAGGTAGTGAGAGACAACATACTGTATTAAGATTAGCAGAAATTTAAGAATTGTTTACTTTAAACAGTTGAACTTTACCATAGTTAATATAAATTAACTATGCAGATTTGTTATATGCTCCTGCTGTGTTCTTTTTATGTTTCTAAGTAATATCTCTTGCAAAAGCCTATAAAAATGAGTGTAAACATGTTTTATGGTAATATCACTGATATGTTGTCTCTTGTTATTTTTAATAGTAAAAATACTAGATATTTAATGTTTCTCTTTGAAGTTTTATAGATGAAAGCAAGTCCTTTGTAATTTTCATAGAAAGCCCATCACATACTGAGTAGCTCTGTTCTATTGGAAATATGTAAAAGTATCTTGCGTTCACACAATTCTATCTTAATTATAATCTCAGGAAATAATCAGTGAAAATATTATAGATGAGTCGCTCATTCTCAAACTTTTGAATTCCTCCTTCTTGGAACGAGTTCATATAGCTGAATCGTACTGAGTAGGATTAATGGGGAAATGTAAATTAGTGAAATCTTACCTTTTGTTTCATAACCTTTAATTTCTTTATTTACCTGAAGTGGGTCACAGAGACTTGGAAAGCACACGCAAAGTCATTAGTGTTCTGCCGTGCTCAGCTTGAAAAAACTGTGCTCGGCAGACAAGTACCTTTTGACAGTGGTAACCAAAGAGAGTAATAATGATTTACTTAATTGAGTCAATTTTGACACTATATCTGTTTTACTTATTTTATGAGGAAAACATGCAAGTCAACAAGGAACTGAGGTTAGGAGTAATTTAGTTCTTGAAACAAGCTTCCCTTATGAAATAATTAAGTGATAGTGTCAAAATTGACTCAAAAATGAATAAATTTTTAGAATAAAAACTGTTCTATGTTAAACTCTGTGACATTGATGTGCACTAAATTAGATCAATAATGCTTTTATAATATATTCTGGGAGAGTTACTTAAAACTACCATTTCAAATATTTCTACTACAAAAATAGGAAATGAAGGCATAAAATTGTGGAGGGACTCATTAAAAGGTGATCATATAGGCCATTCTAAAAGTTAAAAAAATATATATATAATATGAGTTTCAACATAAATTTACTTTTCTTTTAAAAAAAATAGAAGCTCGTATTCTTTTTGACACGGTAGATAAAATAACTTGTATTGCATTTGCTAAATTACATTCTATGAAACTGTAAAGTGAAGTTGACATTTCAGATAACAACGAAATGTACTTTAACTACACATCCTGGGATTCCTCATATTGTTGCATCTGGAGGACGAAATTTTGCTATTAATCACAAAGTGGTTGTTGTATTATAGTGTAACAGAGGCTATTGTTAATATATTTTCCTGTAATTCCTTTCTTGGAAGTGTTGAAAACAGTGTTGTTGTAATAAATTAAATTTAAATTTTCCCAGAACATGTTTCAGAGACTATTTGCCTCCATCGTCAACCGGACATCGACTGGTTCCCAGTGATGTAGCTGGCGATTATTTTTTCATAGATCTCCTCTAATGGCGGTTCGAGGAACTTGCTGAACAAATCTTTCTGGGGGATGTCGAAATTGAGTACTTTGTTCCTATTTTTTTAAATGAATATTTGCTCCCATGTGGACAGTTCTTGTCACTTACCATCCATGGGTCTTTGATAAATTCAAAAAAGTCTTCAAAAAGCAAAATATTCAACTAGCACCAGTCAACCATTACTCCTTAAAAAACCTAATTTCCTCAAACATCAAAGATGCCATTCCATCTAACAAAAAATCTGGTATATATCAAATTGAATGCTGTGACTGCAGTCAAATTTATATTGGAAAAATCAAAAGAAGTTTAGAAACAAGAGCAAAGGAACACTTTAGGAACATGAAATACAAACAATTAGAAAAATCAGCAGTTGCCATGCATTTTTGGCAGAAAAACATAAATCCAGAACCAAAACTACTAAAACATACATCAGGAAAACAAGAACTGTCCACATGAGAACAAATCTTCATTTCAAAAAATAGGAACAAAGTATTCAATTTCGACATCCCCCAGAAAGATTTGTTCAGCAAGTTCCTTGAGCCGCCACCTACATCACTGAGAACCAGTCAATGTCCGGTTGACAATGCACGCAAATGGTCTCTGAAACATGTTCCGGGAAAATTTAAAAGTGTTGTTTAGTGTCATTAATCAACTCCCTTTAAATTTAATATTTTCCTGTTATCATTTGTACTGGAAATGACACAGGAGTTCCATTAAAAAAATAAATGGAGGTTTTTTTTACAATGAGGTTAATCAGATAGATTAAAATGTCAGTTATATTTACATTACCTCACTTACTTTTGTAAAATCAGAACATTTGAAGGAACGTGTGCTCCCATCTTCTGGAGACAACCTACTAGTTGTATTGAAGTTGGGTTCTGGCAGTGGTAATATAAATTTGCTGAGCTGGTCCAATGGTGGGGGGGTTTGAAATTCATAATTCAATTACTGTTTTTTATAATCTGGATGTTTTCTCATATTGAGAGTTCAGTTGGATATCTTGCTATCCTAACATAACAAAACTTAAATCTAAACATAAATTCTAGGAATGGGACAAATTGCCCTTTTTCCCTGAAATAAGTAGTCATCAGTCAATCTCTCCCAAGATACAGGTATTTTCCTAGATAGAATGAAATACAGTTGAACCTACTCTATACATAATCCATTATGTGTAATCCACATTTATATATAAATATTTACAGATCCCAGAAAAACTGTAATTTACCAATATGTTAACAGAACCTTATTTATAAGTAATGTATTCATACGTATTAAACATCAGTGAAATACAACTGAGTTTTACATAATTAAATGATATATGGCATAAGCTATCTTAAAAGAAACACAAAACATATTTTCTTTACATAGAAAATGAAGCTAGTTACAGTGAAGCAGTAAGTATTATACAAATATAACTATTTGTAAAAAAAAAAAAAAAAAAAAACTTCACTTATCTTAAGAAAATTATGTCAATTTTTCTTATTAGTTGAATTAATTGAAATTGATTTCACAAACCCTTGCTCGCATCCTCAGTCAACACTTCGTCGTCAAGGAAGTTAGTATGTTTTTTCAGTATTGCCAAAATCTGAAAATGAAACAAACTTAAGAACAGATTCAACTGCTGGTATTCCAAAATTCATTATGTGATGTTTATTGTTTTTAAATAAATATATTTTCCCTAACCATTAAATCTATCGGAACATTTAATTGTTTTAATAATTTAACTTCAGGATTTATTTCATGGTTAAATGAACAAAAATGATCTGCTATGGCTGATTTATCAGTTTGTTTATACTTAATGTTGCGACAATGCTCTTTTGTTCTGGTTTCCAAATTGTTTCATCTTAACAATGTAAACCTGATCACAATCTAAACAAATTGATAAATATCAGATGTTTTATTATTAGGAATTTCATCTTTTTTAGAGAAATGTAGTAAATTTTTAATACTATGTTTTGAAGAACAAAAGTGTTGACTGAGGACGCAAGCAAGGGTTCGTGAAATCGATTTCAACTAATAAGAAAAATTGACATCATTTTCTTAAGATAAGTGAAGTTTTTTGTTACAAATAGTTATGTTTGTATACTATTTTCTTTATCGCTTCTGACAAATACAAAAGCTGAATGGGCCAATGTTGGCCACTGAAACAAAAGACAAAGAAATTAGCTCGTATAATGATAGCAACAAGTGAGAAAAATAATATTTGGTATCTGGTATTTGCTGTTGAACAGTAGCTTTTCTTCATTTCTCAGTTTGTTTTAATCAACTGTGGAGAAAAGAAAAAGGAAATGCTATATGCTACATCATAAACTGTAATTCATATGAGAGGTGGCACGTTATAGACATAAAACCCAAACCAAAATTGCTTCTGGTTTAGGAATTGCTTATACATGCTATGTACAGTCATCCGTGATGGAAACCCATGGAAAAAAACTTATCCAGATCAGTCACCCTGACCAAGATTTGATCTCAGGACCTCATGAACGCGGGCTGTCTAGACACTACATCAGTGCAAACACTTACAGTGAAAAAGCTATGAGTTATATGCATGTAATACAAGAAAGTAAAACAATCCAAATTAATGGAATACTTTAAAGTGGGACCAATTTTTAAAGGTTTGCTTCATATATGTCTTTATCGTTTGTAAAGTTTTACACATGCAGGCCCACTGTATTACTTTTAAAATATGATGCATTATCAAAACCTCATTTGTACGTAATTCTGAGTTACAAGTAATCTTTCCCTCTTCCCCTTGATATATATTAAGTTCAACTATATGCATCCTCCCTGTTTATAATGGAGGAAAAATAGATTTTCAAAACTTCTGCCTTATTAATTTTCCTTTCACTTTTTCTATCCTATTTGAAAGGATTGAACATTCTCAACTTATCACTTATCTTGAATATTTTAACAAGTTAGAGTATGCAACATGGATTTCATGAGAATAACTCTGCAATATCTGCCTCAACTAAATTGGTAAATGATGCTTACAAAATGATTGGATAAAAACTACAGACACACTGTGATCAAGTGTTTTAAAATTATCTTGCATATTAACAAAATATAATTCTAAGTAACCAAATGGAAACTTTTCAACAGAAGTCCCAAAACAAAATGTTTGGAGTCCCTAATCTATATTCTGTACACAAATAATCTCCCTAACTGTAGTATGGAAAAGATTATATATGCAGATTATACATCCATCTTAATGGACATAGTGTTGAACTACATAACATAAATGATTACTCACAAGGGAAATATCTCTGCTCAATGTGATGCCTGTGTACCAAAAATCTGCTGTGCAGTAGAACCACAACACCCAAAACTAAAGTCTCAAAAGTGCTGCATGCAACCACTTGCAGAGCTGACAAGGGATGTCCAGCAGCTACTTGCATCAGGTGTGGGGAATGGTGCTCCTTGCGTATGCCTGTGTGTAGACTGCTGCCCGCAGGGGTAAAGAATTATTCCTGTACAATGCTGTGTTATTATGCCTATATGTTCCTACATATTCTGGACTCATTTCTGTGTACCTTCATCTATACTCAGCATCTGATTTTTGGCACATTTAGTGCACAAAGAAATGCTCATGAAGACAGTATCAAAATTGATGGAATTAATTATAAAAAAACTTCATGAATGCTGGATGGCTTTTTAAACGAGCAATTAAAATGGGATGATAATATTTATTAATTGAATGAATTCCTATATTTCCTTTAAGAGGAACATAGGGTCTGTTGAACCGCGCAACCGCAAGGCCCATAGGCAACGAGTTGAGCATCAGAGTTTTCCTGATCAGAGAGATTCCGGGATGAGCGATCAGCTCAACACCGAGAGTACGAGAGAGATGAAGTGATAGGAAAGATGATGGAGCAATGGTGGAATGCTGGCGGGGTAAACTGGAGGACTCGGAGAAAACCTGCCCCAGTGCCATGTTGTCCACCACAAATTTCACTTTGCAGTCACCTGGATCGAGCCTAGGCCATCTTGGTGAGAGCCAAGCGGTCTAACCACTCAGCCATGGCATGGCCGATCATATCTATTACCTGTCTAAAAAACTAAATAGTACTTGCTTTAATATGAACTGTATTGCAAAAATAATAAATCTTGAAACAAGAAAAATTGTTTGCTTTATAGTTGCTTTCATTCAGCAATTACATACAGAATCCTTTTACAGGAAACTCTGTAGGGTGGAAACAATTTTTAGAAGTCTTTAAAGAAAAATGGGGAAGGGAGAGAATAATCTGAATGACACAAAAGGATCAAAATAATGGAGCAGAAAACTCTTTAAATATTAAAAAATTCTAACCTTATCACAAGTTCTGTATAAAATAAATAAATAAATATATATATATATAACAAACTGCCTGTTAAAATAAAAGAAATATAATGTATATATTTCCTGAGACTTTCATGGCTGGTATCATGAAGAATAGGGTTATCTTTCACGCTTGTAGGCCCTGGTCCAATAGGAGTCGAATATCCTGACGTTTTGTCAAGGACTGCACTTGTCCTCTTCAAAAGCTAGCATGAATTTCTCCTCTTGAAGATGACAATTGCAGTCCTTGGTGAAACATCAGGATATTCCAATCCTACTGGCCTACAAGCCTGGAAGATAACTCTGTTCTTCAAACAATATGAAACTCTTTATAAGAACCTATTACTTCATAAAGCCTGCTATTCAGTCACTAAATAAGTGAATGTGTTGGAATTTATCTTTTATCTGATTTTTAATTTTTAAGTATTGGTATTTTTGTTAGTCTTATTTTGTAAAATTTGTCAATAAGTATTGTAGTTACTGATACCAATACTAATATCATTTATATAATTTATTTATTTTTTATTGACTAGTTATCTGTTTACAAAGCATGATCTCCATTACTTTGTAAGCTTATGTGATGATAAAATATCTATAATTCCTCCATATCCTGAAAACAGAAATATAAAACGGTTTTCAGCGTTCCATATGTATGTGTATTTAGTTCAACAAACTCTTTATAATAATTAATACAATTTTGAGTCGAACTAATACTCAATGCTCCATTTATCGCTAGTATTTACCTAGAATGCGCTTCGTAAGGATCTTCCTAAACATCATCACAGGCAAAAAATCAGGAGTGTACCGGATAAATTGCAAGGACTGTGACAAATTCTACATTGGAAAAACAAAAAGGAACGTGAACATTAGGCTTAAAGAGCACCTTAGGAACATCAGGAATAAAGAAATAGATAAATCGGTGGTAGCGTACCATTTTTGGAAGGAAAATCATGACAGAACGAGAAATTCACTTACTAAAAAGTGTCCAAGTTCCAGCTGCATTAACCACGTGGGAAAAAATCTTTATAAAGAAATATGAAAGTAAATTGTTTAATTTCGATACTACCTTTGAAGACAACCCAAATTTCAAGTTCATCAAGATACCGACAGAGACGCACCTATCACCTCCGAGGAGTTCACTGAACCGGCATCCATTAGTCGACAACAGCTGATGATGTTAGGAAACGCGTTCTAGGTAAATACTAGCAATAAATGGAGCATTGAGTATTAGTTCGACTCAAGATTGTATTAATTTTGTGCTTCATTGTATCATAGTCCTTAAACAACGGAAAACTCTTTATAATCTTAAAAACTATTTGTCAGTTTGACACTCATCACTTACTTTTTTTATATTATCAAGGGACTAGCTTCAAAGGCCATTGGAGGCTAGGCTAGTTGGAGAGGTTGAAAATGGAGGCAATGGCTTTTTTAAATAAAGTCCTCCAATGTTAAGTCATATCAGACGATGAATGGAATGGGTGAAATGATGCTCAAATGAGCCCGGGGTCCATAGAGCTTGGAGTTACCCGACATTCGTCTTTCAGGATAAGGGAAAACTCCGGAAAAAACCTTATCCAGGTAACTCACCATGACCGAGATTCGAACTCGGGACCTCTTGAACGTGAGGCAGACATGCCACCACTACGCTACCGAAGCGGGCGCTATGGCCTTTGAAACTAGTCCCTTGATAATATAAAAAAGTAAGTGACGAGTGTCAATAAACCGATTAAAAGTAGTTTTTACAATTAATTTTCACGTCACTGTTACTAAATTCCTCCAAACATGCATATCTTTATAATCTGCTTATATGGTCTTGATTTCCTTTATAAATGGACAAAAACGGGCACTTTACATTTGTCATTTGATGGAATGAAGTGGCAACTTTGCCCACTGCCCCTGAAATCTTGACTTATAATCTATGTTATGGTTAGTTGCCTGGATAACATGTGTTTAAGACAATTGCTAGGTAATTTTCAGCTAAGTAGATCTCGGGGATCATTGAGCCTTATTCCATCTATTATGATTGCAGTATCTCATTCTTAGAACAATTTTAAGTGTAATATCATAACATAACAACCAACAATTCCATTTTAAGTTAATTATGGTTCAAAACCGTTGTTCAGAAGTTTGTAAATAACCATAGGTATTAAATTTTAAATTAAATTTAAAGGGAGTCGATTAATGACACTAAACAACACTTGATATACCATAGATATCATTATGTTACAGATAACAATGTAAATAATGACTAAAGGTAAATCATTTTACTAATAATTGATAAATGTGAGACAGGAAGAAATTATAACATAAATATTAAATAATGAAACAAATTATTTTTCAGAGAGCTTTTAAATACTTTAACAAGAGAATTCATTATATAGAATGGGATTTTAAGTTCTCTGAGTTTACATTAAATAAATGCTTGTACAGCACCTCTGAAATTAAGTAAGAGGTCAACGAAAAATTGCTGCTCAAGAGGATATGAGATTTTTTGACAAACTTGCCAGGGTTAGCCTCAAAGTTGATGTCTATAAACAACTGAATGTAGTCAAAAATTGTGAAAATAATGTTCCTAAAAGGCTCAAAATGTATCTATTGAAACTAAAGATGTCTTTTTCCTATCCACAATTTATAAAAATAAAATTAATCGCCAAACACAATGTTTATATCTAATGTAGATGAGAAAATATTAGTAAGCGTGATGTTAACATTTATATGCATTTTATTATGCATGTTTTTGAATGTACATACTTTTAATATTTTGTTGCACACACTCAAGTAATTCTCAATGTCGGCACTATTGATGGTTTGTAATTTTTTGACTGTCTAGGAGCAGTATGCCTCTTGCAGAAAACGTAGCTTAAGCGTAAGTGTATCATATATTATATTGCCTTAGAATAACAAGCAATAAGTTCCCAACAATTTATGAACACAGTGATGTGAGAAAAAGCAGTTTATGATATAAAAGTAATAGAGAAACAGAATGTGTGATCTAAGAAATGTAGACATGCTCTAACTTTTCATTACAAAAGCAGATACTCAATATATGGACTGAATAGCAAAATGTTGCTAAATTTATTTTTAAAAAAGTGCATATTCTTTTAAAAAAATGTAATGTAAGTGATCTCTAGGGATAAAATATGTGTACATCATATTGATGGAGATTTCTGATGAATTGACATAATTAATTGGCATAAGAAATTAAATTATTATACCAAAATTTGCAGCTATTTAACCAATCCTATTACTGTCTTTAATGCATCCTTAAGTTAAATATTTAAGTTATATTGTTGTTTGACCTAAAAGGTCTTTGCTGTAGTTTCATTATATGGATAGATAGGTAGCATTTTGTACCATGTACAATTCTGATCTATATCTTATTTTAATATTACAACTGGATCAGATTAAATGAGTGGTACGTTATCTTTAAATGCAAACCTATTAGAAAAGTTACTAATCCACAAAGAAAATGGATGATAATAATAAAGATGGACTGACATCAGTGGCAACTATATATTTTTATAAAAGTTATTTTGAAAGTCACATGACTCTAAACATTATTCAGTATACCATAATTGATTTGCAAGGATTAATAAAAGTGTAGTATAACTGATTTTTCAAGAAAGTGGTGAGACCACAAAATGCTGCACTGAAGTGGTCCAAACACAGAATTTTACTGATGAGCTGTATGGCATAGTTAGTGGAATTTTCATCTGCCTTTAGTTCTGGGATTCAGTTTCTGGCTTGTAGTTAGAATCCTCCTGCTCCCCTTCCCAGTGCTTGTGTATAAGTGTGCTTTGGAAATTGTAAATTAAGTAAATGCACACTCACATAAAGTCTTCCGCTTGATGTCTTATATTTTTTTGTTTCTACCAAGAATATATTGTTGGCGGACATCTTATGTCTGTAAATGAAGGTGTGAAATAGTTTTATAACCACTTTCAGTTTAGGTATGAACAGAAAATCAATTGCTCTTGAAACAACAGATAGAATTGTGGTAATGAACAATTTCTCTAATAGACTTTATCCTGAATGGTCATACTTATTAAATAAAATATTTATTTATTGAATCAAATTAAAAGCTACTTGGTTTTTGATGGGCCACATTAGAATTTTCCCACCCTTAAAAGGAAGTTCAGACACAGAGATGTGGGAGTTAATCAATAGTCTCTTGACATTAGGAAGCCCACGTGAGTGCCAGATTAGATATTTATAATATAGAAAAATATAGTATTATGTACCTCATACATGCATTAATGTTTTGCAGGTGAGGCTGGTAGAGAGAAGGAAGACTTATGTAAGTACAAACCTTAAAAGTCTGTAGAATTAAACTGCTAGGATATATTTTAAGAGTATTGTTACAATTTCCTATATATGATCAGTTGATCTGCTATGTTACAATTTTCTGCAGTTTTCATTCAGTTTTTTACCTTGTTTTCTTCATAGTTATCTAATTATAAAATACTATGGAATGGTATGGTTCCCATGGAATCTTTGAAACTGTGGAAAAGATAGCAGATCTTTGGTTCATTATAATCCTATATATTTTAGCCTCTTAACACAATTAGGTTTATGATGACCATTACAATTTGAGAAAAATTTATAATTATATACAAGATATAAAATCAGTATAATAACTGTATTGCTTTACCTAATTATGCTGGCTAATTTAAGCAAATGTTTCACTATATATACAAATATAAAAATTTGTTACTTAAAACTTCACTTATCTTATAAGAAATGATTACACTTTTCTTATAAATTATTCAGGAACGCGATTTCATGGAAATTGTTCCACATCGCCAGCTGGAACCAACAAAAATGTCATTGTTACAAATGCTAGATGTTAATATGTTCTTGTTAGTACTACCAAAATCTGAAAATTAAACAAATTTAAAAACAATCAACTGCCGGTATTTAAAAATTCATTACGCGATGTTTGTTCTTTAACATAAATATCTTTTCCCAAACCATTAAATTGTTTTAATAATTTAACTTCTAGATTTATTTCATGGTTAAATGACCAAAAATGATCTGCTATGGCCGATTTATCAGTCTGTTTATACTTAATGTTACAAAAATGTTTTTTCGTTCTGGTTTCTAAATTATGTTTTGTCTTTCCAATATAAACTTTATCACAATTGAAACAATTAAATTGATAAATACCAGATTTTTTATTATTAGGAATTTCATCTTTTTTAGAGAAATGCAATACATTTTTAATACTATATTTTGAGGAACTAAAGTTATACCAAACTCTTTAAAAAAAATTTTGAAAGTGTTTATTAACCCAAGGATGGACAGTTTTGTTGGTTCCGGCTGACAATGTGGAAGAATTTCCATTAAATCGTGATCCCGAACAATTTATAAGAAAAGTGTCATTTCTTGTAAGATAAGTGAACTTTTAAGTTACAAATTGTTACATTTGTATATATTTGCTTCACTGTTAATAGCTTCATATTTTACGTATTTAAATGTTTCACTATTAATCTTGGCATTATAAGCTCTTCCTATTAGTTGCTAATTTTATAAATAATAGCTTATTTTTATACCACTGGCAACTATTGAAAGTGAAAACAAATTTGTAGCTATATGGAATAAGTTGGAAATGCTTAAAAATGTATTATCAGATCTTTATTACTTATGACTTAAGATTTTCTCCAAAATGATTAGTTCTATATTCAACTATTTACCTTAATTTATATTCAAGGTTTATTTCGTGATTAAGTAACTGAAATTAATCTATTACAACTAATTTAATGTTCTAAAATGCTTTATATGTAGTTTTCCTGTATTAAATGAGATCACAATCCATAAAATAAGTGCCAGATGTGTTTAGCTTCTAAAATTATATCTTTTCTAGAAATTTCTAAATCATTTTTATGTGTTTGAACTATTATTGTTAAATAGACCTAAAATTTATTTTGAGAGAAACTCGGTAATATTATTAACAATGAAATTTAAAATACAGCTGATTGATACTGTAAATAAGCTTTGTTTTAGTACTCACTGCATAGGCTTCAGCGGCCGGTGTCCATAGTAACTGGACGAAACGTCGACCAGAGGAACATCAAAGACGCGGTCCTACCCGGAAGACCCAGTTACTTTGCTTTTAGTTATTAGAAATAATATTGCAAGGAATAAGAAATTCAGCAGCTATAGATTTAAAGATATGAAATCGGCAGGAAATGAGAACAGATTTTATAGATTAAAAGCAACCAATTTGACTGTCATTAGAAACATAAAATGAAGCCTTAAAAGTTATTGAGAATTCAAACTATGTTTGTAGAGTTTCCTTCACTATTATTAGTTTCATTCTTTTGCTATTTACTGTAACGTGCACAGTGTTAGGAAATTCCCATTACTTCTACGGTCTGTGCCTATATTGGACTAAATGGCTAAGAACATCTCTTTGGAAATGGATGGTTTATGTAACAAGTTAAGCTTTCACAGCCGGCGCCAGCCCAGTCAGATGGGCTTACTGGGCTTACTTGCCATGGTCTAGTTTCAAACTTAGGTTTCACCTGTTAGACCCATGGCCAGTAAGCCTGGAAACCACTACATCTGATTGGATGGTTTATGTACCAATATAAACATCACACATTCTAGTTTCATCTTAAAGAAAAAGTTATTTATATCTCAGTTTGATAAAGTGCAAGATAATTCATGTAATTATTGGTAATTGCTGGAAGTGAAGTTCACTGAGCTTCTCTGTATTGCTTCAAACCATATGCCCCATTCGCTTGTTATTGGTGTTTGACAAATATGGTTGAATATGTTTTTTTTTTTTTTTTTTTTTCTCAAACAAACAAACCGACTGTATACCAAATTAATCCCTTTTTGCCAAAGTAATTTAATAATCACATTCAATCCTATCCTATTTGAGTACAGAAGTTTAATTTCTGACATTTCTGTTTGAACAGAGGAGTGTTTGCTTGCAAAATTTCTGGTCACTGTGCATGACATGCAGCAGTAAGAATGAATACAGCAGAACATGATGCATGTAGGTGTAACCAAGTTATTGGGTCACTACATCAGAATTCAACAGTGTATAAAGAAGGGAAACAGTTTTTGATATTTAGAGATAAATACTTAAAGCTGCAAAATGAAAATATTTTTTCCATTTTTCTTTCACAATAAAATTTCTGTTGTATGTTCACTGCTCAGAAATGTAATAAACTGAACTATCTAGTGACTTCTTGCTACCTAGAGACTAACATGGTTTTAGAAACAACCAAATCAGCAGTATTCTTCTTTGTATACCCGCCTCGGTAGCATAGACGGTAGAGTGTCTACCTCACATTCAAGAGGTCCCGAGTTCAAATTTTGGTCAAGGTGATTTACATGAATAAGTTTTATTCTGGGATTTTACCCTATCCTGCAACACAAATATTGGGTAATTCTAAGCTCTATGGACCCTGGGCTCAGTTAGCATCATTTCTCCAATTTCATTCATCGTCCATTATAACTTAATGTGGAGTCTGATCGAAATTCAAACTCGGGACCTCTTGAATATGAGGCAGGTGCACCACCACCATGCTACAGTGGCAAGCATTTTAAAATCTTTATTCTGCTATTTAAAGGAACTTGGGTTACTTTTATAAGCACAGAATTTAAGCTGACATGAAGCTAAAGTGCAGCTTTTTTTAAACTACTTTTATAAACAATACAACCAAATGTTGATGTTTATTACACTGATATAGAACAATGAGATGTGTTATTTGCTAAACAGGAGTTTGATCTCTGATTAAGTTTAGAATTTTTCCTTTTGTGTACCTTTTATTTATCTACTAATGATAAAAAGAACATATTAAATACTAGCATTGATGGATTTCAAACTCAATTGCCCATATAGTTAGCAAAGGAACTTCAGCATAAGTCTCATTCCAAGTTAGCGTTAGACCACATTCCTAATAAAATTAAAGCTTATTAAAGTCTAATCCTCTTTTCTAGCTTATGTGCTGCTTGAAATTACTTAAAGGAATCTAATTATTGAAGGTGTACTGCATCATATCAGGGTTACTTAAAAATTAATATAATTTTGAGTCCAACTAGTACTCAGTGCTGCACTTATTGCTAGTATTTACCTAGAACGTGTTTTGTTAGGATCTTCCTAACATCATCAGCTGTTGTCAACTAATATATGTTGGTTTGGTGAACTCCTTGGAGGTGATAGGTTTGTCTCTGTCTGTATCTTGATGAACTTGAAGTTTGGGTTTTCTTCAAAGGTAGTGTCGAAATTAAGCAATTTTCTTTCATATTTCTTTATGAAGATTTTTTCCCACATGGTTAATGCACCTGGACCTTGGACACTTTTTAATAAGTGGATTTATCTTTCTATATCATGATTCTCCTTCCAAAAATGGTACGCTACCGCTGATTTATCTATTTCTTTGTTCTTGATGTTCCTAAAATGTTCTTTGAACATTAGACTTAAAAAGCATTTTAGGAACATCAAGAACAACGAAATAGATAAATTGATGGTAGTGTACCATTTCTGGAAGGAGAATCATGATATGTAACGAGAAATCCACTTATTAAAAAGTGTCCAAGGTCCAGCTACATTAACCATGTAGGAAAAAATCTTCATAAAGAAATATGAAACAAAATTGTTAATTTCGACACTACCTTTGAAGAAAACCCAAACTTCAAGTTCATCAAGATACAGACAGAGACGCACCTATCACCTCCAAGGAGTTCACCAAACCAACATCTATTAATTGACAACAGCTGATGTTAGGAAGATCCTAACGAAACATGTTCTAGGTAAATACTAGCAATAAGTGGAGTATTGAGTACTAGTTGGACTCAAAATTATATTAATTTTGTGCTCCATTGTATCATAGTCCTTACACATTGGAATTACTTAAAAATATTGAACCTCTTGAATAACTGTTGAACCATGTGACTGGTTAACATGAAACTCAGTGTACAGAGATAGTTACATACAGGGAACACAAAAATTATATTAGTGATGGAAACGTAGAGTCGGAATGAAAAATTCACTGCCATAGCCAGGATTTGAACCACGGATCTTCTGGTTCAAATCCCGGCTATGGCATTGAATTTTTCATTCTGACTCTACGTTTCCAGAATTTAGCCTACACACGACCAGTGTGAAAGAACAATTAATTTCCAATATCTTAGTGATGTTTTGTTACTTAAGGTTTAACAGAAGGTGACTGCAACTTTTTTATTTTAAATGGAACACCTAATATTTTGTTAGAGATTTGGATAGCACTCTTCAATAACTTTTTAGTTCAAGAGGTCCTGAGTTCGAATCTCGGTCAGGGTGAGTTACCTGGATAAGGTTTTTTCCAGAGTTTTCCCTTATCCTGAAAGACAAATGTCGGGTAACTCTAAGCTCTATGGACCCTGGGCTCATTTGAGCATCATTTCGCCCATTCCATTCATCGTCCGATATGACTTAACGTTGGAGGACATAAAATTACAAAAAAAAAAAAAAAAAAAAAAAAAAAACACACTTTTAACAAGTACCTTAATAGATATTCAGTGATTCATTACTGTTAAACTACAAAAAAGTGTAGACTTAGCAGAATAATTTTTTTAAGTGTGATTCAACTCTCCTTTCTTATATCCATAAAACCATGTTTGACAGTTCATTGTTTATAGCCATGAAAATTTATTTTATTGTTTGTTTATATTATGAAGATGTATTTATTGACCCTGATCTGTTGATTTATGGTACTGAATCTGACATCTGGTGTATTAAATAATATTCTGTCTGATGCTGAGTGGAAAGGAAAGGAAATTAATTTTAATGATGGTCGGCTATGAAAACAGACAATTTCATTCAACAATAATTAATTTTGCTTCTGTTGATCTAATAGGTTAAACTAGAAATCTGAAAGTACAGCAATATAAGGCGCCATTGAGAAGGCAAGTAATCTCATGAGTATGAAATCCCCTGGTGTGTTACCATGAAAATTGCGTCACTTGGAAAATTTAATGTGGTTCTGTAGTTTGCCATGGTAGCTCAGTAGTTACCACATAGTGACCAGGAGATCCATAACACTAAATTTTTCTTTCTGATTCTACCTTTTCAACAACTTCATTGCGAGCCTGTAAATTTATCTAATAATATCCATACAGATTGTTCCATATCTACATACAATGGTAACAAGGATTGTGCATAAACATTTACATATATTACAACCTTTCCTCTATTTGTAGTACTTTAAATTTAGAAGGAATCTGATTGAAGAAAGAAGTACGGCAAGGAAACAAGGTTTCATTGCATTTAAATGAAACGGCAAACTGTGGATTGATGGGCAATTTGCTGAGCAGAGAGGCAGCATAAGGAACACCCAAGACGTAGAGCATATGAATGTTATTGATGTAGCAGACTTAAACAAGCTGACTTAAGTATCCGGTGTGAATGTCTGGAATGCGCATGGAATAAATGCAGTGTGCATTGATGGAGGGAAAGTGATGAGCAATGTAAATGGAGGAGAAGAGGGGGAAATCTCAGAAATCGGTTTGCAGAGCAAAGAAGAGAATAAAAATTGTAATTGCATTACATCAAGAACAGAGCGAAGCAAGTATGGGAATAGAGGTGATCAAGAAAAAGTGAAACAACTGTGGGTATACAAGGCGTAAGATAAAAGCAGAGTGAAACCGGTGTGGAGATCGAAAGGATCAGGGAAAAGCAGATGAAACAAGTGTGGAGGTGCAAGGGATCAGGGAAAATCAGTGTGGAACAATCTTCAAGATGTAATGGTGTGACTATGAGTCATTGATGGAGCAGCTGTGGAAGTGTAAAGTTGTATTGTAAAATCTTCAATTATAATTTAACTCAATTTCTATTTTCCCCTTGTGTTTGCACCGTACACTTCATACTCTTTAGTTTAGTAATATGTCCAATAGTTAATTTAGCACTAAATATATATTTATTGTAATTCAAGTTTGTAATTTCCACAATTATTGAGTTCATCAATCTTGATATTACCCAAATATGAATAACATCTACGTGATACAACTTTATTTTTACTATGAATTTATATATATATATATATATATATATATATATATATATATATATATATATATATAGGGAGAGGGAGAGGGAAACTTGAACAGCTGGTGATGAAAATCAAATTATCATTATACTTTGTAAAATACTGAAGCTGTTGACAGTGAAGTAAACTAAGTATTAAGAATAACTAAACACTATAGCAACAAAACTTCATTATTACTTATCTAATTTACAATCCTTTAGGACTGGTCTCAAAACGAGTATGTCAGTGTCGGTCAGTGTCAGTTGACAGGTTGAAAATGAAACAGAAGTTTCGAAACCAGTCCCAAAGGGTTGTAAATAAGATAAGTAATAGTGAAGTTGTGTTGCGATAGTGTTTAACTATTCTTAATCATTATACTAGTTCATAAGTCACTTATCTATGTTAACATTTAGTTTTTGAATGGTCATTGTTTCTAAACGTACTTGATTTATCCATAGCTGCTATTTACGAGCATTGTTAGAGTGTAATGGTTAAGTCTTGATTAATGCATAAAGGAAAATACAAATGTTTTGTCCAATGAAATACAGTAATAAGTACCCTCATGGCATTGTGCTAGCAATAATACAAACCTACACAATTTACCTACCAGATAAGTTATACGAAAAGGAGTGATAAACTGGATCCTTATTCCTCAAGGTTACATCAACCATGCCATATCCCATAATGTACTGTGATCCTGAAGCATGCCTAAGTATGCTCAATGAGTATTTGATAATACATGTAAGTAAATTAAATGAATCAAGTTATTTTTCCATAAAAAGTGTTATGATGTATTTCATAAGTGAATATTCTGAAACTTACAGGAATGAAGCTGTAATATTCTCTATGCCAAGCTGAGGTCATTGCACTAATAGTGACCAGTGCTAGTGATGCTAGGGTTATGGAGTGTACCCCAATAACACCATTTTGTTGGATGATGCAATCTCAGAAACACATCATTTAGAAAGAAAACTTGAGGGGACAGCCTTTCACATGTTCCACTTCTCAACAGGCTGGTGTAGTAATAGAGTACCTCTTCATTCTACAAGAAATTTGAGTGTCCAGTTCATCACCTTAAGAAGCTATCTAACATCCCTGCAGTTTATAATTATGTTTTATGTCCCAGGCAATTTCTTTAGCAAACTCATCCTCTTACAAATATTCAGCAGTGCAACTCGGGATTTACAATCTTGTATGGTAACCCTATCAAGAGCCTCATAAATTAATCACTCAACATCTGCAAGCCAAAATTGTATTAAGTTTGTGCTTCATTGTATCAAGTCCTTAAACAACAAAACGTGTTATTTTACTTTAGCCCAAATAAATTCAATAGGGTTATTCTGACAGTGATGGAGGGCAATTCGATAACTTCATGACTATTTCTAATGCTATTTGTCCCAGTACATATTTCTTTTTCTGGCTTTTGTAAGGAGCTTTGCGGATTAGTAACTTGGTCTTCGTTTCTGCTATATCAAAGGGAATATGATGAGTAGAGCCCAGATTTTTATGTAAAATAAAATACTAAACTATGCATACAAATATGCATTTAAAATTGTAAAAATATACACCATAAAATGTGAAAACAGATGAAAAAAATCAAAGATGTCATATATTTTGTTGGTAATCTTACTTTATTCATGGTTGCAGTAGATAAAAGTTGCTCTGCAGTTTTCTTGTGCAAACTATGTTTGTCAGTGAACAAGGTTTACAATGAAAAAGTCCTTTCTGCATTGCATGATATCATAGGTGCTTGTAAAAAAAAAACACCACAAATGTTGTTCAGTGTATTCCTCATCTGTTACAGTTTTTTCACTGTCAACAGGCAACATTTCAAATGATTTGACAGATTATTTTGCAACCAGGATTTTTATTTGATACCTGACTATGCTTATTGAATGCAATTTTAGCAATACCATGAGTTTCTGCACACAACATATTAGAAATTTCATTTATCAGAGAAACTTAACAATCTAAAGAATTATTGATCTGCAACTGTGTTATACTTTCAGGTAATTTTGAGAAATGGCTATCAATATACTGGATCTTTTCCTCCATGCGGTCGTCAGAAAAACATTCATGAGCTATAGCAATGCTAGCTGCAGCTTCCATTTTTAAGGAATTTATTACTCTTTTTATTTCCCTGAAATGTTTAGTGTAATAATCTGTAACCACATGTCCCTCCTAGTTAAAAGTGGCTCAGGGGGTAAGGGAAGATTTGGAAATAGTTCATGAAATGTTTGAAATTTTGGTAGTACCTTCACAAACACTGAGTACCAGTCCACGTCATATTTAACTTTAATAGTTTCTACATAATGTAAACTGTGAGCAAGGCAAATCAGATTATACAATTTGAGATAAATTACTTTCAATCAAAGTCCTGCTTTCAGCATATATTATAAAGAAGAAGGAATTATTAACATCAACTTCTTAAGTTAAGTGGAGATTCTGTTACAAATATTTTATTTGTGTAATATCATTATATGTTTACTTTGTTTGGTTTGCTTAAGAAGTTCTGAGTTTTGCTACAGCATACATTGATTTATAAATAAATACATGTTTATTTTATATATATACATAATGCATTGATGTTTTCGGAGACATTATTAAGTACTACTAATATTAATATTATCTATAATTTAATGCCACATTCAAGAATAAAATAAGCACGTTTTCATTTGAAACTTAAAATATGCATTTTCCCATGGAATATGCCTTTATATGCATTAACATATACTGCTCAAATTCTCTGGGAAAATATGATATACAAAATATATCAGTTAAGCATAATTTTAGGTGAATATAAAAGAACAAGTGTTTTGCATATAAATCCGGGCCCTAATGAAGAGCATGTAACCATATTTTATAACCCATTTGAGTCCACTGGTATTGTAGGTTTTCTTTGGTCTTAGACTGATAGTTGTCATTATCCATTTTATGGTTATGGAACCCCCCTCTAAAATGTTTAGAACTTTATTGTTTAACCATTCTTTGAGAGTGTCTGCATTCATATTTGTATGGTAACCAGAATGTTTTTGTGTTTGTAAGCAAAAATCCCATTGCTTTCGGTACAACACTTTTTTTTTTTATGAACCTGCATGACAAATGATGTCTTCCAGCTTTGCCTGTAGGTACTTTGACTACTCCCTTCCAAATAAACCTTGCCTATGTTCTTCTTGCAGTGATTTTGATTAACCCAGGTTTCATCCAAATTAATATGGTCATGGAATTGCCTGTATTGACCTGTACCACCATCATCTCTTTCGACTCCTCTTGATAATGAAGGCGATGGCTTCCAAAACTAGTCTCCCTCAATGTAAAATTGTAAGTGACAAAGTGTCAATAAAACCGACTACAAATAGTTTTTTCAATTAATTTTGATATCGCTTTTATTAAATTCCTCCAATCCTCCATTCATAAGATCGAATGAACTTTTTAGGCTATGGCTTTCAAATTTCAGAAAAGAGTTGAATTACTGGACACCCAACATTTTGCTAGGTTGTACATGGGCCCACCAATTAGGTTGGCAATTGGTTTTATAGATTTATGTGGTTTAAACCACAAATTCTGGACAGGAATGGGTTTTAATTTTGATTTTTTTTCTATCACTGAACTGGTGTTTTTATTGTTTGGTTAATTTTGTTGGTTATTACATTGGTTGGTATCATGTTGACCTTTAGGTACTCTTCTGTGTTAAATTTTATTCTGTTGATGTATTTTGACCTAAGATTACAATTATGTTTGCCTTCGTCAGCTTTGCTTTAAATTGCTTCTTTTTCTTGAAGGAATTTTAATTTTTTTATTACATTTTTTGTGTGTGGTTATTTTGTCTAACTGATTTTCTCACATTAGTCTTTTGCTATTACTGAATCTTGGAGTCTTTGTGTGACAATCTCTACCTGATCAATATAGTTTAATCCTGATTTCTTCAAAAACATAATAACATGTAATGAAAAATAAAACTTGGATTTTCCAACATTGTCCAGAGACTAAGCATCAGTCCATGCATTAGAAAAGTGCCCAATCTTCCAGGAGGAAGAAAGTGCACATGAACAAATCAAAATTTAAAGCATGAGAATTGCATTTTGTTTTGTTTATTTATTTTGGTTTTCATCAGAGGGTTATCGATATTGATTGGGTGCCTGCAGGTCCGACTGTCAATCAGGCTTATTATAAAAAATGTATGATGTGTGCAACAAAGAAGATCAAACTTGTGAAAGAATGCCACATGGACCTTCATTAAGTTAATGTTCCAGCCCACAATGTGTTTTATTGGTAGTTATTTAGTAAAAAACTACATTTCAGTACTTAAATATCTACTGTATTTGACAGACGCTGTGCAACTTTTTTCTCTTCCTAAAAGTCAAGTTTGTGCTCAAAGAAACTACGTTCAAGTCTATGGATGTAGTGAGGGCAAAAGGAATGCAACTGTTGAACATTATAACACAAAATTCCTGCTGCACTGTTTCCAATGGCAAAATATTTGCATAGAGCGATATAAGGATTGGAGAGGGAATTGCAATGAAGGGGATAACATTGCTATTGACTGATATGTCAAAGTGTTAAGAGTACGAACCCAATTTTTTCTTTTTAAACCACCTTGTATGTACCTGCATATAACCATAATATGAACCAAAAGTATACCTCTATGTAATAGTGGAGTAAGAAGTATTAAATATATGATGTTTTACTGTACAGTGATGCGAAACCATAGAAGTACGCCAACAGCAATGGTGAATTCAATGAGCAGTAGCAAACAAGTAAACAAAGTGAAACCCACAGTAAATCGCTCAACTCCTGACAACATGGCTGTTTCACCAAACCAACAACCAGGTGGTGGTTACAACAGGTAAGTGAAGTGTGATACATAGATCATGAGCTCTGAAAAACTATGTGTGTGTGTGTGTGCGTGCGTGCATGTGTGTGTGAGAGAAAAATGTTTTACTTGTTCATAAGCAGTAAGAAAATCACAAAGCTGGGAGCTGCATTATTTCACCAAAATTATAGCCTGTTATTTTTCTCTTGATAATGCAATAAGAGCAAGCAGCGTTAATTAAGATTTAACATTTTAACCTAAAGAAATTAATTTATCTACTAAGATAAGAACATAATAAAATATGGAACAGTGAAATCTACAGCTTTTTTATACTAAAAATAGATAGTTAATTTGTTTTGCGGTCAACTGTGAGCATTGCAGATAGTCAAATCTGTGCCATTAAATGTGAGTCTGTGCAAAGCATCTTTGCAGAGTTCTCATTAAGTTTTATAAGCACTGTCACTGTTAAAGCTCACCAACTCAGATTTTACTGGCATCACAGTAATAACCAAAAAGTGAGAAATGTTAACAAATGAAATTTACATCACTGGAAATGTAAATATCTGAT
This sequence comes from Mantis religiosa, assembly GCA_030765055.1. NCBI lineage: Eukaryota > Metazoa > Arthropoda > Insecta > Mantodea > Mantidae > Mantis > Mantis religiosa. Next base: position 177,638,441 of record CM060948.1, read on the forward strand.
GTTATAATATTGTTATAAAATATGTTTTTTAGTACTCGTATCTGTACATATTGACTGATTGTCTAATCTTCCTATGCAGCAAGTTTGTTTTAAGTCACTCACTATATTGTCTCTGTCTTGAACATTCTACTTTAAAGTTGAGTGCATCTTGCACAAAACTTATTTTAAAATGTTACCACACATACAAGTATTTCAGCTTGTGTTAGATGCATTCATTTAACTAAAATCTGAGGCTCTGAAAATTTCTGCTTGAGGCCTTGTTTACAATGAAGGTAATATAAACTGAAGTCAGATGCAGATATTTTATACATTGTTATGCACACACTTGATTAACTTGGGAGATGATACACTATGCAGCAATACATACCTAACAAAAATATGGTGTAATCTTGTAAAGTTAAGATAAGTCTTAAAAAAATGCTTTAAGTAAAAACAAATATTGTGCCAATTTTTCATTCATTCATTTATTATCTGCTGTAAAAATTACAAAGTAATTCATAGCATCGTCAAAAAAACAGAAATACAAAATACAAAAGAAAAAATTTGTACATAGCACAGTTAACATTGGACAAGCCATATACTTAATACATAATACATACATATATAAGTAACAGTTTGCTGTGATATAAGTAACAGTTTAGAAGTAATTGAAAGAAAAGAACTTTCTGAATGAAAATAAACAAGGAATAAGCAAACTCATTTACATACTTCACCAATTTTACAACCCTGAACATGTTTAGAGAATCTGTTGCTCCCATCATCAGCTACTGACTGTATAAATATATATTTAAAATTTATTTTACCATTGAGATACCATCCTGTGCCCTGACCTAATTGGTAGGAGTGTGTACTCTGGTTCTCACCCATGGAAAGAACATGAGTTCTAGCCCCCTATGTAGGGTCAAATATTTTGTCCCACATAGAGGATTATTGTAATACATTTGAGCAGCTATTGTAGGTAAGTAGACTGTAGGATGTGAAAGCCAATGTATGGCTTTCAGCATGTTCAGCATGGTGCTGACCACATAATTTTCCCACATTTACTGACTGAATATGCAAGGCCCATAAGGGTTATGTTGCTACAAATACAACTTTCAAGCCAGGTATCATTGATATTGAATGTGATGATCCATGAAATGGGGTGCCGGTAGGAAAGTATCTAGTCCAAAACCGAAGGTTTGAAGTGTGTAAATTAGGGATCCCCCTATTTTGGGAAATCAAAAATTTAATCGGAAAAACTACTTGTAGTTGGTTTATTGACACTTCGTCACTTTGTTTTTATACTATCGAGGGACTAGTTTTGAAAGCCATTGCCCCCATTTTCAACCTCTCTCCAACTAGCGTCTGTTGTCGTCTGATCTCCTATCTCGTATTATTTCTTGTGTCTAAATATCATCAGGAATAACATAAAAATAAAATTTGGAATTTACAGGAAACCAACACATTCAGAAAATTACATAAAAAATAATAGCTACAACCCAGTTATACATAAACATGCAATAATAAACAGTCTTACATCCAGACTAGTCAACACACCTGTGGATAAAGCAGAATACTTCAAAGAACAAAAAGCTATACTACACATAGCAGAAAAAAATGGATACAACAAAAAGTCTGGTCAAAGTATAAACTTGAAAGAAGCGTAGGGACAGTGAAGCACAAATTAGTACAAAATTGAATCGAGAATATATTGACACATTGCTTCACTCACACTGTTTATTCACAGGACATGTTTCAAGAGCTCTTGCTCCTATCCTCAGCTGATACTCCAGGAGTATCAGCTGAGGATAGGAGCAAGAGCTCTTGAAACATGTCCTGTGAATAAACAGTGTGAGTGAAGCAATGTGTCAATATATTCTCGATTCAATTTTGTACTAAAAAGTCTGGTGTTTAAGAAAATTAGAAAAGCAAAACTAGAGAAAATCATTAAGGAAACAACCACATTTACAAAAGAAAAAGAAAGCAACAGCATATTCATTGCATTCACATATCACCCAAAACCATTTAAATAATTCAAAAAGATCTTAAAGGAACAAAATATCATCTTGGCACCTACTAATGAACACTCAATTTTAAAATTGCTAAATTAAAAAACAAAAGATGAAATCCCATCAGTTAACAGATTTAGAATATACCAAATAAGTTGTAAAAATTGTGAAAAAATTCTACATATGTCAAACTAAAAGAAATTTAAAAACCAGAGTCAGAGAGCACTTTAGGAACATCAGAATGAAACAAGATAATAAGTCAGGCGTAGCATTTCATTTTTGGAATGAAAATTATGACATTGATCCAAATCAAAATCACTAAAAGGAGTGATAAACCAAAATAAACTGACAACATGGGAGAGCATATTCATATGAAAAACTAAGGACCAAGTAATGAACTTTGAAATCCCACCAGTAGATAATTTGACAAAGAAGTTCATAGTTCCACCGCCAGAGAGAGGAGAGTGGACGACAACAGACGCTAGTTGGAGAGAGGTTGAAAATGGAGGCAATGGCTTTCGAAAATAATCCCTCGATAATATAAATACATAAGTGATGTGTCAATAAACCGAGTACAAATATTTTTTTCCGGTTAATTTTGACATCACTGTTACTAAATTCCTCCAATCACGCATAACCAAAAGTTTGTTTTACTTATTATCTGTGGTAGCATAGTTTCTTTAAATCATGATGCTTGTAAGATTGCTGTTATAATATGATACCACAAACTACTCTACATAATCATGAAGCTCCATATGTAGAGGAAAGTGCATCGGTTTGACACTAGTACCCTTGTGTCATCTCAGTATAGGACAAAATATACTTTTGTTATTTTTTTTAGAAAAATAAACATTCTTCTCACATTATGTAAACAATATAAAGCATATTTAACATTGTTTTAATGAGGTATATATGAAAATCCCACCATAAACACACAGACTTGAGAAATATTGGCAATAATTATTATTTCCAAAGTCTAGGCATAATGCCATTATTGTGATCATGAACGGTTTTGATTTATCAACATCAACCACAATTAAATCATTTATATTTATATATTTACAGTTTAATGTAGGTAGAATGTCTTAGCTCATCTTAGTGGATCTTTTGAAAATCAGAAGAGGAAAAAAAATCTGGCCTCTTTTTCTACTGTTAGTAAAATTTATAGTACTACAAACGTTTTCTCTTTGTGCAGTAATATTACTCTTATTGTTGTCTTTCTTTCTCTCCCACAACAAATTAATACAGCTGTTTGGTTGGTTAAAACCATTAGTAGGAGCACTGCAATCACACCAATTGCTTAAAAGTAGCCCGAGCTTTGTGTCTGTATCATAGCAGATATGATACTAATGGATAAACTGTCAAATAGTACCTTTCACATCATAGAGAGGGTACTTGAAATCTAGTAAAGTTGGGTTAACATTTCAAGTGAGGTTTAGGGGATGATGTGCTCATATTAATGGGAGATCAAAGTGGTTGAAAACAAAGGCAAGCCAGGGTTGACACAATGAGGAACAACTATGTACTGTTCATTACGCTAAAATTTTATTTTCTAGCATACTCAGTTACAATCCAAAATGGTTATATGGAATTAGCTGTAACAACTGAGGTTACTTGAGCAAAAGAGGTCTTGATGGTCTTGGCTTAGTGTGAGTATGTCCAAATGTTGAAAGTCGCTCACAGCCAAGAGACCGATCTTACCAAAAATCCTTCCTGTATACCATTGTAGAGCTACGTCGGTAACTTCTGGAAATGATGCTCTGTCATTACACTCACATTAATAGAGACTTGACTTGCTGACAAATTTGGGCAAGGATACTGTGACTTTGTGGGTTCGTAAAATTAAAGGTCCAATTTGCCGAAGTTCGAAATGTTCAATATTTGCGGAGAAACACACTTCATAGCAGCAGAATTACATCACATATCACAATCTACAACACCAGGTTCGATGACAATAACAAACAGCTCTCCTTACAATAACACTTTACAGCTGTTTACTGCTCGCCTCACTGTTTTTACAACTGTCTGCTGGCGTGTCACAATCTCTTATATATATATATATATATATATATATATATATATATATAACAACTTTTCTCTGTCGATCAAAATATCACTAGAACCTTCCAAACATGAAATCCTATCTGCGCCGGCAAGTTCTTTACCTCAGCTATCTTTATTTGCCAGCTCTTTGTGTACACTAGCCATGCTATCGTTAACTGCTTATGCAAGCTCTTTATTACCGTGAAACACTATCTGCCGACTGTTATCTATTTGCGCCGAAACTTTTATACCCATTGCCGCGACATTGCTCCCCCCTCAATGCTGGTCACCCAAACAGCACCGTCGTTGTGGGCCAGATGATCCAGGTGTACCACCAACATCTTCCCTTGGGTCACCTTCTGGATGCGGCAGACCACGTCGTTAATCCTTTTCACCACCCAGTACGGTCCTTGCCACGGCTGCTGAAGCTTCGGGCAGTGTCCCTTGGTCCGAGTAGGGCGATACAACCAGAACAGGTCACCTTGCTGGAACCCTTGGCTGTTGGCTTGCCTGTCGTATCGGGTCTTCATGCGGTCGCTCGCCTTCTGGATGTTCTGATGAGCCATCTCATGCATGTCATGGAGAGGGTCCACTAGATGCTCCACATACTCGGCTGCTGGGGGGGCTTCCAAAGGTCAGGTCACAAGGGAGGCATAACTCTCGGCAGAACATTAAGCTGGCTGGCGTCATCCCAGTGGTGTTGTGTGTTGACGAGCGGTAGGCCAGCAAGAACAGTGGCACCTTATAGTCCCAGTCTCGCTGATGGCTGGCCACGACCTTCCTCAAGTGCTCTTCTAAGGTCTTGATGAATCTCTCGACCATGCCATCTGACTGGGGATGTAGGGGTGTTGTGCGGGTCTTGTTCACCCCAAGTCTTTCCAGTTGCTCCTTCGTTAGGTTGGACTCAAAATTGGTGCCCTGGTCGCTGTAGAGCTCTAATGGCACCGCAAATCGGCAGAACACTTGCTCCACGAGGCAGTCTGAGATTGTCTTCGCCTCCTGGTTTGGGATGGCATATACCTCCGGCCAATTGGTGAAGTAGTCCACGACCACCATAAGGTACTTTTTGCCTCGGTCGAACACTGGGAATGGGCCACTTATGTCGAAGGCGATCCGTTCGAATGGCGCTCCGACGTTGTACTGCTGCATGCGACCCCGGCTCCTAGTCTGGGGGCCGCGACTCGCCGCGCACACGTGACATTGACGGCACCATCTCTCAGCATCTGCTCGGAGCCTCAGCCAGTAGTAGCGCTGTCGGAGTGGTCGATCGTCCGGTTTGTTACCAGGTGTCCTCCTGAAGTACCGGCGTGCACTTCCTCCAAGACCTCCGGGACCTTACCTCGGGGAACTAGCAACTATTCTCTCTTTGTCTTCCCATCAGGCGATTCCCATACTTGGAACAGCACGCCCTCTCTTGTCCTCAGTGAGTTCCATTGGGCCCAGTACTACTTGTAGGTGGCGCTCCTCGGTGCGATGTCCTCCCAGGTTAGTCTTGTTCCTGCCTCCACTTCCGTCAAGAGTGACTCCAAGTCGGCGTCCGCCAGCTGCTCTCTCCTCAGGCCTGCGCTATCCTAGCCATCCGCAGGCACTGCCGTAACCATCTGACAGCTGCGGCACGCTCCTTCTCTTCCACTCTTGTGCATTGGCCGCACTCCTCTGGTCAGGGTTTTCGGACATAGCGTTTGCGTTACCGTGGCTCTTCCCTGTACGATGTTCAGAGTTGAAGTCGTACTCCTGCAGCCTCTGGACCCAATGTGCTGTCTGGCCTTCCAGGTTTCTAAAGCTCAAAAGCCAAGCGAGGGCGGAGTGGTCAGTCCTCAGGTGGAATGGCTGACCATACAGGTACTTGTGGAAGTGCTCTAATGTCTTTACTACCGCCAGTAACTCTCGCCGGGTGACGCAGTAGTTCTTCTCTGCCTTGGATGCCGTCTTGCTGTAGTACGCTATCATCTGCTCATGGCCGTCCTGGATTTGCGATAGGACGCCTCCAATGCAATGGTCGCTGGCATCGGTGTCCACAATGAAGGTGCCGCCTGTTTGTGAAAATCCTATATTTGGAGCACTGCACAGGATCTTCTTCAGGTGCTGGAAAGCACCCTCGGCGTCCTCCGTCCACTCATAAGGCCGGTGTTCTTCTGTCAGGCGGGTGAGGGGTTTGGCGATGTTGGAGAACCCCTTTATGAAACGGCTGTATTAACTGCACAGCCCTAGGAAACTGCGCAACTCTCGCTTATTCTTTGGGCGAGGCCAACCTTTCACAGCCCGGGTCTTCTCCGGGTCTTTGGCCACTCCGGTTGGTGAGACTATGTGGCCCAAGTAGTTAACTTCCTTGCGGAAGAGCTGGCACTTCTTCGCGTTCAGCTTCAAGTTGGTTGCCTGCAGTCTCTGTAACACCTTGCTCAGGTTGTCGAGATGGTCTTCGAACGTCTTTCCGACGCTGGTGCGTTGCAGAGGCCAAAGGGCACAACTGAACTGCCAAAGCCCTTGGTCTGTCGAGAATGCAGTCTTCTCCTTGTCTCTCGGGTCTAGAGCCACCTGCCAGTAACCTGACTTCAGGTCCAGGGTCGAGAGCCACTGCGCACCAACAAGCGTGTCCAGAGTGTCGTCAATCCGGGGTAGGGGGAAGCAATCCTTTCGGGTGACAGCGTTCAACTTCCTGTAGTCCACGCAGAAGCGTAGCTCACCGTTCTTCGTCACCAGAACTATAGGGGAACACCAAGTGCTGTCAGACTCTTCAATCACTCCCCTGGATTTCACGTCATCTACCATATCCAGTACCGCAGCTTGTTTTGCCAGCGGAACACGTCTAGGTAGTTGCCGAATAGGCCGGGCGTCTCCAGTGTGGATGCGGTGGAGCACTCGGTCCGTGCGCCCGTAGTCGCTGTCGCCTTGGCTGAAGACGCGCTGGTATCGCCTCAGCAGTTGTCGAACTTTCTCCAGCTGTTCTGCGGTCAGGTGTTCGGCCACCCTCTCCAATAAACCTTCCAGCCAGGGCCCCAGGTTTTGCGTCGGCACCGGCCCCTGTGTCTTGTCGATTGTTGTTAGGCTGAACACGGGCTCGCACATCCCCAACACCGTCCCGACTTCGATGTCGTTATCGGTGTCCGTCAGGTTGAGCAACCTCACCGGTACCACCTCGCGGCACGGCAACAATGTCCTGGCTACACAGAGTCCGTACACAGGCGTCTTCTGGTCCAGCATATTGTTCCTGGTTCGCTGACCTTCCAGTCGCGCCGTCACCACCACTTCGCTTCTCGCGGGGACCACCACCTCTTCCTTCAAGGTGACCCTGCGTATTTCCAGGCGTTCTTCGGGTTGTCGGCGTATCACCTCTACTCCATTGAGCGAAGGACCTTCCTGCCGACGTCAACCGTCGCCTCGTGGCTCCTGAGGGCATCCAATCCCAGTATCACCTCTTCAGCCACCTTCGCGACGAACATCCACAGACGCAAGGCACTCCGTCCCAAGGTCAACTTCAGCAGGGCCTCCTCCAAAGGCAAGGTGTCACCCGATGCCGTCACAAGCTCGGCTTTCTGGACGGCTAACCCTTGGCCACGTCAGGTCTGATGATGGTCACGGCTGCCCCGGTGTCCACCAGCACGCGGCACGGCTTCCCTCTCATCCAACCGTCCACGATGAGACTGTCATCCATACGCCGGCTGACGGCGTGCAGTGTCACTCGAGGGGATGGTGGTGTCGCCGACGTGCCCCTCACCACGCCGGGCCTTACTCGTTCTTCCGGCTGTTCTTCCTGTTATCGGCTGTCTCTCTTCATGTGTCCCGGCTGGTCGCACCCGCAGCACACGCTACTAGGTCTTCTCTGGCATCCCTCGGCTGGTCTTCTGTCTCCGGTGTAGCGGACACTCCTCGTTCTCACGTCGGGATAGCTGTCACCTTCATCCTCAGTGCTGCCGTTAGCGCCTCGTGGATGGTTTTGTAGTCGCCAAGCATTAGGCGCTGACGAATCTCCGTGTCTCGTACCCCGTCAACGAATGTCTAGGAGGCTTCCCGGGATACGAACTCTGGTGGGAGGTCGACTAAGGCTTTGCTAGCCAGTTGCTCAATTGCCATGGCGAACTCCTGCAGCGTCTCCCCTGGCTGCTGTGTCCTTGCCTTTAGCTGGCTGCGGTACGCTGCGGCTAAGCGGTGGTTTCCAAAGCGATGGTCCAGGGCCTCCCAGATGTCCTTGGGCGCCGCCGTTGTCTGTACCACGTTCAGGATTTTTGCGGCCCCTCCCTGGAGGCTGGCTATTAACTGTGCGGCCTCTTCCTCTGTTGACCATTTCTTGTGTTTGGCCACCGTGTCGAACTGACGGCGGAAGACTTCGAAAGTTGTCGCACCGTCGTATTTGGGAGGTTTGACGCGTGCAGATGTGTCGCGTCACGGCGCGTCTGCCTCCCAGTCCTTCAACCTCCTGCCGACGATGTCCTCTACCATGACGTTCAGGGACTTGGTGTTACTGTCGGCCTTTCCATCCAGTTCGTTAACGCGGCTCGCCAGGTCTTCGACGCGCTCGCCCAGCTCCATGACGTCCTCCTTTACGCCGGCCCAGTGAGGGTCTCATCCATCGCTTTCATTTCCGTGGTCAATTCGGTCATCTTCGCGGTCATTGTCGCGGCCAAATTGCTATTTGCAGCTTCCGTCTTCGTTGTTAATTCGGCCTTAATTTCTTCCATCTTCTTGGTGATTATGTTAGATATCTTCATTTGTTTCAGTTCCGCGGCCAGGTTGTTATTTGCCGCTTCTGTTTTCGCAGCGAAGTTATCATTTGCTGTTTTCATTTCCGAGGTCAGTTCGGCCATGTTACGTCGCACTCCTGACACCAGTTGTTTACTTTGTGGGTTCATAGAATAAAAGTCCAATTTGCCGAAGTTCGAACACACTTCGTAGCAGCAGAATTACATCACATATCACAATCTACAACACCAATGTCGATGACAATAACAAACAGCTCTCCTTACAACAACAACACTTTGCAGCTGTTTACTGCTCGCCTCACTATTTTTACAACTGTCCGCTGGCCTGTCACAATCTCTTATATATCTCATTCATAAATTCGAGAAGTTTCTGGTACAAATAAGAAAACAAATTTTCTCTGTCAGTCAAGATATCACTAGAACCTTCCAAACATGAAATCCTATCTGTGCCGACAAGTCCTTTACCTCAGCTATCTTTATTTGCCTGTCGACGGGCCCTTAAACACCACACATTCACTCACTCACTCTTTATTTGCCGGCTCTTTGTGGGCACTAGCCGCACTATCGTTAACTGCTTATGCAAGCTCTTTATTACCATGAAACACTATCCGCCGACTGTTATCTATTTGCGCCGAAACTTTTATGCCCGTTGCCGCGACAATATATACACCTTATATTTCTAAATTATTATAATCATTGATAATTTGTTTCATAATATGGCATTTGATACCAGCAATTACTATGACTAATATCTTCTAGTTCCCAAATAAATGCTGCTTGTGCAAGACGAGGGACAGGAGAGTGAATTGGGTAACAATTCAAATGCAATGATCATAAATCTTGGTAACAGGGGTCCCTAAATCCTTATACAGGGTACTGTCAAAGATATGTAGTGATATGGTTCACTTTACAGAGCAGTGTTGCTAGATTGACCTGAGAGAATGTACATAAACAAATTGCTAGCTGGCTTCTTAATTTCCAATTCTGATTGTTGATGGCACTTGATTTAATGCTTCTTCCCTCACTTTCTTTCAAGATACATATATAATAAATGTCTTTGGTATAATTTAGAGCAATTGGGAAAAACCGAAACAGAAATTATTTGCAAATTAATTAAATTGTACCTATTTACTCATACCTTGTGAAAACATCTGTGACGTTTCACTTCATAAAATAATGCAGCAAGTCATTTCTTTCATCTCATGATTCTGATGTGAAAGTAAATAACAGAAATCTTGTACACACACAGGCGCACACGAACTCGCTCACACACACGCCCGCTCGCTCACACGCTCTCACACACACACACACACACACACACACACACACACACACACACACACACACACACACACGCTCGCTCGCTCGCTCACACTCGCTCACACACACACACACACACACACACACACACACACACTCGCTCGCTCACACGCTCACACACGCTCACACACATGCTCGCTCGCTCACACGCTCACACACACACACACACGCTCGCTCGCTCACACGCTCACACACACACACGCTCGCTCGCTCACACGCTCACACACACGCTCGCTCACACGCTCACACACACATGCTCGCTCGCTCACACGCTCACACACACACATGCTCGCTCGCTCACACGCTCACACACACACACACACGCTCGCTCGCTCACACGCTCACACACACACGCTCGCTCGCTCACACGCTCACACACACGCTCGCTCACACGCTCACACACACTCGCTCGCTCACACGCTCACACACATGCTCACACGCTCACACGCGCTCACACACACACGCTCGCTCACACGCGCTCACACACACTCGCTCGCTCGCTCACACGCTCACACACACGCTCGCTCGCTCACACGCGCTCACACACACACGCTCGCTCGCTCACACGCGCTCACACACACACATGCTCGCTCACACGCGCTCACACACACGCTCGCTCGCTCACACGCGCTCACATACACACACGCTCGCTCGCTCACACGCGCTCACACACACACACGCTCGCTCGCTCACACCCGCTCACACACACACGCTCGCTCACACACACACACACACGCTCGCTCACTCACACGCGCTCACACACACTCACTCACACACACGCTCGCTTACTCACACGCGTTCACTCGCTCGCTCACACACGCTCACACACTCACTCACACACACACACGCTCGCTCACACACGCTCACACACTCACTCACACACACACGCTCGCTCGCTCACACACGCTCACACACTCACTCACACACACACGCTCGCTCGCTCACACACTCACTCACACACACGCTCGCTCGCTCACACACGCTCACACACTCACTCACACACACACGCTCGCTCACACACTCACTCACACACACGCTCGCTCGCTCACACACTCACACACACGCTCGCTCACACACACACACACTCACACACACACGCTCGCTCGCTCCTACACACTCACACACACTCACTCACACACACACACGCTCGCTCGCTCACACACACTCACACACACACGCTTGCTCGCTCACACACTCACTCACACACACGCTCGCTCGCTCACACACTCACTCACACACACGCTCGCTCGCTCACACACTCACACACACGCTCGCTCGCTCACACACTCACACACACGCTCGCTCGCTCACACACACTCACACACACGCTCGCTCGCTCACACACTCACACACACGCTCGCTCGCTCACACACACTCACACACACGCTCGCTCGCTCACACACACTCACACACTCACTCACACACACACGCTCGCTCACACACACTCACACACTCACTCACACACACGCTCGCTCGCTCACACACTCACACACTCACACACACACACGCTCGCTCGCTCACACACACTAACTCTCACACTCTCTCACACACTCACTCTCACACGCTCTCTCGCTCTCACACACTCTCACACACTCTCTCTCACACTCACTCTCTCACTCACTCTCTCACTCACACTCTCACTCACACTCACTCTCCCACACTCTCACTCTCTCACACTCTCACTCTCTCACTCACTCTCTCACTCACACTCACTCACACACTCACTCTCCCACTCTCACACTCACTCTCTCACACACTCTCACACTCACTCTCACACTCTCACTCTCACACTCACTCTCTCACACACTCTCACACACCCTCACTCTCACACTCACACTCTCTCATTCTCTCAAACTCTCTCACACACTCTCACACTCACACTCTCACACTCACTCTTACCAAGAACTAACTCTGCTGCATTGACCATATTCATTATATGCAGAATTATTATAAAAAAGTATGATTTGAGGCTTCTTATATCATTTAGAATTGCCTACAAGCTTATCAACTCTTAATGAGTAATGACATGGCTTTATGGACTTTCTGTGAATACATGGTGGAACAAACAGAATTAGCAATAAGGCCATAGATACTGATATATCGGTAACTACTAGCAGGAAGTACAAAGACCTTGTGACTAGTATATTGATAGGTCATATGATTACACAGTGCAAAGATTAAAGTAGGACCAAAACTATAATTGTTATAAAAATTCATAGGATGACAAAGTTTTGCTCAAGGATGTCACTTTTCTTTGGGGGGGGGGGGGAGTTAGAAAATGCATATGACTTTTCTCCACTATTAAGTGAAAAAACACTAGCATTTGTCAAAATTGAGAACAGAACTATATCAAAATTAAGCTCACATTAACATAAACATAAATGTTTTCTTTTTCTTTCTTTTTTATCTTTAGTAAATAGTACAGGGCCGTGCTGTGGCCAAGTGGTTAGACTGTTTGACTCTCACCAAAGTAGCCTGGGTTTGATCCCAGGCAATTGCAAAGTGATATTTGTGGTGGACAACACGTCGCTGGAGTGGATTTTCTCTGGGATCTCCAGTTTCCTCCGTCAGCATTCCGCCAATTACTCTATCATCTTCCCTATCATTAATTTCGCCCTCATACTATCATCCACTTCTCTCATCCTCATACCAGGCATTGGGCTGATCACACATCCTGGTTCTCTATCAGATCCAATGCTTCCGTTCCTCAGACCCAACCTTAAGGGATAGAGGAACAAGAATCCCCTAACACCATGATAAGTGGTATACCAGGGATAAGGTAAAGAATAAGAGGTAAATAGTACATATATTGGAATTTTAAAATGTACAAAAAGCTATATAATTATTAGTTGATACTTGTTGTTAATTGAAGCAAATTAAGATAGTTTATTATATTAGTTGCAATTAAATCTTAAATTAAAAATCTAAATTGTCAGAGGAACTCTCCTTATCACTACTGTTGATTATAAACTGCTACTAGTAGATACTCAAACATATTAAGTTCCAATGAACAAATGTGTGCTTTATGGTTGTGTTGGCATGTGAGATGAATTTTTATTTTATTTTTCTGCAGTTGAAAACTTACATAATACATGAGAGCAATGCAATTTTGGCTGGCAAAGAACAGGTCTATCGTAGTGTCATCAAGGATGGTGCTTTCTATGGGACACATCTTAGTACTGATAAGTGTGAGATCCAAGTCTTGGTTTGTAGGTTAATGAAGCAAGCATTTTCTGTTCATATATAGGTCAAGGTCTTAAACTAGTTAAATACAAAATATTCTGTGAATAATTCTGCAAAACTCAAAGCCAAAATGAATTATGACACGAATATCACAAATGCAGTGGTGTTATTATTTACAGTTGATTATGAAGACCATTACTCATACCTAACAAATAACTTTTTTTGGGCTACTTTAAACCTTTACCAATGATGAATATGGCCTCCTAGATTCATTACCCTTTAGAGTATAGTTATACAGGCTGAATTCTTTAACAGTATAGGATAAGCAATATTTCATGATTGCCAACCTTAAAATGAAATTGCATTTCAAAATTATTACAGATTTATAAAATTATAATAAAAAGAAATTTTAATCTAGGGTATATTAATTCAAGAATATATTTACCTTTTACTTTATATGTATAGTGATAACTGTAATTTTTCTTTTCTCGTTTAATGATTATGTAACCTATTTTATCATACAAGGTCAGATTTCCAGCTTTGACTTTGTTGATATACAGTTATTTCCATTTATATGCAAAAAAGTATATGAAAATTAGTTTTTCTGGACACCAAACTTAATCTAAGTCAATATCTCATTCTCCAAAATCCTTTTCCAATAAATTTCTTTAAAATGCAACTAGCATTCTTGTACCAGAATATGTATTCACAGATAAGGTTTCAGAGTAATTCTTTTAGAAAACATTAACTTAATGAATTATATATTTGGAATACTAATATTTTAGTGTACAGTTAACATTTACCAAAAGTTGAAACTGGCTTCAGTTTATATTCACTGATTCTGATGCATCCATAAAAAGATAGATCCCATAGTAAATGAAACAGGTAAATATGTTGCACTAAATTGTTTGAGTACATTTGAAGGGTTAATTTATTAGAAACTTATGTAGTAATACTATTGCATGCTCTTAAAGGATGCACAAATATTATTTTTAGAAATAAATAAATATATCTGCACTTAAGTGAATCTGACTCCCTCAAAAACTACAACAAAGCTTTAAAGAGGAATGTTACGAACTAACCTTTTATGTGTTAAGACAAGAACAATCATTGTTGTTATTACTGAGTTTTAACATGCAGCTTGTCTCTTGCTCCAATATAGGCATGTTTTATGTGTGGTTTAAAGACATGTAAACATATTTTAAAGCTTTAATATACATTAATTTTTGGCCTACTGCAGTAAGTGCCAATGTGCATACATCTAAAACAATAAGCAGTAATACCATTTTTAGTTAAATGAAAATAAAGTTTAAAAATGAGAATGAATGTAGGTTTTAGATGGTGAAAGCTTAAAGATGAACAAGATTCCATCATCAAGGGTGTAACAAAGTTCCTTTTTTATTTGCTCATTTGTTTTTGCTCCTGACGAATGCCACATCATTCAAGAAATCCACTCCATCAGCATGATTGTTTCCCTGTATATGAACTAATGCACAGAATCTGCTCTTCCTCTGTGTGCAGTAGGCATTCAAATATCTTGGGCAGCATATATAAGGTACATTAATTAAATGCTTAAATGAACCACAGTCAATCTTCAGTTTATTTTCCCCTTTTCAAAATGCCAACTCAGTGCTACCAAAGTATAACATATCAGATGTACGTATGTAAGTATGCACATAATAAAAGTTAAAAATTCCAAGAATTAATATATTACATTATTTTTTATGAAACACTCTTCTGATGGATAGTTTATTTTAAAAACCCCTTAATATATAAAGTTTTATTTTTATTCTCATGATTAAAAAATCATAGTAGTAAATGAACTGTTATAGATAATGTAACACACTTTGAATGAGCATTGCTTATTCAAAGGTTGGTCTATTGCTGTAACACACACCTAATTCAACTCTTAAATACTTTCAATTTGGAATAAATTATACAATTTATTTCCTTATTTTTACTTTATTTTTGGCTTATGGTACATCCTAAGAGCATTCAGATTAACAGATCAAATGGCATGCAGTGTACAGAGTATAATACATCTCCGAGTCTAACAAGTGGCCAGATGTAGAGTATTCATATTGTTGTATCAATAACAAAAAGAACTTTCTGAAATAGAAAACTTGTCTGTTCATTAAAGAGTATTG
>CM060948.1:178337318-178411395 GCA_030765055.1 Mantis religiosa
CCTATATTCAATCGTTGTATTGTTAAAAACATGAATTAAAGAAAATCGTTTTCTCACAGTGGCAGAAGTTGGCCTCTGGTTCGACCCCCTGCAGTGTGCGGGGTTATCGGACAAAGCTTTCCCCTAATGGGGATCCTTTTGTCAATGCGTTTCATGGATTTTTGTCACCGAGAACCGCGCACATTATTTACAATGGCCACAAGGGGCCATTGTCATTCTTAGCTGAAATGAAAAGGGATTTTTTCATAAATTCACCTGTGTGCCAGAAGATTATTATTAACTGTACCTTATACTATCGGCAAATGTTTTGAAGCTCTGGGTTGCTTTCACATTGCTGTCTACAAAAATATGACTTCGCAAGTTGATGGTCAATATAAATAACTACCAAATTTTTCGTTATGAAAAGACCAGCGTTGTAATCTTAAGAAACAACAGAAGAAAACATTCGTAACATGAGTAAAAACAAAGTAAAAATAAGTTTAAATAATGTGTGTGAGTGCCTGTCTTCGTTATCTATAATTTCACAAACAAAGAAATATTTTTACGCTCTTTCTCTAGTCTATACGTGAGGATGCGCAAACCTATCGCTAGTGACTAGATCTTAAAGATCTCGGTTTTGCAGCTAATGTATGAAATCAGTTAAAAATAAAAAGATCTCATACAAACAAAATTATGGACTTCTTCTGGAAACGAACAAGTGAAGAAATATATTACACATTTCCTTGAATGCGAAATAATCATGTACCAAAAAGCATTACATCTAAAGGTTAATAGGGTCTACAATTATCTCTCTCTTTCTATCTCTCTTCTTTCTTTCCCTCTAATTGGTGCGTGCGTGTACATGTTTATGTGTGTAGATGAATTTGCAAGCGCTTCCAGAGTATACTTTTGAGTCTGATAGATTAAGTAATTCTCTATCTAATTAACTTGTGAAAATCAGTTCGCAGATAGACGCAGAAAAAAACGCCGCAAATGCTTTAGAAAATTAGCAGGCATTAAGATTGAAGTATACATAAATGAAGAGTTGCATTCCACCTAAATTCAATCTCTGTTTCTTTGTTACGCTAAAATGTTAGCGACACCCACGGTTTGGCAATTTCTTTTCGGAAGAGAGGGACCCACTTTATTAGGGACTCTCATAGTATGGTTCACCACTGGCATTGTTATTTGGATGGAGGTATTTTTCAGGAGAAAAGCAAAGGCGACATAGTTATTGGACAGCAGCACCCTCCTTATTAACGATGTCCACAAGAGTTCACTGGCATTGTTATTTTTTCAGAAGACCTGCGCACAGGGTTTAATAATAAATAACTTTAAATAACCTACATGTAACGTATGACCATGACAGGAACTGAGATCCCTATACTTATCTGGAAAACAATTTATGTCAAGTGCGGATGGAAAACACATAACAGAGGCTTGAAATAATTAACATGTTGAATGTAGTAACCTCCATAAGCCCTCATTCTTTCGTTGATGCGTGGGAGACGTCGGCATCTTTCTATGGACGTGAAAATGAAGTTCTATTTCCAAAAGGCTTTCCTTTGTCGCTATTGACGGCATTCACCTGTATGAAAGATACTTGATAACTCCCTAAAACTCTAGGAACTCTTTCTGGTTTTCCTTCTCAAACACATAAGAGTTTGAAATAATTATTATCATCTCGAACATGTAGCAACCGAGGGAGAAAGTAGGGAGAAAGATATTCCTTATTTTAATGACGTCAGCGTGTCGGCGACATCTGGTCGGCATCAAATCTCCATCAAAGTGCTTAACAGTCATCGAATTATTTATGACCCATTAATTATAAGAAAAATGTTACGGCGATGTTAGGGTTTCTTTTTTTAAACCGAAACCCCATGTATTTAAGCAAAGTATGGAAAGTGGGTTTCTTAAAATTTGATAAATTTGAGCCACTCTTCCCCACCTTATCTATAGTAGGATGGTGGTTGTTTGAAAAGAAACGATGCACTTTAAGCGGATATTACTTTTAACAAAATCATCCACTTGCTCTAAAGCACTACATGGCCCTTTAATTTTCTATTAGGAGTTTTTACACTTGCAGTTTGTTTAATTTCGGTTCTCACAATTGAAATAGTGTTCACAGAGGCACCAGTTGCTTCAGGCATTAGTGTAATTACATCTTTCACAACCAGGGTGCATAACGTTGTAAGAAGAAGCTGAACACGTAGAATACAATAACCTTTACACACTCTTTAGAGATTTTCCATTTTTATGCTTCTGTATACTACTTTAAGAAACTGAACACTCCGTCAGTCACCCAATGTGCGTACACGCAATACTAACAGAACGAGTGACAAAGCAAAGCTTAACTGCAGTATACACACACAATCGGGGAAGTACCGAATACCACATGGTAATAAAGGGGCGTAAATTATTTAAGCCCACGATTAAATGTTTTAGAACTTGAATTACGGTAATTATTCACCCGGCTATGCACTTGAATGCATAAAATAAGTGATAATATATGCAATGTAGTGACGCTCTAAAAGTTGTGCTACGGTGCATTGCTGACATCCGTACAAACTTTAAGGTCGGGTAGAGTGTAGGCAACTTCCAGAGTAAAAGCTATACCAAGGCTATACCTGGGCGGACTTTATAAATCTCCATCTTACTGTCGAACCTTTACGGAAGCCACAAAAAATCTGAGGATTGCACTAGCGACCCCTCATCAAAATCAACCACTTCCCTTGATGATGATCACTTTCGGAGCAAAATTTTGACATAGAACTGGGAAAATATGAAAATTATAAAAGATTTAGGTAACAGGGGCCTTTTATGGCCTTGGAAGAATTACAACTATGACTCAGGTCTTTTAGATCAACCTGCAGCGGTGTAAAATATTGAATGTAGAAGGAATAGATATTTCCATAATTCAAAATCCCGAATAAACAAGTGCCGAAATTCTACTCTAGTTGCATAACAATACCCGACAGATGTCATGACTACTGTCCCATGCAAGGGTGGATAAAAGTCAAGAAAGTGACATAGTGCACTAAAACCATTATAAATTGGAACCGATGCAAAACAACTTACAAAGGGAACTGAAAACTGAATGGAATATCATACATACCTCACCGATTGTAATAAAACCAACCACGAGGCCAAACGATCATTCCGGCTAGCTGTCTTTCAGGAAGTATCACAAACAGCTAGGCTACGAAGAGCATTGTAGCACGATCCAATAAGTCCCGATGGAACAATGTGCAAGCTTCCACGAAGTATTACGAACTCAACTGAAGAAACGCTTAATGTTCCATTAATTACCATTAATTATTAACATTTAGCTATTTAAATCACCAGACGAGACGGTTCGGTATTTAGTGAAGCCAGACTTAAGCTTAAAATCTCAGTCGAACTGGCGGAGATTCTGGTGGTGATGAAATTGGTTCTGAAAGTTTCTGATTTATATCCAGATGAACTCACGCCAGACAAATGTTGCTTGTGATATTGAAGGGTTGAAATGGGAACGAACTCTAGCTACCATAATGAGGCAGAACTAGGGAAAATGTTATGTTAGGGTATGTGGTGAATCTAGATGAAAAGAACGTTGACGTCTGACAGCGGGGTTTAAACAACTACGCCATCCAGTACAGAAAGTTTCCACACCGATCGTGTTTACAACGAACGAATAGGAAGTATATTCACCACCAGCCACGTATATAATAAACTGAGGTACTTACAGAGTATGCCATGGAAGTTCAAGGGTCCTCCCTCCCTAGGATTTCATCCTACATGCAGCAGTCGGGTTGTTATAATAGAAAGAAGGAATAAATATAACTAGGTCAGCAGAGCACCGTTGTTGAGACTTGCATTGGTGATCTTTGGATATATTCTATATTTTATATCTAGACTAGAATTATAGGTCCTGCACTGTGGCGTAGCGGGCTAAGGCAGCTTGCCCTTGTCCGTGGCCACGGAAAGCGGCCCGGGTTCTATCCCACCCATGGGGTGCAGATTTTAGGTCCCGGGTATAGGACCGGTGCCCACTCAGCATCGTGAGGAAAGTGTGGAGCTTACGCTAGGTAAGCGGCCCTGGTCACGAAAACCAACGTTCCGGCTGGGGGATGCCGAGATGCTGACCACATCTCCTCCCCGTATCGGTTGGATGATCGCTCACCTCTGCCGTGCGTAAGTGGGTGTGAGGCCGGCAGTCGGGTTGGTAGGCCTTGGCCCTCTTAGGGCTGTCACGCCAGTGGTTAACTTAACTAGAATTATAGATCTATTGTATAGACACAATAGATTATGTGGGCTCAGTGTCCCTCTCGTGGAGCGAAATCTCTAATCAGCAGCTGAGTGGACTCAAAATTGCTCCCTTAACCAATATATATTTAGGCTTAAAATTACCACACCCACCAGGTTTTGCATCCTGTCATCCTCTCAGAAGAATGAAACAACTACCTCATAAACTTCTTCCTATTTAATTCATACAAATTAATTTACAAAATTCAGAGAAAAATTCCTTTGTGCCTTTAAATCCGCACGCAGAAAAAACCTGAGGCTGTGATAGCCTATCAGCACCACTGACGGACGAACGTGGTGATATTCTGAAATTTTCCGCTGCCATCGTGATCGTTATCGAGCGATCGGCGGCGTTCTGGAACTATGACTGGAGGTATAGAAGCTGCAAGTGTTAGAGTTGTTAGTCAGTTTCTAGTGAGCTGTTAATTGAGATGCAGCTCTACAGTAATTGTGAGTGCAGCTCAGTGATTTCTTTCGTTTGTTTACATGTGGTGTAGCAACGAGAGACCTTGAAGGCTGCTGCTAGTATGTCACGTCATTTTTACTGCTGCAAGAGGTGTATAAAATATCTTTATACTGCAATAAAGAGCATTTTAAATTTCTGCAATCAAGACTTTCAGTTCTACGAACCCACAAAGTCACAGTATAAAACTTGTGCATAATGAGCAGAGATACATATTATCTTAGAGAGAACCACCGAATTTGATCTTTCCTATGGCTAAGTAATAATTTTGTTTATTGTTGATATCGATGATGGTGACACCACAGCAGTTCTTAAAAAAAGGTTGAAATCCGTGTCAGCTTCAGCCTCTCAGTTTGCAATTCCTTTGAAAGCTTAATCCTTTTCTTTCTCCTGTTGCTTTGAAAAGGAGTTACGGTAAAGTTTTAACAACTTTTTGCTCGAGAGAGTTGTGAAAACTAAAGGCTCGCAAACTTGGAAAGACGGACTTGCGGGGTCACACACACGCAGACGAATGGCCAACTCCCTTTATGTTTAACAGTAAGAAGAAAGAAACAGAGTAGCGGAAAATGTTATAACCGAAGCGATCTTTCGCCTTCGGCTTAGTCTCGACAGAAACTGAACAAGTATTTTTGTTTGTTTCTTTTTGGTAAAACCGGCATTAAGATTCGCCTCTCTTCGCTTACATTGTAACACGTTTTGTTCAAGGTATAGCTTCTCTCAATCCATAATCGATTCTTGACCAACCAAGACGGCTACGCGCACGTAGGAGTTCCCGGTTCACTGCTGGATTTAGCCATTCGTACATCAGGATTTTTTCTCGCGGATTTTCCAAATTGATAGTTCAATGCTGAGTTGGATTATATAATGTCGTAGATTTTCTCTCATTCTCTTATCATGTCTCAGGCTAGCTGTGGACAAAAATAATACGACGGTTATCGGGTAACATTATTGGTAACACTTTCTAGTAACTAGTTACGTCAACTTCTTATACAGCATTAATTCCTTCCGCAAGAGATTGTGAGTGGTTTGTAGATCTATGAAGAATATACCATCTAACGAGAGAAATGCTTACTAAATTTTATATTCATAACATGTAACTAAGATGATCTATATATCTTGTGATGTTAGACAATAATGTTTGTTTGAACACCGATGTTTCAATTCACCAGCAACATCGTCTTTCAAAATGCCATTACAATATTCTATCTACCGTTCTAAGATAATATTTAAGTTATAAGATGCTTAACTTCAGTCGCATTTATGTTGACAATAGTGATGTATTACTCGACAGAACGTTGAGGCGTATTGACCTTCAGGTGACCAGCGCTGCGACAGTCCCTTATCGGGTCTTATCTGGTCGATTAGAAGAGTGAAATATTAGTAAGTTGACGTACAGTTAGTTACGAAACAAATAGAGCGATTGGAAGCTGCGTGTGCCTATATATGTTTTCTCGCGCCTGCCGATATATGACACGTTGCTGTCCAGAAGACATGATTATATCTGAACAGAGTACCCACAGTGTATGTGCGATAAGCTGAGGTAAACATCTCTGTGTTGAGAATTTTTTCCGATACGCCTTCTCGCTTTGCCATGTAGTATATTGGTTTGTTATATTTACATCACGTGATGTTTGTATTTAGGTCAGTACAAACCGTGTATATGAGCACGCATGTAGAATCAAATAGGATTATAGCCACAGTGGTAGTCAAAATTTGACAGCTACAAATAGTCTTTGTAATGTATTAAATAAGAAAGTACGTTTGTATACAGCTAATAGTTACTGATAATCATTAATGTAATGTAAATGTGCACATAATGATCATAAAACAAACAGCTTAGTTGTTACTGGTAACAGTTAAAGAACTGTGACTACAACAGTTATAAGAATTATCTGATAGCAATGACCACATGCCTATTTCGCAATCAAAGGATCAGGCGATTGGATGGCTGTGGTGGTGCTTTGTTGAAATATCTGCCCTGCGATCGGTGTGTGACGGGGCTTCAGAGAGACCTCTTCCTGGCGAGAGGCAGACGTGTGAGGTTCCTACCAACGTCAAATTATAATACAGGTTGACTTTAACTGCCATGCCAGATCTCGTCTCCTTATATGTCCTTTCACTTCATCCCTTCTCCTAGAGGTTCCTAGTGGCAGAATCAGCAGTTAAGCTCTACTTCCTGATAACCAAAACAATAAGACCGATTCTTGAAGTTACCATGTATACCTATGACGACTAACAACACAGGATGGTTTTTAAAGCTCTCATGTGCTATGCTCATATCGGTTTCTGTACCCATTCTTGAGCACAGGTTCTATTTATTTCATGTTAATCAAAATAAACATGTCTAGAAGTGGTTCTTGTGCATGTTGCTTTACAGGTAGAATGGGAATATCAGAATAGAGTTGACATAAGCTACTGTCATATCTTTAAAAGGTGGTCACTATATGATGGTTTTAAAATTTTGCTCCGTTTACATAACCAGGGGAAAGAAGGAAAAGAAGGAGAGAAGAAGAAAAAGGTGCATCTGAATACAAATTATATGCCTTATTGAGAATTACAGTTTAGAACCATAGCAGTTAAAAGGTGTCCTAAAATGCAAACTCAGTTTAAATTTTACAGCTTAAGTGTAGTGAGATTTCGTCTAAGTCTTACAGTTCATCAGTTGTACAGAAGTCACCAAGAATGAAGAACACTTAAAAGTTTATTCCGAGAAAATTCAAGATATACATTTTACTGTTTATAAATATGTTTTAAACAGGTTGGTATTTTAATTAAAATAGCACTAACATTTTTCGAAAATGTTGGTTTTCTAGAAAACAGCTGTAAATGTTTTGATTAAAATAACACGTGTGTAAGATGTTTTTGCAATACTTGATTTGTAAGTA
The DNA here is from genome assembly GCA_030765055.1 of Mantis religiosa. Lineage (NCBI taxonomy): Eukaryota > Metazoa > Arthropoda > Insecta > Mantodea > Mantidae > Mantis > Mantis religiosa. The sequence goes on from CM060948.1 coordinate 178,344,930, forward strand.
ATCAATGTGAACACTTATTTGGTTGCGTAAGCTAAATTTACAATTCATTTGTCAATTTCCATGCAAAAAAAGGATGAAATAGGCCATTAATACTTACATTGGTCATCAATACTTATAGTACCAGTAGAAAGTTACGTAATATCTAACAGCATAATAGTTAAGGTACCAATAGGAAATGACGTAATACGACGGTGGTCTGAAAAGTTCCCGACATCAACACGAAGGTGGTAGCACTCGTAAATAAAAGCTAGTGAACTTCGTTGTTCATCTTTTGACAGTTACTCACCAAATTGCAGCCATTTTGGACGCTCAGCTATTATGTAACAGTCGTTTGAGTGAGTTGATGTGAGTGTTTTTATGAAAATGAACAAAATCGAGTGTCGAGCTGTTATTAAATATTTGTTTTTTAAAGGCAATACGCCTACGCAAATCAAAGATGAGTTGGATTCTGTGTATGGGGACTCTGCACCATCATTTACCACAGTGAAATTTTGAGCAGCTGAATTTAAACGTGGCCGTAAGAGCTTGGGAAACGATGAACGTTCGGGACGTCTAAAAACTGCAACTACTGACGAAACATCGCCAAAGTTCACCAAATGGTGCTAGATGACCGCCGAATTATAGTGAGAGAGATAGCAGAGGCTATAAACATGCAAAAAGAACGTGTTTGCCACATATTAAATCAACATTTAGACATGAGAAAGCTGTCCGCGTGTTGGGTGCCGCGTTTGCTCACGTTAGACCAAAAAGATATTTTAATGAACATTTCCAACGTTCTGTTGGCGCAGTTTAAGCGCACTAAATCCGAGATTTGGTGCCGATTAATTACTGTAGATGAAACATCAGAACTATCTTTAGACCAACAAACAAGATAAAGGATTTACTTAATTCTGCGAAGGACAAGCGTCATCCTCATAGCTCAGCTGGTGTGTGCAGAGTTCCATGCAGTTGCGGTCAAGTATACATTGGCACCACCATGCGCAGCGTCAGCACGCGTTTGAAAGAACATGAAAGACAGCAGATTGGGACAAACGGAAACATCAGCAGTGGCAGAGCATTCGTTATTGTTTGGACATGACGTAAGATACAAGGTCACTGTGGTTCTGTCAAGAACTACTCACTACTATGCTCGACTGACAAGGGAAGTTATCGAAATTTTCAAGCACAAGAATTGCTTCAATCGAAAAGAAGAGCCACAGCAGATGAGCAAGGCATGGATCCCGGCTTTGGAGAGAGCAAGAGTGAAACCACTGCATTTTGGGGGGGGCGGGAATAAAGGTATAGGAAAAACCAACAACAGGGTATATTGGGTATCTGGTCAGGAAGAAGGATGGGGCATGGGAGCGATGTTGTTCTGGGGTGATTCTATTTATTGAGGCATGTGGTGCTAATTTAGTTTGGACTGTTGAGGCGAAGTTGATGGCCGGTACCGCCAAAGCAACCCAGCTGTTCGTGGGTAGAAACTAGGTTTGCGGAAAATCCGCTTGTGGTGGTCAGGTAGCAGCCATGATCCAGGGGACCCTGACTGCGACTTGTGTACAGTGGTGATGATTATATACGTAATCAGCTGGAGTCATTAAAGTCCTCGTGGGAACTGGATTGCGGTGATGCGGAAGGGCCAAGGCCATCGACAGCTCATGGCCGGGGAGGGAGGCGGCGTTGCAGGTCTGATGGCGGTGGCGTCCTGCGTGTGCGGGAGTCTCGATGTGGCAGAAATTGCGCCGGAGGGACCCTGTGTTCTGGAGCCAGGGACATCTTCAGGTCATAGATGCTCTGGGTGATGTGGTCCTGGTCTTCGCGGAGGGTTTCGTGTAGCTTCTTATTGGGTGCTTCTTTTCAAGCTTGCCCTTGCAGTAGCTTAATGTGTCGTTGGGTGGGTTGTCGCAGAAAGCGGTGGTGATGCGGACAATTTTGAACTGAAGAACGGCAATCCCTTCTTCACGATGAGCTGCGCTGTCCTGGAGCTGGGTGTGGATTGACTCTGCTAACTGTTTCTGCGGTGTAAGTCCGTCCATGAGTTCGCTGGAGAGCGTGGTCAGCCTGTCTTGCATGTCCTGGAGGGCGGCGTTGGTCGTGCTCCGTTGAGCGGTAGCAGCTGCTAAGGATTCCTCCAGGTTACCCAGGCGCTGGTTTATGTTAAGGACCTCAGAGTGGAGGTCCTGAACTTCCACGCTGGGGGACGGTTGTTGACGGCGGTGACAGTGGTCGTCAGTAGCTCCTTGAGTCTGCATAGTTTGATGTTGGGTCGGTGAAGCTCCTCTCGTAGACAACCAAGAGCTTGATGCCAATCGGCGGGCTCACTGGTGGTTGCGCTCCGAGGTGTTGGCCCACTGCTGTTCCGGTGTGGGTAAAGTGGGCACTGGGCCTGTCCAGTGAAATGGCCAAGACCATTACAGGTGGCGCAGTACCTGCGTCGGCGCTTGAGTTTGTGTGCCTGACACACTGCTGTGGGATTAGGAGCGCCACAGTAGTGGCACGGTGGAGGCGCGCTGCATGAGTCAGCGGTGTGCTCATAGGCGCAGCAGTATCTGCATGGGGTGTGGCGCTGCAGTTTGCTGTTCTCAACTTTCAGACACTGCCCAAGTATGGGCAGGCCTGAAGCCGAGGCGGCGTCGCGATCCTTCTGATCTTTGAACTGCAGAAGCACACATGTGGTTGGACCCCTCCTGTTAGTGATGCGGGTGGCGCAGATCACTGAGGGCCACTTCTGTGATGCGGCGGTGAGTAGGAACCTAGAAGGTAGGTCCCTAGGAGCTCCGACGATAACTGAAGTGTGTGAGGTGGCAGTTGTCAGCTGGTGTGGAGTGGTTGCAGTAGTTGCCGTCGCTCGGATGGTTGGTGCTGGTGGAGTCTGTGTGCCTGCACGGTTGCAAGGCGAGGGATCCACTGGCAGTGATGCAGCCGTAGCTGGCTGTGGAGTGCTCGAAGATCCAGTCGCCGTGTTGCGCGGTGAATCGCTGCGCGCCTGGCTGGTGTGCAATGTGGCGGGGGAAGGGGGCCTTCGTGAGGAGCTAGCTGCCCAGAACTTCCCAGCAAGCTCAGCGGAAGGCTCCCTCTCGGCCGCCAGAGGTGGCGAGGAGGCGGGAGACGGCTCCCGAGAGCTGGCAGAAGAAGGCTGCGGTGAAGTGTTCCTCGCTGGCTGGCTTGCCTTCTTCTTCTTGGCTGCGGTCATCTTTCCCATCCTTAATCGGTGTTGTCTCGAAAAAGAGAGATATATACTCGTCGGAGTCTCAAGTTTTTGTTTCTTTTGCAAGTGGAGGAAAAATCCATTGATGGACTAACCCCGACTGTACTGGAATGGTGCAGCCGGGAGTGTGAGCTTCACCCGAAGGTACTACTCACTAAAAAACCTCCACCGGAAAGAAGTCAGGAGAGGAATTCCAGCAATACCGCTATATGCACCTGCGGATTCATGGAGAGCGTATAGAGGTTGGCCGTATGGCCTAACCAAGGTGAGATTGAATGCCAGGACATAAGCATGGCCGAGGCGCTGAATATGCCCTCGCGGATTCGTGGTGCGGGTTGTAGTTCGGTGTAGTGACGTTTTTAATAGGAGACACCGTCCTAACATAGTGGTTGCATCCTCAATGATAGAGGAAATAATCATGTGTGAGTTATACTACTTTATTTGCATTAGCTTTTAGTTCTTAGTCAATGAATTGTCTATCCTGAGAGGGTAGAACGTGTCATTAAGGCTAGTGGTGGTCGCTAAGATAGCGTTAGTCATGCATTATCTTTACATGTAAAATTAGTGTGTATATGTATGATTATTAGTTCTGTGCGTAAGCTGCGTCTAGTATGAGGTTAATTATAAGTTGAATTTGTTCGCATTAGATTGATCATAGCCATTGTTCATAGCGATATGTCATGTAAGTATGGGGGGGGGGGTGTTGCCTCCCCACCAGAGGCGCCTTGACTAAGAGCAAGGACTTTGTGGAGCTGCCAAATATCAGGGTGTGGTGTACAGTCATGGGTAATCTATACTGCGTCTTCTACCGTGGTGCGAAAGCGCCTACAAGAGAGGTAGTCCCCAATTAGGGCTACTGCCGAATCAGGGAATTCGTATTGTTTTAGCTTTTTAATTAGGCCTGCGTGCCATACCTTATCAAACGCTCTTTCGATGTCTAAATATAGGGCGCCCGTTGACTTTTTCGTGTTAAATCCGTTAGTGATTTGTTTGGTCATTCGCAAAAGTTGGAGTGTGGTAGAGTGCTGAGCTCTGAACCCAAACTGCTCAGGAATAAGAATATTGTTCTTATGAATGTGTTTGTTTACTCTCTTTAGTATTATCTTTTCTAGTACTTTGCTTATTGTGTTTAATAGGCTAATTGGCCTGTAGTTGACTGGAAGTGCTAGATTTTTATTTGCTTTGGGGAACAGGAGTATTTTGGCTTCTTTGCATCATGGAGGAAGCCTTCCACTTTCGAGTGTGAAGTTAAAAATGTTTGCTAAGAGCTTTAGTGCTCTTGGTGGTAGGTTCTTTTGTACCACATTTGGTATTTTGTCTGGCCCAGGCGTTTTTCCGTTTGGTAGATGACGTATGATCCAGCCTATTTCACCTGGGTTTGTCTTGCGCATTTTATTGTGAGTGGGTCTTTGCTCTAAGTCTCTAACTTCGTTTTCGACTTCTGCTGTGAAGTCATCTTGCCCAATTACTGGGTTGGTGGAAAAGAAATTCTCCAAGGTGATCGCAAAAGCTTCAGCCTTGGCCTGGGGTGTTTCGGCTATTTTATTATTAATTTGGAGGGGAGGGATATTCGTTCGTGTTTGCGTAAGGCATTTAACTATTCGCCAAGTTGAGTTTTGTTGGGGATTTAAATTTTCCAGTGTGTTATCCCATTGATTTTGGATGTAATTTCTAGCGCGTGCGTTAGCTAAGTCTCTAGCTTTGTGGTAATCTGCGCGCTGTAGGATGTTTCTTGTCCTTTGCCATTTGCGTCGGGCTTTGTTTTGCGCTTGCTGGAGAATCTTAATGTCGTGGGGAAATCTAGCATTGATAGCCCGCTGTTGTCTTAAGGGAACACAGGCAGTAGTGGCTATCTTTATGGCTGTTTTGAGTTTATTAATTGCTGCGTCTTGCTCCTCTGCAGAATTGATTTGCAGCTCTGGTAGGTAATAGTTAACTGACACTTTAAATTCTTCCCAGTCTACTTGGTTGTAATTAAAATTTAAAGTAGCTGGCTTGAACGCGATAGGTGCTTTGATGTTTATTAATACGAGCCAGTGATCAGAGGTGAGCTCCTGTAGGACTTCAAAGTGCGTGTCGTATGGGATATTGTTTAAAAGGGTGATGTCTAGGATGTCCGGCGTCTGGTTTGGAATATGGGGAATGAAAGTTGGTTCATCCGGACCTGAGATTAGATAATTGGTGTTGTTGATATAGTTTAGTAGTTTGGTCCCTTGAGGGTTAGGATTTGTGCAGTTCCAGAGATGGTGCTTGAAGTTGTAGTCACCTGCAGGGACTACTCTGTGTCCTAGGTTCATTATTTTATTGATGTCTTCTGTGTCTATATCCCCCGGGGGATTGTAAACGGAGGCTATCACTATATCCGCGTTGTGGATGTTTAGTTTGATAGCCGTGGTTTCTGCCCGAGCTGAATTAGGAGAGTTAATTCTATAATGAAAAATATTATTTTGAATGGCTATTGCTGTCCGGCCACCTCTGCGGTCGCGGTCATTCCTATAAACTTGGTAGCCGGGAACGGAGAAACGATGTTTATGGTTTAAATGTGTTTCGTTTAGCAAAGCTCTCTGAATGGTGTATGTTTGTAAGAGGTCTGATAATTCTTTGGATCTTTTCCGGATGCCATTGCAATTCCAGGAGACAATCCTAATTGTGTCAGAATTAGCCATGACTGTATCGGTTAATGTCCCTAATAAGTTCTGTCAGGTAGTGTGCTGACTGAATTACGTCGTTCCCTGGTTGTGAGAATACGCCACAAAGAATTGAAATGTGTTCCTCCACCTCGCTAAGTGGCACTCTGTGGGTTGGCAATCCTTTTGACCTCACTAGTGAGCGCAGTGCCGTGGTAGGATCCCGTTTGCTTCGGGTCTAGAGCGAATTTGTAGTTGCGGGAGGCGCAGCTACCTTAGAGGGGCTGCCTGAGTGTTTGGTGCTGGTGTTGGTCGTGGGGGTCACTCACTTCTGATTGGGCTGGCCGCGGAACTGACCCGCGGCTGCTCAATCGTGGAAGGTTCTGCTAAAGGGGCTGAACGGGAGCGGCCTTTCCTATTCCTGGTGAACCATTCCGCTTCGCTAGGTTGTGCAGCAGCCTAAGAATATAGAGCTTGCGTTCTCTGGTCTGTCTGGATTTTGGAAGGCTGTGCACGGTGGTTCCTCGCCAGTTTGTTGCATGCAGCGTAATATGCGGTGCAACCGCGCCAAGTTGCACCATGGCTCTGAGCGCCATATAGTAGGCAAAGGCGTTCCAGAGGTGAAACAGTGCATGTGCCGGAGTAGTGTGGACGTATACATTTGGCGCAGATGGGGGTTCGGGACCTACAACCATTATTCCCGTGCCAAAATTATTGGCAGCGTGAGCATTGTTGTGGTGTTGTGGCCGCTCTGTACTCCTCTACACGAATTTTGAAATGCGCCAAGTATTTTAGTTCCAAAATCTTTCTGTTTTCAAGGGTGTCCTCCAATGCAACTAGGAACATAGGCAGGGGGCTCTATCCCTGTTGCGCCTTCTCATCTGAACTGCCCTTAAAGCCTGGAACCCGTAGTTCGCCAGGTCTTCTTTGATTTCCTCCCCTGTGAATTCAGCGTACAGCCCTTTAACAACAAATCGGCAGTTCTTTCTTCAGGGTGGGGCATTAGGTAGTGCTGTACGCTGTTCGTCTTGAGGTATCTTACCAAATTCTGGTAGTCGAACGTCTTGAAAATAAAGTCCCCGGAGTTACGGGCTGTGTCTACTGTGTAGGTGAATTTAAGTTTGCAAGTCTTGTCTATGTCCTGAGTTAGTTGGCGGATGGTCGCGGCCTGCGTTTTACTCACAAAAATTGGCACAATTTCGGTTCTCTTATCCTGGCTGTCGATTGGGGTAGTGTGTATCAGTGTCAGTGGTCCTGAGTCTGTAGCGTTGCAAGAGCTGGCTTTGGGAGAAGGGGGCCTGGCAGGAGAAGGTGCCTATGGTTTTGGAAGAGGAAGGAGTAGAGGGGGTGAGATAGGTTGAGGTGGTGGTGTCTTGGAGCGTGAGGGGGAGGGAGAGGGCGAAAGTGGTCTCGGGAGAGTTTTGCTCTTGGAAGTCTTGGTCTTGGATGGGGAAGATTTGGCAGCCAACTCTGTCCTTCCTGTCTTAGCCATAGCGGTATGAGTTTGTTTTGACTTGGTGAAGTGAAAGTGAGAGAGATTAGCCTAATGGGGGCCTTAAACTCTAATAGACCAAAGGAGGGAAGAGAGATATATATAGAGAGAGATAGAGCTTGCAAAGGGCGCTAAGAAGCCCGAGCAGCAGAGGACCGATCCCTGTGGGGGCGCCTAGATACCGGCCGAGAGACCGTTGGATATGGCCTTGCTGCTCTACCCAAGTGCAGAGCTGGAACCAATATATATATATATATATATATATATATATATATATATATATATATATATATATGCCGATGACACCGCACTAGTGACTCAGTCAACACAGCCACGAATCATTCATCAACGGCTCCAGAACGCCCTAAATACACTTGAACCCTGGTTCTCCAAGTGGAGAATTAAAGTAAATGCTAGAAAAACCCAAGCCATAATCTTCACAAAAAAACTCCTACATAGGAAAAACAGGCGTGCCCTTCAGCCACTAATATACCAAGGGGAAGGTATCGACTGGAAAGACCAAGTGACCTATTTAGGTCTGGTAATGGACCAGGGCATCACCTGGAGCAAGCACATCACCATGATCAGAGCCAAGGCCAATGGCCAGCTAAACAAATTATAGCCGATATTTAATATGAACGGCCAACTGAAAGTTCATATGGGCCTCACCCTATATAAGACATTACTAAGGCCAATCATCACGTACGCAGCCCCAGTGTGGGGATATGTGTTATTTATATAAATTTCTATCACTATCTATGTATCTCTGTGTTTGTGTGAACACCTTAACTGCCAAATCAATTGTCAGTTAAATTCCAAATTTGGTATTTAAGTTCCGGCGAACTCGGGAACGATAAGGTAGTATGTTGCACTAACACGATTCTCTTTTGTTTGTGCACCAGTGACATCTGCACTTGTAACTTGCTTATTGTGGTTGTTAAAGAGAGCGGGCGATTGTGTTACTTCATAAAAGAGCTACCTTAATCGATGTTTCTCGTATTCGTAGACTTAAGTTATTCTGATTTCAACCAGTTCTAAAAAGTTTAGATGCAAGATTACAGTTGCATCACTATCTCGTTTTCGCTGTAGCTCTCAGCTGTATTTTATTATTGTTACAAATGTATCGGAAATGAAGTGTTTGATTTCTGTTTTAAAATCCAGCTGTCGAGAAAACTATGCCATTATTTAAAGAACAATGTCATTCCATTAGAAGTATGTTTTGTGCATAACTATTATATATTAAATCCTAACAAACACCTTTCTGGGATTATCCGCTATCGCGGCGACTGTCATTTCATGAACGATATCAACTGAGACACAAAGTCTGTAATATTTAGTATGGGATCCATATTTGTGTCTTAAGCATGGGCAGTAGGTCATCTGCTTCACGTTCAAGAGGTCCTGAGTTCGAATTTCGGTCAGGATCCGTTACTTGCATGAATGCTGTTCCGGGGCTTTTAACTCATTCTCAAAGATGTATGTCGAATAACTGTAGTAGTAGTAGCAGTAGTGGTATAGTAGTAGTAGTAGCAGTAGTGGTATAGTAGTAATAGTAGTAGTGGTAGTAGCACCTAGTAGATTCGGTACGTTGACCAAATTGGGTGTAATGTACTTATGCCCCAAGTGGGGCGTCCATGGGAGAGAGGATGAGGCGAGAGGAGACAGAGGGCAGTCTACTCAAGGAGTCACGAAAGTGCAGAGGAGAGGATTCATACAGTTAACCAGGTGGCGGCCCAGTACAACCGGTATTTTACGCATCGTGGTCCTGATAAGACCCACCAGGCCGGCCCGGAGACTGGACATCGTCCTACTGGAAGAGGAACTCTTAAAAAAAGCATATCATCTTGCCATGAAGCGCCGAGATATCCGCCGACACTTTCTACCCTGCAAGAGACCACCAGATGAGAGATGATATGAAATGATAATGGAGATGAAGTGGAGGGACTGGAAATTTGGGGGATGTAACTAACCTACCAAGCATTCGCCTGGTGACTCGGGAAACCTTCCGAAAAAAACCCGAATTGATCTGTTAGTATGACCACGGGAATCGAGCAGACGAAACCACCTGAGTCATCCCCCTCGGTTTCTTTCTAATTTTTGACTCCTCCATGTCCCACCTAGGCGGTCTATGCTAGTTACAAACTCACTTCTTTTTTCCTTTATTGCTGTGCTCTCGTTTGAAAGTTCCTATTAGCGTCGAACTCAAAGATCTTTTGCTACCTTCATCCTCACCTAGTTATATCTGTTTCTTTCCAAAAGTTGCAGGTCCTCCTCCTTATTGTGTCTTCTCGGATGTTTCCTCTCTTCACCAAGTAAACCCAGTGTAGGGATAGGTACAACTTTACTTAATGTATAGCTTTATAATTGAACTATGCTTAGTACTCAATAGTTTGTACTTTAGAATAAATGAAGTGACTTTTCAAACCTTAGTAGTGTTACTTTCTCGAGCAACTATTTAGAGGGCGAAAGCGTCAAACAAGCCGTAAAGGAGCACTGTGGTCAAAACGAACGTGGTTTTGTTTATGCCTACTTTGACCTCTTGCTGTACATAGTGTAGAAGACTTGCGTCTTATAGTTACCCTGCCTACTAGGCGAGCTTGAAAAGTCTTCTCCGAAAATAAAGGAAAGAAAGAAAGAGGAAGGCCATAAGGTTCAAAATTTATAGAACAGAAGGCATAATGGATGGATAATGAAAGGCACCAATAAAGATCTCAGTTTGTGAACTTGGAGGAGCAGGGATATCACCGTAAACTGTTTGAAAACAAATGTTTACTTGTCTTCGAAAACAACTGTGTGTCCAACTCTGCAACTACTATCACATTACTACGTGCAAAAAACGTCGAAAATCTTTAGTTGCATTTTACCAAACCTACTGACATTGTGTGCAGTGGCGGAGCGTGTAATGAAGTGCTGGAAGCGGCGCTTCCCCAAGAATTTCAGGAGAAACAGAAGAATAACACAAAATGCATAACAAACAGTACCTTAATTGCTCTGGATACTTTTCTTAAAATTTATTCACAAACATCCGCAGTGTTGCGCGCAATTGGAAAACTGCTACATGAGTGCTCGAGTGACCAGTTCCGCGAGCTCGTTCAATACTGAATATTTCTGTATTCTGGCATTCGTAACATTGAATACTATGCTTCTTAGGTTTTCGGAAGCAATTGGGACACTTCGATAGTTGGGAAGCATTGACAGATTTTCTCATTTGAAGTCTCCGTAGCGTGTGAAGAAAAGAGTAGTTGTAGCCCCGGATTAAGCAATTGGATTAACGTTAATCCTGCCGCTAGGTGGCGCTAGTGTCGCGTTAATCCGCCTTAATCTGTGGATTAAGGTGGATTAAGGCTTTTGGCGGTAAATTTTCAAATTTTGCGCCAAGAGCGTTAGGATTATGGTTAAACCATTTGCTTAATCAGGGGCTATTTTATTTATTTGTTTATTCATTTATTGAGAAGATACATTGAAAATTACAATATTATTGATTTTATTGAATACAAAAGAGTAGATTAACATGTTAAAAATGTAATTTTTTTCTTACAAGCTAACAAAAAGTAGAGAATGATGAAGTGTAAGATAGACTAACATACAATATGATTTTTAATGGAGACATAATACAGCACTAGAGAACAAGTATATGTATTTTATAGGTTTAAAAGCACTTTATTTTTAATGCACTAAAGATCTTAAGGCGTTTGGCTGACTAGAAAAATTTTGAAGTGCCTGGTGCACTGTGACGATTTTGACGTTGCCGAAGAAGGTAGTGAACGAGGAGAGAATGCGAATGGGGTAAGGAAGGGTTTCTTTGCTGGAGAGTTGGGCGTTGAATAGGAGTTTGATGGTGAGATTGTTTCCCACGTTGAAAGGATCACATTATTTTTGGGAATAAGGGGTGAACTTGACGATGTATCTTTTGAAGCCGCTACGAAGCTTTTCTTCGCCTCCGTATATGATGCAGAAGGAAGTCGAGTTGAGTTTTCTGATGAGTTCCGGGGATGCCTTGGCGAATCTGGTTGGCAATAACACCTCGGTGTCGTTGTCTAGTTTGGCGACGAGTTTTGTTCCGTGAATTGTGTCTAAGGGTTTAACGCCGACGACGCGATACGGGACGTTCTGCTGAAGCGAAGATACGCTTTGAGTGTCTGCACTGTGGAATAGCTCTTCTAGCTCGTTAAGAACTTGCAGGCACATGTTGGCACAGATGGCAGTTTTTGACAAACGGGGCAGGTCCGTCGATGTGAGTGGTTTGTGAGAGTAGGTGGTAATGTCGTGTGCACCTTCGAAAAGAAGCACAAGCCTGCTGGGCGTCTATGGAAAGTTGGTTCCAAACGATGTCGACGTCGGCTGGAGGGTAGCGATGAAAGATGTTTTTGGCGTTTTGCAGCAGCACTTGTCGTTCCTTGTGCAGCAGCACCTCGATGCGTCGTGCGTTTTCGAGAAACTTTATGAGGACGGAGTAGCAGTTGGCATCGGGCATCTGCGTTGGTACTTGCGGAGAAACTCTTGTATTTGTGCACTGAGTTCGGAGAGATCTTCGTATAAGCCGAATTGGCACCTGGAGCACAAGTGCGTAAGACGAAGACGTAGTTTACAGCTGCACAAGGGGTGAAAGCAGTAGGAGCAGTGGTAGGTCCTGTACGACTCGCCGGTCATGAATCCACGAGAGCTCAGTACCAACTGAAGCCAAAATGTGCGATGAAAGAGGCATCCGGCGGAAGTGTTAATTGAGTTTGCTGTATCACACATCCGTTGGTGGGAAGGAAATGAGATATCCGCATAAAGGAGATTGCGATATCCCACATCCGTTGGTGGGAAGGAAATGGGATATCCACATGATGGAGATTGCGATATCACACATCCGTTGGTGGGAAGGAAATGGGATATCCGCATGAAGGAGATTGCGATATCGCACATCCGTTGGTGGGAAGGAAATGGGACATCCGCACGAAGGAGATTGCGATATCGCACATCCGTGGGAAACCACAGGGAGGAAGTGATACATCCACCGGATGTGGCCTTTCTATTACAGGAAACCGTTGTGTCCCACGATGCTGCTGCGAAGAAGCTCGAAAAGTGACTGAGAGCACGAGCATAGCAGATCGTGAAGAAATTGATTTAAATTAAGATGGAAATTTTTGGATGCTTTGCGCAAAATCAGACTTTAGATAGTGCTCTGCCTCCAGAAAAGTTCTGAAATTAGCACAGCGTATGTATTTGGTGAACTGGGTGAAATTCATGTTGACGAATGGCACACCGGAAGCATGGTGGTGAAGCATATATTTGCGGTAGGCCATTTTCTGATTTTGAACGTCAGCCTCTTCTTTGTTTTTGTGATAGAGTTAATTTCAAGTGTTTAGATACTTAGAATCGCGTAATTTAAGCAACAGTAGTTTCATAACATATCCGGAATCACAACTAGGGAAAAAACTAAACTTTTTGTTAGAATTATTATTCCAGGATGGGTTACCTAATTCAATTAGAGTACGGGTATGATTTGTAGTTTTAGGCTGATTAAACACAATTATTAAGACAGACTCCCACTTTAGATTTAAACGTCTATTTAACGAACATTAGATATTGTATAAATGCAGAGAATCGGTTAAAACCTAGAAGGTAAAATTAAAGAGGAGGTGGCACATTAAAATTGAGAAATTAATGGCTGCTTCTTAATCAATATGGTGAAACAATCCAAAAATTGTTATGCAAATATAAAATGTGCTCCAGTCAGAAGGTTTAAATATCATAAATATGAATTTAAGACTGATCTGAGTTCAATTTTAGAAGCCAATAATACTTCACAAAATAATTTTATAGTAGCTTTTCAATTTTAAAAATAAACTGTGAATGAAATTGCTTTATAAAAAGGTAATTTGTACCTAACCATTGGCTTATTATGGTTAAACATTTGGACTCCCTGGTATACTTTATACAAATATTAGAATAATTTATGGAGCTACTTATGGATTTCATACCCCCTGATATATAGTATTTACTTAAGATCTATTAACCAAAACATTGTTGATATAACCTATATTTTATTGATACAACATTAATCTTAAGCAACAGAAATTAAAACAGAGAAAATCTAAATAAACCCAATGTAATTTGTGTTTGCTTTAATTAATTATATGAGCGAATGGAGTTCTAGAAACAAGTTAAGATATGAAACATTTCCACTGTATCAGGTGTTTACTATTATTGGTATAGATTTATTCAGCTAAATTTCCTCTAGATTATGCTTATACACATATTGTTTTTTGTAAAGTAGCCTCTGAGCACAGTTAAGCAACTTTTCAGGAGAAAAGTTTTCTGTTTAAGCTTAGACATTTTTGGTCGGATCGCTCTTGGCACTGGACATACATACACAGGGCATTCAGAAAATAGTTACCTAGGTCGCAACTTCTCCGCTAAACTGTCTACTGTCCATTAAAGGTTTCGAAGTTAGGTCCCGTGACACCCTTTCTTTGAATAATACACACTCAAACATAACCTATAATCAGTGAGGTTTAACTAGTCGTGTGCCTTAGAAACAGAAAGGAATACTCACCGCTCTACTGTCTGAGCTATGGAGCTAGCCCCAGACGAACCATTATACCAGGCGGCCCAGCAGAGCTGTCTTTCACTTAAGCCTTCCTGCGTCGTTAAATCCGTTGCACAGCTCAACGGGATAGTTCCAGTTAAATTGACGGCAGTGGCTTAAGCGGAGGGGGTTCTAGGCCGAGCGACGAGAGGCAGTTCACATTCCTAAAACTAGCGTATGAATTCTGTTATAATAAACATTCCATTAAACTGTGTATAAACGAAAATGTTATAGACTGTTTTACAATTAAGTTTTAAAATATCTTTTTTGGAGATAAATTCACATTTAGATTGATAAATGTTATAGAAATTTTATTCATTATTCCCAATTCATCGCTATTTTTACTTTCTCTACTATATAACTATAGGAAGCTAAGAAGGTATTACATTCCACCCAAAATTCTATTCGAGATTTCAGTGGACATACTAAAAAGTATATTTAGAATAAAGTTCATATGCCAATGTGTGTGTATGTGTGTGCCGAAGTGCAGACGTACCTACCCGTTACCGACGACGTCATGTATGTGGTGTGGAGGTACGACGGGGAGAGTCCCAGAGTGAGCCCCACTTCGAACGTCCTCATCGCCGCCTACACGACGACGCACGCTCGGCTCGTGTTGTACTCCTATCTCAGGAAACTGGGCGACCGGGTGTGCTACTTCGACACGGACTCCGTCATCGCGACCCGCGTACCCGGAGATTGGACGCCGTCCGTGGAGGCGAATTTGGAAACGAAGGCACCCTTTCAAATTTTAGAGCCCGTCGCGAACCTGGAAACGAAGGCACCCTTTTAAATTTTCGAGCTCGTCGGGCATGTCCCCCAGGAACTGGAGGACATGTCCCCCAGGAACGCACTTCGCCTGGAAACGAAGGCCCCCTTTTAAATTTTCGAGCTCATCGCGAACCTGGACCCGAAGGCACCCTTTTAAATTTTAGAGCTCGTCGGACATGTCCCCCAGGAACGCACTTCGCCTGGAAACGAAGGCCCCCTTTTAAATTTTCGAGCTCTTCGGACATGTCCACCAGGAACGCCCCCACGGACGGCGTCCAATCTCCGGGTAAGCGGGTCGCGATGACGGAGTCCTTGTCGAAGTAGCACACCCGGTCGCCCAGTTTCCTGAGATAGGAGTACAACACGAGCCGAGCGTGCGCCGTCGTGTAGGCGGCGAAGAGGACGTTCGAGGTGGGGTTCTTTCTGGGGCTCTCCCCGTCGTACCTCCACTCCAAATACATGCCGTCGTCGGTAACGTGTAGGTACGTCTGCACTTCGGCACACACATACACACACATTCGCATATGAACTTTATTCTAAATATACTTTTTAGTATGTCCACTGAAATCTCGAATAGAATTTTGGGTGGAATGAAATACCTTCTTAGCTTCCTACAGTTATATAGTAGAGAAAGTAAAAATAGCGATGAATTGGGAATAATGAATAAAAATTTCTCTAAGATTTATCAATGTAAATGTGCATTTATCTCCAAAACTGATATTCTAAAACTTAAGTGTAAAACAGTCTAACACATTTTCCTTTATACACAGTTTAATGGAATGTTTATTATAACATAATTCATACGCTAGTTTTAGGAATGTGAATTGTCTCTCGTCGCTCGGCCTAGACCCACCTCCGCTCAAGCCACTGCCGTCAATTTAACTGGAAATATCCCGTTGAGCTGTGCAACAGATTTTACGCAGGAAGGCTTAAGTGAAAGACAAGTCTGCTGGGCCACCTGTATAATGGTACGTCTGGGGGCTGGCCCCATAGCTGAGACAGTAGAGCACGTGCCTGCCGTGCGAGGGGGGTCCCGGGTTCGTTTCCCAGCGGTGGGGGTGGGGATTTTTATCCATCCAAGAAGATTCCCCATCTTCCCCAGAGTCTGGAAGTCAGGGTGAGAGTGCGAATGTGTGCGTAATCTAATGATTAAAGCCCCACGAATGCGAGTTAACACTTTCGGTATATCCCAAAGCAGAACGGCCACCGATATGACCACTGCAGTTACAGGCGGGGTATAAATGAAACAAATAAAAAGTAATTATACTTTATACTATTTACTGGGAAATATCCATACAACAGACAAACCCAGGAGATGAGGGATTAAAGAGTTTAATCCGGAAGTCAAAGCTGAAGAAGCTTAATCCCTGTATTTATATTATAATTTTGTGCAATGACAAGCTAATCTGTTTATCTAACAGGAACTGCATTTTTTAATTTACGTTCGCCCCAACGTTAAGTTATATCGGATGGTGAATGAGTTGGATTAAATGATGCTCAAATGAGTCCAGGATCCATGGAGCTTAGAGTTACCCGACATTCGTCTTGAAGGATAAGGGAAAACCCCGGAAAAAAACCTTATCTAGGTAACTCACCATGACCGAGATTCGAACTCGGGACCTCTTGAAGGTGAGGCAGACATGCTACCATCTACGCTACCGAGGCGGGCACGAGCTGCATATATATCATTTGTTATATTGCGTAAAATAGTTGAAAGGAAACCAATACTTAAATAAGTATTAATTCGGGGGTAATTGGAGAATAATGGCCCTTCTGCGGAATAACTAGCATTACGTGGAAGTTGCATTAAGCTTACTATGAATCGGTAAATTCATTGACATTTGTGCAGAAATTTTATGTATGTAGACAATAATTTCAGGCATACAATAAATTTTAAATTAACTAAAATCTGGTTTGTATATTATCGACATATTATCAGAAAGAAACGGAAGTCAGTCATGAAAATAATGAAGACAAAGATGTTCATATCTTTTTTTTTCTTTTTGAGCTGAGCTCCACTTCTTTACCATATATTTAAATCATGGTACAGACAGACAAATTTTAAAAAGTCTTTGCAAACTGCTTTGAGGATATTAGTTTTTATTCACGTTTAAACACTTTTCGATACGACATATTTTCCTAGCCTACGGCAGTTTATCGTGACCTTTCAAATATGGAATTTATACTTAGTAATAAAATATAAACAAGCTGTTGTTTTCAAGTTTTTGAATATGATTTATGGAAAATAATTTCAGTCAAACTATTTTATTTTTTAAATAGTGTACAAAATGTTTAAATAGAAAATTTCTTAAATTGTCCTGAAGTTAGTTCATTATAAACTGGTACTCAAGGAACATTTTGCGAAGGGAAGTTCTTAAAAATCGGAAAATATACTTAAAGCTAAACGCGGTGACTTGCCTAAAACATGTAAAGGCCTCTAAATAGTTATTTTTTAACACATTTGGTATTAAAACACATTTTATTGCTTTAAAATACAACTCTGAGCACGATATTTTTTGTTCTTTTCCTTTTTCTGTTTTTTTTTCTTTTTGTAATTCACGACCTCCAACGATAAGTCATAGCGGACGATGAATGGATTGAGTGAAATGATGCTCAAATGAGCCCGGGGTCCGTGGAGCTTAGAGTTCCCTTAATTAAGGGAAAACCCCGGAAAAAACCTTATCCAGATATAACTCACCCTGACCGAGATTTGAACTCGGACCTCTTGAACGTGAGGCAGACACGCTACCATCTATGCTGCCGAGGCTGGCCAAAAAGAAAACGCAAAGCCTTATGTTTCTAAAATATTGATCTTTAATATCTGGTCTATATTTTTATATTTTATGTTTATATGAGACGGTACATTTTCCTCGAACATCAGCGGAGAAACCTGTCCTAGGATATGTGTGAGTGTGTATTCAAAGAAAGGGTGACATGGGACCTAACTTGAAACCTTTAATGGACAGTAAACCGTTTAGCGGAGAAGTTGCGACCTAGGTAACTATTTTCTGAATGCTCTGTGTGTGTTTGTCCAGTGCCAAGAGCGATCAGACCAAAAGTGTCTAAGCTTAAGCAGAAAACTTTTCTCCTGAAAAGTTGCTTAACTGTGCTCAGAGGCTACTTCACAAAAAACATTATGTGTATATCCATAATACAGAGGAAATTTAGCTAAATAAATCTATACCAATAATAGTAAAAACCTGATACAGTGGAAATGCTTCAAATCTTTACTTGTTCCTAGAACTCCATTCGCTCATATAATTTATTAAAGCAAACGCAAATTACATTGGGTTTATTTAGATTTTCTCTGTTTTAATTTCTGTTGTTTAAGATTAATGTTGTATCAATAAAATATAGGTTATACCAACAATGTTTTGGTTAATAGATCTTAAGTAAATACTATATATCAGAAGGTATGAAATCCATAAGTAGCTTCATAAATTATTCTAATTGTTGTATAAAGTATACCAGGAAGTCCAAGCGTTTAACCATAATAAGCTAATGGTCTTACGTAAAAATTATCTTTTTATAAAGCAATTTCGTTCACAGTTTATTTTTAAAATTGAAACGCTACTATAAAATAATTTTGTGAACTATTGTTTGCTTCTAAAACTGTACTCAGATTATACTTAAATTCATATTTATGATGTTTAAACCTTCTGACTGGAGCACATTTTATATTTGCATAATAATATTTTGATTGTTTCACCATATCGATTAAGAAGCAGCCATTAATTTCGCAATTTTAATGTGCCACCTCCTCTTTAAAGTTACGTTCTAGGTTTTAACCGATTCTCTGCATTTATACAATATCTAATGTTCGTTAAATAGACTTATAAATCTAAAAGTGGGATTCTGTCTTAATAATTTTGTTTATTTAGCCCAAAACTACAAATCATACCCGTATTATAATTGAATTAGGTAACCCATCCTGGAATAATAATTCTAACAAAAATTTCCCGTTATCGCCTCGCGCCTTTAAAGGGATGCTTATTGCTACCGAAGAGGGCTAAATGCCTCATTAAAAATCCTGGCGTGTTATCGCACCGCAACTTCCCAAGTTTCTAATCGGGCTTTTAACAGTTCGCTTCCGGTCACACCAGCGAGCTTAGGCAGCATCCGGTTTAGATATGCGTTAAATCTTCCTATCAACTGCACGCCCACAATTAAACATTTTCGTGCTAATTGCACTTCCTTTCCCGCAACCATTTATAAAGTTCCCATACTATTTACAAACTTTTATCGCGTCGGCCATATTGTGTGCTCCCTGCTCGGCATGCTGATTAGAACCCTTTTAAATATAGTAGCCGGCCTTCCTGGCTTTATTCTGTGTCTTGCTTGAGTCTTACATCCAGTAGTACATCATGTGTGAACCAACTTCAACTTTCGTGACAGTTACAGCAGAGAGATTGTTTTTCGCCTACTTCGGGCAGTGTGTATAGGGAGCTGTTAATACAACAAGAGCTGAACGCTGCCGAAGCACAACTACATTTTCAATATCAACAACAACAGCAGCAGAACATTCACTTTGCCTGGCCTTACGTTCTGCCACCGATCCAGTCACCTCAACTCCCTGTGGCAGTCCAGCAGGAGCCTTTTGAGAACATCCATCCGGAGGGACCTCTGTTGGAATCTCAGGACCCGGGTTCGGCATCGTCATCATCGTCGGTCCAGCTGCCTTCTTCAGGTGAGGCATCGCCTCTGGCAGACCAGAACGAACAACAGCAATTTCCACCATTAAACCAGGCGTTTCAACATCTACTGCCACAGTGGCCGCAGTACCCATCGCCAGACCCCGTCTAACCGGCCTATTCGTCCTCCTGTCGGTACAGGTAATCTAGCCTTCAGAACCGTCAGGCTCCAGCACCAACAGCGGATTTTACTCCGCACAACGTCTCCACGATTCTTTGGGTGTTGCGCCACAGTGATAGGTTTCACATGTACAGTAGTTAGTGTTTATTCATGTTATCAGTGCTGTTTTAGCTTAATCTTAGCCAGTGTTCTTTCAATTGTTTTCCCCAGTAACTTCGCTTCTTTTTATGTATATACAAGCATTTAAAAAAAGTTTCACTTGTGTTTTAAACATGAAATTCGAGCATAGTGCCATCATTTCCTTGTGTGACAACAAAAGCATCAGCTATTGCCATGCCTGATTGCATTTGTGCACATTGCGGTTATTTCAGGTACACACAGCAACACTATGTGATCTGTGTTAAAAGGCATTACACTGTTTGGCTGGCATTCCGTCCTCAAACAAATTCATACAGTCCTTGATGTCTGCAATATCAAGCTGTGTTAGCATGTGTGTTAAACAACATTCGAAACAATATTCCATTTCATTTGCTATATAACTGCCCACGTTGCAGCAATTAAATTAATTTGCCGCTTTTTTTTAATTTGGGACATTTCATGTAACTGTAATTCATATAAAAACTATCTACACAGTTCCTCTCTGACGTCCATCATGGACAAGTGTGAATACTGCGGTGTATTTGATAGTGAATCTCAAATGTTCCAATTCTGCAGAACGTTTTGTTCTAATTATTGTACCTATCGCTATTGTTGGCATTGTAGAAAACCTGACTACCATCGCAAACATTTATTTGTGTGTCAGTGGCCCCATTATGTGTGTAAAAACAAAACAAAGAGCTATTCACCAGCATGCTTACAGTGTTTGGCAAAACGCATATGTGCTTTATACAACATTCTTGACCCATATGCTCACGTTCCAAAACCATCGTGCAAGTGCTCGCATTGGGTCAATCCTTCTGATAGTGTTTGTGTCCATTGCGGTTGCATTCACCAAGAGAAATGCATATGTTTTCATTGTCACCGTTGTGGTGCGTTCCAACAATTTGTACATATAGACTATTCATAATTTTCACTTTTGTTTTGTTTTGTATTTGTTTTGTGTTTTAGGAAATGTAACACACCTGCTTTATGGTAAACATTTTTTATATTTTCTCCCGATTAGCAATATGTATATATGCACATCAACGCCTATGTTATATCTCTTATGCTATGCTTTGTTTAGCTTAACATTTCAAGTATATATATAAAACAAGATGTTTTAAGGCATTTCATTTATCCAGTTATCCATTTTACCAAGGCAGGGCTCCTTTCCTTTTCCTTTATTGTTCATAGTTGTCACAAAGAAAACAGAAAAATAAATAGGAAATCAAAACACAAATTTCTAATAGTGCTATTCAAATTATTTTCCAAACAAAAGAAAAAAGAAAAAGACATATGGATAAGTTGCTGAATTATTGTTGTATATTTAGATTTCTTTATTTTCAGCCACCTTTTTCTTACTTCGTCTCGTACTCCAACGCCTCTTCCACCCCTCCCCCTCCTCCGCATTTGCGCCTTCGTCATAATTTCCTTCATAACTAGGAAATTCATCAAGTCCGCCCGTACATGCGCTTTCCAAATTTGCTATCATCTGCTTTAACCCTTCAAAGTCATCCTTCGGCTTTGCCGCATTTACTTTTATTCTATTTACCAACTTCTCCTGCTTCGGCACATTTTGCTTCTTCTCTTCCAGTTCTTGTTTCCTTCTTTCCATCAGCTCCTGTATTCGCGTTACTCTTCCCTTACATTCTTCCCTTTCCTTCTTTATTTTCACCCACATTTCTCCCTTTTTATTGCTTTTCCACGCCTTTCATTCCTCATTTTTCATCCAATCAAAACGGACTTTATTTCCTCCAATAACCGTCACTTTTTAATGCTAACCACCAACCCCATCTCGTCTTATTTTCTCCAATCAAATCCCGACACGTCACTTCCGCATACCAAGTTTACCCATTCCTTAAACACCCTTTCCTTCTTTCCTTCCCAACTCAAAAGAAGAACACATCACCGCTCCCTTACGCAAGTCACGTGACCCTTTTTGAACAATTCTTTTTCTACTCCATAAACCGTAGTTTATTTCCCCAATCAACATCCATTTTTCAATTCCATCTACCAATCCCATCTAGTCTTATTTTCTCCAATAAAATCCCCACACGTCATTTCCGCACTACCATTTTTATCCATTCCTTAAACATCCTTTCCTTCTTTCCTTTCAAACTCCCGTCAGCACCACATCGCAACTCCTTTCTCCTAGTCACGTGACTTTTTTTTAAAGAAATCCGTTTCTTTTCCGATAAACCATCCCGGATTAAGCAACTGGTTTAACCATAATCCTAACGCTCTTGGTGCCATTTTTCATCCAGTCACAACGCACTTTATTTCCCCCAATAACCGTCATTTTTAATGCTAACCACCAATCCCATCTCGTCTTATTTTCTCCAATCAAATCCCGACACGTCACCTCCGCATACCATGTATACCCATTCCTTAAACACCCTGTCCTTTCCTTCCCAACTCGAAATAAGAACACATCACCGCTCCCTTACGCAAGTCACGTGACCCTTTTTTAAAAATTCTGTTTCTACTCCATAAACCGTCCTTTATTTCCCCCAATCAACATCCATTTTTCAATTACATCCACCAATCCTATCTAGTCTTATTTTCTCCAATAAAATCCCTACACGTCACTTCCGCATACCATTTTTACCCATTCCTTTAACATCATTTCCTTCTTTCCTATCAAACTCCCGTCAGCATCACATCGCAAATACTTTCTCCTAGTCACGTGACCTTTTTTAAAAGAAATCCGTTTCTTTTCCGATAAACCGTCCTGGATTAAGCAACTGGTTTAACCGTTATCCTAACGCTCTTGGCGCCAAATTTGAAATTTTCCCGCCAAAAGCTTTAATCCATCTTAATCCACGAATTAAGACGGATTAACGTGACACTAGCGCCACCTAGCGGCAGGATTATATTAATCCAATTGCTTAATCCGGGGCTACAACTACTCTAAGAATATTGCAACAGCATTATCAATAGCATTCCATGATGACAGATATCTAGTGATGACAAACAGAAAATTTTTGTGAAGTTTTAAGTTATTACGAAAAGTATGTCAATTACATATGTTCTCCATGTTGTATTAATAGTTCACGCCGTGTGCGCCAGCTCTTGGAAAAATTGGAACGTCTATGTGGAGAAAGAAAGCAGGTATGTGTCTGCTTGTAATGTGACCAGTCTTGCAATACAAGAAGGGCCTACGTGTGACTGTACAATAGAAAGAGCACCGAAGAGTATCTTTATTTCTTTGAGTTATAAGGAAGAACTAAATAAAATTAAAAGTGACAAGACATACAAAGCGAAGATGTCAAACGTTTATGCACCACATCAATGAACATATTTATGATACATTTCCATGGTTATGTGGGGTGTCATAGATTGTGACTTTTTTTGGCTACGCATGATATTTTAGATGGCTGCGCATATTTAAAATTCATTATACACTATTACTTTAATGAGAATTATTACTTCGAGATTCCCTCACTTAGAAAGTCACGCATTGCCACTGTTTGTGTGACTTTTGTATCAAGTGATCTCACAGCTGATTTATTTCCTTTGTCCAATTTGTGCATACTTCACTCTTATAAAATTGAATGGCTCAAGTGATATTTACTATGGATTTCTAAATGTTTTGATGTAAGCAACTAGAACGAACACAAAATATTCAATGTTAAATATTAAAATCGTGCATGTATTTATTTACGTTAAAAACTACATTCCTCAAACACAAATATTTCTTCCCTCGATGATGCAGCCATTTTATACCCTATTACTGATTTTTATTTTCATGCAATAGAACTCCACTAAATCGAACTTATACCTAATGAACATATTTAGAATTTGTTACAAAACCTTAGAAATAACTGCAAACCTTGTTCTAAGCTATATTACAGGTAGAGCCATCTCTGAACAGCATGACGTGTTGTTTCCTAGCTTGTCAAGCAGAGCTTGCTGGTAGGCAATAAAGAATGTTTCCTGTACAATTTATGTTTCAAACATTAAGCTAATGTACTACACTCATACTTCTTTCGCAACCCACTTAGTCACAAAGGCTTGCTCTCCCGTTTACTCCAAATTTAAGATAAACGTTTACAGTATCAGTCTCACTACACATTTCGTTAAATGTACAATAAGGTCTCCAAGGCGCTGTAGTCGTGAGAAACGCCATTACACGAGATCCGGCAACACTGTCGTGTAGCTTGGTTTCAACCCTTTAAATCTCCACCACAAAAAAGTCGCTGCAGCTATTAGTCTTGGCTGGACAGCCGTTTACGATGGAGCTTCCTATCACTTCCGCCGCTAAGTGCGAGTTGCGTGCACTGATCCCTTTTATGAGTGCCAAGGGCACTACCCCCATTGAAATTCATCGTCAGTTATGCGAAGCTATGGGCCACAGTGTATGGACGTCAAAAACGTGCGAACGTGGGTCAGAGAGTTCAAAGGCGGACATACAGACGTCCATGACCAACAGCATTCTTGTCGGTCTTCGGTTTCAGCCGAAGCAATTGCAATTGTAAGAAATGCTTAAAGATCGGCGTGTGACAGTTCGCGAGCTGTGCGAACTTATCCCTGAAGTCGTTTAGACTACAGTTAACAAGATTTTGACCGAACATTTGCATTATCGCAAGAAGTGTGAGAGGTGGGTCTCCAAAATGCTCACTGAAGACCATAGACGGCAACGTTCCTGGCCCAGTTCGGATGTGACATCCTCACCCATCCCTCTACAGTCCACAATTAGAACCTAGTCATTATCATCTGTATCATAAGTTGAACTCACATCTGGGTGCAACACATTTCCAGACCGACTATGATTTGAAAAACGAGGTTGGGAGAGTGCTATGACAAGCGAAGCGGTCCTTGGCCGTTAGAAACCTGGTTGAGTCCTCCCAGCACTCAACACCTCATAAAATAGGGAAGGTGACGGGTGAAGGTTACGGGTGAAGGTTACGGATGGGGGAGGTTTACTGGACAGGTCAGGGTTTTCCTCAGGGTTCACTCTGCATGGACTCTCTTCTTTGTTCCAGGGTGTGGGATACGTCCTGACTGGATGTGGTGTGATAAGCGAAGAAAACACCTCGACTGTTCCATGATCGATTTATTCACTACTTACTCGCCAACTGGAAAGTCTCTGTTTACAGACTCGTGTGTTGTGTTTGGAGGTAACGATAGAGTTCTTTACACGTGTTGTGTATTCAGTGTATTCCTACCGCACTGGTATGTACGACGTGGTTTCACTACTCCCTGACCGAGAGAGAGAGAATCTCAGCTATCCAAAACACGGATCCACTATCTCCGGGATTTCCCCCTCTATCGCTACATTTTGAATTTTTGTGTGAATAACGTGTGTAAGTTCTAAACTGTAATTGGTTGGTTTCAATTTCGAGTTTTAATCATCGTACGAATATTGTATGTGCGCATGACCGAACTTTGATAGTTTCCCACAGCGTCCACTTATTTAATTCCGAAGCACGTACGCTGCGAAAGTTTAGGCATTCGGATAATCTGCGACTCTTGTATCGATCACGTATGTATTGGCTTGAAAGAGAGGACAGGGCACAGGGTTTTCAGACATTGTTCCTAGGAGTGATGTTGATTATGAAGAAATCCGACCGGCCTGTTTTCTCAACCTTGAGGGACCTCACATTTCTGTTTCTCCGTTCATCTACATTTCAAGTCCATCATACACTTCTTATTTTATATATATATATGCATATATATGTATATATGACTTATCTATTATAATGTGTTTTTCTGTAATAGCTGTGTATTTCCTTTCGATGCAAAATAATTAGTATAGAATATCTATGCTAACCTAATATTATTTTGATATAACATACATTAAGCGACTTTATGTTTATAACTAAGGGGAACCGTTATATACCCATATCCATTAATTTTTGAATTTATTAAAATCTGCTGCGAAATATTTTGTTTTGACGATAGCACCCGTACACACTGCATTTTTGACTGGGAGGGACTGAAAGTTTATGCCCAAATTAATTAGTTGATCGTGCAGATTCTCGCTGCAGACCGTGACTGAAGATCCTGTATCTAAAATAACTTGGAAAACCCTGCCTGCAATTTCGGCAGTTATTCTTGGAGCTGCCATTATTTCTTGGTTTACTATAAATTCTGCACAACCGATAGTTCTGCTTGTAAAATTTAGAATTTTGTGTTCCCTCCCTCACACAAATGTTCACGTTCATGTCACTTTGTGTTGCTATATCATTATCATTAGTGTCCCCTATAGACTGAGAGCTCTGGGTGGCTTCTAATCGGGAAGGATGCGAAGACTCCATACGTCCCGTGTCTAGTTTTCCGTCGTTGTCAGGGTTCGAACCCGAGTCGCGTGTGCCTGATAATTTACATAGTTCATGTTGACTCTGTTGGATGGGAGTGTTGTTGGGCGTGGGACCTCTCTCTCACGTGTCATATCAGTGTCTGTATTTGTTGAATTCAATGGACTTGTGGGTCGATGGGTTGGCCTAGTATATTCATTGTGGAAATTTCTACGTGGATTGCCCCGGTTCGAACCTCCCCACCTGTTGAATGACATACTGAATAGGATAGCTATATGGGGGCCGTTTATGGGTGTAATTCGTCCTTTCATTCCTCTCTCGCGGTCGTATGGCCTGGAGGTTCTCTGCCTATTGGGCCAGTTCACGTCAATATGCCTGTTTTGAGGTCCTTCGGCCCTCATCCCATCATTATTTTGCCTAGTGGGATGGGTATTTGTTCTGTGCCACGTGACTGGATCTTCTGTCTGCAGTTCATGACCCTGCAATGCTACCAATAATTTAATAGCCTTGCTGAGGGTTTGGAGCCTGGCAACAACTAAATGGTGACGAATCATATTTGGGTAATGCCTAAACATGGCACTAAGGAAATCATGTTCAGAAAGGGGAGGATCAAGTAATTTGCTCAACTGACCCAATCTTAAGAAGTAGTCAGTCATGGATTCGTTGTTAACACGCTGATATCTCCCGTTATTAATCTGACTGCGAACGTTGTACTGAGCGACCGCATTCCAACATTTCTGTAGGAACGCAGTTCTAAAATGTTCGTACTGCGCCAATTCGCCGACTGTTAGACGAAACTAGCTTAAAGCAGACCCAGTTAAGCTCCTATGAATTATGATCATATTATAACTGTCGGGTATCCCTCTCAACGCAAAATAAGATTCAATATCATTAATAAACTGCTTCGGATTGTCGCGAGCGCTGTCAAACTTCGGCAGAGAAAGTTCATTAAAGAAATTCATGGGTGTAGATGGAGGTGGGCGTGTCTCGGTACCTTGAAATTAGTAACTAGTGTTAGGAGATAACAATGGAACACTTACATGATCGCTTACTCTTCCCTCGACACTTATACCACTGCCTGAGGCTACGGGCACCGTTGAGGCATGGCACTGTATATTACTGGCTTCGTGCCTTATCGTTGCTCGTATCTCAGTTATGGCAATTTCCTTTGCCTTTTCTTGCAATTTGTCGTACTGGGCGGCAACTACGTGTGTCATTTCTTCCCTTACTTTGTTAATTTCGCTAAGATTTAAGTTTTGATTTTCACCCATTACAGCTTTCACTCCCCCTAGTTCTGTATTAATGACTCTTTCCAATGCTTTATGTCTCTCTTCCATAGTGACACGTGTGGTTCTCGCCTCAGACCTTACTTGTTCTAAATTATTTCTTAAAGCTACATCCATTGTCTCTCTGATGCTGCCAACTTCGTTTATACACTCAGATCTTATCTGGTTCATTTCTACCTGCGTGGATCCCAGTTCACTCCTAATGGCACCTATTTCTACTTGTAGTATATCTCTGACGCGATTAACCTCACCAACTACGACACTATTTAGTTGTTTCTCTAACTGAGAGCTTAGCTCACATTGTTTCTCCGAAAGCTTAGCTTCTTGTTCCCTAAGTTGTTGACTTAACCTTAACTCCATTTCGGTATTTTGCACTGTTCTTTTACTGTCTAATGTGCTAACTATAGCTGCCATCTCATTAGCTTGTACTGTGATTTTACTGTCTAAGATTTCATTTATTCTATCAACTGAAGCATTAAGCTATCCATACTGCTTGGTCCTGGGTCGGCACGGGGAGGAGATTGCTCTGCCATTCTAACTTCTACTTCTGGGACAATTTCTACATTAGCTTCCGTATCCCCAAATCCACTATTCACTACCATACATCTATCATCTGCCATTTCTTTATGTTTATCTATTACTTTTCTATTCCTAAGTATAATTCACTTACAATTACTGCCTCGTTTCTTGAAGAAAGGAAAACTATTCTTTACAGTATTCTATATTTTATACAGTATTCTATATTCTATTGCCGGCAGCAATTTAAGCATAAATGGTTTGACACAAGATTACAAGATTATCAGTACACAACTGAAACTGGTTGCACTTACTCGTTGATGTCCATGTCCGTTGTTAGGGTAATCCTGGGTAGGGCAATAACACTGGTTTGACACTTTCACTGGGTGGGGGTATAGGTTGATGTTTCCTGGGGCTGTTCTGCTGGTGATGGCCGCTGCGTCGATTCCGTCGTCGACTTCCGCCGCTGTTCCAGAACTCGAACTCCGTTGCCTCTGTTCTCCGTGGATGCTGTAATTTCCCTGTTGCGTCGGTCAGAACTCCAAAACAAGCATACTGGTTGCCACCTTATGACGTCTGACAGTTCTGCAGTCATACACGTTGGTCAAGGCTTCGAAGAAATACACCTTAGTCGCAAAAAACTAGGACGCCTTATTCAGGACTTTGTGATCCAGGTTGGTCGCCAAATGGCCACTGATACAGTCAGGACTTCGATAACCACGTTGGGTGCCCAATTATGTGGCGGTCCTTGCCCGTTAGGAACCTGGTTGAGTCCTCCCAGCACTCAACACCTCATAAAGTAGGGAAGGTGACGGGTGAAGGTTACGGATGGGGGAGGTTTAATGGACAGGTCAGGGTTTTCCTCGGGGTTCGCTCTGCATGGACTCTCTTCTTTGTTCCAGGGTGTGGGATACGTCCTGACTGGATGTGGTGTGATTAGCGAAGAAAACTCCTCGACTGTTCCACGATCGATTTATTCACTACTCACTCGCCAACTGGAAAGTCTCTGTTTACAGACTCGTGTGTTGTGTTTGGAGGTAACGAAAGAGTTCCTTACACGTGTTATGTATTCAGTGTATTCCTACCGCACTGGTATGTACGACGTGGTTTCACTACTCCCCGACCGAGAGAGAGAGAGAATCTCAGCTATCCAAAACACGGATCCACTATCTCCGGGATTTCCCCCTCTATCGCTGCATTTTGAACTTTTGTGTGAATCACGTGTGTAAGTTCTAAACTGTAATTGTTTGGTTTCAATTTCGAGTTTTAATCATCGCACGAATATTGTATGTGTGCATGACCGAACTTTGATAGTTTCCCACGCAGACTGACCCTCCACATGGTTTGCAGACATTGTTCCTAGGAGTGATCTTTATTATGAAGAAAGCCGACCGGCCTGTGTTCTCAACCTTGAGGGACCTCATATTTCTGTTTCTCCGTTCATCTACATTTCTAGTCCATCATACACTTCTGATTTTATATGTATATGCATATATATATATATATATATATATATATATATATATATATATATATATATATATATATATATATGCCTTATCTATTATAATGTGTTTTTCTATAATAGCTGTGTATTTCCTTTCGATGCAAAATAATTAGTATAGAATATCTATGTTAACCAAATATAATTTTGATATAACATATATTAAGCGACTTTATGTTTATGTCTAAGGGGAGCCGTTACACAAGGGTATAAAAAACTGCCACCGCGTATGTAAAAGTGCATCGATTGCAATGGTAATTACGTTGAAAAGTAGCTGTAACTTCCGCCTTTTCCATCAATGTAACATTCATTGACAATAAACATGTTTTCTATATTAAATAAAATGGGAGACCTTATTTTATGGATACGTCTCATAGATAAAAGGGTTAACGAAGCTGAAGAATAGTTAAATGTTTCAAAACGAATCTATATATTCTGCCATCCAGATTCCAAGCAGTTCCTTTGAAATCACCCGAATCACAAGAATGGAACTTGGGCATTTTTAGGTGTAAAGGCATTCGCAAACTGAAAGTAAAGAATATCTCGAAAATAGTTAATGACAAAATAAGTTGATATAAATTATGTAACATAGAGAGATCTACCTTACTTATGTATAGTACTTTGTTACTACTACAACACGAGTGGCGTGGTTCGGGCGGTTTCGTCTGTGGCTCGCATTCGGGAGGCCCAGGTTCGATTTCCGTGGCCGTACTAACAGTCCTATGTGCGTTTTCGGGGGTTTTCCAAAGGCACCAGGCGATTGCTTGGTAGGTTAATTACATCACACGAATTTCCGGTCCATCCATTTTATCTCCATTATCATTTCACATCATCTCTCATCTGGTGGTCTCTCTCCGTGCTGCATGGTTTCCGGGCCGGTCTGATGGGTCTTTTCAGGACCACGGTGGGTGGCATACCGGCTGTACTGGCCCGCCGGGGAGTTTCCAACTGATAAATTTTAGGGATACTCCCATCTGCACTGTCGTGACTCTTTGGTTTGGCCGCCCTCTGTCTCCTCTCATCTCATTCTCCCTCTAGGGGACGCCCTACCTGGGGCATAGGTACATTAGACCTAGTCTGGTCAACGTGCCGAATCCACTCCTAATAATCTACTACTTCTACTACTACTACTACTACTACTACTACTACTACTACTACTACTACTACTACTACTACTACTACTACGAATGCGACTATGACTGCTACTACCACTACTAGGGTTATTCGACATTCATCTTTGAGAATGAGTTAAAAGCCCGAAACAATCTATAAGTAGGTAACGGACCCTGAACAAATTCAAACCCGGGACCTCTTGAACGTGAAGCAGATAGGCTACTGCCTATGCTTAAGACACAGATATGCATCCCATGAAACTAAATACCACAGACTTTGTGTCTCAGTTGATATCTTTCATGAAATGACAGTAGCCGCAATAGCAACTAATCCCAGAGAGGTGTTTTTCCCCTTTTAAAAGATTTGTATATAACAGTTTCAAACAAAACCGATGTAACCAAATTGCTATAAACCAGATTATTTGATAGCTGGATTTTAAAACAGAAATCAAACACTTAGTTGTCGGTTCATTTCTAACAGTAATAAAATACAGCTGAAAAGTACATCGTGGAGTTAAGAGCCAAAAAGGTATAGTGAAGCAACTATAACATTACATCCAAAAATTTCAGAACTTGTTTTAATCAAAATAATGTAATTTTGCAAATCCGAAAAAATAACATCGATTAAGGCGTCTCCTTTTATGAGGTAGCACAATCTCCCGGGCACTATATCAACCACAATGAGCAGGTTACAAGTGCAGATGTCGCTAGGGCTAAAAAAAAAAAAAAAAAAAAAAAAAAAAAAAAAAGCCGTGTTGCGTGTAACATGCTGCTTTATGGTTCCCGAGTTCGCAGGAACTTAAGTATGAACTTTACAATTTAACCGACAATTGTTTTGGTAGTTAAACTGTCCACAGACAAACATACACAGACACAGATACACAGATAGTGCTAAAATCGACGATATACGGAGCTTTAACGTATTTTTATGTTACTTATTTTATATATGTGTTTATATTTGTTTTCGTCTTGAAGTCGGGAGTTGTCAATCGTTGCACAAACCATTGTAAGATATTTATTCCTCTATCTACTTCATGTTTATCAAGATAAGCGTTTGTATAGGAGTAATCCTTACAGTAGATATGTTTTACATTTTGTCATATATTTAAATAACTAAAGGTGACAAATCATTTTAAGTTATAATTGAGATGACGTGTAGAATTTTAGCCAAGGAAAGGGACGAATGATGTTGTCAGTGAGATTTAAATAGCAATCCTGGCTTGAAGGCCTGTACTAGATATAAAACTGGATGCGGTGTCATTCTTATGGATTCATCTAGAAGTGTACATAAGATTTCGGCACAAAAATGAAAGGTAATACAATTGAATATCTGTCATAAACAGAATAATCATTCATGCGGTACATTCAAGGAAGCAAACAAGGAATATCAGGAAAACTGCGATCAGAACACATGTATGGTCTAGTGGTTATGTTGGTCAGAAGGCTTGGGTTGGAATCCCATTAGAGGGATGTTCTTTTATTTCAACGCTTGGTTCTCGCTTGTGAAAATTATCCTGATTCTCCCGCTTTTTCACCCAGATGGCTATAAAATACACTCAACTATGAATTCTTGACTATAAATTTATCTTTACGGTCTTCCGACGCCGTAGAGAACGAAACTGAGGTGTTAAAACTACAAATTGTGCATTACTCTGTAAAGTGGTAAATAAAACTTACAAAGAAAAGTAAATTAGGGCTCAAGATCGGACAATATCCGTTATGTATGCCCCTTAAGATAGATAGGCCATTTATACCTGACAACATTGATATGCATAGCAACGTCAAATACAAATTAAAAACAATATTATATATTTAAGTTATAAAATGCATCTACTTTGTACAGAGCGTTGGCCGTAAAATATACCCTGATTGCTGATTTAAAACAGTTTAATGTAACAGCTCTTAAGTGAGGTGAAACACAATTAAAATTTTTCACTGATAAATATTCAAAACGGTGTTATTTAAACCTACTTATTTCTTTTAGGGAAAATATTTGAGCCGTTTACTGTAGAATAACTGTGCATTGAAGTACAATATGTATATTTGTGAATGTTTTCCTTCACATAAAGTAAACAGCTCAAGACAAACATTGACCACAAAGTCAATATACCAAGTCCAATGAACAGAAGTCTTGTGTGATACCTGATTGGTACACTTCTAAAATTCTAGCAGCTTTTTTTTGTAATAAAACAATTTAAGTGTAGCAGTATGATTTCCCCAGAGAATTGTTCCATAAATAAGATGCCTATGAATTTGGACGTAGTATATTGCCAATCACGAGCAGCTCGTGCTTATGTGCTACAGTACAATAGTCAGTTTGCTGAAACGAATGCCTTAACGTTTTCTTTGCTTCTGTCAGATTTATACGCGCTAGCAAGAAGCAAGGATAGCTCCCAGACACTAAAGTAACACGTGACTGTTATTTGTGTTACACCGAAGAGTTGTGTGTTTGCGGGAATGTTGTCCAATGAACGCACTTGACATAGCGGCGCATTGCTTTGAGACCACTTCTCTGAATGGCGGTTTTTGCTTGGCATTGTGTTACGGCCAAACGTAGCACAGAAGCTTCTCCGTCTTGCTGTAGTGTTTTCAGCGCCATCTGCAGTAGCTACAGTAAACTACTGCCACTAGAAGTGTTCTTGCAGGCATTTGCTTGCAGACGGGAGTCAGGAATTTATGTTGGCACTACTGGCTTTCGTTATTTACAGTTCTAATTATTGGCTTACTGAAAACAGTTGTGCAGTTCAAGTTATACTGTTATGGTTGATGGTATCACCACGTCTTTTGCGTGCACTAACATGAATTCGGTGAGCAGCATAATCAGTTACCCTTTCTCTAGAAGAACCCTGGAGGAAAAAGTGCAAATCAAGCAATAGGATAGGCTAACTCCTGAACTAATTATATCGCAGTGTTCAAAAGGAGGGAGAAGTAATTCCTACACCAGGCGTTTTAACCACAAAGTGTATGAGCATAAATGGGTATGTGGATGCCAAGAAATAAATGCTCTGTTCTGCTTTCCATGCCTGCTCTTAGGAAACAATGATGCTTAGAGCACAATGGGAATGAAAGATTTAGGTCACCTAAATGTGCTTATTTGTAAGCATAAACAAAATGTAAAGCATTTAAATAATGTACTGGATTTAAATACCTTAGGCTATATAAACATTGCGACGCAGTTAAACCTGCATATCAGGAGGCGAGACTGAACAAAACCAGCAAGTTGAAAAAAAAAAAAACTTGCATGTGCTATCGCGTATAATTAATTGCATTAAGTTTCAATGGAGAAGAGAATTAGTTCTAAGATGAACGATTTTAACCCCAGAGTCATTGACAAGTTCTGCAATACAAAGGAGCACAACATGGACTTCATACTTCGACATTAAGTAAAACCGTAAGTAGTCTTTTTGAGATAGATAGATTTGTAGCAGACTCCTAATTTTATACACCAGCCGCCACTGCTGCCAATAAAGATTCAGTATTACAATTCTCTTGAAGGATTTTCAGATTAAGTAGCCCTCTACTAATTTTGTTAGATATGTATTCAATATGATTTCGCCAACCTAAAACACATTAAAAAGCCCCAAAATTCCACAGATCTGTTTGAATCAGATACAAAACGACTAAGAGAAATAACTAGTTCATCTGTTTTCCCAGCATTTAGACTGAGACTATTACCACTCCTCCATTGCATTACTTTACCAGACACAAGCTCTTGGTTTGCCTTAGTAGATATTTTAGTTTTACCTCCATAAAAAAACAGCTATATCATCAGCGAAGAGGTACTTATTAGTGCACAGATCCTTAATTGCAAAAGGCAAATCGTTTATATAAATTATAAACATAATTGGATCAAGAATAGATCCCTGGGGAACATCACAATACTGCAGCGTTAATTCAGACAAGTTATCCTTCAAGTTTACACTTTGATATATATTAGTAAGATAAGTATTGTCACCCGAACGTCGGAACTCCCGATAGAACCGGCCGGCAGCAGGGTAGCAGGAGACGGGAGACATTCGCCCACGCCTACCCACCTGTCTTGTAGCGGTAACGAGGGGGATGCTTGGAAAAACATCGTTAGCCATCTCTTTCCCCCTCCTTGACGTCTAGAACCTGCAGGATGATTCACCGAATCGCGTACTTCGAGAAACAGCGATATCCCTATAAAAAGGGGGCTGCAGTTGGCGAGTGAGTTCAGTTCTTGGCGAGCAGCGTGAGGAGCGCCCAGTGAGGGAACGGACTGAGTACGTGCATCGGAGGAGTGTACGTAACTGCGTGCAGTGGACCTGTGACATACGAACTGGTGAACTGTAATTGTGTACATTACGTAATTCTGTGTAATCGGCAAGTGCTCCGATTGTAATTCGGTGGAAATAAAAAACATTTTGAGTGGTGCAATTGGGATTTTCATTTCACGAACCCACAAAGTCACAGTATATATAAACTTTCTGCTATCTGTGCTAAATCCATAAAATTTCAGCGTTTTGCAACTATCTCTTGCGAAACTATATCGAAAGCTAAGTCTGCAAATATGTAATTGGATTTAGAGTATGCAGTAATTTGTTTATCAATTAAAACTTCAAAAACTTTCGAGACAGTTGGTAAAATACACATCGGCCTTTAATTACCATAGTCACTTATGTCACCTGACTTAAATATACGAACTACTTTTGCAAATTAAAAAAATCTGAATATGTGCACTTTGCAATAAAATATTGTAACTGTTGGTTCGTGAAATTAAAAGTGTAGGTTACAGACACCAAAAAATGATCTTTATTTCCGTAAAAACACACCTGACAGTAGCGGAATTACGTCACATACACAATACAACTTGCAAGGTTATCTACCACAAACAAAGTTCACACAGCTGTCCGCGCACACGAGTTCCATTAACAACTGACCCCCCAGTGGCGGGCGGCGGCTCCTTTTATAGCTTAGTCACTATTCCGGAACGTTCTCAAGCAATCAAGGGGGCGCTAGAAGAAAGACGAACTCTCCATAAATCCGTCTCCCCCCACAGTTTCGGCAAGCTTTTATCTCCGCAGTGCACTGCCCGTCTCTTTGAAGTCGTCGCCCGCGCAGCCTCGCCTCAACAATGCATTCGTGACAACATTAAACACATGTGCTAATAGTTCACATATGAAAGGAGCAGCTAGATTTAAAGTATGACAATTTACACTACATACATCAAGACACTTAAGGATAAGATGGCTGAACAAACGTCTTCAACTAAGAAGTTATTAAAAGTGAATTAGAATCAGTCTTTATGTCTTTTCAATTTGATAAATAGTTGTTCAGCATAAGTATTGCTTGGTGACAGATTGGAGATAGTATCATCTATTCTGTTTATAAAACAGGAATTTAAACATATTTGCATTTAAATGCTTGTCAAATGGCTGACTTAATTTATTTTTATTATTTAATAATCTGAAAACTACAGACCACATTGACTGTATTTTATTATTATAATTATAAATGATGTTGGTATGATAGCTTCTTTTATATAATTTCTTGAGTTCCGTATGTTTGCTTTTATATTCAGACAAGCCGCTATGTTTAAATAGGTTATAATGAAATATTTTTTGTTCCTTTTAAACAATGAAGATCATTGATGTACCAACCACAACGGATAACCCTCATTACATGTTTACACTTAATATATTTTAATGCAAAAACAGAATCCACAGCTTGATATTAATATAGCTAAAAATATTCAGCTTGGTCATTCACATTCTCAGTGTTGTACAGACCATTCCAATTTACCTAGCGTAATAAATAAATATACCAAAATGTGCTTAATTCAGATACAAGGCGCACATTTTGATTACATAGGTATATTTTAAACTTTTAGGATTAAAAGGCAATCATTCAGAGGCAATGAAGTGTATAGCATTATAGTCTGACACCATTGTCGAAATTATTTTGACTGGGCACTTTCCAGAGGAAATATTTGTTATTAATTATTATATTACTGTCGCCGAGGCATTGTTGTGTTGCTGCCAGCCGTGTGCGAAAGAAACAGAGAGCTACGCGAGCGCTGAACGCTTGCCGAGAGAAAGAGAGAGAAACGGGGAGAGAAAGAGTCTGAGATATTCTGTAATTTCCCACTGCCATCCTGATTGTTACCGAGCGTTCCACTAATTTCTAGAAACAATGACCGGAGATATAAAAGCGCCGCAGCTGTCAAAGCGAAGTCAGTTGCAGTTGTGCAGTGTGTGGACATTTGAACTGTACCTCAGTTGTTAATTGAGAGTGCAGCTATGTGCGGTTGTTTGAAGTATACCGAAGTTGAATTCTTTTGTTTGTTTCCGTGTGGCAGATGACCTTGAAAACTACTGTTTGCATGTCACGGCATTTTAGAGCGTGTAAGGGGTGTACAAAGTGTCTTTTCACTGAAATAAAGAGAATTTTGAATTTCTGCAAACTAGACTTTTAATTCTACGAACCCACGAAGTCACATTTGGTGTCAGGAGTGGGATACGACAATGGAAGCTGTATTTGCCAAGACCTTGGAAACGATAGAAGAAATGAAGGCCGAATTAACCAGGGAAATGAAAGCGGTGAATGACAGCCTGGCTATGAAGACGGAAACGGCTAATAAGGACCTGGCCGCGATGATGACCGAAGTAAAATCCGAACTAACAGAAATGAAGACTACAAACCAGGCCCTCACAGCTGGGCAATCGGATGGGTCAAGTGGACGAGCGCGTCGAAGACCTGGCGAACCGCGTTAATGACCTAGAGGGAAAGGCTGACAGCAACACCAAGTCCCTGAACGCTATGGTGGAGGACATCGTCGGCAGAAGGTTGGAGAATTTGAAGGCCGACGCGCCGGGACGCGACATAACATCTGCGCGCGTCAAACTACCTCATTACAAAGGCACGTCAACTTTCGAAGTCTTCCGCCGCCAATTCGACACAGTGGCCAAGCACAAGCGGTCACCACAAAAAGAGGCCGCACAGCTAATAGCCATCCTCCAGGGATGGGCTGCAGAAGTGCCAAACGCGGTCCAGAGAACGGCGGCACTCAATGACATCTGGGAGGCCCTGGAGAACCGGTTCGGAAACCACCGTTTGGTCGCAGCCTACCGCAGCCAGCTGAAGTCTAGGACGCAGGGGCCAGTAGAGACGCTGCAGGAGCTCGCCCTGGCAATTGAACATTTATTATTTTTTTATATTTTTTATTTTTTATTTTTTATTTTTTATTCTGCATTTCTTATGTTTTGGCCTCAAGATGCTATACCAAGACACGGTATTACAATTTTATATTTACTCAAACATAATAATTATATTATTATATTATATTTACAAACATTTTGCAGAAAAGCTAACCTACACTAACCTATCTAATCTAACTTAACTAATCTAATTGCTACAATTGTAGCTTGCAATTTTCACAATCTAAACTACTTTAACCTTCCTATCCCTAATAAATCCATATATCCTTTTGTTCTTGTGTTGAAGTTGTCTTCTTCTGTCGCTTCAAATCGTTCTGTTGAATCCAAGATTGTCCTCTTCTATTAATCCTTCAACTAGGTGATGTTTCTCTTCTTCCTTTCGTTATTGAAGCTAGGTATCCATATGCTGTCCTCGAAGTCGTTCAGATCTTCTCGGTGTGGAAGGTGGTTCACGATATCTATGTTGAATATGATCCCATACTCGTTGTTGCTGCTGTCTTTGTTGATTGTATTCATCCATTACTATTGTTGAGACCTTCTCCGCTGCCAATTCTAGTATTATAAAATCTTCCCTCTTCCTAATGATGTTCCATATACATTTTCCTGCTAATTCTTTCCTCTCTTCTTCTATCTGTTGTGTATACTTTAATGTTACGGAGTATCTTCTTCCATGCAGGTTGAGCACATGGTGTCATCTGCCTTTCCTATCTTATTGAAGTATGTCTTGTACGGTCCATGTCCTGAAATGTATTGTATTCCACTTCGTCTTGGTTGGATCTCCTTTAATTTTAACATCTCTTTTATACTAGGAAAGATTTCGTGTGTACTTCTTCCTACATCAATTTGATCCCATTCATGTTGCCATTCTTCAATTAATACGTTCCTAATTTCTCTCCTCGTCCTGCATGGAGTTCCCAATAAATGTTCTATCTTAGTGAATTCTCTCCGTTTCATCCAAAAGTAGGCTGTCCTTTGTTTAATCAACAAATCCGATGACCATATTCCCACTAACACTAATAATGCCATCGTAGCAGTCGTTGATACTGCTCCTGTGCAACTAAGTAAAGCCTGTCTTTGGTATTTCCGTGGAGTATTTATATTCTTCCTCAATTTTACTCTATGTGCCCATATCGACGCTCCATACGCAGTTATACCCACCACGAAACTCATATGATATGTATGAATTGTAGTAGACGAAAGCCAAAATATTCTCGTAGCTACTGTAGATAGTTTCATTAATACTCCATTAGCTTTCATTGCTACAGATTTAATATGTGTATCAAAGTGTCGCTTCTCATCAATATACATATCAAGATATTTAACACCATTTGCTCTTTTGATGTTGATGTTATTAAGTTTGACTATAGGATCTCTTGTTAAACTTCCTTTAAGGAGCATAATAAACGACTTCTGCGGAGCAATTTCTAATTTGGCTTGTTTACACCAACTATCAAGAATTCCAAGAGATGTCTTAGATTTAGCTTCCAGTTCATTCCGACTATTAGCTGCTACCAATATTAATAAGTCATCTGCATAGGCTATAACTTCTAATACTTCAGGCGATTGTTGCAAACCATTTATTATCGGTTCCGTTAAAATATCCCCAAAGAGGGGTCCTAGAACTGATCACTGAGGGCATCCTTTAGTGATTTCTTTAGTTATGATAGTACTTTCTCCTCAGATGTGTACTCTTCTATTCATGCAGTAATCCTTTAATGAATTGTATAAGCATCTAGGGTATTTTTTATCTCTTAGTGTTTGAAATAATTGAGGCCACCATAAGTTGTCGAAAGCACCAGCAATATCTATAAATATTCCAAATACATATTTTTTATCACAATGATTTACTGTTGTGAGAGCTAAGTTAAGGCATCCTCTGTAGAGCATCCCTTACGAAATCCATACTGCCTATCTGTTATACCTATCATTATTCTATATTCATTAATTCTTTTATATAACAATTTTTCCTGGATTTCGCCTAAGTTGTTCAAAAGACATATGGGTTGGTATTATTTAGGTTTACTAGGATCCCTATCTTTTCCTTTTTTCAGAATTGCCATATTAGTCTCCTTTCAACAATATTATACTTTACCTTCCACAAGGCACTGATTATAAAGTTCACATAGGTATGGTGCGATCTTATTTTTAATATTCTGAATAACTTCTGTTCAAATATTATCTGGCCCAGGAGCCCTTCGTGGTTTTATCTGTTGTATAGCCTGTAAAACTGCAGTTATATCGAAAGGATATACAACATTATAATTAATATACTCTTGTTGAAATTCGGTCCTTTTCTGTCGATGTTGATCGTCTTCATTGTATTCTAGATCCGATGGTAACATCTTAGTCATAAGTTCTTTTATTGATTCTCTCCATGTTGTGGTGTACGCTCCGTCATCTTTTTCTACGGTAGGAATAATTTCTGGTGCTGATATCTTTTCCATTATTATTTTATATGGTACACCCCATGGATCTTCCTGCATATTTTCTTCTATGAATCGTTGCCAA
This sequence comes from Mantis religiosa, assembly GCA_030765055.1. Lineage (NCBI taxonomy): Eukaryota > Metazoa > Arthropoda > Insecta > Mantodea > Mantidae > Mantis > Mantis religiosa. Next base: position 178,384,898 of record CM060948.1, read on the forward strand.
GATTCTCTACGTATTTTTTTCCAATTCAGCCTTATATTGCATCTTGTACATTCTAAAAATATGTAAATTAATTTCCTTTTCTTGTGCTGTCAAGTTAATTTTATAATTTCTACGTGTTTTCCTAACTTTTCTTCTTCATTTTTGAAGTTTGTCTGTCCATACTTTATATTCTCTATTTATGTAAGTACACTTCTTAAGTGAAGTTTCCATGGCCTTCTGTATACTAGTCGTGAGTTGTTTTGCTTTTGCATTTATATCCTCTCTTGTACTAAATTGATCTGGGATTTGTAGATTATTTCGTAGTATATTCCAATCTACATTTTTGAGCTGATATGTAGTCTTCCTAATGGTACGTTGTAAATATCCTTCAGATCTCAAAACTTCAAAGTCGAAATAAATTAAGTTATGATCACTCGTGGTTAACTGCTGTGCTACCTTCCAGATTTTAATTCTATCTGCCACAAAACCTCTGGCTAATGTTACATCTATATTCTCAGTAGCATCTATCCGGTTCTCAAAGGTATATGGATTCAAGGGCTGATTCATAACTAATACATTATAATTAGCAATAGTTTCCTCTAATTTTTCTCCACGAGAGTCCGGATCCTTAGTCCACCATAATAAAGATTTTGCATTTGAATGCATGGTGTAGATTAGAGGTTTATTATCATAGGTATTCAGTATTTCTTACATTTTGTTAATATTTATTTCTATGTCATCCATATACTGAAAGTAGTGATTGTACAAAAGAAAAGTCATGCCATTTATGCATATCTCAATGCAATTTATATGTTCAGTACAGAATTGTGAAATTTTTAGCACATATATGTCTCTGTTTATTATAATTATTGTTGTTTTTGGATCATCTTCATCTACAATGACATGAGCCATAGCTGGTGCATGTGTAGGCCTACCATTGATGACGTACGGTTCTTGTATACAAATGACATCAAAATCCATGTCACCTATAAGTCTCCTAATTTCTTGCATCACTGTCCTAGATCTTTGCGCATTTATCTGTCCTATTCTGATAAGTTTTAAAGCCATTTGTCTAATATAACATTCTCAATATCTACATATTCATTTTCTCTTGATCTACTGGACGGTGATGAAGCTCCGTTTCGTTGTACCTTCTCTTCAACTAACATTGAAATGAGATATCCATATAGATATATCTCATTTATTATAGTTAGCATCACATTACACATAGTCCTTTGTGTTTGTTGTTCCTTATTTACTTGTGCCCTATACACATTTTCCTTACTCTGTTGAGAGTTCTCTTCAAGCTAAAACTCTTACTATACTTAGTCTGAATATGTTTATCCATAATTTTTACGGTTGACTAATTGTTCCCAAAACGTGTTATGTGTAGGCCATGACTTTTTATCTTTACAATAAATATTGTTGTGGACCAGGATTGTAAGGGGGGTGAAAGACTTACAAACCTAATCTGCAACTGGGGGTGTAGCTACTAAAAGGGTAGAGCGAAAGAAACATCTAAGTCAAACTGAACTGAATAACTATATTTCAAAGATGCCTAGTATTCCTACAGGGCACTCCCTGGATCTGGATGAGATCAGGGGCGCTTTGGTAACATTTAAATACATAATAACATAATGCAACTTTACCTTTGGCGATGTGTTGTTTGTATGGCGTGAACTTTGTGTGACTGTCAAAAGGTGTACGATCTGGTACGCCCTGCTGGCTATTTTACTCGTGTTAGCACTTTGAAATAAACTCCTGTTGATTCTTACAGAGACCAGCAACAAGTCCCCTCTGAAATCTCTGTGAAGTCTCTCCCGCGGGGGCTAACTCAACCAAGCTTAAATAGGGGTCCTACCAAAATGTCTACTCAGCGATTTCCACGATAACTGTTAATTTGCACCATATTGTGCAATCATTATTTACATCACTGAGAACATGTTTAAACTTGTTACTGACCAACTAAGCATTATTTCCCTTGATCAGCAAGATGTGTGATTCATTGTTTAAAACATGGAGAACAAGTTGATAGGGGCTCAGATAGTCCTCACGAGATGGCACAAATGCAACGAGATTCCCCTAAAGTGGATGTTTTTTGTGCCCTATCCCGGAGGAAAGTTTATGGGCCTTTCTTTTTGGTGAACCTACTGTAGCTGGCACTTCTTACCTTGATACACTAGAGCAATGGCTCTTCCCTCAGTTGGAAGAAAATGAGCCAGAGAACTTCATTTTCCAGCAAGATGGTGCACCACCTCACTGGCATAATGAAGTACACGATTGGTTGAACGTCACTGTATCCGAGTGCTGGATATGCCGCAAGAGCCCCAATGACAGCGCTTGCTATGCATGGCCTCCACGTTCTCCTGACTTAACGCCATGCGATTTTTACCTTTGGGGCTTCATCAAGGATCGTATGTACCTGCCTCTGCTACCAGCTGACCTCCCTGAATTAAGAGACCGGATTGAATCAGGTGTTGCTACAATTACTAAATACACATCAACGTTTGGGAAGAACTCGGCTATAGACTTGATGTGTGCCGTGTGACAAAGGGTAGCGCATTGAACATTTATAAGGTTCTTGGTTAAAGTGTTTGAGTTGCTTTTTCATTTGACATATCATTTATAACTGTAACTTGAATGTAATAAATATTATAAAGAGTTAAACCTCCCATATTCATATATATATACAGCCTGTATAAATGTCAGTCGCTTTTGATTTCACAAAAAGAGTTTTATTCAAGTATTCTACGAAGGTAAACGAAACTGTTCAACTTTAATTTCCTTCATAAAGCATCCAATCAGCTACACAAATGAAACTAACGTACAGAAATACATTTTTAGTTATATGAAACCTATACACAGCATTAAAGTTACCATTTATATAAATATAAAAAATAAAAACCACCTACCATTGTAACCAAAATATACAGGGTGACTAAAAAAATGCTTAGCTTGTTGCGCAGGACAGCACACAGATCATTTTTGCAAGACAGACCCCATGTACGGAAACGCATTTTTTGGATGCTGTAGAACGTCATATTTAGAGAAGTGGTGTCTTAAGTGTATGTTTGAGCGGATGAAAATGCACGTGCGCAGGCAATTCAAAGTCAGCAACACACGTTTAGTATCGAAATATGGGCTGGAATAATTGCTGACCATATCATTGGGCCCTATATCTACTCTCAAAAACACTAACAGGACCAATCTACCTCGTATTCCTCAGACACACTTTGCCTACCTTGTTGGACGACTAAATAATAATCGGCAAATAGTAATCTAATAATCCACTAAATAATCGGCAAGTAATGTGACTTCAACAAGACGAGCTCCAGCACACTTTGACAGAAGTGTGCGGAATTACTTAAACGTTACATACCCCAATCAATGGATTGGAAGGGGGGACCATTTCTATGGCCAGCACGATCACCAGATCTGACAATCTGGACTATTTTATGTACGGCAGTATGAAAACTAGTGTACACTATCCCTGTAACGTCAGAGGAGGATCTCATTGCATAAGTACGTGGAGGGATTGCCGTTCTTTCAGGTCAACCACACTTATTGGAGCATATACGTGAAGCTCAGCGCCACCGATGTAGGCTCTGCATTGATGTAGGAGGTCCCAGTTTGAACCGCGTTTGTAATGTTAAATTGCTTTATGCCATATACCGTTTGTTGGTTGTATTGACGAATGTGGAAGGGACACTTGGATGGATTATTGCGTCCAAACCGTACGTTTGTGGACATGGGTTGCTGCTGGAAAATCATCCGTTTGCCATCCTGCTCCACAAACTGAACGTAGTCGGTGTTTTTGACACACCCTGTATAAAATTAAATACAGTTAAAACTGTCTTCAGCGGAACGAGCGGGACTCTCAAATTTGTTTAATAAAGACAGATTTCCATTTAACGAAGAGGTTTTTCCATTTCACCCGACATAAAATTACAGAGGAAAGCAGTCAATCCTTCCTTGAACAGTCTTCATCCCAAAGATTTCTCACCTTTTAAACACAATGGGCCGTATTCATGGTTATCACTTGAAGCTGATATTACATATATGGATGTATGAGACAAACATGGCCATTTGTAATTTATTGTAAGTTAATAACCAAGCAGGCCATTTAGATGATGCAACGAATGCTTCGGTTTATTGGAATTCCAAATTGTGACGTAGGACCAATCAAAATTGAATATTACAGTAACTTAGCAACAAAACAAAGAACCAATGATTTTATTTCTAAATTTTTTTTCTGGCTTGGACTCTTGAAGAGAGTAGACGCTTTTTGGTGGAAAGGCTTCTTGCAACTTTGAGAAGTGATTGAAGTTTACTGTTTGTGAACGTTTATCAAAAGTTTAGAATATACAACGAAAATGCGACGCAACAATAATTAACTTCAATAAAAAGCTGTTGATCATTGATAGATAAAAAAGGAGAAAGTTAATATAATGTAAAAAGTCGCGCATGTAAAAAACATAAAGATGGCGAGAGAAATAAAAAGAAGAGAAGATTGAAATGGTGTTAATCATTTATTTCAAGATTACACAAAAAGTAAAGTCCTTTTTGTATCGATACCACGCCTGTGGTAATTTCAAATCTCCTGTGGTAGGTACGGGAATTGGCGATCCCGGGGTTCCGAGCCAAATCTCTCTCGATTGGGTACCTCTGAGTGGTGAGAGAGCTAATGCCAAACGCCAGAGCCAAGCCAAAGCCAAGTTTGAGTGAATTTAGAGTGAAGTCAGAGTGAAGTCGGAGCGAAGCCAGAGCCAAGCCAGAGCGGAACCGGAGTGGTAACCGGAGCCTAGCCGGAGCCAAGTTTGAGTGAATTTAGAGTGAAGTCAGAGTGAAGTCGGAGCGAAGCCAGAGCCAAGCCAGAGCGGAACCGGAGTGGTGACCGGAGCCTAGCCAGAGCGAAGTCAGAGCCAAGCCAGAGTTAATTTACAGAATGAAGTAAGTGTGAGGCCAGAGCAATGCCAGGGCTAGACCGGAGCGGGATCCTAGTCAGAGCCAAGCCAGAGCCCAGCCAGAGCCACGTTAGTTTGAATTTAGAGTGAAGTAAGACAGAGGTTAGAGTGAAGCCGGAGCGAAGCCAGAGTCAAGCCAGAGCCAAGCCAGAGCTAAGCTAGAGAATGAAGTTAGAGTGAGGACAGAGCAAAGCCGGAGCCCAGCCAGAGCCACGTTAGTTTGAATTTAGAGTGAAGTAAGACAGAGGTTAGAGTGAAGTCGGAGCGAAGCCAGAGTCAAGCCAGAGCCAAGCCAGAGCTAAGCTATAGAATGAAGTTAGAGTGAGGACAGAGCAAAGCCGGAGCCCAGCCAGAGCCACGTTAGTTTGAATTTAGAGTGAAGTAAGACTGAGGTTAGAATGAAGCCGGAGCGAAGCCAGAGTCAAGCCAGAGCCAAGCCAGAGCTAAGCTATAGAATGAAGTTAGAGTGAGGACAGAGCAAAGCCGGAGCCCAGCCAGAGCCACGTTAGTTTGAATTTAGAGTGAAGTAAGACAGAGGTTAGAGTGAAGCCGGAGCGAAGCCAGAGTCAAGCCAGAGCCAAGCCAGAGCTAAGCTATAGAATGAAGTTAGAGTGAGGACAGAGCAAAGCCGGAGCCCAGCCAGAGCCACGTTAGTTTGAATTTAGAGTGAAGTAAGACTGAGGTTAGAGTGAAGCCGGAGTGAAGCCAGAGTCAAGCCAGAGCCAAGCCAGAGCTAAGCTATAGAATGAAGTTAGAGTGAGGACAGAGCAAAGCCAGAGCCCAGCCAGAGCCACGTTAGTTTGAATTTAGAGTGAAGTAAGACAGAGGTTAGAGTGAAGTCGGAGCGAAGCCAGAGTCAAGCCAGAGCGGAACCGGAGTGGTGACCGGAGCCTAGCCAGAGCGAAGTCAGAGCCAAGCCAGAGTTAATTTACAGAATGAAGTAAGTGTGAGGCCAGAGCAATGCCAGGGCTAGACCGGAGCGGGATCCTAGTCAGAGCCAAGCCAGAGCCCAGCCAGAGCCACGTTAGTTTGAATTTAGAGTGAAGTAAGACAGAGGTTAGAGTGAAGTCGGAGCGAAGCCAGAGTCAAGCCAGAGCCAAGCCAGAGCTAAGCTATAGAATGAAGTTAGAGTGAGGACAGAGCAAAGCCGGAGCCCAGCCAGAGCCACGTTAGTTTGAATTTAGAGTGAAGTAAGACTGAGGTTAGAGTGAAGCCGGAGTGAAGCCAGAGTCAAACCAGAGCCAAGCCAGAGCTAAGCTATAGAATGAAGTTAGAGTGAGGACAGAGCAAAGCCAGAGCCCAGCCAGAGCCACGTTAGTTTGAATTTAGAGTGAAGTAAGACAGAGGTTAGAGTGAAGCCGGAGTGAAGCCAGAGTCAAGCCAGAGCCAAGCCAGAGCTAAGCTATAGAATGAAGTTAGAGTGAGGACAGAGCAAAGCCGGAGCCCAGCCAGAGCCACGTTAGTTTGAATTTAGAGTGAAGTAAGACTGAGGTTAGAGTGAAGTCGGAGCGAAGCCAGAGTCAAGCCAGAGCCAAGCCAGAGCTAAGCTATAGAATGAAGTTAGAGTGAGGACAGAGCAAAGCCAGAGCCCAGCCAGAGCCACGTTAGTTTGAATTTAGAGTGAAGTAAGACAGAGGTTAGAGTGAAGTCGGAGCGAAGCCAGAGTCAAGCCAGAGCCAAGCCAGAGCTAAGCTATAGAATGAAGTTAGAGTGAGGACAGAGCAAAGCCGGAGCCCAGCCAGAGCCACGTTAGTTTGAATTTAGAGTGAAGTAAGACTGAGGTTAGAGTGAAGCCGGAGTGAAGCCAGAGTCAAGCCAGAGCCAAGCCAGAGCTAAGCTATAGAATGAAGTTAGAGTGAGGCCAGAGCAAAGCCAGAGCCCAGCCAGAGCCACGTTAGTTTGAATTTAGAGTGAAGTAAGACTGAGGTTAGAGTGAAGCCGGAGTGAAGCCAGAGTCAAGTCAGAGCCAAGACAGAGCTAAGCTATAGAATGAAGTTAGAGTGAGGCCAGAGCAAAGCCGGAGCCCAGCCAGAGCCACGTTAGTTTGAATTTAGAGTGAAGTAAGACTGAGGTTAGAGTGAAGCCGGAGCGAAGCCAGAGTCAAGCCAGAGCCAAGACAGAGCTAAGCTATAGAATGAAGTTAGAGTGAGGACAGAGCAAAGCCGGAGCCCAGCCAGAGCCACGTTAGTTTGAATTTAGAGTGAAGTAAGACTGAGGTTAGAGTGAAGCCGGAGCGAAGCCAGAGTCAAACCAGAGCCAAGCCAGAGCTAAACTATAGAATGAAGTTAGAGTGAGGCCAGAGCAAAGCCAGAGCGGGGATTGGGTTTGGGATTTCATTACGGAGGGGATTCGGTACATAGGCCACCATGCTGGGCCCATTGTTCCTATGCCCCCAAGTGGGGTCACCCCCGGGAGGAAGGATGAGGCGAAGGAGATAGAGAGCGGCCGACCCAAGGAGCCACGACAGTATAGAGGGCAGGGTCCATAGAGTTTACTTGGATAGAGACTTCCCCCTACAGGCCAGGACAACGAACTCGCTCCCCTGCAGTGGGACGGCAATGAGCCGAGCCGAGCCAAGCCGAGCCGAGCCGAGCCGAGCCCTGATGGTCCCAGGCAGGCTATCTGAGCCCCAAAAGTCCCTGGCTGGCGGTCCCAAAATGGTTCCAACAGAGGAGCAGACACCAGCAACCGACCTACCGGAGGAGGAAGTAATTTTTCTCAGAGCATATCATCCTGCCGATGAGACACCTGCCGATGCTTATTCCCTGAAAGAGACCACCAGATGAGAGATGATATGAAATGATAATGGTGATGAAATGGAGGGACAGGAAATTCGGGGATGTAATTAACATACTCAACATTCGCCTAACGACCCGAGTAATCCCCCGAAAACACCCATGGGTCAAGTAGGTCGGCCACTGGAATCGAACCCGGGCCTCCCGAAAAAGGACCACAGACGAAACCGCCTGAGCCGTCCCGCTCGGTAAGCCAGAGCGGGACGGAATGGTGACCGAAGCCTAGCCAGGGCGAAGCCAGAGCGGGACCGGAGTGGAGACCGGAACCTAGCCAGAGCGAAACCAGAGCCAAGCTACAGTTAATTTAAAGAATGAAGTAAGAGTGAGGCCAGAGCGAAGCTAGAGCGGGACTGGAAGGAGGGCCGGAGCATAGCCGGAGCCAATTTAGAGTGTAGTTAGATTGAGGTTAGAGTAAAGCCGGAGAGAAGCCACTGCTGAACCAGAGCAACGCCTAGCAAAGCCAAAGCAAAGCCATAGCGGAGCCAGAGCAGAGCCAGAACAAAGCCAAAGCAAAGCCAAAGTGGAGCCAGAGTAGAGCCAGAGCATAGCCAAAGGAAAGCCAAAGCGGAGCTAGAGCCAAGCCACAGTAAGGCCAAAGCAAAGCCAAAGGAAAGCCATAGCGGAGCCAGAGCAGAGCCAGAACAAAGCCAAAGCAAAGCCATAGCGGAGCCAGAGCAGAGCCAGAACAAAGCCAAAGCAAAGCCATAGCGGAGCCAGAGCAGAGCCAGAACAAAGCCAAAGCAAAGCCAAAGTGGAGCCAGAGTAGAGCCAGAGCAAAGCCAAAGGAAAGCCAAAGCGGAGCTAGAGCCAAGCCACAGTAAAGCCAAAGCAAAGCCAAAGCAAAGCCATAGCGGAGCCAGAGCAGAGCCAGAACAAAGCCAAAGCAAAGCCATAGCGGAGCCAGAGCAGAGCCAGAACAAAGCCAAAGCAAAGCCAAAGTGGAGCCAGAGTAGAGCCAGAGCATAGCCAAAGGAAAGCCAAAGCGGAGCTAGAGCCAAGCCACAGTAAGGCCAAAGCAAAGCCAAAGGAAAGCTAAGGTAAAGTCAAAGGGAAGTTAAAGTAAAATAAAGTTTTTGAAAGGGCGCTGATGATATGGAGTTGAGCACCTTTAAATATAACTCAAAATCATCATCATCGAAAGAAAATTTTGCACTCCAAGGTCCCCAACTGCTTATTTGGAAAATGCAGATTGTTTGTGAGCATAGAAAGAAATTATCTTCCTTATTAGTAGAAAATAATGGTTCACTGATTCTTAAATGTAACGGCCATTCCTCTTTATTACTGCTCACGAGCTTGATTACACGTAAATTCAAGGGCAATGAAACACAATGTCATACATGAGGATTATAACAAGTTTTGATATCTATAAAATTCTGTGCATACATCTGCAGTATTAGATAAATAACAATTAATGGAATAAATATACACAAGATACACCACGGCTATCTATGTATATTCTTTTGTTTGTAGTTTACGTCCTCCAACGTTAAGTCATATCGGACGATGAATGAAATGGGTGAAATGATGCTCAAATGAGCCCAGGGTCCATAGAGCTTAGAGTTACCCGACATTCGTCTTTCAGGATAAGGGAAAACCCCGGAAAAAGCCCTATCCAAGTAACTCACCCTGACCGAGATTCGAACTCGGGACCTCTTGAACGGGAGGTAGACACGCTACCACCACGCTACCGAGGCGGGCATGTATATTCTTGGTAATAACATGTAACCGTCTTTTGTTCTTATATTCTGCGAGCCTCAGGATGTTCATGAAGAAAGGACAGGAACTCTTCCCCATTATAAAAGCAAATACAGACCTCCGATATTAAGGCTATTGGTCTAATGGTTACTGCCCTGGGCCATTCTTCAAGATCTGACGTGAATTCAATATCTCAAACAAAATAATGCTATGCATCGTTACCACAGTATTGCACAATTCTATAACACTCTCAACCAAAAGCTTAGGTCTTCATCATAAGCATGTTCTTTTACGAGGGCTGTTCAATAAAGAATGATCATAATTTTTGTTCCGGTCATAATTTTTGGCCCAAAAAATCAATCTAATTATATTCTGTTAGCTTAATGTGAAACAAGCACGCCATAGTAGTTTCATTGTTGGTACTTATGAGAAACAGACAAGTTCAGACATGTTCAGCATCGCCTACCGCTTCAATGGAGGTAACACGCGAGGAACAATATGCGGCTTTGAAATTCTGCTTTCGCCTCAACAAATCTTCAGCTGAGGCCTATACAATGTTACAGGAGGCCTACGGAGAGTCTGTTCTTCCCTACAGCATAGCTCGAAGGTGGTTTAAAATGTTTAAAGAGGGGAGACAATCAATTTCAAAGGAAGGTGAGCCCGGTGCTCCAGTTACTGCTCTTACGGAAGAAAACATTAACACTACTGCTGCCATTGTGAGAGAGGATCGACGAAATACCTTAAGACCACTTTATAAAATACTGAACATTTCATTGGGTGCCACATTTCCTTGAAGCAGGCTGGATGCTGCACCACGACAATGCGCGGCCGCATATTGCCAATGTTGTTGCTGAATATCTTGCAAAAATCAACGTGAAGTGCATCCCTCACCCTCCTTATAGTCCGGATTTAGCCCCATGCGACCTTTTTCTATTCCCTAACTTGAAGAAGCGCCTTCGTGGGAGGCATTATCCATAATCAGAAGCAGTGGTGAAGGTTGCGGAGGCGATTATGAAGGATCTCTCAAAAATGGTTTCCAGCATGTCTTTAAAGACCGGCAGAAGCGCTGGGACAAGTGCATCGCATTTAGGGGACACTACTTTGAAAAGGATCATTAAAATTATGAGGATGAGTAAAGGTACGTTGTAAAAAAAAAAAAAAAAACAAACAACAAATGTGGTCATTCTTTATTGAACAGCCCTCGTATAATGCAATGCGTACATATTGAGGTACAAGGGCCTTTAAATCCCTTGCAATCCTTTGCTAATTTATAAAATATAAATTAGAAGATGCGTTATAACAGCGTCATCTCTGGCAGAAAGTAGTACTACGTTTTTCAATGGTGAGAAAGCTACCTAAATAGAATTGTTTTTGTGGTCGCCTCGGTAGCATATGGTGGCGAGTCTGCTTCACGTTTAACATTTTCCGAGTTCGAATCCCGGTCAGAATGAGTTATCGGATGAGAGTTTTTCCCTTCTCCTGAAAGATGAATGTCGGGTAACTCTAGGTTCTATGAAGCTTGAGCTCATTTAAGCATCATTTTACACATTGCATTCATTTTCCAACATTATTAACCAGTTAAAAATACCTATATCTTATAATAATAATAATAATAATAATAATAATAATAATAATAATAATAATAATAATAATAATAATAATAATAATAATAATAATAATAATAATAATAATAATAATAATAATAATAATAATAATAATAATAATAATAATAATAATAATAATAATAATAATAATAATAATAATAATAATAATAATAATAATAATAATAATAATAATAATAATAATAATGATAATGATAATGATAATGATAATGATAATGATAATGATAATGATAATGATAATGATAATGATAATGATAATGATAATGATAATGATAATGATAATGATAATGATAATGATAATGATAATGATAATGATAATGATAATGATAATGATAATGATAATGATAATGATGATAATAATGATAATGATGATAATAATGATAATAATAATAATAATAATAATAATAATAATAATAATAATAATAATAATAATAATAATAATAATAATAATAATAATAATAATAATAATAATAATAATAATAATAATAATAATAATAATAATAATAATAATAATAATAATAATAATAATAATAATAATAATAATAATAATAATAATAATAATAATAATAATAATAATAATAATAATAATAATAATAATAATAATAATAATAATAATAATAATAATAATAATAATAATAATAATAATAATAATAATAATAATAATAATAATAATAATAATAATAATAATAATAATAATAATAATAATAATAATAATAATAATAATAATAATTGAATTTATTGTGCCTTAACATGTGTAACAAGCTCGACCATGCCAAACTTGAATATTTATACAGTCGGTAGCAGTACTTTAATGGATCTCATTAAAGTACACCTGTTCATTGAAATATTGGTATTTGACCAATCAGAAGTGGCCGCGTGACGTGGTGAAAGCGCAGGTATCGTTTATTGTTTCGATAGTTTCGCCAGTTTGCAACCTGGCTTAGGGTGCTTAATTTCATAACACGATTTTCTTTTACATCATTTTCTACGCTCCATCCGCGGTGTACAGCGGTTGCAGGCAGATTGCGCGGATGCTTCCGCATTATAAATGCTGTTCTCGGTGCTATCTCAGCCTGCCTGTACCTTCATCGGTCGGTGGATGTTACGGGAGTCGGAGTATTGATGGCGTTGGGTTGTAGAACTGTCAGCACTTGTTAGCAACTTCCGCGCGTCCTTGTGACCTATTTACCTATGACCTCTTCTTTTACTCCTGGAGGTGTGTTAGCCGCAAAAGAAGGTTACAATGTTCGAGGTTGTCCCCATTTATTTAGTTACACAAAATCTACATTATCTTCAACTAATACAGAAATCCTCAACATATACAACGAAATAATATTCCGTACTCCCAGGCTACCAAGTTTCCCTTTTGACAAATACATATTGTGTTTATTATTGAGGAAAATAATCATCTCAGTTAATATAAAATATTGCTTCTCTGATTTTAATACAACTATTTAGCACGTCCTGACTTGATTATAACATAAGAACAAAGGAAATAGAGCAAGGCATTCTTACGTGAGAAGGTCTGGCAGCTATAAGGTTCACTGTGTACATTTATAGAATTATAGCAAAGGTTATTTAAAGCCGTGACTTTGTTTCATTACTTATACATTTACAGTATTTCATTTGTGAAAATTAAACAAAGAAATATAACACAGTGTCGATAGTCACTTTTTAAACTCTGGCTTTTGTTTGTTGAAGTGTCACATCATGGCCAATGCAATAAAATGTAACCGTCTTTTGTTTATTTAACTCTCTGTTGTTTTGTAGAATAAGAACTGTTTTCTACTTGATGGGATTTTCAAACCTTCATAACCATGTTCTTTTATGACTCCAATGTATTTGTATTCAAGTACAAGATTTTTATATAACCTTTTTAAACTTTTAGTAATGTATGAAGTTAAATTAGAAGTATTTTGTAGCTGCATTTGCATCAGAAAGAATTGAGCCTGCCTTGGTAGCGTAGATGGTAGCGTGTCTATTTCTCGTTCAAGAGGTCCCAATTTCGAATCTCGGTCAGGGCGAGTTACCTGGATAAGGTTTCTTCCAGGGTTTTCCCTTATCCTGAAAGACGAATGTCGGGTAACTCTAAGCTCCATGGACCCCATACTCATTTGAGCATCATTTCACCCATTTCATTTTTCGTCCGATGTGACTTAACATTGGAGGACGTAAATCGCCAAAAGAAAAAGAAGGAATTGAGTTAATGGACTTTAAAACTCAGTTGAGTGGTATTAGAAAGTTCCTACGTACACAAATTGTTTTCTCTATTTATAATATTAATATAGAAATATAAATTTCAATTTTTACTTTAGGTAGAACAGAATGCAGGAGGCTGAAGCAATAGTTAAACATTTAAAAGTGCTTACTTTGAAATCCCATACTCTTTGGATGACTATCACATTCAAATGAGTCGTGACGGTATTTCTAAAAATAAAGTTTTGAAAAATTCAGTTTAATAAAACGAATATAGCAAAAAGTATCTATGCCAAAAAGCATTCTTGTATTTGAAATAAGTTGTGTGGTTTAAACGGATCCAATACTCTTTTGTTTATTCTGTTTATTTATAACCTTTTCTGTTTAACAGTTATATACATTATATTAATTTGTTCACAATTAAGACGAATCATCGGCTATTCGCAGAAAATTGAAAATACGCACTTTATTATTTATGTTAATACGTTGAACATATGGTATTTGAATCAAACTTACTAAGATAAACGACAAGCAAGTTTTCCATGTAAAGGGGTTGGAATATTTTCTTGAAAATTTTCTTTCAATTTTCTTTTACATCATTTTCTTTTGCTCCATCCCTGGTGTATAGTGGTTTCGGGCAGATTGCGCGGATGCTTCCGCATGCTGTTCTCGGCACTACCTTAGTCGGTCGGTGGACGGCATGGGAGTCGGAGTATTGGTGGCGCGGGGTTGTAGAACTGACAGTACTTGTTAGCAACTTCCGCGCGTCTCTGTGAACTAGTTACCTGCCATTCCATGACCTCTTCTGTTACACCTGGAGGTGTGTTAGCCGTAAAAGAAGGTTACAGTGTTCGAGGTGCCGTCTTTATTTACTAACACAAATACATCTTCTTCAACTAATACAGAAATCCTCAACATATACAACGAAATAATATTCCATACTCCCAGGCTACCAAGTTTCCCTTTTGACAAACACATATTGTGGTTATTATTGATTAATAATCATCTCAGATAATATAAAATATTGCTTCTCTGACTTTTAATGTTAGCAGTTTTCTCTTTATGCAACTATGTATTTAGCACGTCCTGACTTCATTAAGCAAAACGCTCTTACGTGAGAAGGTTTGGCAGCTCTAAAATTCATTGCGTACATTTACAGAATTACAGCAAAGGTTATTTAAAACCTTTGATATTGTTGTTTATTTCTAACTTTTTCGGGTTAACAGTTAATATAAATGATACTGATTTGTTCACAATTAAGATGAATTCATCGGCTATTAGCAGAGAATTAAACATACGCACTTTATTAGTTATGTTAATACGTTGAACATATGGTATTTGAATCAAGCTTACTAAAATATGGGGCTGGAGTATTTTCTTGAGAATTTTTATGTCTTATCTTTGGAAGGTAGAAAGTTTTAATATGTTTTGATTGCGGGCAGCATTTCATTTTTGAGAAGTACACGTACTTGCACACACACACGCGCGCACTTTTTCTAAAACTTATCTTTTTCTCGTACTCAGAGATATTCTTATATTTTTCTAAAAGTTACTTTTTTTATTCGGGAGGAGCTGAAATACGTATTCCTGGTAAAATACCGACACTCCAGCTCTGAGTGCTGTAAAATATTTCTTCTTCCAAACAGATAAGCGGCTTAGATGATGTTCGTATGCCTCTCATTTCTATGTTTTAAATAGCACTCGACATGTTTCGTACCAATTCACAATTCAGGCTACTCTCACTTTATGTGTACGCTTACAATAAATTTGAGTAAATCTGCAAATGACTTCATTATTTCTACCGTTTTGGCAAGTGAACTGCTCTCTGAAATGATGCTCAAATGATTTCCAGGGTCCGTAGGGCTTAGATCTCTTCCTCCCCTAGTTTTAGCCGTAATGAATCTCTGTAGATTTGAGTGCTCGAGGTGCGTTGTTTAACTTTAAACCTTGTTTCATTCAGTGTACTAATGAAAAGAGTCATAAAACGCCAAAAATAATACATTTAAACTGGGAGAAATACATTTGGGAAGTCTTATAAACTGAAATATAGTTGGATAAGACTAACAATACTATATACACATGGCAGGGAAGTGTATATATATATATATATATATATATATATATATATATATATATATATATATATATATATGATTTCCATGTGTTAAAATCAAGTACAATGAAAGAAACACGAGATAAGGTTTTGTCATTAGAAAAACGTGATTAGCAACTTCTGTGTTGAGCGAAAAACCGATATGCAGTTGCAAGTCAGTGTAGCTTAAATAATTATTACGATAAAATCAAGTCAACAAGAAAACTGTTACCTCAAGATGCTCCTCAGTCTTAGTACGTTCAGGTATCACAGAGAAATGCAATATGCACGTAGATGAAGTAACAAGTCACAGAGTAAAAATCTTGTTTCTTAAGCGAATCAGAAGCTTCAAATTTAGCAGTGCATTGTAGGAACGTTGATGAGGATCCACTAAGTAGGCAGGTAGTGTGTATTTCTAAACTTTGCGACTTTTCCTTCGTGTTTTACAGCCTCACTGTGATCAGTTATCGGCTGTTCGTAGAGCCTAAAGACCGCGATCGAACTTACAGACTTGAGGTCCAGCAAGGGGATTCTCCGATTAACGTTTCAGCGACGAGACAAGATTAGATTAAATTAGCTTGATTTGTGTTCAGTTAATTCATAATAGCTACAAAGTCCTGTGAGTATTGAAAATATCAAAGAAGTGTACAGTTTAATAGCATATATACTTGAATATTGGACACAAAACACATATTATAAACAGAGAAGATGAAAAACAAGACGGGTAAATTATATAGGATGTTTCGAAGCGACACCCAACCAATATATAGAACTAGTTGCTGAGCTTCTATTTGACACATATAGATAGATTTTACTGCCAATATACCGCATAAAAACGCTCAAGAATGAGTGTGGATCAGGCAGTGACAAGAACAACACCGCGTGCCTCACACTATCAGAGCTATCGCAGGTAGGTGACAGAGCGTGCCGCCTATTGTAGCTGTTTGTAAACATACCGGCATACTCCACGGTAGCCTTGACTTATGAAACCGCAATAAGGAAGCTATTTCTTAGTTATTTCTTTATGGGTGTTTAACGTGTTCCAACATTCCGTTATAACAGTCGAGGACGGCTTAAGCTTTTGGACATATGAAACTTAAACCTTTTAGAAGGGAGTTAATGTTAGTGAGGGTGAGGATGGAAGCATTAAATGACAAAAAGAACAGAGAACAATATCAAAGAATTGTAGATAAAATTATCCAAAGCTAAATCCTTAGGCAATGAGACAAGAATTTTATTTCACTGTGTTTGATAATGATAAATAAAGCATTTGTAACTTAAAAGGGAGCTGTTGATTTTACAGTAACTGGTTGAAAGCACTGTAGAACTAAGATCATAGCAAAATGAGCAATCTTGGAACTGTCCGAGATATTAGTCGACTTCCTCACAAGTAACTGCTCTTTGCCCCATTACCTGAAAGCGAGGTTAGGGTCACTGATACCTTACAGCTCTGTCTCGATCGCCTCACTCAGTGGTTTCGGACTTGGTGCATCTCTCTCAATACTCAGAAAACTGAAGCCAAGGTTTTTACTTTACGCCGCTATAATCCACCTCCGCCTATACGTGCCGTGGCTCCCTTCACCTACACCAGACAGGTACCTTGGAGTGTTACTGGACACTCGGCTTACATGGAAACGTCATATTGACCGCACCATTACCCTGGCATCCGCTCGTCTTTCACAACTCTCTCCATTATTTCACAAACACACTTCACTTGGTTTAGAATCTTCACTGCTCCTGTAAAAATCTCTGGTTCGACCTCTTATTACTTATGTCTGCCAGGTCTGGGGGGCTGCCACTAATGTCATCTGAGGCGTCAACAGGTCGTCCAGAGTCGATTCCTGCGAATCGCCACCATAGATCCTTGGTTTGTCTTCAACCAGCAGCTGCATCATCAGCGGAGACCATTTCATCCACCATTTCATCTGACAGATGGCTCGACGCTTCATCTACAATCTACGGCACGTTTCAGGAGCTGTGACGTATAACATCGACGTCCGAAGTCGCCGGCCAACGCGACTGAAGCGACGACTACCACAGGAGCTGCTTTACAGTGATGGCACTTCTAATTCTGAATGATCTACTGTTCCACATTTACTTTTCTATTCTTCTTTTCTGCTGAATAAATTCTCACTAATGAAGAATGTATACCATTCTATTAGTTCAGTATAACAGTTGTATTAGTGCATAACACATTTGTACACTGTCCTGCCTCTACACTGTTATTACTCTATAATTATTTTGTATCTGTTCTCTCAGATCTGCAAAGCATGTATTATTGCTGACCGATCTAATAAATACATATAAAAAGGGTCACTTACGAGCAAGGAGCAATGCTTTTGTTTTCCCAATAACAACGTTTGAGGTTCACAGACCAGTGGTTCCTGCGCTGCCTCATCACAAAATAATTTAATATTTAATGCTGCATAAAATAATACCTAAGAGAATTTCGAAGCTGCGATACCGAAATTCGGACTAGTTATAACTATGAAACGGATATATTCGTTCGGTGTCGTTTCAAAACAACTTGTATACAAATTTTAACTTTCAGTTCACGTTTGCCAGGATGTCTCAATATTTTATATTGGATTTGCTTTAGATACCATTTATTGTCAGTTCTTCAATGCACATACATTAAAATAGCTTTCGAACTGGCATCAAAGGTAAATTGGCAATGATTTGTCATAAGAACAACTAGATTCTACTTACTGAGCTACATAAGGGTTATGTGTCATTCCGATAATCTTGTACAGAATAAAATCATTTTGAGCATAGATACTCTTTAGCAGCAATTTTAAAAGCACTGACATTGTCGATTGTTCCTTTAAGATCATTAGGAAGAGTGTCAAATATTTTGATGGTTTCATAACACACCCCTTTCTGGGATGGGACTGGAATTTCATTACGGAGGAGATTTAGTACGTAGGTCACCATACTGGGCCCATTGTTCCTATGCCCCCAAGTGGGCACCCCCGGGAGGAAGGATGAGGTGAAGGAGACAGAGGGCAGCCGACCCAAGGAGCCACGACAATACAGAGAGCAGGGTCCCTACAGTTTACTTAGATAGAGACCTCCCCCAACATGCCAGGACAACGAACTCGCTTCCCCACAGCGGGACGACAACGAGCCCAGCAGCCGAACCCTAATGGTCCCAGGCAGGCGACCCGTGCCCCAAAGGCTGGCGGTCCTGAAATGGTCCCAACCGACCGGCAACCGACCTACCGGAGGAGGAAGTAGTTTTCCTCAGAGCATATCATTCTGCCATGCACCGCCGAGACACTTGCCGACACTTCTACCCTGAAAGAGACCACCAGATGATGGATGATGTGAAATGATAATGGAGATGAAATGGAGGGACAGGAATTTCGTGGAATGTAATTAACCTACCCAGCATTCGCCCAGCAACCCGCGAAGACCCCGAAATAAACCATGGCTCAGGTAGGTTGGCCACGGGAATCGAACCCGGGCCTCCCGAATGCGGGCCACAGACGAAACCGCATGAGCCATCCCTCTCTGTCACCTTTATGCATACAAGAAAGTTTTGCACTGTGATGATGAATATTACAGTTTTGTCTAATTTATTCTATGAATTTTATTATTTGTTATAAATAAGGCCAACATTTTGGGATTGAGAATATATACATCCAAAGAGGGGTTAGTATGTTTAACCTTCTAAAGATATCTTTGCAAGAGATTTTGCTATTAGCTTTAGACATTATTCTTATAACACGACGCACGACTTCGCATCGTTAACTGTAATTTTTAAACTGTGAAATGCTGATATTTCAGAAGTTAGCACATATAATACCACAATAGCTAAAATTCAGAGACGCTTTAATTCTACATTTTCAAACTCGCTCCAAATAGCTCACTTATTATCCTCCGTTAATATGATATCCCCAATTTAACTGGTGTTGTCTGTCCTCACACCACTCACAACTGTAGCAGCTGGCAGCAGATGCATCGGAGACCGATAATATAAGTGACGTACACAGGGAAACATTCATGAGAAGTTTTAAGTTAGAATGTTAATATTCTGATTAACACTTTTTCCTCAGTCACATAAAAAAGTTTTTATTACAATTTCAAGTATTCTACCAAAAGCTAAATGCACGTAAAACACATTTGTAAATACCATACAATTTGTAAACACCAAATTAAAACAAACCGCGCAATTTTTCTAAGAATTACAAAACTAACAAAATGAAAAATGTGGAAAACCACCACAACACGTAAAGTTTCGTATATTTATGGTTAGGTTTTTGTTCTGCATTAATTTGGCTGCTAGGTTTTATTTTAAATGGAGAGGAATATTTGTTAACGTTTTCGGGCGTAGGATTTTTGTTGTGTTCTCGATGAAGTAATAGCGCCGGCGCGCTCCCCTTTCCCCTTGTTCCCCCTGCGGACCATGACTCAGAACAGTTGGGTCCCCTCTCTCTTTCAAGCACGAAGGGGGAAACAGTCGACGTGCGGTGTCCGTATCGAACGGAGCGTTTGCTGTGTGCGCGCGTAGTAAAGTGTTGTGAAGCTCGCGGTACTACTGGTAAAGATGGTGCTACTAAGTGTGCTGCTGCTGTCAGGATATTCTCATGGTTTCTAATAGGAAGTGATCGTCGTCCCGTTGCGGAGGAAGAGGAAGCGGAAGAGTGAAAGCATGGTAAGCGTGATCCAGGTGTTTGGGAACGCACGTGTACATGCATCCAATCCCTCCCTTCAACTAATACAATCTGCACGCGCAATCTGCATCTGCTTTAACACCTGCACTTACCTCAGAACAGTCGACTTATGTACTAACACAAATACCTTCTCTGTTCTTTCCTCCCACTCGCTTGTAGTAAATTAAGTAAGTTATTTTCTAAATCACCCATAACAATTCCGATTTCTGAACTAATACAGTTACATTTTGTTTAACGTCCTCCAACGTTAAGTCATATTGGACAATGAATGAAATGGTTAAATGATGTTCAGGACCCGTAGAGCTTAGAGTTACCCCAGATTCATCTTTCAGAATAAGGGAAAACCCTGGAAAAATCCTTACCCAGATAACTCACCATGACCAATATTCGAACTCGGGAGCTCTTGGACTCGAGGCAGACATGCTAACCCCGAAACCAGAGGCGGGCAAAATATAATGTAATATTTAATATTAGAAAATGTACTCAGCAAGGAAAGAACCAAATTAACTATTTGTATTTACATGCTCTCATTTGAATAACAAAATGCAGTTGATTAGTTATCATATCTTAAACATCGGTCTAGGTAGCTAAGTTGGCTGGGCGCTGGCCTACTGATTCCAAGATCACCGGTTCAAATCCGGCCCTTACCGATGGTTTTAAGATTTACTGGCATGTAAAAGAACTCCTGCGGAAGGAAATTCCGGCACACCGGCGTCGCTGATATGATCCTGGAAGTTGACAGCGTCTTTAACAAACAACATATAATTTTTGTAACCTTCAATTTCTATTATCATATAGGGGACTTTCATTTCGGAAACGACTGATGGTATTTACATTATTAAACTGTACGTTATCTTAATATTGTGTTTATTAATTTTTACTCATGAACACAGAAACATCCACTCCAAAATTCATGTCTTCGAAATAATTCCAAATCCAATTTCATCATCTTTCGTTGCGTTTATATTAACCACTACGTCGCCTTTAACTTTTATGTTAATATCAGAGCGTTTGACTGCTATAAAACAAATGCCGGCCGGCAGTTGGTATTGTTTTTGGTTATAATTGAAACATTTTATGCTTCCAGGCTAAAACAACACGAAAAAAAAGGCTGCTGATTGTCATTTTCACGCTAATCAGTATAAATAAGAAAAACATCTGATGTTTGGAATATCGTAATTACATTTGGCAATAATATAACTATACATTACAAAACAATGTTTATATGATACACGCCACAGCTGAAAATTCGACGTTTTGGATTCGTTATTCAAACGAGAAGTTTGTGGTAGGAATTAGTTTGGCTAATCTAATTCAGAAAGCTTCCTAAATCCATCAGCCACAGAAAAAAAAAAAAGAATGCGACATTCAGATTTTTGTTGTGTAGTTAAATGGATGGAATGACTGCTGCATACTCGACAGTCTTTTTTTTAACCTTGCACACCTAGCGGTGCATTAGCAAGTCTAATATCTAATTATTATCAGTTGTATTTTACTTTCGTGTCATACAGTAAATTTAAAGTGCCTAATAAACTCTTATTCAAAACAATAAGAAAGAGTATAGCTCATTGATTAACGCCACAAAAGTTGTGTACGTATATAGTGTAGCAAGATTTTGTCTATCTCCTCCGTATTACCAATTACACAAAATTCATCAGAATAAAGAGGGCTTACAGGATATTTCCAGAAAATTCAAAATATGCTTTATATTTATCATGTAAACATCCTAAACATGTGGTATATAAGTCGTTAGAGCCAGTTTAAGAAACTATTAAAATAGTCCGTATAAGGAATAGTGTGGGATGGAGGAGTTTCTTGAAGCTCACACACAATTTTGCCTAAAAATGCTTTCTTAGGAATTAAAAAATCCCTTGTGCTTTTGTGAAATCTCCACATCGAATTTTTTTTTTTTCGTGGGATACAATATTTGACCTATTTACTGTAGTTAGGCAAGTAGAAGATGAAGTAAATTTCGAGGGCAAGTCAGGGGGCTTCAAAACGCGCATTTCCATTAAGTACCCATGTCAAATGTTTCCTGTACTTACTATAGGGTTAGTATAGAATGGTATAACATGTTAGTCACACTACCTTTTCTTAACCACATCATTTATTTTCATACAGTTCTACAATTGTTAATTAAAAGCTTATATTACAGTCTACTCTTTCAGATAAATGCTATTTCAGTGCACTCGTGAGATTGAATTGCTAAAAATTTGGAAAATTATAACGAATGATGAGAACTATTTCTCTACCACTGATCACATATAACTATTTTTCCTGTTAAATATATTTTATTGGATCTCTTATATTTTTCTGGTACTGTAAAATCGTAAGAAAAAGAAGTTCCCACATATAAGATATACATTTTATAATGCCAATATCTCACACTTATGCCATTTTATAAGGATTACTAAGGTTGCTAAGGGTATAAAGATTGCTGAATTTTGGAAGGAGAAGATAGGTCAAAATCTTCGCATCTTCGAAATTTTCAATTCTCTCTCTGTAACACGCACATACGAACCGTTTGTAAAAATGCATTGTTTGCGTTCGGTGAACTTCAGATCATGTATTTTTAGTGAAACTTCTTACTACATTTTGGGTGGAATGCAATACTTTCTCTAGCCAACATGGACAAACTACACTGGAAGCAAAATATAATGTTATAATATGTACTAGCCCGTTACCGATATGTAATGGATATCTTTTTCCACTTGAATGATGAATTTAATGAATTTTATTTACTTCCTGCGTGCATTCTGAAATTCTTCAACAATGAAGTTGAAGATTTTTGTGGTGAATCCTCCACTTTATCCCTTATAAATGTACTTTCATACCGCGCCCCGGCAATTGCTAATAATGCAAGAAAAATGCCCTGATATTCAATGAAACGTGAACAGAATTAACGCCCTTTCGACTGGCTCCTAAGTTCTGGAAATGCTGCACAGCTTATGGAGCAATTACCCAGCAAAAATTTTGCTTCATCTGCTATGCATGTTAGTAAGGATGCATTCCAACACAAAATTCGATATCAGTTTTTCACAGAAATTGCAGTTTTGAAGACTCCCTAAAAAAATAAACATTTTTAGAAAGGTCTGCGAGTGTATTTGTAAACAGCGAAAATTGAAAAAAGAAAAATCTGCCAAAGATACCACATTTGGTATTTAAACTGGGCATCTTAGAAGGATACAATTTCAAGATTTTAAAGAAAATCTCCGGCCCCAAACTAATCTTAATCACGTCAATTAAAATACCACATATTTAACATATTTTCAGAACAAATGAAATATACTTGTATATCATGAATTTTCTGAGAACAGTATTTAAAGGTCTTCTGCATTCAGAACGGCTTTTAAACAGCTGGTAAAAGATAGACAATATCTTGGTATACAATATCGTTAAGGAACACAATTTATGTCAAATACATTTGGTTATAAAATACTAATTTACCAGATACTCCTTGTTATTGGTTTTGACGTTTCAAATATTTTCAAAAATTAGAAATAAATATTTATTTTAATGTCCAAAAGATGCAAGTTAAAATTACAAGCGTTTACAGGACGACCAACTCTTAAAAGATTTGTCTCTCACCTAAAGCCTACTGTATTCCCTTGTAACTACAAACTACAAGAACATTTGAAGCAAGATTATGTTTATTTTCATCAACATGAATTAGATAAGGAATAAGATTTGTAAGCGTATTTTGTACAAAAGTAGAGAAAGTCTTGTCAGTACAACACATCAGATTTTTAAAGGTGAAATCTAAAAATTTTAATTTTCTTTTGTTCCGTACTTGTTCATAGTTTTCACGTAATTTAGAAAATCTTAATATACATCAACGTTAGCTTAACACAATTTTATTTAGCATATCTGGCTAGCTAGCAAATCTAAAAGCATAAAAAGTAAGAGGGTAAAACATTCTTACCTAATAGTTATTAAACTATTTTGGCAGTGGTATCGCAAATATATCCTACGTCATATTACTATTGCTGTGTTTCTATAGTATCGTGATAATCTGTGTATATTGATTAGCATTTGTCTAATTTTACATGCATTTTCTGTGGAGTAAAACTAATTTCTTTTTTACTCCATGGCATTATCAACGAAACGTGAAAGGCTTCACAAATATGTTCTTTTGTAACACCAATAAATTCTAATACGTATGCTTTGTATTCTTTTTAGTGTTTTAGTAATTAATGTTTGCACTAGAACGTAGTTTGTGTCCTAGGTCCGGCAGAAACAGTAGACTTTTATATCTGTGAAAAAAGAACCTTGATATACAAATATATAGGTATATAAAATATTCTACCGCTATAACACATATATAGAACGTTTTATTTATAATTTTCTTTTATGTGGATTGCTTGAATTATACCTGACACAAAAGTGGAATGTTTTCTTTAACTGTCAGGTGTTAAAATTAATTTTCTTATTTTTTCAACAAATAAAAATAACTCTGACTGGTATATGTTAAATTTTGAGTGAAATTTTGCATTGAGTAATATAAAACTACATTGAAAGGAGATTTTAAAATAATGTTCAATATCAGAAAATATAGGGCGTGGCAAATAAGTTGATTTGGTAGGCTCATTTAGCGTTAGGATAGATAGGGTAAGGTGTGTCTATTTCAACTTACATAAAAATTGTTTTAGTTGAGTCTGGTTTGTAGATTTCCTTCACATTTAAATAAAACTTGAATATTTAACTTTATATGAATAACATACATAAAAATTTTGTTTCCATTCTCGTGAGTTTAAATATTAACTATTTATAGTTATTTTTTCTTTTTATCTTTGCCTTGAGAAACAGCTCATACTGGTGTTATTGCTCGCTGAACTGTAGGCCTTCTTAACGATGATTTTATTATTATTTATTTTAACTTTAAACACACTGATATTCACTCCCACATTCATACTTCCAGACTCTGTCGGCCTTAGGAAATTACTCTGGTTAAACAAAAATTCCCAACTGCAGTCAGGAAATGAACCCGGATCTTCTGTGTTAAGACGGAAAAACGCAGAGTGCAGATAAACCTTCAATAATCACTTAGATATTTTGGTGTAAATATAACAAGAATATGATAGGCTTTAAGTGAGAGTGAGATCTTATCAAATCTGTCACTATGTGAAGACTTTGAAATTTCGTTCTGTTAGCAGCGCCAAGAACAGCAATTTGCATTTGAAAGAAAGAATTTGAACATTCAGATTAATAACAAAGATATTACGAAAATGGCTAACGCCATGCAACGTATTAAAAAAAAATTTGCTCCATGAGATCTACATTTTCGTGCCGTAAACATTTTACTAACTCTTACGGTTTGCCAGTTATACAAAAGTGAATTTTTGTTGTTGTAATTTACCTATATCCTCCAATGTTAAGTCATATCGGACGATGAATGAAATGGGTGAAATGATGCTCAAGTAAGTCCGGGGTCCATGGAGCTTAGAGCTACCTGACATTCGCCTTTCAGGATAAGGGAAAACCCCGGAAAAACCTTATCCAGGTAACTCACCCTGACCGAGATTCGAACTGGAGACCTTTTGAACGTGAGGCAGACACGCTACCATCTACGCTACAGAGGCGGGCTATACAAACGTGATTGCAAATAGATAGGGCAATAGGTTATTCCCAGAAAATTCAAGGTATGTATTTTGTAATGAAGGTATCTTAACTATATGGCAATGTAATTAAAATAGAGCCTTTTTGAGAAATTAAAAAATTAGGAAACCCTTTCATGTGTATAAAGGTAATTTGGTTTGGGGAGATTTTCTTTAGTCTTGATGTTGCGTTCTAGAAGCCCTTGAACTTAAAAAATTAGTTTCGAATTTAGCGGAATTTTTCTACTTAAGTTATGTTGACCACCGATATACAGGCGCGGAGCCCGCATCTGTAGCTTAGATGGTAGCGAGTCTAGCTCAGGTTCAAAAGGTCCGAAGTTCGAATCTCGTTCAGGTTGAGTTATCTGGATAAGGTTTTTCCGAGATTTTCCGTTATCCTGAAAGGCGAATTTGATAACTGGAGGGAGCATTTTTGTTCTCGAACGGGTTTGGAAGTTTATTGGTCAGTACTGCCTGGAAGGCGGTATTCAAACTCCGTCGCTGACTGCATGTTTCGCGAAGCTATGGAAGGCGTATTTCGTTAATGGATCATGACGCACATATACGTATGATATTAAATTCAAACAGTTTGTTCACTAAATGTTTAAACATATAAATGCATTAACTAAAATACTGATTTACTTTACTTAAAGAAATGGTAGAATCACAAATAAAGTATAAATTGAAGAAGCAGAAAGGGAAACAGAGCTATACCACAGCAAACTACTCGATAAGCTATACGCTAGGAAACAAATATGCTCGCTCCACTGATAACTCTAAGCTCTATGAACCCACATTTGAGCACATTTTCGGGGCACGCCGTGGCTGAGTGGTTAGACCGCTCGGCTCTCACCAAGGTGGTGGTCTACCTGCCATTGACCGTCA
>CM060948.1:178412395-178443973 GCA_030765055.1 Mantis religiosa
ACAGGTATTCCATTCTGAAATTCGATATGGACATTTCACCAGAACAGCAAAACTCGAAACTGGAAAGTTCAACATGTTACAAGAAGGCAACACAAAGGTTTTCAAGTAATTCCCCTTTCCCAAACTATCCTTTACGTGGATAAAATTTCAAAATTGTTGATTTCTTTAACGATTTGGATTAAACCACCACTTAATACATATCAATGAAAATGGACATATATCTTGAATTTTGTGAAAATATCCTATGAGGTCAGCATTCAGAAACCACTGCGAAAGTTTTAAATATGTTGATCAAACGCTGATAACTGCTACGTTGGTTTTTATTGCTAGAATCTCAGCTTGGATTTAACCAGGGATAAGGAATCCTTTTCTCACACATTTTTCTATTGTATGAATGAATAAATTATTTTCTTTCAACTTAATATACGATTTAAACAATGTATTACTCCTTCTTTAGATTGCTTATTTATATTTCTTCCCCTTATATTTAACATACCATTATAAGTATATATAATGGGATTTTCTTTTAAATTACGTTAGGTCACATCGGACGATGAATGAAATGGGTGAAATGTTGCTCAAATGAGATCAGAGTCCATAGAGCTTAGAGATTTCCGACAATCGTCTTTCAGGATAAGGAAAATCGGGAAAAAGGTTTATCCACGTAACTCACCCTGACAGAGATTCAAACTCGTGACCTCTTGAACGTGAGGTAGACATAATAGTATCTACGCTACCTAGGCTGGCCTAGTAATAAATAATAAACTCTGGCGCGACAGCCCTAAGAGGGCCAAGGCCTACCAACCCGACTGCCGGCCTCACGCCCACTTAGGCACGGTGGAGGTGGGCGATCATCCAACCGATACGGGGAGGAGATGTGGTCAGCATCTCGGCATCCCCCGAGGCTGGCCTAGTGGGGAAATATAATGTATCCATTATTTGCTTTTATACTTCATTACACATCTTCCATATTATTAAAATTTGCTTTACATTTCACCGTCATTTTCTTAAATCTTTTCCTGCCACTCCGTATACTCATTTGATCCCATTCTCCTATTTATTATTGTCCGTTGGTGAAAATTTAAAAATTGCAGGATTGCTGATCTATCAATTCAAAGCATTGAAGAAGAGGTAAGTGATCTCGGGTCACATAATAAGCAAATCTAATTCATGCATATCACTTTATCTACACTCGTGTACAACATAATCTTACAAATGCTTATTATATTACCTACCTCTTGTTAACAGAGTTAAATATTGCAGAAATTGTTTTTATTGCGTATTTTCTCATAGGTACTTACAATAGGAAATGGAGAATGCTCGAATCTAAGAGCGGGTCGCTGTGTGAGGGCTTAGAAATTCCATTCGCTTTCGATGGCCAAGAGGTAACTATTTTCTAATGAAAAAAGTATGATTAAAGTACATTAACATGGAAGCCAATAACGAGGAATACTTCGGAAACTGCTAACTGCACAGAAAATGTACTTTAAGTTATGTGTTTTACCGAGATTCATATTTTGTAGTAAGCGTTTGTCCATTTCTTACGGTTTACCAGTTATGCAAAATATATTCAGAGGTCTTCAGAGACTATTGTCAGAAAATTCAATATATACATTTCATTTTTGAAGGAATAAAAGCATTGGGAAAATTATTCACGTAAAGGGTAGTTCGAGGAGGATTTTCTTGAATCATTGGAAGATGCTGAGTTTACATATCGAGTTTGGTATTTAATTGACTTTCCGTTTTTGAATTCTCTATTGATAGACACCTGCATAGAAGTTTCTAAAAAATTCTTTTTTGTCTATTTACGGGGCCTCGAAACATTTCAAGTGAAATTTCGACATTTAATTTTTTTGATGGAGTACAATACTTCTACTTTGTATGGGAAAAGTCTAACTACTGATGCTATTAAATTGCCAAGCAACAGAAAAACTGCAGTGCTGCTACAACAAAAATATACATATTTTTTCTTCTTGAAAGAGTATGAGTTCGTAAGTCCTTTTCCTTCGAAACATTAATTTAAAGAGCTCTATCTTAAGGTACTCGTATTCCAATTTGAAATTCTAAAGTGATATATCCTCTTCGAGTTATTGTGGTTGATTAAATGAAGCCGAATTGAGTGCGCCCGCCTCGGCAGCATAGATGGTAGCGTGTCTGCCTCATGTTCAAGAGGCCCCGTGTTCGAATCTCAGTCAGACTGAGTTATCTGGAATAAATTTTTCCAGAGATTTTGCCTTATTCTAAAAGATGAATGTCAGGTAACTCTTAAGCTCTACGGACCCTGGACTCATTTGAGCGTCATTTCACCTATTTCATTCTCGTGTTATACTATGACTTAACACTGGAGTGCATAAATTAAAAAAAAGCTCAACTTAAACTTCACATGTGCTTTGGTTATAAGTATTTTTTCTTGAAAATTGTAATGCCACATTTTCCGAATGAATTGGCTGTTTGGAATGTTCTGATGCATCCTGTATAGCAAATATTTTAATGTATCCACGGAGTAAATGCTACATTTTGCAGTACCCCTCTGAATGTTTTGAAAACATTATGCTCTACATAATTACAAACGTGCATTGCATCTCATGAACTTAACTTTCATATTTTTGAGATAATTTTTACTTTACCAGGTATTGCACACGATTCAAAAGTATCGTAATTTAAAACAAAATAAGAGCACCAGCATATTATTTGACTACTAATATATAAGAGTGGCATAGAAAATTTGATTCAATCTTCTGTTTAGTTGAGTAAAACCGTAAAAACTACGTACATGTGTATATTAGTTAATATATCCTTAGTGGTCGAATTAACAATATTAATATGCGCCAACTTAGAATAATAGTAAAATTCAAATGCCAGTTTATATACTTATTTCTATGTGCATTTCAAAAATTTAAACAATATTCGCTACAAACTAGATCGCATGGAATATTTTAATGCATAAAATGGAGTGGAAACCATTGGAAGTAAAACTTCGCCGTTGTCTTGATTATTATTCTTTTATTTATTTGGTGTATTCTGGCTGTTATGGTCACCTTTACTGTCGCGCAGATGTTTTAAATAAAAATATAAAAACAAAGAAAAAACAAAAATAAAAAAAGTGTTTGTTAAGGATACCCATCTGTAAAAGTCCTACAAATCAAAATGTTGCTTGGATTAACTTAAAATACTTCAAAACAATTACTGTAGTATTAACAGTAGTTCACAGACCAATTTTTATACCTTTGTCCAAAATAGTTCTTGTGATATTAATATATTTATAGTGTTTTATTGTCATTTAATTAAACTCTTCCACATGATGCAATTTTAGTTTCAGAAGATTAATACTTCGCTGTTACACTCATAAATACAGTATTAGTAAATTTATGAGATGAAATTTTAATCTGACCCTTGGTTTAGGATAAAAAAATTATTAAATTCTCCTTTTATTCTTTTTTAATATTTGCTTGTGAAATATGTGCTTTGTTATTTAATTGCACAAACAATAGTGACATTATAAAAATCATCGCATCAATTTCCTTTGTTACTGAGTTTATCCAAGCACAAACATTTTCAAGCTTCTAGTTTGAAAGCTGCACCGTGTGGAGCAATTTATGTTCTGAAAAGCGCTTATAATTAAAAAAGCACGAGAAAATCACTAAAATAGGTGATATAAAGGACTGTGTCCACTTACAATGATCCACTTAAGCATTCATATGCCGCAATTTTAAAGGTTTGTATGGCATTACAAATAACAGGAAATTGAAGTACGCGGATTACCCTATTTAATTAGGCCAAAAAATTTCTCTTTTTTTTTTTGCACTTTTGGACCTGTTTTCACAGATTGGTATCCTTAAGTCGCATTATTTTTGGCATTTGAATTGCCACTTGCTGAAGCCTTAGACTCTGATAGCAAAGGCCCAAAGTATGCAACTGAAGCTGAAGGTTTGGGCCTAAAAGCTAATTTTGAAGAAAAAGAAAAAAGACCAAATATCAGCTATGGTAACCTTAAAGCAAGTAATGTCCCCATTCTGGCCAATTTAGTTTCTGATGGGAGTGTACTGATTGTGAGAACGGCGGAATCTAATTTGTTGATAAGGCAAGATGGAATGCAACGCACCCTTTGAACAGTTGCAATAAAGGAGCGATTCTGGTATCGACAAAGAAGCGACGGTGCGCGCATTCTTACTGAAAGAAAACACGCTCAAGTGGTCCACTCAAAGAGTGCGTAGGTACGAGTGAAGGGCTCATTTAATGTCGGTACTACAGGAAGCTCGGATTAACTGTGTTGCTGTCCCTCTAGTGGTCAGTCAGACAATAAATTAATCTCTACTGCAGCTCCAACTTGCTGCTGTAAAACATTGGGTGCGTTCGAACTACTAAACCTTGATTGTGATTGTTATTATTTCAGTTTTAATACAGTAACTCAACGAGTGGGGTGGCTCAGGCGGTTTCGTCTGTGGCCCGCACTTGGGACGTCCGGGTTCGCTTCCCGTCGCCGGCCTACCTGACCCATTGGTTCTTTTCGGGGGTTTCTCGGGTCGCCAGGCGAATGCTTGGGTAGGTTAATTACATCTATCGAATTTCTTATCCCTCCATTTCATCTCGAATATCATTTTATATCATCTCTCATCTGGTGGTCTTTTTCAGGGCAGAAGTGTCGATGGGAATCTTGGCACTGCATGGCAGGATGATATGCTCCTGATTAACACCTCCTCCAGTAGGATGGTCTCCGGGTCGGCGTAGTGGGCCGTTTCAGGACCACAGTGGGTGGGATACCGATTGTACTGGCCTGCCGGGGAATTTCCAAATGGTCAGTTAGCAACTTTGCTCTCTGTTCCTTTGTACGGCCTCCGAGGTGATAATTTATGTACTATACTTAATGGGCTTTCAACGTTACAAGTTTAACAGATGTATGAATAGAGAATTTTCAAACGCCCATCTGATATACAAGTCTTAAACGCTTCTTTCGAGATCGTTCGAATGATGCACCTTTTCTTTAAGTCTTTTCTGCATTATAGCATTTCTTTTTGACTGACTGGTTTTCCCGATAACTTGTCTCAAATTTATTAACATCTAACAAGTTTCTGTACCTGGAACTTTTCGGTTGACGTTTCAGTGGACTAATAATAAGGCAAGAAAATCAATTATAATAAAAGCACTGCATAGTAATTCACATACTTTACAATGTTTGAAATAGCTTGACAACACAAAGATAAGGTAGAAACTGACAGTCGGCCTTCACAGCGCTTAAAATTTAAAGCACAGACTTGACCAGGTAGTTTCACCGCTAGTAAGCTAGCAGAATATACCGAGATCATTGCAGTACAAGCGAATCATGCATACACATAATCGCAGCCCGATCTCAAAACGACCGCACGGTATAGCACTTAACGAAGTCTTATGTAAATTGTTAAGAAGCATCAGATGGCTTTTTCTATACATTATTCTTAGAAACCTATTCCTACTTCCATTTCTTGCTAATTGAAGTAATCTTTGATTACATTGCTCTTAAGAATATCCCTTAGTCTAAAGCAATAGTCAAAATTTAAAAAGAAGCGGATTGTTATGTGGTGGAAAATAAAATTTTATGTTTTTTGCATGATGACAATAAAAAATAGTGACTTACCACTTGCAACTAATATTCAAACATTCCAATCAATAAAAGAGAATACGGCGGAAATGGTTAGCGCAACCAAATATTTGACGTAGATTGCTATTTAAATGGAATGTACATCTTCATAGGTTATTCGCAGAATAAATTTGTCATAAAACATCTTAAACCATGTTATTTTAATCAAATTTATAAGAGCTATTTTTGAGAATATCGAAGTGAATGAAATTTGTTTTTTCTGTAAATGGTAGTTTATCTTAAAGAAATGTTTTGCAGATCGTGTCGTAGGCTTGGAAAATGCTATACTCAAATACGACGTTTCGTATTTAACTCGCTTTTCGTTTTTGAATTATGGTGTTAACAAACACACACATGGGTGCTCGCAGTCTTGCTCGTCTTTAAAAGTGCCTTTTTTATTCCGAGAGACTGAAAACGTCGGTTTTCTGTGAAATCTCGGTTTCAAACATTTAGGAGTGAAACTGAAAACAATAGTTTTCGAGCCCGCCTCGATAGCGTGGTGGTAGCGTGTCTGTCTCTCGTTCAAGAGGTCCCGAGTTCGAATCTCGGTCAGGGTGAGTTACCTGGATATGTTTTTTCCGAGGTTTTCCCTTATCCTGAAAGACGAATGTTGGGAAGCTCTAAACTCTATGGACCCTGGGCTCATTTGAGCATCATTTCACCCATTTCATTCATCGTCCGATATGACTACGTTGGAGGGCGTAAATTACGAAAAAATGTTTTCGAAAAGAAAAGCTATAAGTAATTATTTTAAATTCAATTACAGTTTGAAATACATAAAGTGCTCAAAGCATTATCGGTATTTCTATTTGAATCAATATTTCATTGGTACGTAATCTCTTAGAATACCTCGGTCAGGGAAACATTTCAGAAACCCTACCTCAGATGTTTTAGTGAAATATCTTGATAAATTTCCAACATATATTGTGCATATGTTCACTAAGTCGCTATAATAGGACTTTGCTCTCTCTCTCTCTCTCTCTCTCTCTCTCTCTCTCTCTCTCTCTCTCTCTCTCTCTCTGTTTTTTATTGTTTTTTGTTGTAATTTACGTCCTCCAACGTTAAGTCATATTGGACGATGAATGAAATGGATGAAATATTCTGACGCGATTTCTTTGTGGGTTGCCTCTGATTTTCACATACAGGAACCCACATATGTATTTCAATGAACTCATGGCAGTTTAAGTTAGTTCCAACACAGTGCACATTTTGTGTTAGTTCAGTGGATTATTTTTAACCATGATGATGTGTACTGCATTTGGACTTTTCTCATCTTTCAGGGTATCTTCCATGGAAATTCTTTTCTCATTGATTGATGTATATTTTTAGAATGTTTTAATATAGTTTCTCCTTTTCTTTACCACGCACGCACGTACGCACGCACGCACGCACGCACTGTCTCTTTCGCACACTTTTTTATTTCATAAAAATGCTTATTTCTTAGGATTCAGGAAACTTCTGTGCTAATTAAAGGAAACAAACTGAGAAAGTTAAAATTGTCCAAACTTTTTCCAGTTTCCCAATCGAGATCTGTGTTTGATTTTATGATTACTTCCCTATCTCTTTCAGCGGGCACCTATCATCAAAAGATACAAATATGTGCTAATGAACTCCGGGTGTATTATACAGTGTAATTTTAAATTTGAAAATATTATTTGAAAATATTATTTGATATTTGAGAACGGTGTATATATATATATCTGTGTGTGTGTGTGTGTGTGTGTGTGTGTGTGTGTGTGTGTGTGTGTGTGTGTGTGTGTGTGTGTGTGTGTGTGTGTGTGTGTGTGTGTGTGTGTGTGTGTGTGTGTGTTTAAGAATAACTGAAGCAAATGTTATCATTTTGGATATAGAACGTTTCTTTGCTAGATCTGTGCCAACATCAGCTGCAGATGTGTCAACGCCGAGCTTCACGAGTGTTTAATTTGCCTTTCCTTCTTCTTTTAGTTCTGTTTACCCAAAATTCTCCTTTCACCTAATTAAACAGTCTCACAAGATTCGCTTCTGTGCATTTGTGAAATAACAGCATTGAAATGAGTGGTGTTTGACAGTTCCATAGAAAAGTAAAATATCGTTTTCTAGGAGACGAGGTGATGATTGTATAGAGTACACATAACTGCATGTTACATCGCTATTAGTATGTCTTAAATATTAGTTTTGTAATGCGACTATATTACTTCTTTTACTATACTACTTACCTGACGTTGCATGGTTGTCTGTCTTAACTCGAATGGCCAATTAATAGCTTTTACCTCCTCTCTCTCTTTATGAAATTATTGTTCTGTGGTTTGTACTACTGTTCTGATTTATTTTTCCTTTATTCCTTATGATTGTGATTTGGTATAGCCCCGGCTATTCCTAATACTTATTTTGCTTATCCTCATATGAAGGAGCCACAACCCCTGGAGGACTTACAGATGTGCGCGTGGGGTCAGAGGTGAGATAAGTAGGAACGAGGTATCGGCCTGAAGCCTTGAATGAGAGTTAGAAAGTTGTGCAACGGATAGAAAGAAAGGCGATAAGGAGGAATTGATAGAATGAATGGCGGGGGAAACCGCAGAACCCGGAAACATTTTCTGTTGAGTAACAGCTATTTTCCACTTCATGGTATCTTTCTACGTAACGTCAAACCTCTTTTTCACAAATAAGTTCTTTCACTATTCTTATTCTAATTGTACATACATAGGTAGGTTTTCTAAATTCGTTTTACAGTCTTAGTAGTCTATGAATTGAAATTAGAAGTTTTATACCTCACGACCGTCAGAAACAATAGACATTTTTAAAGTTGGAAGAATTATCAAAATCGGTTTAGTGAATTTTGGACCCCACCACTAACATGTTTATTTTCTCTCCTTATAACATAGTATAGGTATTATCTAGAAACCAATTGATGCTCATTCTACTGAAAACTTCCATCTACACTGCAAAGCTCCATGCAATATACCGAGCCATTTTACATGTTCGCCGCAGAAGGTTGGGTGATTGCTTTATCCTAAGCGATTCCCTCAGCGCACTTCAGAACCTTCCTGAGCTGTACAACCACCATCCTCTTGTGCAGCGTATCCAGTACGTTCTCCATGTTTTACACGCCTCCGGCATTAGTGTGGTCTGTGCATGGGTTCCTGGTCACGTTGGCTTATCAGGGAGTGAACGGGCGGATTCGGCGGCTAAGTGTGCAACCATTCCGCCCCAGGTTACTATACCATTCGTCTCTTTGAGGATTTTTGTCATATGCGGAGAACTGTACTATCCTCCTGGGGCGCAGAGTGGTCCGCTCTGCGCGGCAATAGGCTCCGCTTAATGAAGGACGATCCAGTTCCTTGGGTAACCTCCTGCCGTCCATCCTGTCGCGAAGAAGTGAATTGGCTCGGTTGCGTAATTACCACTGCTTTTTTACCGATAGCCATCTTTTTACAAATGACCCTACTCCAGTTTGTCCGCTTTACGAAGATGCCCTCTCCCTCCGGCATGTGCTACTGAACTATTTTAACCTAGCTCGTCTTTGCCGGTCTCTCCAGCTACCGGCCAGCTTGGCAGAGGTACTGGAGGACGACCAGAAAGCGGTGGCCAAAGATTTTAGTTTGTTTTTAACCCTCAGTTTTAGAATTTAGTCATTACGTTGTTATCCATTTTAACTGTTTTATGGTTTTAAGCTTCTTTTAGACATTGCCGTACAACGGTATGTTTGTTTTATTTACCATGTACGTATTTTAGTTTTCTTTTTATCTAGTGTATCGTCGTCGTCGTCTACTGCACATTTGAATATTTTAATGTCAGGAAAACGACATGGCATGTTCGTTGATTAGTATCTAGCTGTTATTGGCCTTAAAATTAAATGTTAAGCAAACAGAATTTTATGATTCACCCACTCATGGTAGAGGAAGAACAGTATTCGAAATCAGTATTTTAAACAAAATACACGTTTTGCCTTGCCCTTAACCTAAGGAAAGGATACTTCCATGGAGAGCTCAGGACAATTCATAAACATGTCGCATGAATACAATTTCATTATTTTCTGACAGATGTTTGTAACGATTTTTATTAAAGTACCATACATATTTTCAGGGCTAACAAAAAGTGGTTTATGAATTTTCTGTAAGTATCTACCCTGTTACGTTATCTTCATTCTGGAATCATTTTGTATAAGGTAAACCACAAAGGATACAGAATAACTCCATAAAAAAATATAGATATGGTAAAATCGCTTTTTAACTTAAGCATTTTGGAGAGTTTCATTGCTCCTTGTGTGAATTTTTCAATACTGTGTATTATATCTTTTAATTGTTCCATTTATATACCCGTTAAATACCAAACCTGATGTTTAGGATTACTAAAGAGGGGATTCGGTGCTGAAACATCTGATTTATTGTACCTAAGCTCCAAGTGGAGCATCCCCGCGAGGAAGGATGAGGTGAGAGGAGACAGAGGGCGGCCGACCCAAAGAGTCACGACAGCGCCGAGACACCCGCCGACATATCTACCCTGAAAGAGACCACCAGATGAGAGATGATGGGCAATGGTAATGGAGATGAAATGAAGGAACAGGAAATTCGAGAGATGTAATTAACCTACCCAGTATTTGCCTAGCGACCCGGGAAACCCCGAAAAAACCCGTGGTTCAGGTAGGTCGGCCATGGGAATCAAATCCGAACCTTCCGAATGCGGGCCACAGACGTAACCGGCTGAGCCATTCCGTTCGGTTACCTGATGTTTAAGTTCGTCTTCCAAAGATGCGACAAAAAGATTAACCGTTAAAAAAAACCGTGGCACTGCAGTCCATATCGGACCACGGCTGGCCATCCCGACTGCCGACCTCACGCCTACATACCCAAGGTAGAGGTGGGCGATCATCCAACCGATACGGGAAAAGTTGACTTTCATAAAAGCTCCTCAATTTTCTCACGATGCTGAGTGGGCACCGGTCCTATACCCGGGACTTAAAATCCGCACCCCCAGGGTGGGATCGAACGCGGGCCGCTTTCCGTGGCAGGAAACCAAGACGTGATGCCTTAGCCCACTAGGCCACGGCGCAGGACAAAGAGTAACTGTACCTATGTAAAATGTGGATCTTATTAATGCATCCACTTCATGTCTAATACTTTTTTATAGAAATAATTACTTTCGAGGTATTCTTAGTTATTGGTTTGCACTTGATTTTCTCTTGGCCGTGCAAATAAGATGGGGTTCAAAGGGCATCACATCATGCTTTTGCGAGTGACGAACAAGGGCAATGCTTTGTTTGTGGGCGACGGCTATCAGGTTTATCCATTGATGTGCATTCTATCTTGTGATGGCTAGTGGGTGAAAAAAATAATGTATAAGGAAGCAACAAACAAAACAAACTAGACAATGGGTTCAGTAAAATTTCCGCTTACATACATTATGCTCTTGCGAGTCACAAACAAGCGCAGTGCATTGTTTTTGGACGATGGGAGTTTCAGGTATATCTAGTGATGTGCATTCTGCCATAGTGGAGGGAAGTTCTAGCGGAAAGTTGGGTGTAAATAGGCAATGTACGTGCGAGGGTGAGCCATTTCGTCCATCGCCCTGGTTATTGACTGTTAGAGGTATCATATGTTACTGCATAGGTTGATGAACAACAATTATTAAGTTAATAGTTTGTGAAAATCAAAATTACTTAATTTTCTTCCACTTGCTTTGACCTTTTTTACCATTTACTAGGAACACATTATCTCAAGTTTCACGTGCTATGTCAAATTGTGGTTAAGATATTAATTCTCTTATACATAATTAATCACTTTTTGATACGGTAATATGAAGTGTCCTTTGGAAGTATCGCTCCCAAATATTTAATTCAAACTTATTATACACACATAAAGATTTTTTTAGGAAATTTCTTAATTTTAATCAGTTAAAATAATTTTTCTTGTTTACAATTTATTGGATTCACACTCTTTGGATGCGAATTTTGTTAAATTCAGCTGAGCTGTTTAATACTTTTAAATATGCATAACACTTTTTAAATCCTAAAGTTTGTTAAGTTCTGTTGAAAATTTCAAGCTCACATGCAATAAACTATGGTTAAAGAAGGATTTTGCAAACTAAAAAATGTTGAAAAAAAAAAAAAAAAGAGAAACTGAGAAAAATTTAATTTAAAGTTCAACTTGTTACTTGATTTGAATGGTGTGGGATCAAATAAATAGACATTTCTGGTTTTAAATTTTCTGATATTAAAAATTATGTGGTGTAAACGTGTGTACAAATTATAAGTATAATAAAAATGCAAAAAAACAAAATATCAAGTTTTCACTTGTTATTTATTCAAAGTTTCGACGATACTGTCTAAATGGCAAAAATGTCACTTTTAGCATTTTCTTCAATCTTAAATTGGAAACCTGTCTTTAATTGTGTGTGTCTATATATAAAGAACTTCATAACTCCTACACACTTTGATAAGCTTTAACCGAAGTTTAAGGGGAAGGTTTTCTCTAAATATTGTTAGTGTCAACTAATTTTAAATATCGCAGCTTTAATGTGCTCAATGCATTTTGTTTATTTGTAGATAAATGTGAGTTTGTTTTCTACATTTTTCATTAAAAAGCTTTTCCTTTGAGTCACATTTCCAAGCATAAATTGCCAATTTTATTAGAAACTATTGAAAAAAGGGTAATTTAAATTTTAGGATGATGAAATAATCTCTAAATGGTGTTGTGGATCTGCTTTAATGTAGCTAATATTTTGGAAATTAAACATTTCTTCCACAGTAGCCGTGTGTAGGCTAAGGTTTAGATAATTAGAGCCAGACTAAAACATTCAAAGCCATGGTCAGGATTTGAACCACGAATCTCCCGGTCTCCGCCTGGTTGTTCTTAACCATTGAGCTACTAAGGCCAACATGCCGACATAACATTACATTCTCCTACTGACTCGTATATTTCCGGTAAACTACGAGGTGTTCTCATATGCAATGAGATACGCACTTTTTATGGCAACTTACTATGCTGTAAGTACCTAAGTTGCTAATATAGTTTGTTATTTTTTAAAGAAAATAATTGCTGATACACTTTTACTGGAATTTGGTGAACTTTAAAATAACTTCGTATAGGACAAAAGTAGATCAATAAAATTAGGTGTTTCTCTATATCGTCTAAAAGTTTAGTCTTAATATGTTAAAAAGTTTCCGAGATAAGTGGGTCTTATATATTCATTATAACAAAATGTAACCGGCTTTTGTTATTACATTACACTCTACGGAATGCAGCAGCTACTTATGTTCTGTGGAGTAATACTTATATTACCTACTGTATGGCTGTCTCAACTTTCTTTATAATCATGTTCTTTTATAACACACTTTTTCTTATTCAAATACGAGGGATTTATAAACTCTTTTAAAATCTTTTAGTAATTTATGAAATAAAATGGAAGGTGCTCTATGGCCTCATGTTCTGTGAGAACAAATTGGGTCTTTCAATTGTGAAAAGACTTCTCTAAATTAGTTCAGTAGTTTGTGACATTACCTTATGTACACAAAACAAAATTTCTCCCTTTATAATTTTAGTACAGACTACTGCCGTAATTCTTTTTGATTTTTTCTAATTTTATATAACTGATGTCTGTTTCAGTTACTTTATTACATTGCGAAATACAACTTTATGTCAC
The DNA here is from genome assembly GCA_030765055.1 of Mantis religiosa. Lineage (NCBI taxonomy): Eukaryota > Metazoa > Arthropoda > Insecta > Mantodea > Mantidae > Mantis > Mantis religiosa. The sequence continues at coordinate 178,425,627 of CM060948.1, forward strand.
TCTAATTGAATTAATTTGTTTTTATATAAAGTATTAGTATATCATTAATGAACATTTTATTAGTATTGTATTCGTTACAACGTGTTCTACTTTCGACAGCTACAACAGAACAGGCATTTTCAATACTCAGGCCGTTGAAGTTAGATTGGCTGAAGTTTATTTATGGGTTTGTTTGATAAAGAGATTAAATGGACAAAAACACAGAATGATGCACTTTATAATTTAAGCGAAAATATTTGCAGAAAGATTTTTTTCACACTTTGCATGAATGCCATTTGTTTCACTTAAGTCAAGTAGTTTTTATAATGTAAGTAAATTGCTAGGGTTGTTTACTGGTACACTGCTTAATTTACATCTAATTTAATTTATTTTCCCTAATTCACTTCGTTTAGTGGTTCAATAAGCACTAAATACGAGGGTGGGTTAAATGAAAACCGTAAATTTGTAATAACAAATCGAAATTTCGCGCTGTTATGCTGTAAGTTGGTAAGCATGATACAAACAGCGTGCAGAATGGCCTGTAGGTGGCAGCATAGTGCAGATGCACACATATCGTCGCAGTATCAGTATAAAGATGGCCACCCCACTTGCGACTTGCACCTGGGAAGAACAGCGTTCTGTTATTCGGTTTTTGTGTAGTGAAGGTGTGAAACCTATTGAAATTCATCGACGAATGAAGGTTCAGTACAGTGATGCATGTTTGTCACAGCAGCAAGTCTACGGATGGAGTAGGAAGTTCGCAAATGGTGTGACTTCAGTGGAAGATGCTCCACGTTCTGGTCAGGCCCAACGAGCTGTGACTCCACAGAACATTGCAGCAGTTGAAGCCATAGTGAAGGAAAACTGCCGAGTGACACTGAATGACATTACAGCATGTTTGCAGATTAATCATGGGCCGGCACACCACATTGTGCATGATTAACTCCAGTTTCACAAAGTGTCTGCAAAATGGGTGCCACGGCAGCTGACTCCTGAAATGAGGGAACGACGTGTTGATGCCTGTGAAGAACTACTTTGGCGCTTTGAACGGGAAGGTGATGGTTTCTTTGGAAGAATAGTTACTGGGGACGAAACCTGGGTTCACTTCCACCAACCGGAAACGAAGAGAGCGAGCAAGGAATGGTGCCATCCCACATCACCAAAACCAAAGAAGTTTCAAACAGAACCATCAGCAGGGAATGTTATGCTGACTCTCTTTTGGGACGAAACAGGCGTCATTTTGTAACATTACATGCCGAGAGGGACCACTGTCACCAGTGCATCATACACAGATCTCCTAAAAAAATCATCTGTGGCCTCCAATCAAATTAAAGCGACATGGATTGCTGTCAGCAGGTGTCCTTTTGCAACATGACACTGCACGTACAACAGTTGCAACAATCACAGACCTGCATTTTGAGTGTCTTCCTCATCCACCATACTCACCAGACCTTGCCTCAAGTGATTTCCATGTGTTTAGTCCACTCAACGACGCAATGGGAGGAAAGAAGTTCTGTTCCGTTGAAGAGGTATGCCATGCGGTGCGCAAGTGGTTGCGCGGACTACCAAAAGAATTTTTTCTAAAGGCATTTATGCACTTTGTAAGCGCTGGAGGACCTGCAATGAGCGTGGGGGAGATTATGTTTAAAAGAGATACAGCTTTGTACAACTTCTGCACAATAAATAATATTTAAAAATATTTAAGGATTTCATTTGACTCACCCTCGTATAATATTATTTATTTTCCCCTTTAAGAATATGATCCTCCAAATGTTTCTATCTGAACAAGTTTTTGAAGGATAACTTTTAACTGTTATCTAGGGGAGGATTTCCAAATCACTCTTGCAGAAATCCTCGATCTGTCCGTGTAAACACTGTCTTACCACAAATATACACACAGAATAAAGTACTTTGCCTACTATGTACCTAATAGGCGCTGTCTCTTCACTGTCAGTGTCAAATTGAAGCTGCTTTTATTTTGACGGTGCCTATACCGACTTCCTTTTATTATTCCATTAATGTTCACTTGCACTTAACGATAAGGTCCTTGGGGCAGCGTGATTTCCCCCCCCCCCCCCTGCTTCCTCTTCTGGATCACATAATGCTTTAACACACTACCCACAACAGTGTCAACTTCATTTCTCATGTAAACTTTTTTATTTCTTTAATTTTTATGTCACCCTTAACGTCTTAAGCCATATCGACGGCTTTGGCTGTGGAAAAATTGCTCTTCGGCAATGGCGTTTGAATTGCGTTGCGTTGTATAACATTGTCTTTAAATTCTCCTATCTCTCTCTCTCTTTCTCTCTTTCTCTCTGTCTCTCGCACGCACACACACGCGCGTGCGCGCGCGCGCTCAACGCACAGATAATTTGTCTCCCAGTGTGTGACACTTTTGATGGGACCTTTGTTTCAGAGAATGTGTTGTTTGGTGTGAAATTAGACAACTGTTTCTGTATCTTAGGACTAGAAACTGCAATTATTGAAGTAATGTCTCTGTTAACTTCTGAGGTATCCATAACTTTACTGTTTAAAATAAAAATTGCATAATAAGTAGTGCTGCGTGATTTAATCGATTAACTGAAACGATTAATCGATTAATTTTTTATCTTAGATTAAAGATTAAACATTTTTATCGAATAACCGAGTCGATTAAAATTAATCGATTACAATAAACATTAATCAAAATACAAATACAAATTTGGCCCTCTTTGTTTTGATGTATTGCTTCCAAGCTAAACAGCCTTTCCAACGCATCAAGCTTTCACTAGACACGTAATTTTCTTTGAAATTTGAGATAATATAACTCTGATAGCTAGAAGAAATCACTCTGAATCCCGAGAGAGTCTAAATAACACTTCTGTTGTAAAATATTCTAAGAGGCACGTAGCTACACAGAGATGTTGATAGGTTTCTTTCCTTACATCTTGAGTGTGACAACATATCGTGTAGACTGGCTCCGTAGCTCAGTCAGTAGAACACCTGCCTGCCGTGCTAGGGGTCCCGGGTTAGATTCCCGGCGGTGGCAGTGGGGAGTTTTCTCCGAACAAGACAAGTCCTCATCTTCCCCGGAGTCTGGAAGTATGAATGACAGTGTGACTATGTACGTGATCTAATGATTAAAACGCAACGAATACGAGATAACACCTTCGATATATTCCAAAGGAAAACGGTCGCCGATATGACCATTGCAGTTATAGGCGCGGTATAAATAGAACAAATATGTAACATATCGTATACAGCTGATTATTTATCGCTTGCATAAACTGACCTGTACAACCTTGAACCGAGCACTTCGCTGGCGCAGCTATGGAAACAATAGTTGATCCCTCTTCTCAGAGCTGGTGGTGGCGTAACTGCTGTAAACTGCAGTAAGCCAGTAACATTTCTGAGTTCGTGACAGTGAGTGAAAGTTTTGTGTTACAAAGTTAAAATAAGGAAAAACGTTTTGTGCTGAGTAGAATTAAGATTATGGCATACGAAAATTTGCAAGGGAGACTGGGTGTACATTTTGGTTTTAAGCTATATGAATCTAGTAAAATGTCTAACAGAAAATAAGTATTTTGTAAAATTTGTGGGAAATCATTTAGTTATAGTGGTAGTGATAGTAATTGAATTATCATTTGAAACACTCCCATCCATTTCAAAGTGCTAACGAATCATCTCCAGCTGTTCCGCATTCATCGCAGTCCAATCTACACCCTACATCTAATTTTCGAACAGATAATATCTAGATTAATCTACAGATTAATCGATTAAAGTAATACGGTTAATTAATTAAAATTTTTGATCGATCTACAGCACTAATAATGAGATGAGAAGCGTCAGTTGCCGTGAGACGCTGATAATTGCGGCTGCCGCCAGCTGTGTGCTAACTCCAGCGCAGTCTTTAGGTGCTACGGACTGCCGATAACAGTCGATCATAGTAAACAATGTCTATTATTTTAACGATTTTATTATACTGAACACACGAATTTTAGAAATATAGCATCATGTTTTATAAAAGTAACTCCCGCCTACTTTAACAACTACTCCACCAAAGTTCTCACATTGTCGGTTGGCTATCCTCAGACTTTTTATTCGTTTCTGAAGCATAGTCTTTATTATGTGACTTACTAAATTCCAAGAATCATTTCCCCTTTCAAATTCTCAGAACTGACAAACGTGAGTATTTGCAACTTTGAGGTTAGTGAGTATACACAGTTCTTAGTTACGGAACATTGAGCTAATTGATTTCATGTCAACTGGGTTCGACGGAACACCTAACTGCCTAAGCTACTTTGACTTTAATTATTTTCCTCAACACTTAGCTGTTTTTAGTAATTAATTCTTATCCCCTAACAAGATTTCAACTTGAACTTCTTACATCATGCATTAATTTTAACACATGGGAATTATTTACTTTAATTATTTATATCTCCCTATCATTTGTTTATAAAACCATTATTAATCTTATCAGTCAAAGGTTCCAGTATCAATTTTCAGAATGTGTTTCGTACTTTCATATTCTAGGGATGATAGGAAATAATCCTGGCTAAAGAAAACTTTCCCCCTGCTTCCAGGAATCAAGCGTGAGACCTTTGAATTTGGAGACCAGCATGCTAACCATCAGACCAAAGAGGCAGTTTTATTTCCACAGCTACATCGGTAACTTCACAGCTTATACTCTAACAATAAAATGATAACGTCTGTTCCGTTGTACGACAGGTTTTGATACCGTCCTCGGTATCTCCATCCCTTTAAGAAAACGCTCGTCTTTGTGTCTGTGAACGGTTAAATACAAAATTGATATTGAATTTCAGTGTCTTTCTGGGATTCAACATGAGGATTTCAAGAAAATCCTTCCACTGCAATCTACGCTTTCTATGGAACGGTTTTGCTGTTTTTATTTTATAAAAATGGGTTTGAGAATTTTGATTAAAGCATATTTTTGACACATCTTCATAAAAATAAAATTTATATATTACATTTTATGGTAATAACCCGTGAAGTCCATTTATGCTGAATGAAATCTGTATAATTATAAATCATAAGAGATGTTCCTCTCAAAAAGAGAAGGCATCAAAGTTGAAATATTGTACAAGCTAAGTTTGCTGGAAAATGTGGAGTAGCCTCTAGATTTCGCATATAGACTTCCTTCCAGGCTCACCATCATACCCTAACAGATCTATCTTCCCCACTGTGGTGAAACCTTGAAAGCCTAAATCTTTCTCATAAACCTAATAATCTTGTTTATCGTATAACCAAATCAATAACAAGGTACCATAACCATTTAGAGTATTTGAACCTCTCAGATTTATTAATAACAGGTGTATAATTACTTCCATTCTATGCACAAACTGAACAGTTTCATATCCTCAGCCTTGATGGCTACCATGGTGCATCAGATAAGAAGAACCTGCAGAATATGTTTCACCTATGTAAAACCCTGGAATCAGTGATATTTTCCAAATACCTTAATGGCACAGAAAAATGCTTCGTGGATTACCTAATGGTTCACTTAAGCAGTTGGTTCTGGATAATTGCAATAATGTTCGCTCAGACTATCTAGTTTCGTGTCTTGTTAAACTTAACTTGCATTGAACAATCTGAGCCTTAACTCTAACAAACGCCAGTGAAGTTTCTGAGATTGTGGCAGCAGTTTCTGCCTTGCGGTGCCTCTCCATAAGTTGCTACTTCTCTTTGTTTGGAAACTCGTCACTGTATCCGCTTTCGAAGTTAAACAGCATCATTATGCTTGATTTAACATCAAATCAATTAGTTAACGAGTAAGCTATGAGGGCTATTGCAAAAGACTGAGGCAATTTTGTACGTTGAACATTACAGTGACAGTTCTTTGGATCTACTTTCATTAGCATATGTTAATTTGGACCTTTCTTTGAGTTACCTTGCGAGCGTCACTGATGCTCCCGCTGAAAAAGAAAGGATAAGGAAACTAGCGATGCTAGGTGTACTAGAGTGGTGGCATCTTTTAATGAACTGAAGCAATTTGATTCGAGTAGTAATTCAATCCTTTGTGAAAGCAGTATTGGAAGCTGCTAAACTTCAGTCAAACAACATTAAGTTGGTGCTTGTTATTGTGGGTTGCAGTGCAATGCACCTAGACAAGCTAGAAATACATTTATTACTAGAAGTGGACATTATAGATTTGTGCATTCTAATTGTGAGGTCAGATTTTGTAGATAAATCTACCTTCTACCATCTGAAAAACGATGACAAAGGTGATCTCTGCTATTTTGACTGGAAGAGGCATTCTTTCCTTTTTTTTTTGTTGTAATTTACGTCCTCCAACGTTAAGTCATATCGGACGATGAATGAAATGGTTGAAATGATGCTCAAATGAGTCGGGGTCCTTGGAGCTTAGAGCTACCTGACATTCGTCTTTAAGGATAAGGGAAACGCCGGAAAAAACCTTATCCAGGTAACTCACCCTGACCGAGATTCGAACTCGGGACCTCTTGAACGTGAGGCAGAAACGCTACCATCTACACTACCGAAGCGGGCTTCTTTCCTGTTTGAAAATGATATTGAGATTATGATTATTTTTGTGTGAGGATGAGAGATGAAGAACCATATGCTTATTTTCGTTTTTCTTTTGAATACAAGAATATACTGGAAAACTCCTGCTGCTGTTGTAATTTGGACTGGACGGAAACCAGGAGATCCCTAGTTCAAATCCCAGCCATGACATTGAACTTTTCATGTTGACTCTATCTATCAAAAGCCTTAGGCTATATACGGCTACTGTGAACAAATAATTAATTTCCATCAATTAACAAAAATCTACTGCAGGCTTTCTCATCTCTTTAGCATATTTTCTTTCATTTGAACAAGTATAACTTTTAAAATACAGAGTTTAATAACTTAAGATGGCTGTTTTACTTAAATTTCTTACACTGCGTGAGTTCATGGCATCTATATGTTAATTAGCATGGCTAGTTCTGATATTAATTTTGTGGTCCTCGAATGATTATTTATTATGACGTGTTAAATTATGCAAGTTATTTGCTGAATGAGAATAATAAAGGAGTAGAAATAGATAAACCGTAGCACACAAATCTGAAGGTGATCTTCTAGGATTAACTATATACTATTGTTTGTGTATTATAGCATTCCAACTCAAAATTCAAATCAGTAACATTTATTAACGATTAGCTCTACTGTTACTGGATTGCTAGTTAAATAATTTAATGCCTTATTTTATTGTAAAATGAAAAATGAATAAGCCTAGGAATATATATTACTTCAATCCAAAGGGTACGGATTCGATTCCTGGCTGCACGGTGGGAATATTTGCCTATGCAGGATTAGTTGCCATATTCACTATAGTCTGGAAATACGAGTGTCGACGATGGGACGCCATTGCTCATCTGGAGCAACGTTTCATTGCTATTAATTTTCCAAAAAGGAAGGAATTATATTTTTAGTTATTACTATTCTTATACATAATGTATTATTCGAAAATTATTCCGATTGCATTATTGTTTCAAAAGGTAAAGCACTGCCAGTATAACTTTAGATGTTAAGGCGGCATACATTTTGACAAAACTTAACGCAAATAGAAATATCTCGAAATAATAATTAATAAGATCTAGTTAGCTAGAATTGTCTAGACGACCCGGGTTCGTTCCCAGGCGATCGAAGTGAGATTTGTAGTGGACAGCACGACGCTAGGGCAAGCTTTCTCCAGGATCTCCGGTTTCCCCCGTCATCTCATTCCTCCGGTGCTCCATTTTCATCTCAAGTATCATCAATTTCACCGAGCGGGATGGTTCAGGCGGTTTCGTCTGTGGCTCGAATTCAGGAGGCCCAGGTTCGATTCCCGTGGTCTATCTACCTGACCCATGGGTTTTTCGGGGGCTTTTCCGAATTTCATGTCCCTCCATTTCATCTCCATTATCATTACACACCATCTCTCATTTTTTTAATTTACGTCCGTCCCAACGTTAAGTTATATCGGACGGTGAATGAATTGGGTGAAATGATGCTCAAATGAGACCAGCGTTCATGGAGCTTAGAGTTACCCGACATTCGTTCCCACCATCTCTCATCTGGTGGTCTCAGCTCCTCAGCTCCTCTGCTGGGACCATTTCGGGACCTCCAGCTAGGGACCTTTGGGGCTCGGATCACCTGCCTGGGACCATTAGGGCTCGGCTACTGTGCTCGTTGTCGTCTTGCTGTAGGGGAGCGAGTTCGTTGTCCTGGCCTGTCCGGGGAATTCTCTATCCAAGTAAAATGTAGGGACCTTGTCCTCTGTACTGTCATGGCTCCTTGGGTCGGCCGCCCTCTGTCTCCTTCACCTCATCCTTTCTCCCGGAGGTGCCCCCACTTGGGGACATAGGAACAATGGGTCCAGCATGGTGGCCTACGTACCGAATCCCCTCAGTAATAAAATCTTAATCCTAATTGTAATCATCAACGTCAATACCTGCGGTGCCAATTGTAGCAAAAGTGGGCGTGAAATACTACACATTTCATTTAGAATTGTCTATTACTACTTTCCAGCCATGTAAAGTCATTTAGAATGAAGAGGATTTCACAGGCTACTGTCTAAAAAGTGGACATATACGTTTTCCTTTTTCATGCAAAAAATTGTTTATTTTCATCAAAATGTTTGGAGATATTTTTAAGAATATAAGTTTACGAAAACATGTTTTGTGTAATGGTTTGTTAGATGTCAGAAGTTTTACTTAAAATCACAGCTTTTTTCATTTAACCGTATTTTTATTGTACGGTTATGCTGTTCAAACACAAATACGGTTGTGACAAATGTAAGGATTGCATTATGCTCAAAAATCTGATACCAAATTTGTATTGTAAGAAAAAGGTTTTCTACCCTAGGAATAAAAATACATAAATATATCACATTTTAAACAAAGGATTTTCATAAGTGGGCGTGCGTGCATCTATGATCAACATAACTTAAAAACATAAACTCGGTTAAGTAACATAGTTGATCTTCTTCAAAGGATAAGGCAGGAAGGTTTTCAAGAAAACCTCCCCCTTATTTCTAACTAACCATTCTATAAAAATGCTTCTGTTATTTTTGGTTTTCTCAAAGATCATTCCAACGATTTAATTAAAATATCATATTTTTAGGATAGATTAGCGACAAATAAAAATTATATCTTGAATTTACAGGATATAGCCGTTTGAACCCTTTCATTCTGAATGGCTTTTGTGTAATAGTATATAAGTAGATACGTGAAGTTTACTATACCTAAATAATTTTTTATTGGAAATTAATTGTTCTTTCGCATTAGCTTTCAATTTTTCAATCTGAGACTACTGTTCAATACTTTGGCCTACACACAGCTAGTGTGAAAGAACAATTAATTTCCATTAATTGCCTTAATAATGGTATTGAACTACAAAGCCTGGGTCTTAAAGTACTTATAGTACAGTAAGTCGCCATTGAGGTAGTTCTCTTATGCTTTTTTGTAATTCACCTACATCCTCCAACACTGTCATATCGGACGATTAATTAAATGGGTTAAATGATGCTCAAATGAGCCCAGGGTCCATTGAGCGTAGGGTTACTCGACAGTCATCTTTCAGAATAAGGGAAAACCCCAGAAAATTCCCTATCCAGGTAACTCAACCTGACCGAGATTCGAACTCGGGACCTTTTGAACGTGAGGCAGACATGCTGCCGAGGTGGGCCCTTATGCATTTATGAGAACTCCAATTAGTGGTTTATCGGGAAACACATGAGTCAGTTGGAGAATTTAGTGCCATACTGGCATGTTGGCCGTGGTAGCTCAATGGTTAAGAGCAGCCAGACAGAGAACGAAAAATCCGTGTTTCAAATCCCGGCTATGGCATTGAATTTTTCAGTCTAACTCTGTTTTGTATTTTCAGATATTTATGCTTATCACAACCGGTAGGACAAAATTGCATATTTTCACGTGGAATTTCGAAACGTCACCAAAGCGCCTTCTACATGATCAGATTTTTTTTTCATTTCTAAGGTTTGCGAACTTTACAGGAAAATCTGTCAAATATTAACATTATTTCACAACGTTAGTCAGGATCGGTAAAAGTTGACAATATCATAAATGCAAAATGGAGGCAAGGCAGCTTGCATTTCTTGTCTTTGGTCTGGCTGTGTGGCATAGGTTACAGAATAAGAGGAGAAAGTAAAGGAAATGTTGGACATAACCTTGGATACATTGCAAGATAAGCAGAGGAATGCTTCATTTACGGTACACAAAGAACTGGTAATAGAAGGTATAAATTCTTCCGAAACCCTTTTACGGATGACAAAACGTATTTTACATTATTATTATCCTTCATTGAGCATCGAATAGCTAAATGGATCACCGTATTGTTAGAAAGAACACCAGCTCATACACGATAAGACCAGCAGTAACCTAAAGGTTTCTTGCTACAGGTAAAACCTTCACACTGTAGCATAAATCATATCATAAGTATGCAAAGTTATATATAAGTGTTTGCTAGCACCAAAAACATTTCTTATATTCCCATACAAAGAAGATGAAGGTTTGAAATTGGTTAAAGTGGGAGAGATGTAGAGGGACGTTTGCAAAAGATTCTCTGTTATTTCGTATCACCTCCCGTCTAATTTGCAAATAATGTTAATCAGGAAATGCTAGTTTAACTACATAACCTCTCATAGTTATATATAATCGAAAAGAGTTATGAAACATATTGTCAAGCCGTGGATTTGATTGCGCAGCGAAGGAAATTTGGCACGGAGTTCCATTCTACGTCTATGGTACCTATGCCCCAAGTGCGTCGTCCATGGGAGGAAGGGTGAGGCGAGAGGAGGCAGAGGGTGGTAGCAACGACAGTGCAGAGAGGAGGGTATGTACTATTGATTAGTTGAAACTCCCCGGCAGGCCAGTACAGCCGGCATCCCACCCACCGTGGTTTTGAAACGGCCCAGTAGACCAACCCGAGATGGGAGACCGTTCTACCGGAGGAGGTGGTGTTTAACAGGAGCAGAAGGGAAGAATTTAATGTCAGGACGGTACGTTGGCCAGAGTAGCTCAATGTGTTAGAGCGACTGAACGGAAACCAGGAGATCCGTGGTTTAAATCCCGGCCATGGCATTGAATTTTTCAGTTTGACTCAATCTATCAAAAATCTTAGCCTATAAATGGCTAATATGAAGAAATTATTAATTTCCATCAATTATCCAAAATGAACTTCAATATATGTCCTTTTGAGTCATTGTTCTTGTGGTTATATTCTATCACAACAATGGACCAGTAACGAAACACCACCATTTAACTATTCCAACTTTCAAAAGCTATTATGAAATTTTAGGAGGTGCTCTAAGAATTACTGTGTCATTCCAGTCTCAGCCAAAATTCAAAATGATAACATATATGCTGAATACGCTTCTAGCTCTAAAAGTTCCCAATAATTTTAAGTCCTAAAATGTTAAAACCTCTCCCAGAACTATAAATCTGGTTATACCACTCTTCACAGTATTACTTAAATAATTAGAACTATTCCATTTCCCGCCATTACAGCTTCGTATGCGGTTGCCCATTTGGAGGTAAATGGTGAAATTTAGACTTCATAGTTATTGCTTAGAGGAAAGACTTAAGTTTTCTAGTTATTAGGTACAGAATTATTTACAATTTTTATTTTTTCGCATTATTTTATTCTGAAAAAGTAGTAATAGAATGCTGCTTCTGTAACAATGTGTATAACAATTGATGAATCTCTAACACTATCGTTTCTTTCTAACTTAATTATTTTTGTGCAACAAAATTGCCCAAAATATCCTCTCTCTCACTCTGTATTGGAGCAGGGCAGCTTTATCCAGCAGCTTTGTCCCTTTGACGACTGCTATTCCAAAACAGTTTTTCTAAAACATTTTCCAGGCTGTGCAGGCGGTATGATTGTGCCTAATTCTGAAATGCTCAGATCGGTTTCGAAATTTTCATCTGTTGCACTATTACGCGAGCTACTCATTCTGAAACGAGAATAATGATATTAATTTTAATATTCAAAATCGTATTTCACGGGCCGCAGTCTAGTGATAAGTGGAGGAAAATTGAAGCAGATATGAAAAGCTATGGAGTTTTCCAATGTGTATTGGAGCCCTGGATGAGAAATACATAGCATTTTGGCCTCCAAGAAGTGCTGGTTCTTCTTGCTACAGTTACAGGAATACATACATATTTTACTTCCTAGAATAGTATATGACATCTATAAGTTCATATAAGTCGATGTTGGGGTAAATGGTAAAGTAAATTATGGAGTAATTTTCAAAAAATGTTACTTGAATGAATCTTTTGAAGTCAAATAAGGAACCTTTGGAACAAGGAGGAATACCAATTCTTTGACAGAATCTGATGGTGCATTCGTTATACACGTGCACATCATAAAGCCATTTGTAAATCAAAATTTATCCCAAGGGAAGCCGACGTTCAGTTATACGTAGAACACAAGGTAGTGCTACAAATACCTCTGGTATATTAGCTAAACAACTCCGCATCTTTCTCACTGTTACAATAATTGTAATGTCAACAGAAAAGGTTGAGCTAGTGATGCACTCTACATCATTTTGCATGTACTAATCGACATAGCAGCTACATACCGAAGGAGAGTGAACTAAACTAGTGCATGAATTGTCCTAGTTTGTGTAACATCAAATGCTTATGAAATATGTCAAATCTACTGGGAGTATGGTTTAATATATACAAGTAGGCACCATCAGTATAGAATTAACTGAAAAGTACTTAGGACAATAAAGATATTTGCTGCTAAGTCACTAGGAAATCCTGTTTCTTGGATTATTGTGAACATTTAAAAATGCCAACATTTCGTAGTACCACCGAGATGGATTCCAAATATCATCTTTGCAGTGTCATATTTTTAGTGATTTCTTTATTATACTTCCCTCTGACAGAAACTGCGCTCACAATTAATTTATTTCTGCCTTGATGTCATCTGCGGTAGTTCCTAGTCGCATCTGCTAGATGTACAGTTATGTAAATGCAGGCTTGAGATATGCCTACTGTCAGAAAACAAAGGTACATCATTATCTACCAAATATAGCTAAAATTGCGTTGTCAAAAGAGTTATTTAGTTTATTATTAGGTAACTTCTACTGCAATGGAGTGGGTTGAAGGCAGTACTTACTCCGTTTAGTGCATGCTAAAATGTGTTTCAATGATAACTGCTAAAAAGAACTAAATTGAGTATTAGAAGGATGAAATGGTCTACAAGAAGAATAAACATCATGTGTTATTTTTGCAACATGTTGTAAAATATGGATGTTTTGTTGTTGTTGTAATTTACATCCTCCAACGTTAAGTCATATCGGTCGATGAATAGAATAGGTGAATGATGCTCAAATGAGTCCAGGATCCGTAGAGCTTGCAGTTACCCGAAATTCATCTTTCAGTACAAGGGAAACCCCTGAAAACCCCAGATAACTTACCCTGACCGAGATTCAAACTCGGGATCTCTTGAACGTGAGACAGACACTCTACCATCTGCGCTACCGAGGCGGGCAAATATGGAAGTGATTACTTGATTCCGTTGCATTGAATGATGATGGTGATGATGATCATTATTATTTTTTAAAACTTATGTCCAACGCTGTCATACAGGACGATGAATGAAATAGGTTAAATAATTCTCAAATGATCCCAAGGTACATGAAGCTTAGAGTAACCTGACATTCTTCTTTCAGGATAAGAGAAAGTCACGGAACAAGCTTATCAAGGTAACTCACCCTGACCGAGATTCGAACTCGGGACCTCAGAAATGTGAGGTGGACACGCTACCATCTACGCCACCGAGGCGGGTGATGATGATCGCAGTTTTTCTTATTAATGGCTACAAACTGCGTTGATTCATTACAATTTACAGTAAACAACTGAAGAGTGTTCCAGAAAAAGAAAGAGGCTGAGCAATGATATTTAAAAAAGAGATAAAAAAAGCTTCTGGGGATCTACGACAAATTTTTACAGCCAAAATGGCCAACATTTTCGATCTTTTGATTTGTATATAAATTAACGCTTTATAATGTTAGACAAATATTAAAAAGCGTTTTATGGTATTCAAACTGTATTTAAAAGTTTTGGCAGCCGTTTTTAAAACATCTGCATTGAAATTTAAATGTCTGCTGCTCCCATTTATATTTAAACTTGAAAAAAAAATTACCTTCTTTCCTAAAATGGTTCAAATTTGCGTTCATAATTTATACGTATTGACTGCTGCTTCCATCTGGTGTTTATTACTGCGAAAAAACTTCATTTTCATAATAATTCAAACTATAGCCAAAACTGTACAGGTAGCTACAGCAGTAAAATATATTTGTATTGTAAAATTTAAACTTTTTATGAATATATTTGTATAGTTTTATCTATTTTATTAGCTTTTAGTTATATGTTTACATGCAGCTTGATTTGTTAGGGTTTCTCAAGTTTTTTTATTGGTGACTGAAATGCATACACCAAGAGAAATTTGGAGAAAATAATAGGAACGACGAGGAAAAGAAAGCTAAAGGCTGTGAAAAGTATTGAAAAAGTATGGAAAGGTTTTCTGAAAGAATCCACAGAATCACAGCCTAGTCCATCAACATTGCTATGTGATCACAAAAGAGTTCTGTCTGATGTAAATAAAACCCGGGATCTACTGTTGTGCAATAACACATTACTTTACTAAATAATACACACGAAATAATTTCTGCAGTGACAAAAAGCTCAAATATTTTGAAACACCACTACCAGTTATACAGTCTAATCTAAACCATGTGGAAACAAATATATTTTAATTCACTCACAAATTGTGAATGAGTTCCACCGCTACACGACTCTCTTATCTGACTTTGAAGACAAAGCTTTCCTTTACCTGACAAAGGAAGCTGTATGCGGGCCAGATACCACAATTAGTGTAAACCATTCTGCCAAGAGGAAGGAATTTGATATAGGAATGAGAAAGGAAAAGGCGCTCAACTTGTGAGCGAGGTCCAGGAGCATTAAAAAAAGCTAATACTCTTATTGTTGATCTGACCAATGCCATTGCCTCTAATTTACCTGTTGTTGATAGAATGAAATCTGCTTACCCTTTGTCATCGCTTCTCTACTGCTGAAAGCCCGAAACATAGCAAATGCCCCTCTGGAAAGGATTTTCTGTGCTTCTTCAAAAGAATTGGGGTGGGGGAAATTGGAGCCATACGGTAATGTCTGTACATATTACTTTTGCTATGCTTGCAGAAGTACCTACCTATGTCTTTTGCCAAGAGGCACCCACGGTAGAACTCAAAATGCAAATGAAAGTTCATATCACTTAATTTGAAGACAGTACCCTAAGAAAACCGTTATTCTCAAGGAAAAGATTACATATAACAATTAATTGATGTCATTTCTAAATGCAATATGGGATGCAGGCAAAAGACAGTTCAACTGAAGAAAAATTTACTGGAATTGGAAGAACAGCTTAAGTCCATCAGAAAGAAGGTGCTGAAAAGTCACACTAAAAGGAGAATAAAAAAGAAAGAAAATTCTATGGTGCTGAACAGTTTTAATCCTCTGCACCAGGTACATCAGCTTGTAGTAATGTTATTAATGTAAAATGCCAGTTTCCTTATAATGACATTTTTTGATGTCAAATGTCCCTTACAGAATTAGTTTCCTTACCTTTGCATGATGCTTGGTACAGTTGTACAGTAGTAACTGAAAAAGTTGTAGTATCTTGGGGTACAAACTAAAACTTGGACACATTGGCACTATTAATCCCAAAAGTTGTTCCTTTTAGTATCTGCATTAATGATTATAATTAATAGCTTGTTATTCAAAGCACACAATATAAAAACCATATGAAATCTATGAGTTCAAATATCAGTGTGATTAAGTGATACTGATGAAATAAAGACTGTCCCGCCAGGAGTATTTCATACTTTTCAAATATTGGCATATGAATAGAGCTCATATCTGAAAAATCACTTCATTAATTTTATTGATATTTACTCAGAAAGCAAACATTTAAAAAGTTTGAAAAAAAGTTATAGAAAAACATATCTGTTCTATGTCTCCTTAAAACACACAGTTTGTAACTATTTAATTTTTGTTGTAGTATTAACAACTTCCGAGAAATTCTTTATTATTTGTTTGAATTTCCGAATATTTGACACATTTTACCTTCAACATATATTTACAGTAAGAATAGGAAGTTTTGTATTCTACAGAAACATTTGATACCTAAATTTCATCGAAAATGCATGTTTTGGGAGTCTTTGAATCCATAAAAGCATTATTTTTTACCGGAAATTTGGTTTGTGTGTGTACATTTGAGCAACATAACTCACAAACGAAAAATAGGTTAACAATGAAACTTGCTATTTCAGTTCAACATCCTCCAATAATGCAACAGAAAGAATTTTCAAGGAAATTCCTTCAATCCTTTATATGGAACTACCAAATTTTGATTTTCTGAAAATACCTCTACCAATTTTGATTAAAAAATATGTTTAAGATATTTTTATGGCAAAGACCGTAAGAGATAAAGATATTACACACAAAAATATAGATATCGTAAAAGCACACAATTTACGTAAAGTGAAGAAAACAGCTTTTATGAAACTATTCTTTTCCATGATATCCGTAGTTATTAGATTTGAATTTTCAAATATACCATACTTTCCTCAAATATAAAGTCACTATTCGGTTTTTATATATTGGTCATACAAAGAGAATTGAACGTTAAAGCTGTCGCATAGCAACCAGCTCTTAAAAGATTTGACCATCGCTTAAGCTTACACTAATATCCCATTCCAATTTCATGGTTAATGTCGATGCTATCTATCTTACAAGTAACAACCTATAATGTTCATACCTTTTCCTGAATAAAGCATTGAATTTGAAAAAACAAAACAAAACAATCTCTTCCCTAAGACTGCTGTTCACAAAACAAAATGCTACTAGACAGTTTTTGTTTGTAATGTCCCAATGAAGTATGTTTTGAGATACCTGTAATATAAAACATGTATTGTATATATCATTTTATGAACTTATGTTTTACCACTGTTAATATTTTATGTTTTTATTCACAACCTTTTTACTTTTTGATCTGCTAAAATTAAATATTCCTCGGTCCCTACGATTTAGCATATAACTTCCGAATGTTTAACACGAGTTTGGAATATAAACATGAACAAATGAATGTGCACTCACATGGCCTTCTCTACAAACGCTCTTTCTTCCATCTCTTTCATGTTAATTGATACACATTTCGTTGTAGGTGCAGTGAGATCAGAAGAATACAGAAAGCTTAAGCGACAGCCAAACGTTTTAAGGTCTAGTGGTTATGCGATTTCTTTTTCATCCCATTCTCTTTGCATGTCTAGAATAAAACAAAGTCTAAAGTACTATACTCACATGAGTTCCTTGTGTAAAATATTCTTGAAAGCACTTATTCTTGTATCTAGTTCATGTTACTGGAGATAAACTTTTGTAGAAATAGTTTTATTACATATTTTCTAGTAGCCTAATAAGAGCAGGTGAATACATGATGCTTAAACCAAACTTCAGTCGTTTAAGAGCTGGCCACTTTGCGATGACCTTGAAATTACATTTTCTTTATATTTACTGGTATTAAAATCCAATAAAGACTTTGCAATTGTGAAACGTTTTGGAGAATTCAAACCAATAACAACGTATATCTGAAGATTTGTTATCTCTTTAAAAATGATTTGTTATAAATTACGCGCTTTATCGGGATCTAAGTGTTTTGTTGATACGATTTTCACCATCTCTTACGGGTTGCCAGTTATGCAAAAGTTATCCAGAATGAACAGGATCTCAGAAGATATTGCCATAAAATTAAAAATATATATTGTCATTCAGTATTTAAAATATTTAAAAACCTATGGCATTTTAATCAAAAGCGTTGGAGCCTTTTAGGAATATAAAACTGTTCTAAATTTTTCCTTGGATAGTTTGGTGAGGGATATTTTTTGAAAACTTTTATTTTTCATCCTTAAAATATGGTGAATTTGAATACCAAATTTGGTAGTTAACCAACTTTTAGTTGTTGAGTTTTGTTTTTCAAACACACAGAGATACTTTTTCCTAAAAAAAGACTTTTTGGATACAGAAGATAAGTGAAATCTCGGTATGAAATTTTTGGGTAGAATGCAATACCTTCTCTTGTTACTGTATATGTGGTAGAGAAGATAAAGTTTTCTGTGCAGACGATTGTCCATTTTAATTAATTTAAAAGAAACAGAAATTGTATACCTACATGTTCTTGATATTTTTCAACGTTTTCAAAGTTAGTTATGGTAATTAAACACTTTCAGCTGAACTATTTAATATTTGTAACTAGTGCACAGTATTTTTGAATCGCTAACTAGTCCGCCTCGGTAGCGTAGATGGTAG
>CM060948.1:178444973-178474973 GCA_030765055.1 Mantis religiosa
TTCTTTCTTTCTTTCTTTCTTTCTTTCTTTCTCTCTTTCTTTCTTTCTTTTTTCTTTCTTTCTTTCTTTCTCTCTGTGTCTCGGCAAGCGTGCAGTGCTCGCCCACGCACTGGCTGCAGGTTGAGCTAGTGGTATAACAATACCTCGGCGACAATGTAGCTTCTGAACTCGTCTTCATTCTTGGTGGTCTTCGTACAACTGGTAAACTATATGAGATAAACAAAATCTTAGTACACAAAAATGTGGCTTTCGTTAAAACACACAATTTTTGCCATATAATTTTTTGTGTGTGGAGTTAACCATTTCTGGGATATTCTTTGTTATCTTTTTTTTTTTTTTCAAATACTTGGTTATCGTTTGTTTCGGTGGCTCAATTGGTTAGACGTTGGCGTACTGATCTCAAGGTCGCGGGTTCAACACCGGCGCAGACCGGAAATAGTTTTTTTAGTGGCTTAATGGCAGCAACAGCCCCATGTGAACAGATTTACTGGCATATAAAGGACCTACTGCGTGACGAAATTCCGTTACATCGGTGGTGCTGATATGATCCTGGCAATTGACAGCGTTATTAACAAACAAAACATTTTTCTGACACTTTTCTCAATTGGGATTTTGCTATTTGTTCTTTTTCTGTTAGTTATTAAAAAGGAACAGAATGTTACAGCCGTAACAGAGCAACCGAGCAACCAGCTCTTAAAAGTTTTGGCTATCGCTTAAGACTATCGTGTTCCCCTAATATATTTGTAGTAATAGGAAAATATGTAATAAAACCATGCCTACAAATGTTTACCTTGATTAACACGAAGTAAATAAAAAATATGCTTTCTCTAACAAGGGATACCTTTGATCTAAAACGCTCGAAACCGCACGAAACCATGCGTAGAATTATAAACGACCATCTAAAGAGCAGCAGTTTGAAAAAAATTCCCTGCCAAACTCCGCACTTGTCTACTGGCACCATTATAAGTTCTATAAGCATTATAAACTCTATATCAGAAGGGTGGTTAATGTTGTAAGACTGCATATGCTGAACCACATACATGATCGTTATTTCCTTATCAAACTTTACTTTGTAATTTACCATCAATTTGCTGCATCCAAGTATAAGCCTATGTTGCAGTATGCCTGTGAAAATGCAAGTTATGACACTGACGTACCCATATCATCATTTGCAAGTGTAATTAGTGAGGCTTTTCATATTGGACTGCGTGAATGAAAAAGTTATTTGGAATTTGAACATGCCTTTAGTAAGGTGTGAACATTGTTCCCCTATTCTTTGTTTTAATTAATTCGTCGAAATCCTGCATTTACATTTTGAGGTGGTTTCATAAGTAAAGTCGGTTTTTTGATATTGATGTTTTGGAAAATTTATTTGGTTTCTTTGGTTTGGCAATGCTAGTTACAGGATGCCATAGCTATAATAGCCCGCCTCGGTAGCGTAGATGGTAACACGTCTGCCTCACGTTCAAGAGGTCCCGAGTTCGAATCTCGGTCATTGTGAGTTACCTGGATAAGGTTTTGCCTGGGATTTTCCCTTATCCTGAAAGACGAATGTCGGGTAACTCTAAGCTCTATGGACCCCGGGCTCATTTGAGTATCATTTCACCCATTCCATTCATCGTCCGATATGGTTTAACATTGGAGGACGTAAAGCACAAAAGGGGGGGGGGGGCTATAATCTATTCGTTGTTAGAATAAAGCAAAGTATTACTCCGCATTCCGTAACGAGCTCCGCCTATTAGTACACCATTGGCTATTCATAACATCTGCGCATGGGCACCTAAACAGCAATGCCGTCATCGGAATTTAAGTGTCATCTTTATTGTTATTGAACCAGTGCATCTTTGAACTTTTGAGAGTCATTATTGTTACTGTAATTACTTTATAATGTTAATTGTATATTATAACAACTTGAATGGTTTATTAAAGGCAGGTAAAGCAAGAATCTTAATAAACCGCGGAACTATATTTTGGAAGAATACGGGAGTATTAAAACCCACCAGCCAATGCGATTCGTTTCCGCAACGTGCTTCTTTCACATTTACTTTACTCTGACTTTTACATTTACAGCGAACAGATATTAGTGTTGCATATATTGCGAGCATGTGTCAGTTTTAAGTTGTTAATAAGCAAACACAAAATGGAGATAACAAAGTTTGAACTTAAGAGTCCTTATAAAACACTACTGGAATAAGATTATAAAGCCGCTGCCGCAGCTTTAAGGATATGTGACGTGGAAGGAGAAGGCGCCGTTAGTGAGCGTGTGGCACAACGATGGTTCAAACGTTTCAACAATGGAGATGAAAACACTAAAGATTTACCATGTTCTGGAGGACCAGTGTTAAATATTACACGCCAAGTTTTGCGAGAAAATCTGCCAAAAAGTACCCTAGGTGTTCAGAAGAATTTGGTACATCAAAAGATACCATACATCGCCACATTAAGACACTTGGAAAATCATACAGAAGCTGAAGATCTGTACCTCGTTAACTGGCCCTCAAAAGGCTGAACGTACAGTAAATGTCTCTCGTCAGCTTATCCGTAATCCCAGGGATGATAGATTTCTCAGGAGAATTGTCACTTGTGATGAAAAATGGGTATATTTCCTAAATCCTGATGCCTCGAAACATTGGCTTGATCCCCGTCAACCTGCCAAAGTCAAAGTTCATTCCCAAAGTAATGTTGTGTGTCTGTTGGAATGTTGATGGTGTGATTCACTGGGAGTTTGTTCCAAATGGGCGGGCGATTGATGCGGATCTTTACTCTCAACAACTGGAACGAGTTCATGAAATTTTGAGACCGAGATACCAGCATCAGTTAACCGAAATAGTTCTAATGCAACATGACAATACAACACTCCATACTGCACGAACAACCATGGAAAACATTCAGGAATTGGGAGGAATCGAACTGCTACCACATCCAGTATACAGCTCTGATCTCGCACCATCAGGTTATCATCTTTTTCGATCCATGGTCGATTTTCTAAGTGGGAGAATTTTGACAACATTGATCAGTGCAAGTGGTTGTCACCGAATTCTTCGCATCAAACACGAGAGACTGGTATCATCGTGGGATAATAAACCTCGCTGAACGATGGCTCAGCGCCATAGAATCTAATGGTTTATACTTTGTTAATTGCTTGTCAGAACCCATTTTAAATAATTGTTTTTCTTAAAAAAAAACGACATTATATATGAAACGTATCTGTATAATCATTTTCCGGTGTATAGTAAATGTGTGTTTTGTGCTGCTACATGCATTTAAGCAGAGGGCTTTTGGCACTGTTAATCGAAAATGTAATTACACCGTGACGTCACTGGATTCCGTACAGTTTCCCTCCTATGGTATTGATATCTTGTTACTTCGTTTCTCTCTATTAAATGTTCCTGAAGCAGAATGCAACGTTTTGCATGGAAATGACACGGATGATCTTTTTTTTATGATCGGTTGTTATTCTAAGCATGTTTTCGTGCGGTTTCGAGCGTTCGAGGTCAACTGTGTCCCTTACAAGAATGACGGTTAGAGAAAGTCTTGTGAATATAACATATAGCAGTAAAACTTAACACTGGATGTTTGTAAGTAATATGGAACAAATATGTCAAACGTGATAATAGTTGTGCTCATAAGTTAAAAGTTTTGTTGACAAATTCATGTCGTTTTTTAGCATTAACATGTGAGGATAGTAGACTGTCCCTAATAATGGTGGGAAAATCTGCTCTTCCTGTGAGTGTTTAGGAGCTGTAAAAACTCCTCTTTTCAAGTCTGAAATCGATTATCGGTAGCAAGACCTTCCCTTCCTCTGGACAGTGGAGGTCTGCTTTGTCTAGAGGGGTCACAATGATTAATGAATACCCTTTTATTGCAACCTCGTCATTGGTAGCATTGACTCTAGGGACATCGCTGACGCGCAGAATCTGCTATACGTTCATCAGAACAGCACTTTGGTGGTCACTAAATCGACGTAATAAACAATAATATTACCTACCGCCATGTACTTGTATAAAGCTTCTACAAGCTGTTGCGAAAACTGCATTTTGATATTTCCTGTATCCCATTTGTTTAGAATAAATGTTTTGATTAAGGTACTATAGACATTTTATGTTACTTTTATGATAAATTAAATTGATATCTTGCATTTTCTAGGAATATTCTTTGAGTTCTTCACCCTGAATTACGTCCACATAGCTAATAAACCTAAAGAGATGAGTGTTATGTGTTTCAAATGGGAAGGTGTTTGTCCTTGAGCGTTACTAGGTGAGCAACCAATCGGAGTCCTGCGGTGTTGTCGTATTGCATTCCCCATGAGTGGTGTGTGAGGAGCGCCAACCTACTCAATGTGTAAGAAATAATATTCGCGCTAAGACAAAAATTCAGATTTTGCCAAAACTGATCCACGAGGAAAGAGAGAGTAATGTATCTAACATAACCTTAAAAACCCCATATTTTTAGCTCAAATAGTTTTCCCAATACAAATAAATAAAGTAGATGCCATTATATTATAACACTGCATTGCGACGTAAGCACTGTAATGAATATTATTATTAATTGGCATGTATGCGTGCACGTCTATTTGAAATTACTCAGAACTGAAACGTAAGCATTTGACATGACGTGATAAAAGAAATATGTACTTTGAATAAACCAAGGTGTTTGTTAAATTCGATGAGAGGAAACAAAACACTTCCTGCTAGTCTGGCAGAACGTGTCTGGTCACATTATATCTTTGTTTATGAATGGTTCGTAATATATATTTACTCAGGAGAGTTCAAAGCAGCATTATTCAATTACTCTTCCATAAAAAAGTGTACCAGCTGGATCAATAAGAGCGACCCACCTTCCCTCCTTACTACTGCTAGAACAATCTGAGTTAATGTAGGCTCAAACTATGTTGCAAACATAAATAATATTTTTAACTGGCTCACGTTGAACGACTTATTCCCAAAGAAATTGACAAGGAACACAACGAGACTGGGAAAACTGCGTGAGACATCAGATAAAACTACAGGATGACGACTTTTGGAAAGAAATAGCACGTAACGAGATTGTGGAACCAGTCATCATAAATTTGCAGTACTCAGACGTTGAAGACAGTGACAATGACGAATTATCTCTTAACGTAAGTAGCATTCACAGCTATACGGATACACCGCGGGTATTTTAGTTGGATTAGAAAAATAAGTAATCCATAAACTATAATTAACTTTAAACTAAGTATTTAAACCATTTCCGTAATATACGGATATTCATGTTGCAATTGTGATTTAAACAACTGCATTATTATAAAACTTTGGAAAATTCAGTTTGCGTTCCCTTACGTCTAGCGCCACGAACACTCACAAGTGTGTGTGTGTGTGTGTGTGTGTGAGAGAGAGAGAGAGAGAGAGAGAGAGAGAGAGAGAGAGAGAGAGAGAGAGAGAGAGAGAGAGAGAGAGAGAGAGAGAGAGAGAGAGAGAGAGAGAGAGAGGGGGGGAATTATAAAAAGAGTGGGGATAACGAGGTGGCAATGCTGAAGGCTCTAACGCATCTGATTCTCTACAGGTGAGAACTCTTCCCATTTGAAACACATAATAATTCTTACTACACGTAAAACAAAACTGTTAAACACACAATTCATATTAAATACAGTTTTTGTGCAGCTAAGTCTTTCCATATATGAATTGCTATTGGTTTGAATGCTTTTTTCAAATGTGAGGTCATTTCCCTTCCTGGTCATGCAAAGATTAAGGAATATAAGTTGGGGACCAGTGAGATTGAGTGGGACTGCATTAATAGCGCACAAATCGTTGTATGTTTTCTATGAAAAGCGCACAGCGGAAATGCGCAATAAATTATTCTCCTTCCATCTTCAGTACTGTTCATTGATAACCTCACACAGCAGCAAATAAGGTTCCGATATGTTCAAATACTGACCTTACACATTCTTTAGGAGCTTCCGGACTAGTCTTCTTTAAGAAATCCAATCAGATATTTCCCGTTGTATTCTTCTGATATTTACACACAGGTAAATGTATATTTTACTTCCTTCCATTTAACTGCTTTCTTTTGGTACAGTGTAATTTAAAACCAGCATCGGTTTGACATTTATTTAAACCATAAGTGAACCCGTTTAAAAGGTTTCATCCGCTAAAACAATTTTCCCCTATTTTACCAAACATTTTAGATTACTATCTCATTTCAGAAACAATCATATTCGTTGCAATTTCATTTCTTGTTTATTAGTTGTTGAAAAGAAATGGGATTTTTGTCTCACAACTCTAACATTTCAGTGTGTCAGTGGTTACTGAGAGTAGTCCAGAATAATTTAAGTACCCCAAGTACTCACAAGCATTTTCTTCTAAATGCGTCATTCAAAATGATTCATGATTCTGTGTACTAATTTATATAGTGTGATCCATATAAACCTGAATCATTTGAATAGGCCATAACTTTTGAACTAATAATAGGACACACGTCCAACTTTGGGAGAATATAATACACAATTGGGAGATTACATTACACTATTTACATCTCAGAGAAAATGGAGGTGTCCTCCACCAGTATCTATTCAGGTTTGCACCCGTATCACCATATTCTCTGAAGTTTTACTGAGAGTATCCTCGCCAA
Source organism: Mantis religiosa (assembly GCA_030765055.1). Lineage (NCBI taxonomy): Eukaryota > Metazoa > Arthropoda > Insecta > Mantodea > Mantidae > Mantis > Mantis religiosa. The sequence goes on from CM060948.1 coordinate 178,451,580, forward strand.
TGTTACTTATTTCGGTTCGAATGGATTCCTTGAAAACATCAATCGTCCGTGGCCTATTCTTGTACATCTATTTTTTTAGATATTCCCACAAGAAAAAATCCGATGAGGTTAGGTCAGACGATCTGGGAGGCCACAGACATTTTGAGATTATTCGATTATCAAAGTAACCGGTTCCATGGTGTCATTAGCTGTATGGCACGTTGCTCCATCTTGCTGGAAATAACCTTCTCTCAATTCGATTCCATTTGTATAGATGCTGCTGGAGGACACTTCCAACATTTTCTCTGAGATGTAAATAGTGTAATGTAATCTCCCAATTGTGTATTATATTCACCCAAAGCTGGAAGTGTGTCCTATTATTAGTTCAAAAGTTATGGCCTATTGAAGTGGTTCAGGTTTATATGAATCGCACTATATTTACGAGAATCTGTGTCTATATGGATAGTTGCATTACTTGCACTTTATTGAAATGGCAGCACATGCTCACATACAGAAGTTTTGTATTTATATTTGGAGATAGCGATACATTTTAAATTCATTTACGTCCTCCAACGTTAAGTCGTACTGTCGATGAACGAAATGTACTCAAATGAGTCCAGGGTCTATAGAGCTTAGAGTTACCAGACATTCATTTTTCAGGATAAGGAAAAACCCCGGAAAAAGCTTATCCAAGTAGCTTACCCTGACCGAGATTGAAACTCGGGACGTCTTGAACGTGAGGTAGAGACGCTACCATCTACGCTACCGAGGCCAGTTATACTGTGACTTTGTGTGTTCGTGAAATTAAAATTCCAGTTGCACAAACTAAAATGTTCCCACCAAATTACAGTTGGTACACTTGCCGATTACATAGAATTACGAAGCGCACACAATTACAATCCCCCAGTTCGTCTGTCACAGGTCCACTCCGCACTCACTGTTGCGTAACACTGCACTCGCTACTCAGCGACAACTCGCTCTCTCGATCCGACTAAAAACTCGGGACTGCAGACTGAGAACTGCCTGAGTCGTCTAATGCGCCGCTTATATAGCCAGATCGCTGCACCTCGAAGCTTCGTGGCTCGGAACATCATCCCGATTGTTCCAGACGTGAGGGGGAGGGGAAAGAGACGGTACAGTGGCTAGTGACACTTTCCTAACCATCCCCTATGTGAACGCCACAAGATAAATGGGTAGGCGTAGTCTGAATGCCTCCTGTCGCCCACCCAGCTACCAGCTGGTCGTACCTTCCGATAATTGAGTCAAAATACATTCCTTGTCTTTGTTAATAACTGTTTTCACCAAAGAACCCATTCTGACCAATTGAAGTTCGTGCAAGTAGATCCCAAGAATCCATTACCTTATAGGAATAAGAGAAGTTTTGGACATTAGTAATTTAAATAGGTTTTGTCATTTGGGAGTAGTTTGTAGTTTGATGCAGCTGGCAACCAGTTGCGAGTGCTGAACAGCAATAGTAACATTTGTAGTTAGTAGTTTTTTTGTAATTAAATTTTATTTTTGCCTATACTTCTGGTATATTTTCCTGGTCTCTTTTATTTTCTTTATTTCTTTTTCTTATAATTTTGATTTTACTGTAGTAGTTTATAGTGATAATCTGTAAAATCATTATATATACACAAAGTGTAAGAAAGTTTTGGAAAGAAATAGTAAATGTGGAATTATGCTCCGGTTTAGTAACCAAGTAGCCGGGGTACGATATTCAGATTGTATTTATTTATTTGTTTGTTTAGTCATTCATTCATTTATTTATCTATCCATTTATTTAATCCATTACCTCAAATTTTGTGCTCCTCTAGTTGGTGGGTTTTGATGGGTTTTCAGTGCATATCCTATTTGTGTATCGCTTATATTCCCATATCCCCATTGTACATAAAGGAAATATCTAATACAACCTTTTCTACAAATGTCGAGCTTGTTTAACCTGAAGTAGACAAAGGAATTATTTTTTTCCAAAGAAAAATTGGTTTAAACATGGGTAGAGCAACTCATATGAAAGGAAATATAATAGTCTTTCCACTTTATTTTAGCAACTACTTCCCTATAGTAGGTAGAGGGGTTATTGCATTCCAGCTAATGTTTGATATAAAAATGCATGTTTTGTAGTTCCCTGTTGTAAGTAAACGGTTGAGGCGGGTGCTGATATACCAGAGACATCAATCAACAAGAAACGGAAAGGTGGGTAAATAGGTGGTTTAACTCTCCGCATACAAATGTATGCGAGGTAACCTCATTCCATCAAGTAATTCCTGGACCCATTTCTGATGTGTAGGACCCAGAGGGCCATCTCCGATGGTAGGGTGACGATGGAATGAGGGGACCTACTCCACACCACTTTGTTGGATTCTTCACATGGGGTAGTCAGATGTGAAAGCTTGGGTAGGGGTGACTGAAAATTCTAGAGCCAGGACTGGAACCACTGAGCTACCCCTGTTTCTATCCGAACAAATACCAATCTTGGTATTTAAGTTTAGCGCAATGATACAATAGGGGATTTGTCCAAGAAAACCTCTTATCATGTAAACTACTTGGTAAGCTTAACGTTATTTTCCTTATTTTTCGTCAAATATTGCCCTGTGTTTAAGATGTTTCCATGATGAGTAAAATTTATAATTTTCTGTAAACTGCTTGTGAAATCCCCTTTATCATGCATGAACTTTGTATCATTTTGTATACATGGTAAATCATAAGAGATAATCAGTACACTAAAGCTCTAGAAGAAACCGATATCTTGCAGAGAGTGAAATTTTAAAGCCATCACATTTGCGATCCACTTTTTAAAGGTTTTATGTACTGCCGCTTCAGCCTTGTGCATCGTTTTTGAACCTACAATGGAGTGACTTTTCCAAACGTTTATTTCAATTGGCCTAAAGAACGTAGTAAAATAAGCATAAGTAGGAATAGATTTTACAAGGGACAAAATAAACTTCTAATTGTTATTAAAGATGTAAGAGCTTTATAAAATAACTTACCTACGTGCTAGGGGTCCTGGCTGGGGTTGGGGATTTTTCTCCAACCAAGATGATTCCTCATCTTCCCCAGAGTCTGGATGTATGAATGAGAGTGCGAATGTATGCGTGATCTAACGATGTAACCCAACGAATACGAGTTAACATCTTCGTTATGTTCCAAAGGAGAACGCCCGCCGATATGACCATTGGAGCTAAAGGCGGGGTATAAATGGAACTAACAATAATAAAAGAACAACTTATAGGATTAAACATGTAAATAATACAGTTTTAAAATGTATATTTTAGGAAATTTATTGTACTAAAGTATACTGGACTCCCTTTTTGTTTTTGCTAAACCAGATGAAGATTGTGCCATGGAATTATTCGATGCAAAATTACATGGTAATTTATCAACGAGTCCTTAATATTATTAGCCATTTGTGTCTAAAATATATTTTTTCACAACCTCAAAAATAATTTATTTAGCAATAAGTATATAATACATATAAGTATTGTAAAAAGAAAAAAATACAATTAGAATATTGTAATACGGTGTTTAAATGTCTAAACAGGAGAATTAAATCAAACATGTAACAAACAGTAAATATGAATGAATGTCCTAATGAAAGCGTTAATATCTTTTGGAATTTTATTAAACATAAACTGAAACCCAAACTCAATGTTTGGGATATGACATATATAGTGTTTTTTTTCTGTAAAAAAGTTTTACTGGAACTCTCTCACTCGATGATACACAACAAATCTAAAACCTATCAGAGTCTGCTCTCGGAAAATAACAGTACTTCACTATAATCAAGCAGACGTAGAAAAGACGACTGCATCTCACCATAGTGTACTTGTTTTACCTTTGCATGTCCGTTTGCTCATATATAGGCTGCACTCTGTGATCCTACTAATTTTAGGGAATGGAAATGCTGCGATAGGCAGCTGTAAGGCAGTTTTAGGTTAACGAACGGAAGATGGCAGCACTAAGCGCAGTGTATTAAAGAATTACTTCTGCATCAACCAGGATGACAAAATTCAAACTCTTGCACTCAATATGGGCAGCAATTTCAATTTTAAATTTCACTGGAGTTTGTAAAAGTTTATCGGAACGCGTTCTGGTGCGTTCCGGCTGAAAAAAAACCTCCTATATATGTATATATATATACAATATTTTGAATTATATTACTGAGATTGAATAGAGCGGTGTAGATTATTTTGAATCAGTTTATAACATTGAAAAATCTTGAATTCTGAAGACAAATAGTTGATTATACTCCGAAACCTATAAAATATTACAGTTGAAAAGGATGGTTATGCAGTTAAGAATTTTAGTCAACAAATCTCCAGGATTTGATGTCATGCCGATCTTATGTTATGAAAGAATATTTAGCATTTAAATACAATGTTATATTAGAAACAAGTAATTCTCCTAATTTCTAGAAACGCACAAAATTTCGCAAATGTTCAAAAGTAGTAAAATTGTTGTAACAAATAATTCTGGATTAATTGCAGTATTATCTGCTCCTACCAAATACTTTTGAAATTATATTGCACACTGTAGTTTTTTCACAATTTCAAAATGTAATTAGATACTTCTAATATAATGAATCTATACCTAAAAGAAGCACAAGAAAGAATACAAGAAAGTATTTTATAAAATAAATCACTCTATGGTCATTCCTAAATTAAAACGTAGTGGTGTTTCCATATCTATAATAAAATTGTTGAAAAAACAGTAAATTATCAACGTTGTTCAATTGACACATTTTGCTAAGGATCTAATCGCGAACTCCATACATTTATGTATAAAGTTATTCCATATCACTTTGCTGTGATATTAACATATTTAAAGAATTAAATAATATTCTTTGTTGTGAGTCTGCTCAAAATTAATTAAATAGGTTCTAAATTGGAGTATAATAAGTAATGCAAGATTTGAAGCTTTCACGGCGAGCGTTATTATTCAAGGCTTCACGGGTGATCAGCCGTGTCAAGTTTATAAGTGTCGAGCTTTCGACCAATGTAGACTCCATGGCCTTCTTCAGCATCTGAATGAAATGGCTGAACTCTTCTCTCTAAATATACAATTAATTGGTGGGTGGGACGCTCACTGGCTAGGGCAGCACAAGCCCCATAGACTCCATGGCCTTCTTCAGCATCTGAATGAAATGGCTGAACTCTTCTCTCTAAATATACAATTAATTGGTGGGTGGGACGCTCACTGGCTAGGGCAGCACAAGCCCCATAGACTCCATGGCCTTCTTCAGCATCTGAATGAAATGGCTGAACTCTTCTCTCTAAATATACAATTAATTGGTGGGTGGGACGCTCACTGGCTAGGGCAGCACAAGCCCCATAACTCCATGGCCTTCTTCAGGATCTGAATGGAATGGCTGAACTCTTCTCTCTAAATATACAATTAATTGGTGGGTGGGACGCTCACTGGCTAGGGCAGCACAAGCCCCATAGACTCCATGGCCTTCTTCAGCATCTGAATGAAATGGCTGAACTCTTCTCTCTAAATATACAATTAATTGGTGGGTGGGACGCTCACTGGCTAGGGCAGCACAAGCCCCATAGACTCCATGGCCTTCTTCAGCATCTGAATGAAATGGCTGAACTCTTCTCTCTAAATATACAATTAATTGGTGGGTGGGACGCTCACTGGCTAGGGCAGCACAAGCCCCATAGACTCCATGGCCTTCTTCAGCATCTGAATGAAATGGCTGAACTCTTCTCTCTAAATATACAATTAATTGGTGGGTGGGACGCTCACTGGCTAGGGCAGCACAAGCCCCATAGACTCCATGGCCTTCTTCAGCATCTGAATGAAATGACTGAACTCTTCTCTCTAAATATACAATTAATTGGTGGGTGGGACGCTCACTGGCTAGGGCAGCACAAGCCCCATAGACTCCATGGCCTTCTTCAGCATCTGAATGAAATGGCTGAACTCTTCTCTCTAAATATACAATTAATTGGTGGGTGGGACGCTCACTGGCTAGGGCAGCACAAGCCCCATAACTCCATGGCCTTCTTCAGCATCTGAATGAAATGACTGAACTCTTCTCTCTAAATATACAATTAATTGGTGGGTGGGACGCTCACTGGCTAGGGCAGCACAAGCCCCATAACTCCATGGCCTTCTTCAGGATCTGAATGAAATGACTGAACTCTTCTCTCTAAATATACAATTAATTGGTGGGTGGGACGCTCACTGGCTAGGGCAGCACAAGCCCCATAACTCCATGGCCTTCTTCAGCATCTGAATGAAATGACTGAACTCTTCTCTCTAAATATACAATTAATTGGTGGGTGGGACGCTCACTGGCTAGGGCAGCACAAGCCCCATAGACTCCATGGCCTTCTTCAGGATCTGAATGAAATGGCTGAACTCTTCTCTCTAAATATACAATTAATTGGTGGGTGGGACGCTCACTGGCTAGGGCAGCACAAGCCCCATAGACTCCATGGCCTTCTTCAGCATCTGAATGAAATGGCTGAACTCTTCTCTCTAAACATACAATTAATTGGTGGGTGGGACGCTCACTGGCTAGGGCAGCACAAGCCCCATAGACTCCATGGCCTTCTTCAGCATCTGAATGAAATGGCTGAACTCTTCTCTCTAAACATACAATTAATTGGTGGGTGGGACGCTCACTGGCTAGGGCAGCACAAGCCCCATCCACCAATTAATTGTATGTTTAGAGAGGAGATTTCAGTCATTTCATTCAGATCCTGAAGAAGGCCATGGAGTCTACATTGGTCGAAAGCTTGACACACAAACCTGACACGGCTGATCACCCTGAAGCCTTGATTTAATAATAAATTTCACTTTTGCATTTGCAATTATTGCAGATTTAAGACTTTTTTAAGACTATTTCAATCAAGTTTGTTTTCAGTATCATATAAATAAAGTAGCAACTACTTATATACTTTTAGGCTATATTTTGAGAAATATTTCCAGTCTATTTGCTCATTTTTTAATGTAATGATGGCGTTAGTTCTAAACCTGGTTCAGTTACTTGAAATTCACCAGTCAAAAGAAATATAGTATAAATTGAAACAAGGGAAAATAAAGTTTTGAAATACCTCTGCTCTAGAATTTTTGGTAGTTATGCTCAATTTTAATGTTATAATGATATTCCTAACGCATTCCAGATAGAATCCTATGCCTTTGAAGAAAAAGAAAATATACATTTACTAGTAGGCTGTGTCAATATAACAAACCTAAACGAGGGGAGCAATCTAACTACTAGATTTTCTGTCTAGTAATTTTATCCAAGGTGTACTACTACTACTACTACTACTACTACTACTACTACTACTACTACTACTACTACTACTACTACTACTACTACTACTACTACCACTCTACTTCTACTGCTGCTATTAGAGTAGCTTGACATGATTATAAGAATTGATTTTTTAACGAATACATAAGGGATTACGTGAGATAATAATGGCAGAAATAGTTACGTGAATGTGACAGATTTTAGAAAAAATTTCGCATGACGTCCTTAAATTGTGCCTTAAGGGGAGATTGTACTGTCCATCCCGCCAATGTTAAATTCATCACTTTTAGGTGCAATTATTTCAGAAACTATATAAGATATGTTTTAAATTTTGAGGGGGTCTCTTTTAGATATATGTGAATGCGACGAATAAAAATATTAAGATTTTTCAATGTAGTTTCTGAGAAATAACTTTTTTATCATAGTTACAATGTTTTCATTAAATTTACTTACAAAACATTTGTTAATATTAAATGTTTGTCTTACTTCAATTTTTGAACCTGTTATATAGAGGATAGTAATTTTTATGTTGTGTAAAAATTTCACCTTTCTAGGTTTAATGTTTTCTGAGAAAAGTGCACCAATGTCACTAAAGAATGCAATGTCTGTAGATGGCCGATCTCTTCATCCTTCATTTTCTATTACTGCTTCTTTTTCAGCTCTCTTCATCGATTCCTCTGCCACCTATTCTAAGATACTCTAATTTTCTCATTTATAGGTTCATATCTAGTTGGTGGCTTTGGAAGGTTTAGTATAGAACACAATGTACTCCCTGCCTGGTACCATTTACCTATACAGAAAAAGGGGCGTAACCAGTACGTGCAATGTGACAGTAAATGACCGATAATATGGCATTAGAATCTCCAATTATAAAAAAGGTTCATTATATTCTTACTATATTTAACTATTTAAAACTGATTAAAACAAGAAATTCAAAATTTTGTCGAATTTCAAGTAAATCTCCTCTTAACCAAATATGAACTTTGACATTTATCTTTTTAATTTTTGAGTTGAGATGCTAAACTAAATGGAGAGAGGAATGAGTGAATTATTAACTTTAGAATATAACGTGAAAGTGAATGATGTTTTAACTTGTTTTATTTTCTTTGTAGGTGAGTCCTGATATGAATCTGGTAGTGCAAGATTTCGCTATAATACAAGTAAGTCAATAATGCAAATAAAATTAACAAATTCTTACTTTACCTACTATGTAGATAGTAAGAAAAGACATTGTAATCGATGCAAAAATTTGATACACATATTTCATTGGAAATACACGTTTTGAGATCCCCTGAATCTCAACAAGTACTTTGAGAAAGGTGTGTGTGTATGTGTGTACTTCCGTGAGTCTGTGAAGAGTTGACTACCTCAACTGGTATTTAAATTCAAAATCTTCCTAGAATGCGACACTAAAATTTTCAAGAAAATCCCTCTACCCCAGACTATCCTTTTCAGGAGGCATTTTTCGAACATTTTGATTTTCTCAAAAATGGTTCTAACGATTTGGACTAAATTAGCGTATATCTTATATATTTTAATGACAAATGAAATGTATATCTTGAATTTTCTTGAAAAGTCCTCAGAAGTCTTCTTTCTGGATGACATTTGCATAACTATTTACCCCATTGAAATACACCAAATCTTTCTACACAAAAAATCTTGTTAAAACACACAGTTTATGTTAGATACAGATTTTTGTGGACTGAAGCATTTGGTAGATATTCCTTCTTATTTTCCTGACTTTGCTAATACTAAACGTTTCTCAAATGGGAAGTCGTTGCCCATTTGTTTTCTATCGTTGCTCATACAAAAGAACGGAATTTAGAAACATCACATAGTGACTAGCTGCTCTGTTAAACGGTTTTACTATCACTTAAGGACTACTGTTTTTCCGTATTCCTCTTGTAGCTGTAGGAACGTTAGCAGTAATACAATTTCTTGCAAATGTTTAACTCTGTCACTGTGAAACAGAGAAGTAAGCATTTGTAAGAACAGAGGAAGCCATGTGAATCCAATTCAAGACATTTTTTAAATGTATAGGCACATCGCACTTAATACTCTGAAAAGAAAATTTTACAAAAAAGAAACAGTGTTTCCATTATTATATATGCTGTAAGCCATCGAACAAATTTAGTTAGTTGCATAAACAATTTTATTAACAAAAGACTTGCTTGTTATGGGAACAGTTCAACTGTTGATTTGTGTGAAGAGGTTGTTACAAGACTTGCTAATATGGAAGAGCTCAACGTGACGATTAGGAAAGAATGCATGGATATGCCATCTGTAGTGACTGAAAATATTCATGAATTCACGCTTCTAGTGAGTCAGTGGATTTTGAAGACGTTATTAAACTTTATGCTACAAATTATGGAGAAAGTACAAATTGTGGAGAAAGTTGTTAAATAAGCCAATAATTAAGCTGTTCCTATAGCAACCAAATCTTCAGTGGTGTTTTTTGTTGTTCCATTTATACCCCGTCTTTAACTGCAATGGTCATATCGGCGGCCGTTCTTCTTTGGAACATATCGAAGGTGTTAACTCGTATTCGTTGGGTTTTAATCATTAGAACATGTACATATTCGCACTATCATTCATACTTCCAAACTCTGGGGAAGATGAGGAATTATCTTGGTTCGAGAAACATCCCCACCCCCACCACCACCACCGCCGGGTATCGAACCTGGGACCCCTAGCACGGCAGGTAAGTGCTCTACCGACTGAGCTACGGGGCCCAGCCTTCTGTGGTGTTCTCACTTTTCGTGCTCCTACGTTTAGTACCGAGCGGGATGGCTCAGGCTTATGAACGGATGGCTCATTTGTGGCCCTCATACGGGAGGTCCGGGTTCGATTCCCATGGCCGACCTACCTGACCCATAGGTTTTTTCGAGGGTTTTTCCGTGTCACCAGTCGAGTACTGGGTAGGTTAATTACATTCCCCGAATTTCTTGTCCCTCCCTTTCACACCATCTCTCATCTGGTGGCCTCTTTCAGGGTAGAAGTGTCGGCGGGAGTCTCAGCGTTGCATAGTAGGATGATATATAAAACTTTCTCCCCCGGTAGGCTGGTCTATGGTCTCGAATGTTTGGTGGGCCAATTCCAGACCACAAAGGGTGGGAGGCCCGTTGAACTGGCCTGATGGGGAATTTTTGTAAAGTATATGGAACATACCCTCTGCAGTATCGTGACTCCTTGGAACAACCACCCTCTGTGTCCCTCGCCTCATCTTTCCTCCCGAAGATGCCCCATTTGGCGGCATGGGTACAAAATAGTCCAAGTTTGGACTTCTTTGCCGAATCCCCTTCGTAGCATTGTCCAGTCCGTCCAGTCCAGTCCAGTATAACTTTTAATGGTAAATCGCGATTCGTCTTTTTTTTACCTCCGTGGTCATGCAAAATTTAAATGTCATTACATAGCGATGGAATTTTAAAAATCTCACAATCTCCTTAGTTTGCTTCATTATTCTTACATCTGCAGTGAAGTATATAAATGTTTAACGAACGGTTATAATATTTTAAAAGAGTGAGTAGAGAATGTGCATGAATGGAGCGCATCAGGTTTACTTTAATGGTAAAGATGGTTCTATGTGTCCCTCTATCAGAGCTACGATATTATTTTTACCGCGTTTCCATTGGGAATTCAAATCCATTTGAGTACAGCTTCCATACAGAATACAATCCGCGTTTCCATGGTTCAGATCGATTTGAATACGCAAGGTTCCAGAATGAGCAATTCAAGTTTTGATGTAGGGAACTTGTTAAATGTATGTTTTATATTGCTCTATGATAAGGCACCTATTTGAGGTAGTGTATGGTTTTCTAAAGAATTAGTGACCTTAGTATGGAAATGATAAAATCGGTCCTGCTATGTTCAGGTTTGTTTTTGTTTGTTTGTTTCTTTTTTAAAACGAAAAGTGGGACTGGACTACACTACGGAGAGGACTCGACACGGAGGTCCAAACTTGGTTTATTGTACCTATGCTCCCAAGGGGGGCACCTCCGGGAGGTAGGATGAGGCGAGAGGAGATAGAGGACGGCCATCCCAAGGAGTCACGACAGCGCAGAGGGCAGGGTACCTACACTCTACCAGTTTGAAACTCCCCGACAGGCCAGTGCAACCGGCATCCCACCCTAATGTGGTCCGGAAACGACCCACCTGGCCGGTTTTGGAGACCGCATACCGTCCTACCGGAGGAGGAAGTGTTTACCAGGAGCTTATCATCCTGCTTTGCAGCGCCGAGGCACCCGCTGAAACTCCCAGTCCCAAAGACAGCACCAGATGAGAGATAATGTAAAATAAAAACGGAGATGACCTGAAGGGACAGGAAATTCGAGGGATGTAACTATTCTACCCGGCATTCGACTAGCAACTCCGGAAAACCCCTGAAAAACATATGAGTCAGGTAGGTCGGCCACGGGAATCGAACCTGAACCTCCTGAATGTGGGCCATAGATGAAACACCCTGAGACATCCTGCTCGTTTAAAAGTATAAGGATTATAATATTCCAACCAATAGCAAAGAATGTCTGGGAAATGGTTAACGACAGAAATAATGTGATTGAAAATTAACTGTGCTATAAGGAGATCTTCATTTTCTGTGTAGTAAAATTTTGTAATATCTTTTGTAATATCTATCTTAATATATCTTAATAAGGGTACTTAATACTCAACCAGAATGAAAAGGACTTGATAAGTATTTAAATCATGGTATTACTTTGTTTGCCATTTAAATTATGTCAACGATGGCATTGTGTTGGAGCTGCGCAAAGCCAGATCTGTTTGCGTGGGTAGGAAAGAAAGAGACAGGGTAGCGCGCCGAGCTGGACGCTTGCCGAGAGAAAGAAACAGAGAGAAAGAGACAGAGAGAGACACTGGAATGTTCCGTCTTTCTCTTACTGCCAATATTTTTCTCGGGAGGTCTACTGCATTGTAGAGCAATGACCGGGAGGTAGAAATAGCGGCAAAGTGTGAGAAGCAGTTAGTTGCAGTTGTGCAGTGGAACTGAGTTGTGTGATGTACCGCAGTGGAATCTTTTGTTTATTTATGTGTGTCGGGCGAACGAGACGACGTTGAAGCCTGCTATTTGTCAATGACACGTCATTTTTCTGCTGCAAGGGTTGTACAAAGCTTCTGTTTACTGCAACAAAGAGTGTTTTAAATTTATGCAAACAAGACTTTTGATTCTAGGAACCCGCGAAGTCACAATATATTAATTCTACCTAGTTATTTTATGTTAAACAGTCAAAAGTTATTTTTGAGAAAAGCAAATATTTTGAAAAATATTTCATATAAGGGGCAGTTTGAAGGGGGCGCAATTGTATTTGAAAATATTTGCGTCTCATCCTTAGAAGACTGAGGTTGTATACCGAGTTTGGTATGTGACCAACTTATCGTTTTTAAGTTATGCTGCACACACACACACACACACACACACACACACACACACACACACACACACACACACACACACACATAAGCACCCACGCACCCACGCATTCACACGGATTGGTTTTATTAAACTAGTACTTTTGAATTTTTGAAGTATCAAAATGGGCATTTTTCGTATCCGTAGATATAGATTTTTTTTGGTGGAATACAGTTCTTCGTCTACCTGCAAGTACGCAGAAGAGAAAGTAAAACGTCGATATAAGTCATTAGCAGAAGCATGTCCATTGCAGTATGTAGGTACTCCCCATATTGTTGAAACAGGTAGGTAGTCATCATCTATACGTGGATTAGGAATTGCTGCAACATGTTGTCCATAACTTACGCCAGTTAAGTCTCTTCAATGAAGAAATATGGGCCGTTTGTGTTATAATGTAAATGACGTAGATCTCTGAATCTCTGGAATTCTCAATGGTGAACAGTGGGTTCCCTGTTTGTTTTGTAGATCCCACGAAGTGCAAAGCTCAGGGATATAGAACACGTCAATCTATATCACGGGTGCTCAACTGTGCAGCACCAATAACCAAGGGAACGACAGACAGGCCTAGAAGCCAAAGGAGGCTGAAAGAATACACCTTTCTTTTCTCGTATGTAAGAATGACACCGCGGTGCCGTCACTGGAGCTCAGTAATAACGGATAAATGGTTCCTTGGGTGTAGATGGTGGAAGGAGGTTAATTAAACTTCCCCTTTCTTGTTTGGAGTTGAGCAACACTGCTCAACAGTACCATCACCAAATATTCTCATGTCACAAGTTTAAGAAGGCAAGTTAGATAAGCCATTTAAACTTCAGCCAATTAAAGTCTGATAAGAAAGTAAATTTGCGTTTCACCGAAATGCATTTATTACAGGATCAAAGAACAGGTCATGTGAGCAAATAAATCATGCATACACTGTCACTATTACACACGCAATTCAGGTAATGATTGGATGAAAGTGCAATTTTCATGGGAGCATAATAACGTAAGCAGTATTGAAAACAAAGTAAAGTCCCAGAAGTGCATCTTACTTATTTTCAGAATACAAATTTGCTGTTTATAGATAAACTTCTGTTCAGTGCTGCACTGATATTTTGTAAGACCAGAGTTATATTGTCCTTAATTGCTGGGGAATGGTAAGTTTAAGTTGTTTGGAAATACATGGAACTTTCCTAACGCATACATAGTCGGTTAGCACTCAGTGTGAGTGGCTCTAATGCTAAACCACTGGCCTACTGCTTCCAAGGTTGCGGGTTCAAACTCGACCCAGAGCGATGGTTTTCAAGTGTGCTTAAAAGCGACAGCCCCATGGTTAATATGTTTATTGACATCCAAAGGAACTGCACCGATGGCGTTGATTAAACATTGCCAATTGATATTGCGAGTAGTCGTAAGCTTTCACGGCCGGAGTCTAATTTGTAGATAGAAGAATTTTCCGGGCTTAGGAGCCGTGGTCTGCTGGATTTTGCAGATCCAGACGTTTCGTTCACGTCTGCGGTGAACATCATCAGTGACGAACAACTTGTGAATGAACCTTCACCCAGAAGACTCAGACAACGTCCTTAACATTTTTTGTGATAAAAGGTTAAGCTAGCACTAGGTGCGTATAATTGCATTTTCATTTGCTCTACTACCTGTAATTATTTATATTTAGTAAAACAACTGTCACGTTCTCTTGAAAGTGTTGATGCAAGTATTTCTTTGGAAATACACGCTTTGAGGTACCCCGAATAAAGAGGTCCGTTTATGTGTGTGTGTGTGTGTGTGTGTGTGTGTGTGTGTGTGTGTGTGTGTGTGTGTGTGTGTGTGTGTGTGTGTGTGTGTGTGTGTTTTATTTATTAACTAAGTACACCTGCATGCCTCTTCACCGTGGAGATACCTCATACTTTTACATCACATTATAACAATAGTATCACAATAGTTTACTAACATAGTTTTCTGCCTATTACTATATACAAGATGTATTACTTAATTTGCAGGAACTACATATTCATTTTGCTTAGGTGAACCTTTCCTATTCCATATTTACTTCATGGATTTTATAAATCTATGGAATTCCCTCATGTGCCTGTAGATTAACTTTTCTATTCTCATTGGACATGTTCCTATTATTTTGTTTTATTATATTCCATCTATTAAATTTTACTCGCTGTTACCATTTATCACTACATACTACTCATACATCAGATGCTTGTCAGTGGACCTCTGTTACATGTACATCGGAATTCTCCGCTATATGAAATCGATGTTCCGTAACTACTGCGATGGATTCCAAAGTAATTGATAATTTTTATTTTTAGACATTCTTTAATCAGTGGGAAGAATGATTTACCTGTGTTTTTTTGTAGAATTATTTTGTTCAATTATTCCATAGCTGAAGTCCCTGATCGTTGACTTGTTATACAGTGGTGGACTTGGGTATCTTCGTAACGGGCTCCTGCAGTTCATCTGCGACTTATTTTGCTGAACGATCTGCCAGCTCATTCCCAGTTATTTCTAAATGGGCTTCGACCCTATTGATAATGTATTGTCCAGTTCTCCTTTTTTTAGCTGTCTGTTTGTGTTTAATATGGCTGATGTTAGAGAGTAGCACTTGCAGTGACTATCTGCGTATAATACTGTAATTATTATACACAGTCATTAAATTTTGGAGCATATATAGTCACATTGGCAAACATCAAGCTGTTTTGGAAGGGAAGAGTCGAGTCGGACAACTTAGCCGTCATCGCGAAGAAGTGGCAGTAGGGAAATCACCTTGCCTTGTTGCTTATTGGCTGGGAGTGCACGCTTTCAAGACTAGTCACGAGATGACGTCACAGGCCAGGGCGAAGCTGTGTTGTTATTAAGCTAAAGACCTCTTCAGACCGTGTTTTCAGAGGCTTCCAGCTCCAGAAATTCTACCGCGTCCGACAGATACATATTAGCCGATGCAAGGCCGAAAGGAGTTATTAATAGTGAGAGATGTATGGTGCTTCAAGCTAAGTACGGCTCCGTGGAGGAGTCGGCAGGCCGTGGAACGGACAGGAAGCAGTTCAAAGGTAAGTAAATGCTGCTCCGTAGTAAGAAATCGCCGAGATAGAGAACCGGCAGCGAAGTAGTTTACGTGTGAATACCGAGTTGTGTTCAGAATTGTTGTGTAGCTCCGTGTTTAAGGTGGACCTATGTGTAGATGAGGACTATTAGCAGCACAAAGGGTTGTCTCACGTTCAAGAGATCCGTAGTTCGAATCTCCGTCAGGGTGAGTTACCCGGGCAAGGTTTTTCCATGGCTTTCCCTTATCCTGAAAGATTCGTGTCGGGTAACTCTAAGCTCCATGGACCCCGGAATCATTTGAGCATCATTTTACCCATTTTATTCAACGTCCGATATGACTTAACGTTGTAGAAGGTAAATTAATTGATTTAAAGGAATATTTTGGAAACGTTTCAAAGTGTTGCATTTGTAATAGAAAGACTAATGGTACGTTAGCATTGAGCTAGCAATTTTGGTGAAATAGAGAAGTATGAGGTGAACTTAGTAATCTTTTTGTCACAAAATATGTCTGCTATGTGACTCTTTTCGACTTCAAGAATGCATCGTAATCTGTCTCGTCATGGGTTGCTTTATACATTTTACTTTTTGATGTAATCTTGAGGTATATGAGTTGAATTGCGGCCACTACACAGGAATGGTCATAAGATATGACATAATATTTGATACTTCATTACTGAACAGCCTCCGGACTCTTGCATTCCTTAGATTGGTTCGGTTTTATAGAGCTGCTGCTCATACATATGTCCCGATGCCCCTTTGTGTACATTAGTAATATCTGATGTCCAAGCCCCCAGATGAGTTTAGCAGATGTTGATAAGCTCTTTACCAGTCTGTTGGATTTGTCTTACAGATGGCCTTTGTGTTTGTTATAATTACATTTTTAATCGATGTAAATTACAAGGTATTTTAGTTCAGTTACCTATTCTAGTCTTTTTTTTATTAAGGTAAATGTCTTAATATTTTGGTGTTTAACTTAACAACAAAGACTGGAGCAGGTGACTGAAATATTTGGAATTCCCTCAGTTTCCAGATTTCTGTACCTAAAAGTTTCTGTACCTCGGTGAAAAAGCAAGGAACTTTTCCTATGTAGGAGAACTTGTTGAAGATGCGATGCTTGTATAACTGTATCTTGTAATGGAGCACTCAAAATCAGTAAAAGGATAAACCATGAGTTCCAAAACATGGTTATCCGTGGTGGGCTTTTGCATAAACAACCGAATGGAAGAGAGAGTTTTCGGTGTGTGTCTGCCTATATGGCTGATATGAGCGTTTTTAGGAATAGATTATGCAAAAGTGAGTAGAAGAAATATAAGAAAAATCTATATGAGGAGGTAATTTAATATGAAAAACGAGGCTTTAATCACGGTAGGAAAACAGTGTTTAATAAAAAGTTTATTAAATATTATTCCAAAAAATTTACATAGAATGGGATTCAGTTGTAATGTCAAATTTCGTATTTCACAAACTCGCTTGTTGTGATGACCTAACCTTGCATGGCTTCGTCACAAAAAATCAGGTTGCCTTCATTCAGATGCCCTTTGTAATTCCTGAACTGATGAAATCTACAGGTTAATTCTCATTCGGTCAATTGAACGCCGTGTAACAAAATGGGTTTTCTTTCCTTCCAAATTCCCTTTCCCTATCATCAGGACGGTGGCCTTTCTCGCCATTTTGCATGCAGTCAGGAAGATTTGTGAGACAGCATAGCTGTTAACTTTTTCCTTTTCTGGCTTTTTGCCTTAAACGCTAGTTAGTTTTATCATTCCATTTTTCAGCTTTTAGCTCCCTAAAGAAGCGAACACTTTTCAACTCGAGTTAGAGTAGAAAAGAGAAATTTTCCATGTGTGGGAGAAAAAGAAATTCTTATTCCCTGAACATAAAACATATTGACCAGATAGTGAACGTTCCATCTGCTTAATTCATGTTTTGTAGGTATTTTGCTCATTTAGAACACGTATATGCTGTAACATTTAATTTTAGAGTGACGAATTTGTGGAGTTTACAAAACATTCAGATGTGTTACCTGCATAAGACCTTCTCTAACAGTTTCCAAAATTTTTTTCTTAAAACTGCCATGTGATGTATTTACTTACCTGAGAAGCTTGTACAAACTGTTCTTACAAGTGCTTATTCCTATACCTACTTCTCGTTAATCGGGGTAAATATTCGTAATGGGAATACAGTAGATTTTAAGCGATAGCCAAATGTTTTCAGAGCTGGTCACTATGTGATGGTTCGAAATTTCGTTCTCTTTGTGTGGACAAGGAATAAAAGAAGAACTAATGTGTGCAATCATTTACTCTTATACAGTCATAGACATAAGATAGAACGCATCCTGGGAGCAGTGTACAGGCCGATAATCTAGTAAATGCAGACATTTGTAGTTGAGGACAGTGTAATTAAACTTGTTAAATCAATATTTGCTTTGCTTGTGACTTTATTTCACTTATTAAGGGTCGTAAGTTTTCATGTTAATTGGTATTTCCAAGTAGACGTGGCACACACAATTCATGTGTATTTGTTTTCTTAAGAGGCGTAACGCTGATGGAGGAGGCCTTGTGATAACAAATCAATCGGAACTTAGTTCAAATGCTTTCTGCTTATGAATTAAGACTAGCAGATAATTCACTGAGAAGTGAACATTTGGAGACAATGAATGGTCTATACTGACAGGCATTGTTCGTTTCGGGGTTACGAACATTGCAAAATATCAGGTAGTAAACTGTGGGATGGTTTGTGGGGAAAACTGTTAGATAAAAAGAAAAACTAAATAATACACCGAAGGGGACATATATTAAGGTGCCATTTATCAAAGTATCTAACTATATCCCTAACACCTGTATTTTTAAGTCCCAGTCCTCATTGCTAGACTTTATTAACTTATCTCCCTGGCCTACGTTGTAGTTTGTCAAACACACCAATAATCTACAGCTTGCATCACGTCTCTCATTTGTATTGGTTCCTGATAAAGGGGGTTCGTTGCAGCAAACCAAGTGTTATTCTCCACGTCTTTGGTCGGACAATTTATCAACAGAACTCAAACGTTTATCTGATGGTATTCACATACAAATGGCAGGGAATAACCAAAAGCCATTCGACCGAAACAACCAATAACCTGAAACATAAGCCATCTAGTACCCTGAATACGATAAATAAAGAATGGTTGCTGTCATAGCGCCTCGTGTTACCTGGGAGTCAAGAGACCTTTTGAAGTCCACGAGCTTATGCGTTAAAGTGCGTTAAGCCGGCCCTCGTAGCCATGGTCGTTAGAGCGCATGTCTCTAGCGTTCCGACGCGGAGAGGGTCGCGGATTCGAGTCCCGCCTCAGGCATGGCTGTATATGTGTTGTATATGTGTATTGTGTATATGTGCGCCACTAGAGAAAATAGATCGCCCCCCCCTCCGATGACCAAATGGTTTCTTCCCGAAGGCAAAAAAAGAGTGCGTTAAAGTACGCAATTTGGACATTTGCAAATCTTAGTTCAAATATTAGTCTTGTTCCCTTTATCTACTTCACACTTTTAGTTTAATCTATTATGGAGTTTCCATAACCTTGCTGTGTTTAGTTTAGTAAAATGCAGTTTAGAGGTCCTATGAATAAAAAAGAAGCATACTTAGAAAAGTATCCGACTCTATGTGTCCGTGAACAGAAAAACTGAAAAATGAACTAAGAGTTGACTACTAAACTATATAATTAAGCGCCCGCCTCGGTAGCGCAGATAGTGCGTGTCTGCGTCACGTTCAAGAGGTCCCGACTTCGAATCACGGTCTGGATAAGGTTTTCTCCGGGGTTTTCCCTTATCCTGAAAGATGAATGTCTGGTAACTCTAAGCTCCATAGACTCTAGGCTCATTTGATCATCATTTCACCTATTTCATTCATCATCCGATATGACTTAATGATGGAGGACGTACATTAAAAGAGGACTAATTATAATTATGCGACAAGAAGATATTTTTATAAAATCCTCACACCTTAGACTACCATTAAATGAAGGATTTACAAAAATGTTGATTTTCTCTAAAATTTCGCGAACGCCTTTCATTAAAGTACCATTTTTTATGATACCCTAATGGCTTATATATTTAATTTTATGGAAATAGCATGTGAAATCCTTTTCATTCTGAACGACTTTTGTATAAATAGTAAACCTTCAGAGACATGCAAAAAATTACTGTGAGGCAGTAAGATTTCGTTAAAGTACATACTTTATGTCAATCTTTTTTGTGGAGTTAACCATTTCCAAGGCATTAGTCTCTATTGGTTTGAATTTTCAAATGCTTATGCTTTCTCAAATAGGAACTCATTCGTTTTTTTTATCTCTTGGCTGTGAAAAAGATCGGGATATCAAAGCTTTCGTATAGCAACCAGTATCCCAATTGCATCTACAAGGAAATGTGCATTAATTCATTTTTGCAGTTTTTAACTCGATTAATATGAAGTAAATAGAAGAATAAACTTTTGTAACAACAGTTTATTGAAGAACGCACCATTCGAATAGTTTATTGAATGAACCATCCGATTTTTTCCTCCAGTGGTACACCTCGCCGTCTATTCCTGCGCTGGTATGAATTGACTTGTCTAACCTGAGATTCATCTCCCAAAAAGATAATTGGAGGAAGACAAATCCGTTTTGGGTTTCCTGTACTCAGCTCGGATGTGTTCGTATCGATTATTGCACCGCTTCTTAATAAGTAAGCGAGATCCTGGAGCCCCCCCCCCCCCTCTATTGCTTATTAACACGAACATGAGAGTTATGTGCGGTAAAAGCTCCAGAAATAGCAACCACGGCTTCCCTCGTGAGGTTTATATTACTGCGTATAGTAGTCAAGGGTGAGAACATACTCCGGTGGTCATTGGTTCCAAATTGACTAAGGTTTGTAGGAGTTCGGTTTTATTGTCACACTTGGGGTGAGGTGCACCAGTCTAGAGTAAGAGCTATTTCCGTAGCAAATGATTATTCATTAACACTCGGCGACTTCCGTACGAGATTAAATTACTTGCGAAGTGTTTTTACTCCTTTCAGATATTCCCGGAGTAAGTCTACACAAAAATAAATGTTGTGAGCACCGTAATGTAATACGTTACTACAGAAGTAAATGAGGGACTTTGTTGGAGTAATTCACCTGTCGATTGAACTGCAATACCGTATCGTATTTTAAGGAAGATATTTTGACTTGTTCATAGATTACTTTGATTACATTGATCTCTTCGAAGCAAACAATGGGAATGAGATAAGGCGAGATCCATATGCTAAATATGAGAGAGAGGGGGGAGAGGGAGAGGGAGGAATAGCGGAAGGTAAAGAGAGTTCAAGGAATCCGTCCTTGTAGCCGTGGTCGCCAGAGCATGTCTCTAGCCTTCCTCCACGTAGAGGGTCGTGGGTTCGAGTCCCGCCTTGGGTGTGGGTGTTTATATGGATTGTATATTTGTGTGAAAGTACAGAAAACAAAACGTTAAAGTCACGGTCAGAAAAAAAAGGAAGACAAGAAAGAAAAATAATATGTATTTATCTATATCTATTTAGTTATAAAAAGGAACGTTATTGTGAACCTACTTGGAGAACATTTACAACAAAACTGCAATTGTTATGCGTTAAACACCTGTTTCGACCCGGGCATTCCGGATAGTTACGTTACCTTATGAAGTTCACCGTAGTCATATGTTTCATGGCGTGATTAGAACGCTTGTGAGTATAATACTGGGATATGTGCACAGCCCCAGAAATGATTAGGAGTGTTCATAGAATAAAAAGTTTCACACGCTTTCCACATGTTGTAGGTGCAACTGATAGCATGTATGTCCCTATTATGTGCCAGTTGGCTTGGCTACTTTTCCGAAATGGAAGGGTATTTTCTTGATTAAGATTGGCAATTTTTTCGGGTTCAAAACGCTTTTTTATAGCTTCCTTCGGAAGGAAAGTAAAGCTGGTGCACCAGTGTCATTGTTTTTAAATTTAATTTACGTCCTCCAATGTTAAGTCATATCGGACGGTGAGTGAAATGATGGAAATGAGCCGAGAGTCCATGGATCTTAGACTTACCATTCATCTTTCTGCATCAGGGAAAATCCTGGAAAAACCTTATCTAGATAAGTCACACTGACCAAGATTCGAAATCGGGATCTCTTGAACGTGAGGTCCCACGTCCCATGCTCGTAAAAGGCCCCTCTGAGCAAAATTAAGCGGTCTTTCATACCCAGTGTAGAATGGGACACTGAGAACCACAGCAGTTCAGAAGCGTCCATAAATAAAAACTCAATTCCAGTTTCTATCAAAAAACACCTGATCTTCGATGGAACTCTAAAGATTAGGAACATTATTTCTAAAGAGTTTGAAGCTTCTCTTCAGTTCATTTTCCGTTTATCGAAGAATTAAATTCTTTCGGCATAGTTCCTAGTAGTGCTGCGTGATTTAATCATTAACCGAAACGATTAATCGATTAATTCTTTATTTTAGATTAAAGATTAAAATTTTTAATCGAATAATCGAGTCAATTAAAATTAATCGATTGCAATAAATGTCAATAAAATCACTTTTAGCCAAATTTGGCCCTCTTTTTTTTTGATGTCTTGCTTCCAACCTAAACAGCCTTTCCAACGCATCAAGCTTTCACTAGACACGTAATTTTCTTTGAACTTTGAGATAATATAACTCCTGATAGCTAAAAGAAATCAATCTGAACCCCAAAGAGAGTCTAAATAACACTTCTGTTAGGAAATATTCTAAGAGGTACATAACTACATATAGATGTTGACTGAGAGGTTTCTTTCCTTACAGCTTGTGTGTGACAACATATCGCATACAACTGATAATTTATCGCTTGTTAGTATAAACTGAGCTGTACAATCTTGAACCGAACACTTCGATTACGCAGCTATGGAAACTACAGCTGATCCCTCTTCTCAGGGTTGGTGGTGGTGTAACTTTGCTGTAAACTGCAGTAAACTAGTAATGTTTCTGTGTTAGTGACAGTTAGTGAAAGTTTTGTGTTAAAAAAGTTAATAAGGAAGAACTTTTGTGCTGAGTGGAATTAAATTATGGCATACGAAAATTTGTGAGAGAAACGGGGTATACATTTCGGCTTTAAGCTAAATAAATCTGGTAATGTGCCTGACAGAAAAAAAAATTGTAAAATTTGTAGGAAATCATTTCGTTAGTGTTAGTGCTGGCAGTTTGAATTATCATTTGAAACAACCCATCCATTTCAAAGTGCTAACGAATCATCTCTAACTGTTCCTCAGGCATCGCAGTCCAATCTAAATAATTTCATAGCCAAATCGTTTTCTTCCATCAAGGAAGCTGAATTAACAAATAAAATCGTAAAATGGATAGTAAAGGATAGCCGACCCATCAATATTGTTTCGAATGAAGGGCTAAAAGAAGTTTTAAGAGAAGCCGTTGGAAATGGTTCGTATAATCTTCAAACAAAAAGTGTTGTAAGTAGACGAATTGACTGTAACCCTGGCTGTGTCATCAACTTCTGAAGATACCTGGCGGAGACACGGGTGAAACGTCAAGTGCTATTTCAGCCAATCGATTACGGCCAAAAAGCCCGGATAACACATTTTATTGGAGTGACTAATTGAGTCTTCGTGTAAACTAATATTTGCCTGTCAGTCTCGCAAATCTTAGTAGAGACTAATACAATACGTTACTAAATAATTACTTACAAAAATATTGTATATCTAATTC
>CM060948.1:178479973-178702473 GCA_030765055.1 Mantis religiosa
CGTTGCAGCAGGAAACGTCTATCGCTTTTGTAGCTTCAATTTCATGAGTAGGGAACCTTATCCGAATATGGCACCCATAACACTATAAACTGTAAGAAATGCTGTATTCTGTCTCATTCAAACATTCTTTTCCTGCACCAATTTTAATTCCAGAATTTTCTATTTAACGCAAAAAAGTTCCACAGTTTTCCTACATTACACAAAGTCCCTCTTGTTTCGTTGCCATCTTCTGTGGAAATGCTCCACTAACCATCTCACATTGCCCGACGTGGCAAAGTTTGTGTACTCCAGACACTGATATTGCAGTCATCTTAGATAACCTGATGCAGAAGTTCGGTCCATACTTGTCGAGAGTGCTCTATTTTTATTGCTTTGCCTTCTCCCTTCGTATTCCCTTACTTAATTGAAAAATAAAAACTAACCCCATTTGAATTTTCAAAAGTATTGGACATAAATAATATTGAAGTTACGAATGTTCAGATTTTAATGACATCAAATTTGATTCTTAGATGGTTCCCAAATTGTTCCTAAAGAGGGTTAAATAATAATAAGGAATTGAATAAGTTAAAAAAACGTAAAGTAGGGAGAATCAGAGAAAATAAAGTTGTACTAATTACAGTGCAGTTTTTGACGGTTACAGGTGGTTCAGTAATTTGGAAGTTAAGTAGTTTAACTATGTAATTAATTAAATACATCTGTAATACTTTTAGTAGTAGCACCTGGTCCCCTGTAGTTTGGATATTGCTGACTTCCAAAAATTTGTGAACTATTGAAGATCTGAAATGTCGACCATACGCAACAGCTGATTACCTATAATAATGATGATGATGACGATGAGATGATGGCGATGATAATAATGACGATAATAACGATGATGATAGTAATGATGATAGTGATGGTGATAATAATGATGACTACTTTATTATTATTATTATTATTATTATTATTATTATTATTATTATTATTATTATTATTATTATTATTATTATTATTATTAATTATTATTATTATTATTATTATTATTATTATTATTATTATTATTATTATTATTATTATTATTATTATTATTATTATTATTATTATTATTATTATTATTATTATTATTATTATTATTATTATTATTATTATTATTATTATTATTATTATTATTATTATTATTATTATTATTATTATTATTATTATTATTATTATTATTATTATTATTATTATTATTATTATTATTATTATTATTATTATTATTATTATTATTATTATTATTATTATTATTATTATTATTATTATTATATTATTATTATTATTATTATTATTATTATTATTATTATTATTATTATTATTATTATTATTATTATTATTATTATTATTGTTATTGTTATTGTTATTCTTATTGTTATTGTTATTGTTATTGTTATTGTTATTGTTATTGTTATTGTTATTGTTATTGTTATTGTTATTGTTATTGTTATTATTATTATTATTATTATTATTATTATTATTATTATTATTATTATTATTATTATTATTATTATTATTATTATTATTATTATTATTATTATTATTATTATTATTATTATTATTATTATTATTATTATTATTATTATTATTATTATTATTATTATTATTATTATTATTATTATTATTATTATTATTATTATTATTATTATTATTATTATTATTATTATTATTATTATTATTATTATTATTATTATTATTATTATTATTATTATTATTATTATTATTATTATTATTATTATTATTATTATTATTATTATTATTATTATTATTATTATCATCATTATCATCATCATCATCATCCTCATCATCCTCATCATCCTCATCATCCTCATCATCCTCATCATCCTCCTCCTCCTCCTCCTCATCATCATCATCATCATCATCATCATCATCATCATCATCATCATCATCATCATCATCATCATCATCATCATCATCATCATCATCATCATCATCATCATCATCATCATCATCATCATTATACTTAGGCTTCCTTCTCTTATTTGTAATCCTCATATAAGCAAAATCTGAAGAAATCTTAAGTGTATGTAGCACGCAAATGTTTTTCTCTTCTCACAAACGCTTATGCATCTTTCTGTTTTGTTAATAGAAGTAGGCATTTGTGTAATAATTTTAAAATTCTCAGAAAAGGCTAATTCCAAAAAAGAACTACATAACATACATAACATGTTTTTCACTTTTATTTTCTCTACTACATACTTAGAGGAAGTAGAAGGAATGTTGTGTTCCTCCCATAATTTTTATACCAAGATTTCACCGGAAATACACGTTTTCAGACTTCTTTAATCCAAAAAAATACACTGATGTGCATTTTAAAATATTAAACATTTTCTCAATTAGCAGTTCCTTATTCTCTTTCTTTCCTCATGGTCATTCAAAGAGAACGGTATTTCAGAGCCACCACATACTGCCAGCTCTTAAAAGATTTGACTATTGCTTAAACCTATTATATTATGACTAAATGACAACACGGAGTTGTGCTAAACTCACTTTATTAATCCCCAAAATTACTTAGTTTTTCAATTGCACAGAGCAAGTATGCAAGCTACCGTACAGCTAATGTTCCTTATGCCTCTGTCGCACACACCAAGTCGCACTGCTCTAGGTTCTCAACGTTCACAAAACCCACTGTTCCACTCAGGACGTCTATCCGTGACTGCTGGCAGGCTGAGACGCAGCCTGAATATTGTTGCTGCGTGCACACCCTTATAGGTTTTAATGGCAGAGGATTATTATTTGGAAATACGAAATTGTAGGGCGAGTTTTTGTTGTCTTTAGAATGTTAGATGAAAGTAAAAGGAAGCATGTTGCTCCTCAGCACATGCGTGTCACGATGCAAGACCCACTGCACCCTGGTAGGAGACATTTAAATTGATAATTTCAATTCATAGATAAAAAAGGTTTCATTTTGTTCAGAGACTTCCTTATCAAGACTGAGGTTTTTTACGTGTTGACTTTACTTTCCTTCCGAGGAAGCCATGCTTTTTGCGCCCGGATACATCCATCGTCCTCCGTCGGGCTGAACCGGTGACGTCAGGGACAGAAGCTGGCCACGGAGGATACCTTGTGAGATTGATTTTGTAGGCACTTGTGATTGGAGTAGTGCGTATCGTAATTTTGAGGCTAATTAGCTCTAAATGGGATGTAATTAATTCGGCTGGCTTTTACGCTGCATTTGTATATTCCCCACATCACGGAAGATGTTCCAGAAGCTTCTCGTTGCCAAACTCTCTCGATTTATCTAAATGGAACATTATGAAGACGATTCTTCTAGTCTTTTTCGCAGTTTTCAACTGCAGCGCAACTACTGTTCTTAAAACACATTATTACATTTGCTGGCCAGCAAACAACAAAAGCGGTGGAATGGAGTGGCACAACCTTAATCCGTCTGCGGCAGGCATTCACTGTCGCCGTGAGTGTGTTATTTCGCTCTTATTGTACCTGGAAGTAGATGTAATAATGCCATTTCTATAAAGATTATTTGAATAGATGTAAAACATAACAAGCTTTTGTAAGAATATTTTACTGAGGAATCGTTAGAGAAAGTCATGTGATTGTAACACATGTAGTTCTTTCTTTGTGTAAGAAGACTTTACCTCTCTCTAAAGCTTTGTCACTTAAGCTAAAACATATAACAGTGTTTCGACCTTTTGTAGTTATATTTGTACACGTTTTTGACCCTTTTATTTCATTTCATTCAGCTGAAAGGTTCTCCTTCCGAAGAAGGACCTCGTTATGTCGTTGTGGCTTACAACATTCAAAACGTATACTTTTAACAAGGTGTAGAAATCACCTGAAGTGTCTTTTTGATTATCTGATAATTATTTTTGGTCAGTATTTTCCTATTCTAATTATCATGGACTCCCATAGAAGGGATCTTCACTGTGTTTAAGATGCATTTGATATAGAAACAGCTTTTATAGGACTAGTCTCATATAAATATAAAGGGTAAAGGAGGTCATGGAGAAGGTCTTGTACATAATACTTTTTCAGTTGCTACTCTTTGATCAGCGTGCCTTTGTACTCCTTTGCTGTCTGTCATTTGTTCATTTTTTCCCTCTCCTTTGTATGATGCTGTTTACGCGACTGCAAGCATCTCAATTTAGATTTAACTCTCGGTTTACTCAAGTACTTTGCATTGACCGGACTGCGAGAGTAATGTGAACGCAATTTTAAGAAAATATGTCGTAGAGGGATGGATACATTACAGAGAAAAGGGAGCGCATGCCCCAAGGGTCTTGGCAGCTCTCGTTTTCCCGGTGGAATAGGTCCACTGATGTATGTTGTGTAAATAGAAGCTTCAAGAATTGCGATCTGCGATGTCGGCTCAAAGCATTTCTTACATAATAGGCTTCAGGCAGGAATCTGTTTTGTTGCTTGTCTCTACTCACTCAAAGCTGCTCCTTTTAATCCAGATAAACTTTGTTACTCATTTGCATAATTTTGGGCTTAAAGCCGGTTAGGTTATGTTGAAAGATGAATAAGATGATGCTCAAATAACTCGGCGGTCCATTGAGCTTAAAAGTTAACCCAACATTTATATTTTAATGGGAGACAAAACGCCGGAAGAAACCTTATCCAGTTTACATAACCTAGCCGAGATTCGAATTCAAGACCTTGAATATGATGATGTTACTAGGGGTGTTCCAAAATGATTGGCACTAAAACTTTTTTTGTTCACAGGAACCATTTACTGAACGAACTCATTCTGGTAACATTACAATAGCCCGCCTCGGTAGCGTAGATGGTAGCGTGTCTGCCTCACGTTCAAGAGGTCCCGAGTTCGAATCTCGGTTAGGGTGAGTTCCCTGGATAAGATTTTTTCCGTGGTTTTCCCTTATGCTGATAGGCTAATGTCGGGTAACTCTAAGCTCTATGGACCCCGGACTCATTTGAGCATCACTTAACCCATTTCATTCATCGTCCGATATGACTTAACGTTGGAGGACGAAAATTACAAAAAATAGAAACCACACACACAGACACAGAGAGAGAGAGAGAGAGAGAGAGAGAGAGAGAGAGAGAGAGAGAGAGAGAGAGAGAGAGAGAGAGAGAGAGAGAGAGAGAGAGAGAGAGAGAACGAATTGGGGCTTCCCATTTGAGAAAAGTATAACTATTGGAAAACTAAAACCAATAACAACGAATATCTCGGAATGGTAAACTCTATAAGAAGTATGTTGTCATATATTGTGTATTTTAATCAACTATAGATTTTTTGTGCAGCAGAATGCTTTTCTATTTACGTCTTCCAACGTTAAATCATATCGGGCGATGAATGAATTGGATGAAATGATACTCATTTGAGCGCAGGATCCATAGAGCTTGGAGTTATCGGACATTCGTGTTTCAGGATAAGGAAAACCCCCTGGAAAAGGCCTTATCCAGGTAACTCACCCTGACTGGGATTCGAACTCGGAACCTCTTGAACGTGGGGCAAAAACGCTACCGTCTATCTGCAGAGGCGGGCACAGCGAGATTTTGTTTATGTCTAAGGGTTTTCCTCCTGTCTAAATGTACAGTACTTAGATGCTATTCAAATTAAATTAAAGATACATATCTCATTTATTATGAAAACGTCTAAAATATATAGTAATTTAATCAAAATGTTTAGCCTTATTTTGCAATAGCGACAATTTTGGAGAAATTCTCCATTTAAAGGTAGCTTGGTATTACAGGATTTTTTTATCTTGAAAATTGTCTATTGTTAGACCGCTCTCACCAAGGTGGACCGGGTTCGATCCCAGGTGACCGCAAAGTGTGATTTGTGGTGGACAAGACTGCGCTAGGATGGGTTTCCTCCGGTTCCTCCGGTTTCCCCCGCAATCATTCCACCAATTGCTTCATCATTCATCTTTCCTATCATTAATTTCACCCTCTTACTATCATCCACTTCTCTCGTTCTCATCCCAGTCGCTGAGTTGATCCCTCAGCCATGGTTCTTCTATCAGGCTCAGTGCTTCGGCTTCGCTCGCCCCGACTTTCGGGGCTAGTGGAACCTGTGTCCCTTAACATCACTATTGGTAATTTAAGGGAGGAAAAGAAATTTTATTATAATAATTATCATTACTCTTATATATTTTGCAGACAGGCATTTTGTACTTTTCTGAAATAGAAAGTCATTGTTAGCTTTTGATCTCTTGGCGATGCAAAGATAATAGAGCCAAAGTCATAACAGAGCGAAAAGCTCTGAAAACATTTTACTATTGTATAAGCAAATTGAGTTTTACTATACTCCTTCAAGGCTTAAAGTGGGGACGCATAAAGACATTGCGGTTTGTATCACTCTTTACTATGTCCAACGAGAGAATAAAGTACCGTAAACAAAACACCGGGTTGTATCACTCCGCGTCCACATGCCTTCGGAATGACAGTACTGTTACCGCTTCGTTAAGTATAATATTAATATGCATTAATAATATGAATATGTATTTTCAACACAAAGAACACGTATTTATTCAAGCCAACCACTTAATTGCTTCGTTAAGTATAATATTAATATAAATGTTCGACACTAAAGGCACATTTTTCGAGCTAAGTATCACACAGCACACTATTAATATCCACGAAAATTAACTGCTACGTACGTATTTTACGTACTCCTTAGCACGAGACTTGACCATTGCCAGCAAATTCCGCCTTAACATGACCCTGGTGGAAAATTATATTTTTACTCTGTAACCATGTTATGTCACTTGTTTTGGTATGCCTTCTATCCTCACACTGTGGTAGGGGGCATAGTCCATTACAATAACGCTATTCGGTTGTAATTTGTTTGATAAGGTGTGGCACACTGGGCTACTACTTAAAGCACATCGCATTGGTCTCCCATATTATCTTCTAAAAATCATTGCACGTTTTCTCACAGATAGAACTCTTGTGCTGGTTTCACAAAACCCGACGGCCCATCTTAGCAGGTGTCCATCAAGGTTCAGTACTAGCACCACTCCTCTTTAATATCTACAATTATGATCATCCTGCTGTAGCTCCAATTTGCACAGGTTTATAGTATGCTGATGACACTGCTCTCTTCTATTCTCACACCACTATCCCTCATGCTATTCATGAACTACAAACTGCCCTGGATCGACTAGCACACTGGTTCTCTAACTGGCCTATTCTCCTCAACACCAACAATACAGAGGCTAAGATCTTCTCTTTACGTCCTTATAGGAATCCTCCTTCACTACAGCTGCTCGGGGAACAACTCTCATGGTTACCAACCAGTGTGCCAATGAAATATCTTGGGGTGCTACTGGACACTCGACTAACTTGGAACGCCCACATCTGTCGGTCTGTTACACTTGCGTCTGCTGGCTAGCGAAACTGTACCCTTAACTCAACAGGCGCACCTCACTTGGTTATGAATCCTCCCTTCTTCTTTACAAATCTCTAGTCCGTCCCACTTTTTCCTATGCAGCTCCAGTCTGGGGTGGCACCAGCAAGACTAATCTCCGCCGACTGCAGGTACTACAAAACAGGGTGCTCCGTACAGCTACAAATGCTCCATGGTTCGTCAGAAACCAATAACGTCATCACGAGTTTGGTCTTCTAGCCATTCACCAGTACATCCGCCGGCTGGCACGACCTTTCTTTTACCATCTCCTGGAGGTCCCTGGAGCTATCACCTATAATCTCGGCGCTCGCACTCGCCAACCAACTCACCTCAAGCGCAGACTGCCACAAGATCTTCTCCTGAGTGACCTCTCCAGTACAGACGACCCAGACAAATGACATATCAAACTTAAAGTCCTCAATTTGTGTCACAGTGATCCTGCCATATTTAGCTAGAGGAGTGGTTCACGGCTACCCCAATCGTTATGTGTACTGTTACTAAGTGTCTCAATAACAAACATCTGTAAAGCATACTTGCTGATCGATAGATAATATATAAGGTTGTAATTTTAGGAGAATATTTTCAAACCACTACTTGAAAACGTCGTCATTCATTTCTTTATGACAGTCTCCCGCTGTTTTGGAGACGAACACAAGCTCGCCACCCTCCTCAAGGCCATCATCACTTCCTATATGCAAAACTATAAGACGCTTACCCCCTCCCCGTAGGATTTCTAAGTCCTGAACTTAAACCAGATCGAAATGCATTTTTATTTCACTGTGGTGTCAGTCCATACTTTGCTTTTCGTGTGTCCCACGTTTAACCCATGTCTCGTCTAAATAACAAACTTTCCGCGTTTACGGAGTTCCTTCAATATACCCGCGCAACATTATTTACTTTAATTACAAACTAACTTAACTATCTATTAGTATATTGCGACATTTTGGTTTCGTAAAATTAAAAGTCAAGTTTGCAGAAATTTAAAATTGCACTTTATTTCAGTAGAAACACACTCTGGTCAACCCTTACAGGCTCTAAAATGACATTTTATACACATAGTAGTCTCTGTTTGCTGCACCACACATAAACAAACGAAAGAATTCACCCGCGGCACACTTCAAATAGCTGCACGCACACAATTAACAGCTCAACTCGCAACTGCTATACAGTTCAAATGTCCACAACTGCAACTCCATTCACTGACTGACTCGCAAGCCTCCTTGTCCTTTATTTATACACGAGCCGATGTTTCTCGAATGTTGGCGAAGCCACACGATCTTTCTTGGCGTAGCGAGACAAGGGGAGAATTATTCAGACATCACTCCATCTCCCCCTCATCCCGACCCCGTCTCTCCTTCGGCAAACGCCAACCTTTCACCCACGTGTGGGCGTGGCTTAGGCGCTATCTGTCTCTTTCTTTACTGCCAGCTGGCTGCGGTCCGCCGCACATAATGCCTCAAGACAATGTTTTTTATGCTTGAAATATGCTTAGTGCGCACTTGTGCGCTTTAGCAAAAGGAACTCAAGACTCCACACATTAGAAGCAGTACTTTTTCAAGGGACTATTTACACGGTGGAAGCATCATGAAAATTGTGAAGAAGGCACGCTACAATCAACGATCACGTGGTTTTGTTTACATATACTTTACTCTCCCGCTGTGAGCAGTGAGCAGTATATCTGCCGTCAGCTGCTTACATTTGA
This sequence comes from Mantis religiosa, assembly GCA_030765055.1. Taxonomy (NCBI): domain Eukaryota; kingdom Metazoa; phylum Arthropoda; class Insecta; order Mantodea; family Mantidae; genus Mantis; species Mantis religiosa. The sequence continues at coordinate 178,489,042 of CM060948.1, forward strand.
GTCATCGCCAACCGTCATACTCTTTCACTCCAGCAGGATTAGAAAAGCACTGGGCTCATATTTACTAAATAAACTAAAATACTAAATGAACTAATAAAAGAAACTGCTAAAGGAAAGTTAATAAATATAATTTTGTGAGTGATAACCTAAATTAATCTGATTTAATAACCCCCATCAAAAACCAGTTATCACTGCCAATATGCAAACTGATGAAGTGCTTACCTTTGCTAGTTGGATTTGTTTAAACCTCTATGAAGCCCAGAAAAAATGCACCTTTCTTTGACTCTACAGTTGTCTGTTCAAGCATTTGAAGTGACAAGTCCCTCATTTACCTGCTTTCATATAAGTATTAAATTGTGAGCTCTTCTACACGAAATTGTCTCGCAGATCTCTGGCAGCACATTGTCTTCCCGGTCAATTATCACGTTAATTCTGTTTCTGTTTGAAAACTGAACCCCAATATCTTTCAGCCAAGCGTGGAACGTGTTTTTTGTAATTTGGAAGATCTAGGTCACTGTTCACTAAAGCAACTTATCTATAGCAGGAGGCTGGTTGTTTAAAAGGAAACTATGCACTTTAAGGTGAATAGAACTCTTAACAAGAATATACACTTGCCCTAAAACACTAGATGACCTTTCCGTTTTATTTTAGGTGGTTTTTTTTTCTTTTTTTCTTTTTTTTACAGTTCCTGTTTAATTTCGGTTCTCATATTGTTAGGGGCTTTCCACTTCTGTACTGCTGTGCACTATTCTGAGGAACTGAGCACTACGCCATATTAATTTAGAGCGCCCACATGCAATACTAACAGGACGAGTGGGAAAGCAACGTTTCACTGCAGTGAACACAACCAAATCGGGGCAGTACTAACACTACATGACAATAAATGGAAGTAAAATGTATAAACTCATATTTAAATTAATTAGAGCCAACTGAAAAAATTCAATGCCATGGCCGGGATTTTAACTACGGATCTCCGGTTTCCGTCCAGTCGCTCTTACCCATTGAGCTACCATGGCCAACATGCCGACGCGACATTAAGCTCTCCAATTGACTCATTATATTTTCCCGGTAAACCACTTAGAGTTCTCATATTCGAGATACACATTTGTGGCGACTTATGCCCGATTTCACCAACAGCTGTTAAAATCGACGTTAACAAATGTAACGTAACAAATGTCACAGCACTAACACTACTGTTAAATTTCTTGTATTTCATCAACCTGTCTTCTGAAAATGTTAATAAACAGGTGCTAACGCCAAGAAACCTGTAAATATTACAGCTATAGAAGGCTATGGATGAGTCGTATTATTTGCTGAACGTACTGCGATGCGATTTTGGTTTCATTTTCGTCTGCACACAGCTAAAAAAATGGCGGGTGAACAAAATCGTAAACAAAAGCCGTGAGACAAATTTATCATCGATGGAAAAAGAATTGTTAATTGAATTGGTGACGAAGTGTAAGGATATCGTAGAAAATAAGAGGACGGATGCGTTGAATGTAAAAGAGAAAGATGTCACGGGGAAAATATTGGAAACGAATTTAATTCAAATGCATGTGTCACTACTCCAAGCACCAAACAACTTGTCAGTATTACAACTTGTCAGTATAAATTTAAAACGAGGTGCGAAAGACAAGTGAGTTAAACGTTTCAAGACGGGAGGTGGACAGTGTATTATCGACATAATTCAGTGACTTATAAAATCACAAAGTTATTAATACCTGAAGCAAAGGCGAGATCGGCATATTCCTTTCCATTCATATTCTTACTCGTTATTACGCAAATTTAAAACGAATTTCTAAGAAGGACCAGTGAATTGAACGTTTCAAGACGGAAGGTGGACAATGTATTATCGACATAATTCAGTGACTTATAAAATCGCAAGGTTATTAATGCTTGAAGCAAAGACGAGATCGCCATATTCCTTTCGATGCATGTTCTAACCTCTCTTGTACTTCCGCAGTAACCTTCATAGCAACTAGTTTCGACAGTCTGTACCTCCGTAAAAATTTTCTTCGGTTAGCTCCTCAAAATCATTTCTCCTCATAGGCCGTACTCTATTACGAATGCCATTTAGACGGTCTTAAATATAGCAAATCGACATCAACAGCTGAGTTCATGCTCGCCATCTTGACTATTTACAATTGGTAAGGACTTAACATCAGAAATTTGGCTTGTTAGTTTAACAAGAGATTTAACACGAGTGTTACGCTAACACTTGTTGGTGAAATGCAATTTTTGTTTTGACTATTGCTAAACTAGTGTTAAGTGTTGAACATCTGTTGGTGAAATCGGGCATTAATATTTTAAGGACTTAAATATCAGAAATTTTATCATTGAACTTTTAATGTTAAATTTATATTGAGGAATTAATCTTTTTAAGTACATTACTACTGTATATGGATGCTTTTAATTAATTAGAGCCAACTGAAAAATTCAATACCATGGCCGGGATTTCAACCACGGATCACCTAGCTTCCATCCAGTCGCTCTAACCCCTTGAGCTACCATGACCAACATGCCGACGCGATATTTTCCCGGTAAACCACTTAGGCCCGGTTGCATAAAAGATAATCTAAGTTCAAGCATACGAAAATAATCTTCAGTTGAGCTGAACTTAGAATTTTTGTTGTATAAACATTGATCTAAGTAGGCCGCGTTGTGGCTCAGTGGTTAGACCACTTGGCTCTCACCAAGGCGGCCCGGGTTCAATCCCAGGCGACCACAAAGTGAGATATGTGGTGGACAACACGGCGCTGGTGGGTTTTCTCCGGGACCTCCGGTTTCCCCCGCCATCTCATTCCACCGGTGCTCCATCTTCATCTCATGTACCATCAGTGTCACCGCCTGCGGTGCAGTATGTAGTAAAAGCGGGCGTTAAACACTACACTACACACACACACACACACACACACACACACACACACACACACACACACACATTGATCTAAGTTCATGGCCTCTTGATCTAAGATAAAATGTAACTGGTGAGTTTTCTCCAGTTAACTTGATTGAACTTAGATCAGCAGAACTTCAGAATTTACACAATAGTTTCTGAGAAGAAATAAGTAGTGCAGCTTTAAATAAATAGTAAATAAAGCATTTTTTGTGGTTACTTTCATAAATAATTAGCCTCTTTATTTCACAAATGTATGTTAAAACTGCATTGTTTGTGTTCATAACCTATCATTTTTATTATTTTCAGAATTAAGGTTGCTCTGATATCTCTGATGATTAAAATTTTCAATTTGAAAGGTCTCCTCGTGTTTTCCAACATAGAGGAAATCCATCTCAGAACTTAGTGACAGAAAATTCAAAATAAGATTGCGACTATCAAAGCATGTAATCAAAGAACTTGACCATAGGCTACATGCGCAATTAAGAACACAAACCCTCAGGAAATACGCACTTAATCTAATATTTATGATCCTTCTCACATTACGGTTCTATGCAGCTGAAATCTTCCATATGGTGAACAATTTACAACGTTCCAAAGGAGATTGCAGTTTTACAGAGCTCATATCATCAGGATGCCTGTGGAAAAGGATGAAATAAGAAGAGTTATGCGAGATTTAAAGTTAGCTGAACGCATCTTCTCTTTTGCTTGAACTTTCATTTTTTGTTTGTTTTCCAACTCACAGTATTGTAATCAGACGAAAGTGAAAAAGATGTTCATTGGACATATAATAGAGATAAAGTAAGCCAAATAATTAGCTTTTGATAAATACTGTTTCAATATAGAGTAAATTCTTATTCTGTTTATTTAAAATAACATTATTTCTAGGACAAATAGCCATAAAGCGAAATATTTATTTAGTTTTTGTTATGTCTAGATTGGCTAATCTGTGCGATTGAATTAAACAAACAGAGTCGAGTAATTCCTATAATGCTCGAATCCTTTCGATTCAACACGAAAGTTGCAACATGCTTGGCGATGTTGCCACATTTGTTTTTGTGATCTCGGGTCTGTAATAAACGGCGTTCATCTGATCTAAGATCAGCATTTTACAACCCAGGCGGTTTCGCAAACTTAGTTCAGTTTTGATTTTCGATTATAAATAAACTGCAGTTAGCGATTTTTATGCAACCGGGCCTTAGAGTTCTCATATTCAAGATACACATTTGTGGCGAATTAATATTTTAAGTACTTAAATACCAGATTTTTTATCATTGCACTTTTAATGTTAAATTTATATTTAGTAATTAATCCCTTTAAATACATTACTCCTGTAAATTGATGTTTTTAATTAATTAAAACATATTTAAATGTTTTAGATCTTTAATTACGATATTTCTTCACCCCATTCATTACTTGAATACATCCAATAAGCGTTAATATACGCAATGCAGTAACGAACAATTTCCATTCGCGCTTCACTGTTTAGCTGCCTCTAAAAGTTGTGCTACGGCTCAATGTTGACATCCGTACACACTTTAAGGACGGGTAGAGTGTAATCCCATTGGATCTATAAAGATAACATTTTTTTTCAAACGTTTATCTCCATAAACATGAAGCAGGTAGAAAAAAAACTTCTACCAACGTTTTGTGCTAGCTTGAGTAAATAAAGCCACGTGAGTGTCCTTTTTGGATTAAGAGGACTTCAAAACATGTATTTCCAATGAAACCTCATTGACGAATATTTGGGTGAAAAGCAGAACTTCCCCCAAGGTAAATACATTGTACGGAGAATAACAAATATAATTCATAATATTCGTATCGCCATTACAATGATAATCTGCATCCCATAGATGTTGGCCTGCTTAAAGAGAAGTGAGTTAGAATTGCTCATTAAATGACTGTTTTCAAATTGTTTATTATATGATGGTTGTACATAAAACCTTAATTTCAATACACTCAAAAATTATGGTCATAAAACATATGAAAAGCTCTCGCTCGCTCGCTCGCTCGTCGTGCTGGCAGGCTGTATTTAGCCAGAAGGTTTTTGCTGCGTGCCCACCCGTTAAGGGTTTTACCGCAGGTAAGGTATTGATTTGGGATGTTGTAGGGTAAGATGTAGGTTTTCAGGTTAGAATAATTTTATAAGGTTACAGTGTTGTACCTTCGGGTTGAAAGGACAGGATGCAATACCTAGCACCCTGATGTTTTTGTTTCGGTTAAGATTGGAAAAATTTTGATGCCAAACAGCTTTGGAGAATTATGTGGAGCTCAGCTTTAGCTGCTGTTAGCATTAGCTTCTGGGTTATCTTGGGTGCCCGCAAGCCATGAGGGGTACCCGATGTAAACTAGAGCGGCGTCTAGTGGGGTAATAATCTCCCAATGATCTGACAAGTGCGCTTCTATGGTTGGGTAAACTGGCGTATAATTTTGATGCCCGGCGCCTGATTTCATCCTCCACGTATGGAAGACCCGAGACTTCATGAAGCAACCTGGTGGGAAAATAGAGACCCACAGAATAGATAGACCGTAGTCCTCTATTCTGTGCACGTTATATGAATAGCTAGCTCGATGACTGTAACTTAAAGCAGATTTCAAAGACTTCACTGTAGGCTCATTTGCATTTAATATAAACATTCAGCTAAAATATATCTCGTGAGGCTGCAGCCAAAATCAGTTATTGAAACAATGTTAATCCTACGCGTAAACGCGTGAAATTCTGTCGAAATCAGAATATATGAAGCCCAAGAAAGGGGGGGGGGGAGAAGCAAAAGAAGAAAGAAAGAAAAAAAGAAAGGGGAAAAAAGATTAAAATGTCCCTCCTAACAATGTAGCACGCTCTATCGGACATCATCAACAATTTGACGAATGTCGGGTAGCTCTAAGCTCCATGGACCCCGGACTCATTTGAGCACCATTTCACCAATTTCATTCATCGTCCAATATGACTTAACGTTGGAGGACGTAAATTAAAGAAACAATCAGAACAATTTTTACCAAGCTCTAACGGCAGTTGTCGCTGGTGCTCAAACAGAAAAGAACTGTCCTGCGTGTAGAATGCTAGCGCGTACTTCAGAAAGTCGCGGTTTCAACCGCGGCGGGGGGAGTAAAGTAAAGCCGGGGGTCAAGGGTCATATATTTACAGAACGCTAAAGAACACTCAAGTATGATATAGTTGCCTCCATTATTATTATTATTATTATTATTATTATTATTATTATTATTATTATTATTATTATTATTATTATTATTATTATTATTATTATTATTATTATTATTATTATTATTATTATTATTATTATTATTATTATTATTATTATTATTATTATTATTATTATTATTATTATTATTATTATTATTATTATTATTATTATTATTATTATTATTATTATTATTATTATTATTATTATTATTATTATTATTATTATTATTATTATTATTATTATTATTATTATTATTATTATTATTATTATTATTATTATTATTATTATTATTATTATTATTATTATTATTATTATTATTATTATTATTATTATTACTATTACTATTACTATTACTATTACTATTACTATTACTATTACTATTACTATTACTATTACTATTACTATTACTATTACTATTACTATTACTATTACTATTACTATTACTATTACTATTACTATTATTATTACTATTATTATTATTATTATTATTATTATTATTATTATTATTATTATTATTATTATTATTAATATTATTATTATTATTATTATTATTATTATTATTATTATTATTATTATTATTATTATTATTATTATTATGATTATGATTATGATTATGATTATGATTATGATTATGATTATGATTATGATTATGATTATTATTATTATTATTATTATTATTATTATTATTATTATTATTATTATTATTATTATTATTATTATTATTATTATTATTATTATTATTATTATTATTATTATTATTATTATTATTATTATTATTATTATTATTATTATTATTATTATTATTATTATTATTATTATTATTATTATTATTATTATTATTATTATTATTATTATTATTATTATTATTATTATTATTATTATTATTATTATTATTATTATTATTATTATTATTATTATTATTATTATTATTATTATTATTATTATTATTATTATTATTATTATTATTATTATTATTATTATTATTATTATTATTATTATTATTATTATTATTATTATTATTATTATTATTATTATTATTATTATTATTATTATTATTATTATTATTATTATTATTATTATTATTATTATTATTATTATTATTATTATTATTATTATTATTATTATTATTATTATTATTATTATTATTATTATTATTATTGTTGTTGTTCTTGTTGTTGTAATTAATTATTGTGTTCGACATACTGCGGAGGCAACTTTTTTATTTTTATTTTTACCAGATCAGATAGAAAGTCGTCGTTAGCTTTTTCTCTCTCGTGAATGCAAAGACAATGGGGATTTAAGGTTATAACATAGCGAGAAGCTCTTAAAACATCTTAGTATCATATATGCCAATTGAGTTTTCTAATTCCGTTGTATCTATAAAGATAACTTTTTTCAAACGTTTATCTCCATAAACATGAACCAAAGAGAAAAATAAAGTATATTGTGTGTGCTTAAGACCACACGACAGAAGTGAAAACTTAAAACTATTCATTATAAATTATTCTTAAAAATTATTTAAAAATTTAATGTTGACACTCATTCTTGCGCAAAGAGGCCAGTTGCGAGCTAAACATTTCATGCCTTACGCTAAGTGTGCTCGCAAATGGAAATACTCTGAAACAACTGACCACGGACTTGCAACCGTACGAAGAGTTATGCATAAAGGATATATAAACGAAGTAAAATTAAACCACATAATATACTGATTTACATGTATTTTACTTTTATATTAAAACACATGCTATTTCACAATCGTTTTACGTATTTTGTTTCTTGCTGATACACATATTTCATTGCATTTTTATTTTTAATAAACATATAAGTTCATACATATCTTATAACATAATTATATGATATTCATTTGCTTATTTGCATATTTTTTGAATATTCGGAAATGTTTGGTTACGTATACATTTTACACGTTACAACTTTTCAATCTTATAATTATTTTATTCTTCAAAAAGAAAAATACCGCGCAATTTCAAAATAAAAAAGGAAAAAAGCAGTACAATTTAACAAACAAGGATATATGATTATGCAACATATAAATGTAAAACTAATAGAACAAAGAAAAAAAGATACCAAATGATGATTCGAATTATTTATTGCATATTAGACAATAAGTTTACTACCTTTTTAGTTTCTCATTCTTCAGATACTGAAAGTATTGAAATCACCAAAAGATTTCGACTTTGATTTTTTAATGTTTCGTGGCATTTATTAGGGTGTATAATAAAAAAAAAAAAACATAACATCTAAGTTGTAAATGAAAAACGCAAAACGTCCTTTTTTACGTAGTAATTTTATTGTTTACGTGTTATTACATTTAATTTATTGATGTTTTATGTTTTACTACTGACAATAAAGAGATTGTCAATAAAAGTAATCTCTCTCACGAATTCCGAACATTTTTATTTCCAATTTGCATATTAGATTAATTTTTCGTTATTACGGTTTTAATTATTCAAATGCCGAACTTCGGTGATATTATCTGTTTCTTTTGACTATTATTATTATTGTTTAAAGTGGAATTTGACATGTTGTCGACTTGTTAAATAACAGAAGGTTATCTGACCGGATCGGTTACGACACTTGACAGACGTTTGTAAGAACGGCCCTAAGACAATTACATTTTTAATGAAACTCCTGTATGGTTTCTGAATTTCTCATAGTATTTGAAATATGTTAAAACATACCTGGATGCGTGTTGTTGGTACACTATTGATTGCGTCAGAAAATCTATGGTGTATAGCGGCATGGACAACATAAGACTGAAATAAGGAATGATTGTGGGAGGTTAGTTCGGATTGAGCCGACTCGAGCCGAGTTCACCCGAATGAGCGTCACATATTCCAGCGTGGCGGCTCAGTTTAATCCAGTACCCACAAAAAGTGCTAAACGCGCCTAAAGAAGTTTTCACTTCAAAAACTTTTGCCAACTTTTGTCCAAGTTTGAGTAAAGAAAGTTATGTGAGTGTCTTTTCTTGATTCAGAGGAGTGCAAAACATGTATTTCTAATGAAGTCCCATTGACGAATATTTGGTTGAACGCAGGACTTTTCCCAAGGTAAATACTTTGTACAGAGAATAACAAATATAATTCAAAATATTGGTATCGCCATTACAATGATAACATACATCCCATAAATGTCGCCCTGCTGAAAGAAAAGTGAGTTGGAATTGCTCATTAAATGACAGTTTGTTTTCAGAGAACTGTGTTTTCAAATAGTTTATTATTTGATGGTTGTACATAAAACTAAGTTTCAATCCACATGACTTGTATTGGCCTAAAATATACGCAAAGTTAACTAATGACTGGAACTTAAAGCAGATATTAATGACTTCACTGTCTCCTGATTTGTATTTAGTATATTTTTTGTGTAATTCACGTCCTCCAACGTTAAGTCATATTGGACGGTGAATGAATTGGGTAAAATGATGCTCAAATAAGTCCAGGGTCCATGGAGCTTAGAGTTACCAGACATTCGTCTCGAAGGATAAGGGAAAACTCCGGAAAAACCTTATCCAGGTAACTCACCCTGACCGAGATTCGAACTCGGGACTTCTTGAACGTGAGGCAGACATGCTACCATCTACGCTACCGAAGTGGGCATTTAATATAAACATTCAGCTAAAAGATATCTCGTGAAGTTGCAGCCAAACAGAGTTAGTGAAGCACTACTAATAAATACCAAGCTCTAACTGCAGGTGTCGCTGGTGCTTTTTTTTTTTAAAAAAAAAACTGGTCTGCGTGTAGCATGCTACCACGTGCTTCAGAAGTTCGCGGTTTCAACCGTGGCGGAGGGAGTAAAGTAAAGCCGGGGGTCAAGGGTCATATATTTACAGCACGATAAAGAAAGTTTCTCAGAAACTTCAAATATTAGAAAATATACTAAAAATTCATAAATTCAATATTTGAATGTGCATTTGTGCATTTTAACGAGATTTCGGTTTTGGTAAGTTTTTATCTATTACAATAGATCATCTATTGATCTATTTGTCAGCTTAGTGAAAAAGAAAAACGCTCCAAAGCGTTTTTTCAGAAAATTTAACACCTACTCTTGGATATCGAATATAATAAGCCTCAGAGAAAATGAAATGATGTACAGAAGTCAGTTGATTTTTGTTTTTACCCGTGGGCGTTCGTAGGCAGTCGCTTTACAAACAATTCAGACAAAAGCTCTTTTATCCCTCTGAGTAAAGTACCAACAAATATCTACGTGTCAAATATAACAATAATAATCAGGTCGTGGGAGGCATGGGAATTGGTTGTCAAATAATAATCTGTCTCGTAATGGAGATCGCTTCTATTAAAAATCTAAATTTAGCGGTGTAGCCAGTGATACACAAGCTGGGACCCAATCGTATTGACTGCCTTTTGTGTTTTTACGTTCGGTTTAGCACATTAAAAGCTAGTGTCTTAAGTTCACACGGTCTTCTCCATTCATTCTTCTATAAGCTACTCATAAAAAGTTTACTACATATGTATTTTACTACGTACTTAAGGCAAAGGAAGTACCTATTGCATTTCACTAAGAAATATTATACAAAATTTCACTGGACACAGGTGATTTGAGATTCACTAAATGAATAAATGAATGAATAAGTAAATGAATAAATAATTCAATAATAAATAAATAGATAAATCAATACAATGCATTTTAGAAAAAAATTGTGTCTCTGATCAGTACGTATGAATAAAAATTATAGTCATATTTTGGTATTTAGGTTCAGAGACTTCCAAGGATGACACACAGATCTTGAAAAACTTTCGCAACCGAAACAATATATACATAAAATTTACATTTTTTTTTTCAATAATGGCTCTATCGATTTCGATTAGATTCCTAAATGTTTAAGATATTTTCAGGACTAATGAAGCATTTATTTTGGATGTTCTGGGAATAGGTTCGTTCTCTATGACCTTTGTATAACTGATAAAGCATAACAAATAGAGACAAATCTTACTGCGCAAGAAGATAAATCTCCTTAGAACACCCAATTTATGTCTAATGCATTTTCTGTACATTTTACCAGTTCCGATACATTTCGTGTTATTGTTTTTTTAATATAACTACCTTTCTGAAATGGAAATTTGCTATTCGAATTTTTTCTCCCTGACCATGTAAATAGAACGAACATATTTCCAAACCGTCCCATAGCGAACAGATCTTCAAATATTTGGCTGTCGCTTAAAGACTGCTGTATTCTCTTATTCCCAATGTACCTACAAGGAGACATGTAATAAAACCATTTGCACAAACGTCTATCTCGACAATCATGCAGTAGTTTTAGACGAGGGGAGAGAAAGTCGTGTGAATGTAGGTTTTAATTAAGTTTAACGTATTAGAACAACGGTTGTGTTACACTCATATAATTTCTTCGATTAAATATTCTATTTAGTACTCTTTAAAGGAATATTTTCATATTGAGATAAAGTTTTTTGGAAATTGCTCAATTGCACATCTTTTGAAGGTACAAGAACGAAGCTGAATTGAGAGTGAAGTCTTTGAAAAGCGGGTCACAATTTGCTGGTTTTAGAATTCCCTTCCCGTTGCAGAGCATCATGGGTAGTAAGAACTATGGTAACAGCTCTTCAAGTACTAAGCGAGTTGATTCCGCAGTAACTTATGAGGCTTACATCTGGAGGGTCCTTGGTTTGATTTCCATCAGCTGGCTACTCTGAATTTGGGTTTTTCTCAAGTCGGTAGGCAAATGCTCCTATAGTTTCTTAAATACCGCCATTTTCTTTCCGTCATTACCCTTTCATGCCACTTCCAGCTAATCTTTCATGTGTGCTAGGTTTTGTGGAGAGTGGCAGTGTCGGATAGATCGCGCGGATGTTTGCTCAAATAAAGTAAGTGAAGAGTGCAGGGCTGCCTGGCTGATGGGTCGCTTTCGGAAGCTCGATCGTGAACAGTTTGGGCCTTCGGTGCATCTTTACCAGCTACCTTAGTCTGGACAACAGATCTATGCACGAGGTCGCAGTGCACTAGATGCCCGCCCCCTTTAGTTTTATAACCAGTAACCTATACGGTAGCGTAGATGGTAGCGTGTCTACGTCACATTCAAGAGGTACCGAGTTCGAATCTCGGTTTAGGGTGGATAAGGTACCTGGATAAGGTCTTTTCTGGGGTTTTCCCTTATCTTAAAAGACGAATGTCAGTTAACTCTAAGCTCTACGGACCCTTGGCTCATTTGAGCATCATTTCACCCATTTCATTCATCGTCCGATATGACTTAACGTTGGAGGATGAAAAAAAAAGAACCTACAGCTCTTCAAATGGAGCATGATAAAATGTATGAAAATGGAAGCCAATAAGAACGAATATATGGAAAAGTATTACATACATTTTGTGTATCAAGCAGTTATACATTTTACAAAATTGTAAACATCAATTCTAAGTGACAGAAAATTCAAGTTATGTATTTTGTGATGTTAATATTTGACACATAATGGTTAGAGTAAACAATCTTTTTCTTCATTTTTATGTGTTATCAACTTCTTTTTCTTTGCACTTTATAAAAAAAAGTACTAGAGTGTATAATCAGCACTGAATTGTTGTCCGTGTTGAGAATAGTTTCGAATTGGGCATTTGCACGAAAAACTTCAGTTTTTGGCTCATTGTGCTCCCTCTTTGTCTCTCTTACATACACATACCTTATATGATTCTAAAAGTATTCTCTAGATCTCCAAATCTGTATTTTCTACGATATCTTGGTGTAGAATTTTGGGATGCGGTGTAATTCTTCCTGTACTCACCATAGGTACCTACTGTAAAACCAATTCATTTCTTAGAAATCTTATGTCTCGAAGAAATAAGTCTGCAGTCGTTTTTATAAAACAATGTTTTGTTATGTTCAATTGTTACAAAGTTGTGGTTATGGTCGATATGATACGCTGTTTACGTAACTAAATACAAAATTATGACATCCAAAATATTTCATAACACAACTCATTATTTTGTTCTGAGGCGCGCGCAGCTTCCCTAACTTCAAAGCTACACTCCAAGATGGCAGAAGTGGCAGGTTCGAATTTTGAAAGCAACACCGAGTTAAAAAATAATCTCTCGCCAACAAAAACTTGATACAGGCTTTTAATGTTTACCACAGTATATTTCTGCAGAAAACTAAGTAATAGCAAACATGCCGTTTGAAGTTCAGGGAGCGGAGAAAACATATTTTCAGAAAACGTAAGGTTAATCTACTCTGAAGAGCTATCCTTAAAAATGAAATCACCTTCAGATGTATTTTTATATCTTGACAGATGGAGAGTGATGCGCAGTGGTATCTGGATGAGTCCACTTCACAACGGTTGCAATTGGAGGGGAGGTCAGGTCAGTTGCGTATCAGTTGCGAGCAAGTAAACAAGTGGAGAGCTACTGAGTAATACTACAGCTTATTTCAAAATGTGCGTGTCTCCTGGCTCCAAGAAAGCATTTGGAAATATTAGGAAATAGAGTGTTACATCTAAAAACACGAGAAGTAATAACGAATATCTATAGATTTATAAAAAAGAACAATGGTCTGGGTCTGATATAAAAGTCTGGTAAAGGGCATCTAAGGCAACAGTTGTGTCTGAAAGCAGTTTAGGTGAGTTATTAAGGAAAGAAAAGCCATTGATGCTAGTTGAACAACGTCCTTCTCCATGCCCAGTAAACAAAGATTAAGAACGTACAGAAAATCTAATTTGGATGTTTTAATTCAGAAGTAGTTGGGCGAACTGCGAATAATTTTTAAAACACAGAAAGGCAAAGACCAACTCTGGATAAAGTGCTTATGAAGCTTCAAAATTCTACTGACTTCCAAGGCAGTATCTGAACATTAAGAAAAGTTCTTTTGAAGCGTGACAGACAAATTTTAATCGAACATCGTACCATACGGGCGAAAAGGTTTAAGTATTTACGAAATATTCAGAAATATCGCAGTAAAGTTTATATAGTTTATATGGATGAATCTTATATCAATTCAGCACATACTAGACCATATGCCTGGAGTGAAACTCGTTACAGGGACTTGGCAGCGATGTCGAATGTCCGACAGTTGGTTATCATGCGTGCTGGAGGAGAACAGGGTTTTGTTCCAAATGCGTATGTACTATTTAAGATACAACAAAAGCGTGGAGATTACTACCATAGTAAGAATTACAACTTAGTAAGAGCTGCAATATTGGCTTCGAGAGTGATTTTGTTTTTAGACTGATTGTGCATCGCACTCCCCTCTTGTAATCTTACGCGTGTGACGCAATGTGGCGATAGGTGTACTATCCTAACCACAGTTGCTACTCATCCCTACCACACATGATTTCTGTCAAGATAAAATAATACATCTGTACTTTGTGAAACAATTATTAAATATTAAAATCAACCCTTAATATTAAGCAAACAGTTTTTAAAGTGATAGAACTGAAGAAAAGGACCTTGATTTTTTTTTTTAAAAATTACGTTCTCCAACGTTAAGACATATCGAACGATGAATGAAATGGGTGAAATGATGTTCAAATGAGCCCAGGACCCATAGAGCTTAGAGTTACCCTACAATAGTCTTTCAGGATAATGGAAAATCCCGGAAAAATCTTATACAGATAACTCGCCCTGACCGAGATTCGAACTCGGGACCACTTGAGCGTAAACAGAAATGCTGCCTTCTACGCTACCGAGGCGGTCTCAGACTCGTATTTAATTAGTTTTCTGCCAATGTAACTGACTAGAGTACAAACATTTGATTACGCTGAGAGATACCTAAGATTTGCTATCCACGACGAAAATAATAATTACCTACCACCAGGTGTACTTAAGTAGAATACATTTAAAGCTAAACAATAGATAATAATAAACCATATAATATAGTTTATTATTATTATTATTATTATTATTATTATTATTATTATTATTATTATTATTATTATTATTATTATTATTATTATTATTATTATTATTATTATTATTATTATTATTATTATTATTATTATTATTATTATTATTATTATTATTATTATTATTATTATTATTATTATTATTATTATTATTATTATTATTATTATTATTATTATTATTATTATTATTATTATTATTATTATTATTATTATTATTATTATTATTATTATTATTATTATTATTATTATTATTATTATTATTATTATTATTATTATTATTATTATTATTATTATTATTATTATTATTATTATTATTATTATTATTATTATTATTATTATTATTATTATTATTATTATTATTATTATTATTATTATTATTATTATTATTATTATTATTATTATTATTATTATTATTATTATTATTATTATTATTATTATTATTATTATTATTATTATTATTATTATTATTATTATTATTATTATTATTATTATTATTATTATTATTATTATTATTATGATTATGATTATGATTATGATTATGATTATGATTATGATTATGATTATGATTATGATTATGATTATGATTATGATTATTATTATTATTATTATTATTATTATTATTATTATTATTATTATTATTATTATTATTATTATTATTATTATTATTATTATTATTATTATTATTATTATTATTATTATTATTATTATTATTATTATTATTAATTATTATTACTATTATTATTATTATTACTATTATTATTACTATTATTATTATTACTATTATTATTATTATTACTATTATTATTACTATTATTATTATTACTATTATTATTACTATTACGGTTAGTATTACGATGATTATTACGATGATTATTACGATGATTATTATTATGATGATTATGATGATGATGATGATTATTATTATTATTATATTATTATTATTATTATTATTATTATTATTATTATTATTATTATTATTATTATTATTATTATTATTATTATTATTATTATTATTATTATTATTATTATTATTATTATTATTATTATTATTATTATTATTATTATTATTATTATTATTATTATTATTATTATTATTATTATTATTATTATTATTATTATTATTATTATTATTATTATTATTATTATTATTATTATTATTATTATTATTATTATTATTATTATTATTATTATTATTATTATTATTATTATTATTATTATTATTATTATTATTATTATTATTATTATTATTATTATTATTATTATTATTATTATTATTATTATTATTATTATTATTATTATTATTATTATTATTATTATTATTATTATTATTATTATTATTATTATTATTATTATTATTATTATTATTATGATTATGATTATGATTATGATTATGATTATGATTATGATTATGATTATGATTATGATTATGATTATGATTATGATTATGATTATGATTATGATTATGATTATGATTATGATTATTATTATTATTATTATTATTATGATTATGATTATGATTATTATTATTATTATTATTATTATTATTATTATTATTATTATTATTATTATTATTATTATTATTATTATTATTATTATTATTATTATTATTATTATTATTATTATATAGCGACACATAATTTTCAAATAACAATCACATTTCATATAGACAAGAAACCCGAGTATAAAAATATCCACAACAGCTTGATTTTTTCCTAGGGAGACACTAAGTAAAATATTTTATTTCTAGGAAAGAAACACGTAAAATTGATACTGTTCGTATGGAATCAATAAATGAAGCTAGCCGTTCACCTATAAAGGAATTAATAAAACTTGATAAACTATTCCTAGATATGTAAGAAACAGAGTTATACTTTATTGTCAATTTAATAAATAAGCACAAGTTATTTTAACCATTGTTGAGTCATGTTTATATTTTTCTGAAAGTGAAAGAGGTTTAATTGAATTCAATTAGAATCTGAAAAGAAATTGTTTTATAAATAAAGAACACTGCAATTATTCGTATCTTAAATTGTTACCACGTAAGTAGCAATAACCAAATAACCCTAATACTAAACTCTATGCCACGTGTCTCATACTCTAAAGCTGGCCAGCCAGACAAATTAAAATAAGCACACACACACACACACACACACACACACACACACACACACACACACACACACACACACACACACACCTATAGCTATTCCATAAAAGCTCCACAATTGCATCTATAACAACAGAAGAGAAAAAGACAGCTAGGGACGTCAGTGAAAAGCAGAATAGGTTAGCTAAAGATATTCCAGGAAAGCAGGATCAATTAATTAAGGATATTACTAAAACGCAAGGTAATTTAGCTAGGGAGGTCACTGAAAAACAAAACAAATTGGCCAGTGATCGAAAAGAAATGTCTGAAACCATGACCAAATAACTAGGACACCAACAAAAATAGGTCTAGTTAGCCGGGGAAATATTAATAAAACAGAATCAGCTTGCTACTGATATGACAACAAATATAGCCAGTTAGCAGCTGATATAAATGTCAAAATCGAACAAATCAGATCTTGGCAATTTAAATGATTCAAGTAAATTATAATTTTAGGAACGAAAGCAATTCTAATTAGAGAATCTTTCACCAAAATGAATATAACTGTAAATTTTGTAACTAATACATAATCCCTAGGGCGTCCTCCTCTATACAGAGGTTACCTGGCTGTTGCAGCCTCCAGTTGCAGCTAAGGCCTCGGAGTACAGGTTGGGGGTGGTAGAGAAATTACCCGACCTCAAGCCGAATTTGAACCTTTAGGACCATTACTTTTCTATCAGGATAGCAACAAAATTGGAATCGTGTGGTTCAGTGCACCTCGAAAAGATCGTTAAGAGGATACTGCGGGTACCTGAGTTCTAACACGGGTAAACCATCCCAGAAACAGGCGCGTTACCACTGTGCTACGTGACGGCCAAATATGAAGTTGAGAATTTAAAATGCAATTATGAGAAAACAGCATACAATCAAGGAAATAGAGCAATATACTACCAGAACTAAAATGTGACTATGTTACAAGGCTATGTTACTTATGTAGCAGATACTCAAGTAAAATCGAAGAAGTTTGGTAAACAATTAAAAGAAAACACAGGAAAATTAATTCTGAAAAGAACCAACAAATAACAAGAGGTTATAAACATACTTTGTGTTCGTGATGTACCTAAAATTGTGCTTAACAATGTGAACAATGCCAATGAGGAGGTACTCAATAATGAACAAGAAATGTATAACACTAATTGCGGGTCGCGACTGACTTATGAAATACATTGTGAAAATGCAAATATAAACAACACACATATACTTTTCACCTGCCAACGCAGTCTACTCCAAGCATCTTTTGTCCGAAATTGAAGCTGAAACTTTTTATGGTGAGCAGGGGTAAAATTCGAAGTGATTTTTTGAGAAATAGAGGAGTATTTTAAAATAAAAGTGATACTGTACGAACTGATGATGTACGTAATATGAAAGAGCTTTACGTATGACGCCATTGGGTGAAAGAAATCTATTACACGTTCAGAAATTGCTTCATAATATGCTAGTGGAGCTAATCGGTTCCAAATTGAATCAAAATAAAACTAGCCATAGGCAAATGAAGTCCTGAAGGCAGATTACAAACGACCGATTATTTCATGTGTAAAACAAATGAAGCACGAATTTCTGACCCTGCTACGAGCGATTAAGAACTAATTTGCACAGTACCCAGGCATTTTCTGGAAAACATTAGGAACAATCTGATAGTAAAACCTATAAATTTGTCATGTGTGACCAAATTTCTAACTGTTTTTCCAACGGAAAAAAGGGAACGCATAAGCAATCACGTGTGCCCATCTGGACGTGAAATTAACAGACCGCGTAATGGAAATAGGACTAACCATGAGGGAGACCATGGCATGGTGGAGAACAACCCAAGTCAAAACCCCATACATTTTCATAATCAGAATCCCCGGGGGGAAGGGAGGGAAAAATATCTCACATAAATAGCCAAACTTCTAACCATGTGAGAGTACGCTGTTGGAACACAATGTCACGAACCGATGCGATGAGAAAGAATTGATTCTCACCTCCTCAGACCAACAATGAGCGTGGAAGAAACGCGCAAATAAATTGCACGATGGTTCGAAGTGGCAGCAGCATCTATGCGAACAACATATATCGTGGTATACCGCACAGGGGAGATTTCAGAGGTTCCAAGAGGAACTATCAAATTTCCAGACGAGAAGAAAAAATGAAAACTCTCAACGGGAACGAGACGAAAAACTCATATCTGTTGCAAATGATACAGCAGAAACGATTGGCAGTGACGCCACAATTCCAACGAGAATCGCATTGACAATATATAATTTCATCACATGGAGTCCCTGAAATATGTGTATGTTAAAGTATAAAAGTGGATAGGATATGGCATAGCAAATATAACAGTATATGCAAATTATTAAATTTGCAAATTAAATATGCATATTTTAAAATTATTTAAAGACGAAATTCACCTGAAACTTCTTTGTTTGTCAGTAAAACTCGTTAGCTCTGTGCTAACGCACAGTCAACTATCCAATACTTCGAAACGTCTCTAACAATACCTATTTATGTCCCTTTAGCACATGCTGCTAATAATCTCTCTGACGTACAAACAGGTGCTCCTTTTACACGGTGCTACACCCCGATTCTGAACACAATTCTGATATTCGCACCTAAACTGCTTCGCTACCTTTTCCATAGTTCTCAGATTCCTCACCCGGAGTTGCACTTATTGACCTATGAACTGCTTCCTGCACCGTTCCACAGCCTGCCGACTCCTCACCACAGAACTTGGAACCTACCACACTTGTACGCACTGCTCACTGAACGACTGATTCGTGAACTGATCCACGGTGCCAACTCCTCCCCTACGGAGCCGCATTCAGCTTGAAGCATCAAACACACTTCTCTCACTACTTCCCACTGTACTATTCTCACTATACTCCCTCCAGACCTCGCACCGGCGTTATATACCTGCTGTACGTTGTAGCTCTTTTTGGAACTAGAGGGCTCTCGACGGATCTTTTGCATAGTAACAACACAGATCAGCACCGGCCTCCTGACATAAGCTCGTGGCTGGTCTTGCAGACTTGCCCCTCCCGTCTCACCAGCTAATAAACATCAAGGCTGCTATACCCATTCTACCTACAAGTAGATCCTCGATGATGGCATAATTTCTCCCCGACAGCTTCGTGTTCATCCATGTGACAATATAAATAACACAGTTTGTAATGTAATGATAGATAACGGTGCATCAACATCTGTATACACAGAGAAATGGTTTATAGATCTTCGTCATTCGAACAAACACTTAACAAAATGTACCAGTTGATAATGTACACCGTAGTGTTGCAGTTCAAGAACACCAAGAATGCATTAAATAAAACCGAAAATGGATGAATGGCAATATGAACTTACTTTGTTAGTACTGTCTGGAATAAAAGCAGATGTGATATGCGATCTGTGTCACTGGAGAGCCAAGCTAGTCTTTGATGAGTGAGGGGTAGTAAATAGAGATGTAGTATTTCCTTATTCTCCGGAGGGATTTGAAGTAGGTAGGTAATACATGCCGCAGTGATGATTGCAAGCAAAATATAGACGAGAACTACTAAGCCTTTCTCGAGTTTATGAATGTTTATGCATATGATATACTATTAATAATGGAATGCCGACATTAAATGTCAATGACCCTATGCCATAATGACACTTGTTATGCAATACTTTGCGTATTGTGACAAAAACAAAAAGACCAAGTTCCCCTCTGCTCCTTTACTGTCACCAAAACTATTGGCCCTTTGTTAGCTTTCAATCACCTTCTCTTTTACACCAACACCCAGCTTCAATTGAATGTTTCTTATTGTCTCATTAACAGGCACCTACTTGCTGATTAGTAATCACTCTGAAGCACATAACAGTTTACCTACGGTACGGAGCTGCACGCCGGCTCTGAACACAATGACTCCGATATTTGCTCCGGAACTGCTTTACTGCACCGTCTCCTCACCACGGAGCTGCACTCCTCGACTGATGCTCGAAGCTCTAAACACACACAAAAACTCTATAAACACTTTTCTTATTTTTAATTTTATCGTGCGAATTTTTGCTTTGAGTTGTGGCAATCGCAACCCACTATTTGTTGTTGTCTGATAAGCATTATGCCATTCACTAATACATCGAAAGTAAAAATTGATCAAATTATCTTCATCTTTGCGTTTAGCATAGGAGCACTGTTAAAAGAATGGTTTGATTTGTGGCTTAAAAAAGTACTCCCACCATTCTGTACAATTGGGGAAGGATGGCAAGCGTGACTTCCATACCATCCATACCGCTGCAAATCTGGCCGTACCACTAAACATTGCCCTAACAGGCCTCGCATCGGCTCTTATATAGCTAGCAGGCGCGGGAGATCGTTCCAGTAGTCGAATCTTCTGGAATTACATTCTGGAACAGTCGCCAACAGAATTTGCGCAGTAATAATAGGACTCATTTCTGGCTTCGTGACGTCTTCTTGACGTCAGCTAGTACTCGCCTACGAAAGTAATGCCTCTCCTGTGCCTCCCACCGGCAATAAACAACCAGGGCGGAACGTTTCTCCTACTCCCACTCAACTTCTCTCAGGCGGGCACACTGTTTACGTTATAGGTGATGTATAACTGTCAGTACATCATTATAAAAATGCTTGCAGCATTATATCATATGGAAAAAACCAAAGGAAAACAAAGTCCAGATTTACAACAGAAACTAGAGCTGAAAAAGGTACCTGTTAGAAACTAGAGATGGGACGATAACACTATTTTTCTATCCTGGATACTCATTATAGATACTGATTTTTGACCACCGGTAATCGATAACATGTATACGGAATTATGCTCTTATTCGTACTTTTCTACGTACAAACTATGTAACCAAGTGCGCTTTTGCTCATTTTCAGATATCGCGACATCAAATTCGGACAGCGACGGAAACTGGTACATTGGTTTTCCAACAGAGCTTCTGTAAACTTCGCTTAAAGCATGAATTTAACACACTTCTACTAATTTGTTGTATTTTCTGATTGCCAGCGTGCGAAAAGTTTTTCCTGCATAACTTACGGCGCTCTTTCAAAATAGTTACAACGTCACTCCTGTTTATTCAACATAAAATTGATAAAAAGTATTTATGGGAAGTAGTTATGCATTGTACAGTACGTCTGCTACAAAACTTGGCCGGCGACGTACTCCTGTGTGACTTTCGCTGCATTTTCCTGCGCGCACGTCCTACGTCTGTTCTAGTCCTGACACGTACGTCGGTCTTTCTTATTCTATTCCAGCTTACAAGTGAATAACATTAGAATTGTTAACTATTTAGTTTTGCTTGAAGTATGTTCAAAGTGCCTGGATCGCAGTATACAATACAACAAACTGTGTTCGTGTAGGATATGTATGTGACTACATAATCATGTGTAGAAACTGTAAGGCAATTTAGAACTAAATTTCCTAATGTACATGTTCCAAGTAAAGAGGCCGTTCGGTTGCTTGTAAATAAATTCAGGCAGATGGGATCGGCTCGTGACAGGAAAATAAAGGCATGTGCATACGGAGCAGAAATTATACGAAAACGGAGAAAGGTTAGAACGGTCGCCTCGAAAATATCTTAGGCCCCTTGCAGAAGAAACTGACATTTCGAAAGCTTGAGCATGGAAAGCAACAAAACTTTTAAAACGCCAAGCTTGTAAGATTATTGCTGCCAAGTGTTTTTACCACGTGATCTCCAGATTTCGATAAATTTCTCTAACTGGATTTTGAGGAATGTTACAATTGATGCCCAGTTAATACTGTTCAGAGACGAAGTATAATTTCATATACATGGCCATGTGCCATGTTTCATTACAACGCAACCAATATTGTGCTATTGACAAACCCAATTTCGTTCATGAAATTCCCTTGAAATTCTCTAACGAAATTGTGGCATGGAGTCCAAAAGTAGATACAGAAAACTGGGACCTTTTTTTACGAGTGTAGCGTAAATATGGAAGGATACAGAAATAATATACTGGAACTATGTTTCGAACAGCTGTCGAACACTGAATATCGGCCTGGACATTTCTAACAGGACTCTGCCGCCACGTATACAACTAAGGAGTCATTACAGTCCATTGCGGAAATGTTTGACGGTAGAATCATTAATAATTGCTTATGACCACTTCGGTCCCCTAATCTTACGACGTGCTATTTTTATTTATGGTGCAACTTGAAAAATAAAGCATACAAAACTAATCCTCACACGTTGAACTGAAACAAAATATCAGGTCAGAAATTAAAGCTATTTCGGAAGCTGAACTAATGCATGTGAATGGAAATTTCCTCAGAAAATGCCGTAGATATATTGAATTAGATAGACGCAATTTGTAACATCGTTGATAAGTTGTGTTTTAAGTTTATTCTCATAATTGTTAAAGGATTTTAGATTTGATTTGATGTTCGCGCATGTGTAACCGGAACAGAACACTGCAACTGCCAGACAAATCATACAGTACGTCACCGGAAGACGCCAGGCGCCTGCCGGCCAACTTTTGTTGCTTACGTACTGTACTTTGAAGGTATACTCGTGACCCAAGTTTGACTTACGAAATATACATAATTGAAGGAATGAGCAAACATTTCCGTACGCTGTATTGTCTGACACTTTAATTTCTGATTTGTTTCTGCTGGATTCACCGAAGTAGGTAATGCCAAGAGTGAGTCACCAGGCCAGTCTATTGCATCAGCTAAATCAGTTTCTTCCACAATTGACGTTACTAAGTACCTCAACTCCCATTGTTTTGCACCTTTTCATTCAGACACAAGAGTCTATGGAATGCACATTTCATCACGAACAGGAAGCGCAATCAAGGTCTATCAAGAACTAAAGTGCAGCAGCTGTTTTGCAATAGCTCGAGATTTTTTTAATTCCTTATCTAGCATATAATTAAACACAAAAACTTTCATTGAAGCAAGACTTTAAAATGTATGTGAAAATAATTGGAAAAATATCCAAGGTGTATCTCAAAATAGCAGACATATTTCGATACCACGGCGTATCACATATATTTAGTAAAAAGTTGTAATGTTTACGAACACAGTTTTAAGGTACCAGACCTTTTTTCCTTTAATTTACGTCCTCCAACGTTGTCATATCGGACGATGAAGGAAATAGGAGCCTGTCTCGGTAGCGTAGATGGTAGCATGTCTGCCTCACCTTCAAGAGGTCCCGAGTTCGAATCTCGGTCAGGGTGAGTTACCTGGATAAGGGGTTTTCCGGGTTTTTTCCTTATCCTTCAAGACAAATGTCGCGTAACTCTAAGCTTCATGAACCCTGGACTCATTTGAGCGTCATTTCACGCAATTCATTCACCGTCCCATATGACTTAACGTTGGAGGACGTAAATTACTGAAAAAAGAAGAACTGGATGGAATGATGCTCAAATAAACTCCATATCCATAACGTTTAAGAGTTACCCGACATTCGTTATTCAGGATAAGGGAAAGCCCTAGATAAAACCTTATCCAGGTAAATCAGCCTGGCGGAGGTTCGAACTTGGTACCTCTTGAACGTGAAGCAGACACACTACCACCTGTGCTATCGAGAAGAGCAGTTAAGAGCATTGAAACCATTTAATCAAAAACTAGAAACTGTGAAACTATTTCATATTAACAAATTTTCAACATATTTATTGCTTTAGGTTTGAATGTCTTAATATATTTACATTTTGAAGACCTTTGTGCGGTATTCATTTGCTTCTTGTGAACGTCAAGTAAACGTTTGTTATCTAAAGTTAGAAAATCGCTGGCGCACACACACACAAACACACACACATACTTAACAGATATTATTGAAATTATTGAAATTTCGTGCATTCAAAATGTATAATTTTTCTGAAATATGTCTATCGACCTTTTATTTCGAATGCAATAATCCTCTGTTTTAGGCCAGCAGTAATGAAGATATACCTGATATTCCATGTCTCTATGGACTAATTTGCATTCTAGTCAAGTTTATTCTAAGTTTGTATGCAACAACAGATGGTGACGAGAACCCTAATGTGAAGGTGTACCCGAATTTATCTTTCCATGGCACATTTCAGTACAGTAATATTCATTACATACATAGGGTTATATAAAGGAGAGTTCATATACAGAGTACGCTATTAATAATGCATGTTTTGCTAGTGATTTCAAATGAAGCAGTAAGTGCTCAGTTACAACAGAATACAAAGGTAGTATGTTGATTCGTGGCAAAGGGAAGAAAAAGGAAGAGTCGCAAACTTTCAAGTACCTTGCTGAGAAAAGGTATTCTGGAAATTGTAAACACACCAACAGAAAATCATTTAATACAAATTGTCTGCTTTAGTGAGCTCAGTTTATAAAATTGTATACAATTCCGAAGTAAGTAAAGGGCCACTAGTAGACAAAACGAGATATAGATTTAATTTCTCACGTGGATATTCTCAAAAATCATCGCATTTTGATCAAATTCATTGAAGCTCTTTTTGAGAAGATGGGGGTCGGAACTGTAAAATTTATCCGCCTAAAGGGTAGTTTAAGATGACGAAATTTCCTTTAAGATCTCCCCCCCCCCTGGTATGTTTAAATGGTGTTATAACTCAAATTCATATTCCCATTTTTTCTTTTAATTATGTTGAGTCTTGATAACGTGTGTGACTCCCATTCAGGAGATCGGGGTTTGGCCATGCACTCTCACCACACCTCATTGTTTCCCGTTGTCCCTTAGGCAAATACCTGGGGTGCTTACACTCGTACCACAATTTGTTTTCAGGTATGCTTCTAGGCTCAAGGCATATGGCAGTGCCGCCAGATGCATCCGTAATGTAAACAGTACTTTCCCCGCACAGAGGGCTGTTAGTTTAACGGGTCGCTTGTACGCTCTAACTACTCCAGCATTGGAACGGGTCATCATGTTTGGAAATGTTAGAGACTTCTGCGCATCTCCGTGGCCTGCACCCTCCTAAGGATTGTTAAGCTTAATAATGCTGCTTAGGCCACAGTGCCTTCCCCTCCGCTATCTACCTTTATCTAGAGTAAGTGGAGCAATTATTGCAATCTATCTAATAATTCACGTTTCAAAGTCGTTTGATTAAAAATAATAAAAATCCTCCATATGTGTACCGGTCGGTCGGACTGTCTGTCTGCTTGTGAGCAACTTAACTCAGTAACCAAATGTCAGTTAAATATCAAACTTGGTGTTTGAGTTCATCACCTTCCAGAGATGCGACAGGAAGAAAATTCCTCCATCCTAAATTATGATGTACATGACATTGTTTCCTACTTTTTGATTTTCTCAAATATGGCTTTTAGCGATTTTAACTAAAATATCACATGTTTAAATAATTTACATAGTAAATGTATATTTTGAAATTTCTGGGAAAAGCCTATGAAGACACCTTTCTGAATGCCTTCTGTATAATTGATAGACCCCACAATGACAGACAAGTGACATGGGGAAATCTCATAAGTAGGAAATCACTAAAAGTATACCTGAAAAATAAATGAAGAGAGAATGGGGCAGGGATATATATAGTCGCGAGCCACTGTTGCGACTGGCGCGGCCGGCGCGGACAAAGAGACAGATAGTGCAGTGCGGAGATAAAAAGCTTGCCGAAACAAATAAGTTAGATGACTGGAAGGTTCGTCTTTCGTCTGGTGCCGTCTTGATTGTTAGAGAACATTCCACTAATTTTTGGAACAGTGAGTGGAGATATAAAAGAAGCCGTGGCTAGTTTATTGGGGCAGTCTTAATTGCAACTAATAATTGTGCGCGTGCAACTGTGATTTGAAAGTGAACTCTTTTGTTTATTTTCGTGTGCAGAAGAGACGAGAGATTGTGTTGGTTTATGTCACGTCAGCTTGCTGCAAAGGGTGTACAAACAGTGTCTTTCTACGGAAATAAAGAGCATTTTGAATTTCTGCAAACTTGAAGTTTAATTTTACGAACCCACGAAGTCACTATATATAAATACACATACACACATACATACATACACACATACACACATACGCATACATACATACGCTAAGGACAGGAGCCATATTGAGAGGGGGCTCACAAAAGGAGTGCAGTCTATGTGGATTATTATGTAGAGGAATATAAAGAAATACAAAATTGGAGGAAATTAATATGGGATAAGAACTGGAATAATAAAGTGCTTACGTCGTGAAAATGCTTACGTTGAAAGGAGATAAAGGAATAAGGGAGGTGGGGGAGTATGCAGAGAAAATGAAAAGATAAATGGACGAGGAGGGTAGGAAGTTAAGAGCTAGAGAAATGGAGGACACAGCGGATTGTTAGGTCATTGTTGCACAAGGGTTAGAATAGAGGTAAAAGGACAGGGAGCCAATACCAAAACCAGCACGCTAAATAAGCAGGTTTTAAGTTTGTACTTAGAACAGAATTGGGAAATTGTGATTGGAATTATAAGAAATTACTGTATGTTTAAGTACAAATAAACTAAACTGGTAGACCCCAGATATAACATCTTACTATACATTAAAGTACAGAATTTATTAAAATATAATTTGTGTGGTGTCCACCGTTCCCGAGACACTCTTTGCTATTTATTTAAAATTTAAAATACCTATACAGTTTTTAAGCGCAAGTATCTCCTCATTTTTTTCTTGTGGTCTTGCAAAGAGCAAAGAATTTTAAAGACATCAGATAGCAATTCGCATTTTAAAAACCTGACGTCGCTTCAGTCTAGCACATTAGTTTTGTTTAATGATAGCTTTTCTCGATTATCGAGAAGTGTACAGAAGAATTGCTTTTAAAAGAGTGAGTATAGAAAGGCATGTGAAAGCATTACATCATATTTTGAGTTAAGCTGTTAACAGCAAGACACTGAGATAAATCTGCTCCCGTGGACCTTTCTCTGAAACTACTGCTTTTCTTTTGAGGGGAGGGAAGGTCTTGAATGGATCTCCTGCTGAGCGCGATCCTTTTGAAAGGTTTAACCTCTGTTTTAAAATTCCAACATTGTAACTCGGTCAGACTCGTTTGAAATGGCACTTGCAGGAGATTCGGCCACGTACAAGAGACCATTATGACAAAGTTTATACTAAATTAATGCTGCAGCAGGCGAAACATTTTGCACGGATAGTGCAGGGAGTACAACAGGAGTTGATAATTATTCTTTGGCTTTCACTAGCGTAGAACACCGTAAACAGCGTTTCCTTTTATGTCAGAGGCTCTGTTCTTGATGGTTCGTAATTGAGCACGTGTTTTGGAATGTCTGATCTGCTTTGTGTTCGCCTCCTTTAAATATGTGTAGGTAAATTCGTTCAAGGAAATTCCTCTCTTAGCCTTTATACAGTGCGTTCGTTATACTGCCGGGTTACGAATCGCGGTAAGCGTGCTGTATTACTTGGATTGGATTGGATTGGATTATGCTATGGAGGGAATCGGCATGGAGTGCCAGTCTTGGTCTATTGTACTTATGCCCCAAGTGGGGCATCCCTGGTAGGAAGGATGAGGCGAAAAGAGACAGAGGATGGCCGTTCTAAGGAGTCACGACAGTGTAGAGGGCAGGGTATCTAAATTACCCAGCTGGAAACTGGCTGGCAGGCCATTACAGCAAGCATTCCACCCACTGTGATCCTGAAACTGCCCACCAGACCGCGCTCGGAAACCAGAAATCGTCCTACCGAAAGAGGAAGTGCTTCCTGCCATGCCGGGACAATAAATGCGAGGATCTACTCCCATTAGTGCTGGACCCGTAGGACCAGAACCCGGCCATCTCGGGTATATTTACCGTAGGACAGTACCTATTTTATAAACTGCCCTCCCCGCTGCACACGGCAGACGGGATGGAAGTGGATACGCCACTTACGCGCCGGTCCTTAATGAACCAGCTACCAAAAAACCTTGGTAGGGCCGCCGGTGATCTAGCACACCAGCTACTAGCTCTGCAGGCTAGCACCCGGGACTTATGAGGCAACCCTCTACCCCTTCCGGGCGGCAAAAGCCTGACCGGAGGTACCCAATTTCCCATGGGTGGCGGGAACACACTGCCCCCTCGAGTCCAACCCAATCCGAACAGCTTCCAGAGGGATGGGCTCGAATGTTCAGCCCGAGGTTCCTCTAGTAACGTCAGAGGTACCACGAGTGCTAGGGGTCCGCAGCGCCCGCACCTTGGCAGCTGAAAGGGACGAATCCCTCCCCCTACGGGAGCCATGCCGGGACACCCGCCCACACTCCTATCGTGAAAGAGACCACCAGATGAGAGATGATATGAAATTCGGGAGATGTAATTATCCTACCCAGCATTCGCTGGTGACCCAGCAAACTACCGAAAAAAAAGCCATGGGTCAGTTAAGCCGACTAGGGGAATCGAACACGGATCTTCCGAATGTGGGCCACAGACGAAACCTCCTGAGCCATCCCACTAGGTGCTGCGTTACTTATAAGCAGACATCGGATCCCGTACACCTTAGCAATCAATGTACGCGCACAGGTACTATACAAGGTCAAGAGTGACATTAAGAAACGTCTGTGTCAACAAGTATACCGAAGCGCTGTGTGTGTACAGTCCGGTACGGATACGAAGTATAAGCTACGTTACAATATGCCATCCTTCTCATTGCTTTCGATGCGGGAATTACAGTGAACAACCATGTTCATTCGTAAATTGTCGAATGTGAATTTTCTGCGCCCCTCACTGAAACAATATAAAAATATTGGGAGAAGGTTCGTTCAATGTCAAATGACGTTAATGGTGCATATGAGTAGTACAAATCATTTTCATATGTTTGTTAGAGACTTGTTTATTTCTTATATTATGCAGCACTCAAAATCCAGTATTTTTGTGTTGAATACTGGACAATTCATTTGTTGTTCGTTTGGTAGGTGGTGCATTCTGTATATTTTTAATCTTTGCAGACATCCTTGACTGCTTTTAGACAGCTCGAAAGTAAATTCTTCAAGCTGTTTAATGGTTGTTGATAATATTCAAAACTTTTGATTTATAAAATGGAGATTGTACAATAATTGTTGTGAAAGTAATGCTATTAACACAATATGTCCAACACCATGCATTCCCAGAAAGGCAGATCTACCTGCTTGGCGGGCAATAGTTGTAATGAAACTAAAGATACGCGTTGCGAACCGGACTATCCCTGCGTGTTGTCCTCGGGACTGACGTCAGCAGTTATATACTGCGAGACTCGTAAACTTCATATCCCTTTAAAGGTGTACGGCCTCCGATGTGTGCTTATAAACAGGCCTCGGCCAGGGTTCCGACACGCTTGAAGTTAAGAGCGCAGAAACGACCATGTTTTACAATTCATGTGGATGGAAAATGGAATGGCGTGTTCTGACTCTGCTTCATCACTTAAACATCCAATGCAGTAGAGTACAAATAAATAATCCCATTTCCTGGTGCACGTCTAGTTCTCAAATTGATTGCCTAACATTAACACGTTTGAAGCAAATGTGTGGGTACAAGTTTTAAAATTCCCAAATAAGTATTTTCTATGTGTGAGAACAAGGTACAAACAAGACATCACGAAATACATTTCTCCACAGTTAACTTACATCTTATACATAAATAAAGTATACTAAATATAGTAAATAAAGTCATAAAATCATCATCATCACGGTATAAGCCTTGTGGCCCGTTCCGACTTCAAGGAAATTGATCGGACCATCTCATTCGTGGCCTGCCAACATTTCATCTACTTACAGGTTTATACTTGTATACTATTTGTGGTGTACGGTCTTCGGTCATTCTCTGCACGTGATCTTGCCATTTTTGCCTGAATGCAATGATTGTTTCATTTAGACTCTGAATTTCCAATTCTCTTCTAATATCCCCGTTTCTTTTCTTGTCTATGAGTCTATAACCTGCCACCTGTTTCAGAAATTTCATCTCAGCAGCCTCCACTTTCTTCTGTTGTGGGATAGTCAAGACCCAGTTTTCACACCCATAAAGCAGGGTTGGGATCGCCATTATTTTATACAGTTTTAACAAAGTTTGACGATTACAAGTTTTTTAAAGTTCTTTTTATTGTGCCACATATTGTTTGGAATTTGTTTATTTTGTTTTGTATATCTCTATTACTGGTATATGACACAATATAGCCCAGATAATTAAAATGGCTTTGTTGTTGGACGGGTTTATCATTTATGCAAATTTTTGCTCTCAAATGGTTCGTTCCTATAAAAGCCATTATTTTTGTTTTTTCATATGAAATTTGAAGATTATATTCTCTTGTAATATTATTTAATTCATGTATGGCTCTTTGTAAGTTATCTTCCGTCTCCGCAATTAAAATCTGGTCATCAGCAAACAGCAATGTGTCAACATTTCTCCCCTTTATTTTAAATGTGTTCTGAGCATAATTTGCCATCCTACAACTGCGTCATTAATATATATATATATATATATATATATATATTAAATAGGGTAGGAGACAATGGACACCCCTCTCTTAGTCCTAAATTAATCTCTACTAGGTTATCTTTTTCTATGGATTTCTCCAATTTAAATTTTGTATTTATATACATACTTTGTGCTGTTCCTACTAAATGTTGAGGAAATCCATTTTTAATCATTATTTCCAATAGCAGATTTCTTTTTACTTTATCAAAAGCTGTTACATAGTCTATAAAAGCTATTAGAGTTGGTAGATTATATTCTCGTCGTTTCTCCATAATCTGTGTTATTGTGAAAATACAATCATTGCAGGAACGCAAATACATTTTGTGAATCATGCAATATAGTTTCTGAGATTGGAGCAATTTTTTGTGTTATGATTTTTGCATAGATCTTGTAACCTGAGTTCAAAAGATTGATTCCTCTATAATTGTCACATTCAGTTCGGTCTCCCTTTTTAAAAATCGGACATATCAATGCAATATTCCATTCCTCTGGTAAATGCCCATTTTTCCAACATATATTGATGAAATTCAAAAGTCTAGTCTGGAATTTAACCGAGGCATATTTAAATAGTTCCATATTCAAACCATCAGTTCCTAGACTTTTTTGTTTTTGAACATTTTTCAAGTTTTTTTTAGTTCATCCATACTTATTAAATCTACATATTCATTAACATGTTGTTACTAATTTATCTTCGTCTGAATCAGTCCATAATTTCTTATAATATTTGTTCCATTCTTCAGTCTTAATTGGGTTATGTTGCAGTTTATCTTTTTCATTCTAATTTAACTGTTTTAAGACTTTATATACCTTTTCTTGTCGTCCATGAAGATCATGCTGTAAGTTGTTCACATATTTATCCCAACTTTGTCGCTTTATTTCCATTATTTTACGTTTGGCTATAGCATTTAACCTCTTATATTCTGTTCGGTTCTCTGGTGTTTGATTATTTTAGGAACTGTAGATATGCTCTTTTTCATTTATTATGTTCGCAGTTTCTTCATTACAAACTTGAAGTCCTCTATTTTTATACCTTTTAGTCCTCTTACCCAATACTTCTGATGCAGCCTTTATAGTTATACGTTTAATTTCTTTCCATTCTAAATTTATATTATTATTATTTATTGGGTTTTCATCAACATATTGATCAAGACGTTTCTGATATAGCTGTAATATGCTTTCTTCTTGAAGAAGGTGAACTTTAAAAGTTTGTTTTGGTTCATTTATGTGTCTTTTAACTTTTTTCCACCTTGATGGTATTGAAATTATTGAAATTAATAGGAAGTGGTCTGTACCTACATCATATCCTCTAAATACTCGTGTATCTTCCACTAATTTTGATACTTTTTCATTTGAGATAACATAATCTATGATTGTACGTCTGCCTCTAGCACTCCAGGTATATTTGTGTATGTCTTTACTTAAATACTAAAAACGATTCACAAATCATTGCACCGAATTACAAGGCCACTCGCTATGTATCAAAGAAAAGCACGTATTTTCACTTGAAGAAAGCCTGAAAGTAGATAAGCTTCGTTCTATGTCATTTAAGTGTATAACAGAAGAATACGATATCAGGCGAATAAACTTTCATAGATTCTCATCCAATAAAACATCATTTACTGAGCACATATCGCCAAAGCGAGTTTTCTTCAGACTTTTTAGTTAGGCTGTCCTGTAATAACACATGCCGAGCCTGATAGAGTTTTTGCAATCGCAAACTGAGGAGCCCTAGATATTTCTGATATATCTCACATCTGATGATGCAATACGGTATTAGATAAATCTTCAAAAGTAATTTAATGAATAGAAAAGTCTGTAGTGGTCGTTCTCAAATTAGAGATTTTACAATAGTCTTTCCGCTTCATTCGTCTGAATCGATTCTACTTAGTAAATATATGACTTTTAGAACATATTTTGCGGATGACGACAATGATCTTTGTTACTCAACAACCTGTGCTACCCTAACCCACGTTTACCTATCGCAAGCTCCTCAATTTCCTCACGATGCTGAGTGGGCACCGGTCCTATACCTGGCACTTAAAATCCGCAACCCCAGGGGTGGGATCGAATCCGGGCCGCATTCCGTTGCAAGGAACCAACCATGATGTCTTAGCCCACTACACCACGGCGCAGTTGTTGTGTCTGTTACCTCTGTCGAAATCTGTGTATGAGTGATTTCGTAATATTCTGGGCGCAGCGTTGAAGGATCGGGCGACGGCTCTCTGTGTGGAGGATGTACGCCTTTTCCCCTTGCATTTGGGCTTGCTGCGATCCTCTTTGTGGGAGCGGTCTTCATGTGATAGGATACATGAGCGACATGGGAATTAGGCAGTGTTAACCGGCACCGCGATTGCTCCATCTGGAATTGTTAGAGACCATGTCCATTCTCGCGCATGTCGTCTTTTGTATCTGGCCGCCTTTCGGGTTTGCATCTCATCCCGCCTCTCTCTACGGGTCATGCTTATTTGCGGTACAGTTTTTGAAGGCACATTTCGTCTCTCCCCTCACACTCCTACACCGTTCACACATTTTTACATTCTGTAGCACCTATGTATATAGCTAGTAAATAGGGTAGGTAATGCACTCCATCAAAAAGCATGTGTATAAGTAACTAAAAAACAAACTACTAAAATTTTATTTTTGTCTTGATAAAGAGACCTTGGATTTCACTGTACTCTATTCCACCAAAGTAAATACCCAACCTTTGTGAGACCTGCGCCAGATCCAAATATTCTTACATAGGGGTATTTTTCTTTTTTTGTTGTAATTTACGTCCTAAAACGTTAAGTCATATTGGACGGTGAATGAATTGAGTGAAATGATGTTCAAATGAGTCCAGGGTCCATGGAGCTTAGAGTTACCCGACATTCGTGTTGAAGGATAAGGGAAAACCACGGAAAAAACCTTATCCAGGTAACTCACCCTGACTGAGATTCGAACTCGAGACCTCTTGAACGTGAGGCAGACAAGCTACCATCTATGCTACCGAGGTGGGCACATAGGTGGTATGGGAATGAAATTTATCACATGCTTTTCCTGCTGTTCAAAGGACAAGGCAGCCATCCGTACACTTCCCAGTTTAGAAAAAAAAAAAAAAAAAACGATTTTGTAGCAATCATCCTATTTTAACAGGAAAATATTTAAATTCAACTTCAGTTACTATTGCGTTTCGATTATGTAGTGAACTAGAAGTAAAAACGATTGGATGTGTTTAGCATGCTTTGCAGCACACCTAGCTTCTGTACTCGAATTTAGTATAGCTAACTCATTCAATCGTGTGTCTGCTCATTCGCAATGCTGTAGCTCCAGTCGCATGTTGCGTGTGTGCTTTAAATTTATTTTCTTCTTTTTGTATTTTTGTGTTTGCATATTAAAGGAACATCATTATTTATATAACCTGTGGCAAATATAAAATGATACTAATTAGTGGAACCCTTTTTAACAAATACCCTCCTTTAGAGCAGCAAATCACATAACTATTTTTATTCCACGTGATGAATTAGTTTTTCTTGCAGTATAACGAGTGCTGTAAAACGATTGGAATTTTATACTATGATATTGTAGTTTCTCTTAGAGGAGGAATGCACACTACCGAATTGTTAAAACTGAGTACGCCAGTTGTAAATGTCGCGGTATAGCATTATTGTGCTCCTAGTCTACGTGAAACATGTAAGAAAAAAGTGTTTCTGCAAATTGGGAGGGGAAGGGGAGAAAATTTCATGTATGATAAGACTGTAAATTTTGGGCTCTGTTATAGCACGAAAAGGCACCTGGAACCTTGAATAAGAACCGATACAGCTTTGTATAAAAATGGTAACAGTTTAATTTCACAAAAGCAATCAAAGCGAAACACTTCAAAATTGCTCTCCACAACTTCTAGAAAGTATTTTTACGATAACTTCTTTGTCTACTTCACGTTAACCTAGATAAACCTTTGCGAAATGTCTTCATTATACACTGTTTGTAGATAAACTAAGGATACTGGAGAGTGAAACGGGTCGTTAATTTGAAATTCCATACTCTTTCCACGACATTACATGAATTGCTACAGGATTTAAAAAATAGGGAAGCATTGGGCGATTCAAATCTATAATAATGAATATCTGGAAAATGGCTAATTTCAAATAATATTATTTTAAATGACTTGTGTGTTTTAAAGAATCTACATGTTTTGTGCTGTAACCTTTTCTTCGATAGGTTGCTGTTTATGAGTTAATTAAAATTAGAGAAATCATCAAAATAACGAGAAGTATACAGGAAATTTGCGAAAGATTGATTAAACAAGTTTTATTAGTCTGGTAAATATTGTCACCTTGTTGCTGAAGATAGTAATTTATCTACAGCATACTGACCTAGCCGGCTACCAACCACTAATAGAAGGTCAACAATGACCATTATGTGGCCTCTTTCAGCTCGGGCCTTTTCGTCTTTGAGAGGGTTCACTTTGCCTCATATAAGGGACCGAATATCGCCATAGGTTTCCCCGTATGACTTTCGGGCATCCCAGATAACCTAAGAGCAGGTAAATCTGAGTTCCAGTTTTAATCTTACTAAAAGCTGATTAGCTTCTGATCTCATGTATCATCAGTGTCACCGTCTGCGGTGCCACATGTAGTAAAAGCGGGCGTTAAACACTACACATTTCACGTTTCTGGATCCTGAAACACGGGCACTAGGAACAACATGCTACCTCTCCCCAAATCACCTATTTATATAAAATAATCCGATCTTCAGTAAAGCCCCATTTGGGTCGGATATGAAGCAAGAACACTCAGCCTGCCAGCAGCGACGTGCACGTGAGTCAAGTCGTCGGTGTTGAGTGGAACCGAAAACGGCCAATTTGCCAGTCAGTTGAAAGTAAGAGTTCAGTGAACAGTGAACAGTGCCGAGTGCAGTTGACTTAAAACAGTTTTCTTTTGTCTGAGTGTGTGTGTCATTTGCACTACTGAATGACTAAAAGACAAGTGAAGCATGTTTAGCAGCAACTGGAGTTCTCATTTGTTTTAATACCATAAATATAAATCATTTGAATAAAAAAACGCAAGAATTTGTAATGAGCTTTTCTCATTTACAGGGTAGTTTGAGATGGAGAATACTCTTGAAAATCTCCGTTACGTGCTCTTTAAATAACAAGATATTTAACAGAATGTTTGTTTTTGCTGATCTCACACACATAAAAACACATTTTCTCTCTCTTTATCTCTCCTACATATACGAATTTTTTCTCAATGTTTACGTTTTCTACCACGTAGCCAAAAATTAGATTCGGACATTTCACAAAAAATGCACGTTTCGAAACTCGCTCCAATAAAAAAACTGAATTTTTAGACAAAGGTTCAGGTGCTAGATTTACATAGTTAAAAAAAGAAGAGTCACTTAATACCCAAACTAACCTCTCTTCAAATATATGTTTAACGTTTTTCATTAGAATACTACATATTTAAGATATTTTCATGGCTGATAAGAAGTACGTCTTGAATTGTCTGAGAATAGCCTCTGAAGGTATTTGCAGGCTCCTGCACTGTGAGGGACAAAATATTAAGACACAAAAAGCTCACAGTTTATGTCAAATACATTTTTTGTGAGGTTAACTATTTCCTAGATTTGTACGCCGTCACATAGTGAACAACTCTTAAAATATTCGAGTATAGTTCTATCCCACTGTATTCCCCATTCCCATTGTACCTACAAGAAAATATGTAGGAAAACTACCTTTACAAATGTTTCTCTAGATTGAAATTAAATATTTAGATAGAATGGTTCATAGAGGAGTGAGTAGGGAAAGTAGTATGAATGACAGAATTTTTTGGTTAGGATGCAGTTATTCCTCCACCTACTAAGGGCAGACAGTATTATCTATAAGTTATTATGATTGTTGTTGCTATTATTTGTTGTTATTATTGTTTAACAAATGGACTGATGTAGGACTATGCAAAGGACTTAGAGATTTGGATGAGTAAAGCCAGACTGAAAAATTCAATACCATAGCTAGGATTTGAAGCACGGATCTCTCGGTTTCCGTCCGGTTGCTCTTAACCATTTAGCTACTATGGCCCACATGACGACATAACATTAAATTCTCCAACTGACTCATGTGTTTCCTGGTAAACTACCAGTGTTTCTTATATGCTATGAGATAAGCACGTATTTGTGACGACTTACTATGCTATAAGTTCTTAAGTTCCAGGCTTCATAGTTAAAACACTATTATTTTTTAGGTAAATTGGGTTATTAGGTAAATCAAATCCCGGCTATGGCATTGAATTTTTCAGTCTGGCGTTACTCATCCAAACCTTATCCCACACAGGGCTAGTATGAAAGAAATGATCAATTTCCGTATTTAGAGACGTTTCTTAACTCTTCTAAGAATCCAAATTTCTCTCATTCTTTTTCTGTGAGTTTTCTTTCTCTCCTCTGTCCACGTTGTTCCAGTTTTTTACTTCGGTTTGTCCTCTTGGTCAACTTGCCATTGGCACCTTCATCCTAAAGACGTCCCTGTCTAGGATATCGTCTTGAGTGATTCCTGCCAATTTTAAATCATATTTTACTTCACCAATCCATTTCACAGTGTCTACTTCTGCTTTACTTCTATTTTGTAAAATTCCATAATTGTTTTGTGAACCGAAGTTAGTCGTTTAATGTGTCTATAACATTTTAACTTTAGTTTCCTACTATCCTATGTAATTTTTTTATTTACTTCTTGCTTCTAAGTGTGTACTCTTCACCTACAAGTTGTGGACCTAGCATTTTTCAAATAATTTTACGTTCTTATTTTTCTATATTTTCGATATCTGCTTCAAAATTAATGTTTCTGCTCCATAGAGACACCCAGATTTCATAACAGAGTTATAGTGTCTTAATTTTGTTGTTGTTGTTGTTATTTACGTCCTCCAACGTTGTCATATCGGACGACGAATGGAATGGGTGAAATGATGCTCAAACGAGTCCGGGGTCCATGGAGCTTAGAGCTACCCGACATTCGTCTTGAAGGATAAGGAAAAACCCCGGAAAAACCTTATCCAGGTAACTCATCCTGACCGAGATTCGAACTCGGAACCTCTTGAACGTGAGGCAGACATGCTACCATCTACGCCACGGATGCAGGCTGTCTTAATTTTGTATATTTTTTGGCGCCAGCTTTTGTTTAATGTAGATTCAATTCCATTTTCCTAAATTATTTCCCCAAGTTATTTAAATTAAGAAATTCGTTTAATTTTTCCATAGGTATTTGGTTTCCATGTATTTTGGTGCTTGTTTATTGCAGGAAATATATTCAGTTTTTTTTCGAAAGGTACTTGAAGACCAACTTTCTCTGCAGTTTCTTTTAATAATTTAAAGTGTTTTTGTGTTGTTATGATGTCACGGATTAAGGTTGCAAGATTATCTGCATACGCTAGGCAAACTATCTTTGATTTTCCTTTACCAAATATTAATTGGTTGATTAATTTTGAGAGTTATAATAAGTTTACTCCATTCTTGTATTATCTTTTTAAGAGCATAGTTAAAGGGTAGTGGAGAAAGACCATCTCCTTGTGTCACTCCTGTTTTAACTTCGAAAGATACAGAAATGTCCCCCCTAAATTTAATTTTAGACTTTGTATCTGGCAGTGTCTGTGGAATAAGTGTAAGTGTTTTACGGTCTAAACCTTATTCTCTCAATATTTCAAAAGCTAATTCCTTATTAACCGAATGATAAGCTATTATTATTATTATTATTATTATTATTATTATTATTATTATTATTATTATTATTATTATTATTATTATTATTATTATTATTATTATTATTATTATTATTATTATTATTATTATTATTATTATTATTATTATTATTATTATTATTATTATTATTATTATTATTATTATTATTATTATTATTATTATTATTATTATTATTATTATTATTATTATTATTATTATTATTATTATTATTATTATTATTATTATTATTATTATTATTATTATTATTATTATTATTATTATTATTATTATTATTATTATTATTATTATTATTATTATTATTATTATTATTATTATTATTATTATTATTATTATTATTATTATTATTATTATTATTATTATTATTATTATTATTATTATTATTATTATTATTATTATTATTATTATTATTATTATTATTATTATTATTATTATTATTATTATTATTATTATTATTATTATTATTATTATTATTATTATTATTATTATTATTATTATTATTATTATTATTATTATTATTATTATTATCATTATTATTATTATCATTATTATCATTATTATTATCATCATTATTATCATCATTATTATTATTATCATCATTATTATCATCATTATTATCATTATCATTATTATCATTATTATCATTATTATTATTATTATTATTATTATTATCATTATCATTATCATTATCATTATCATTATCATTATCATTATCATTATCATTATCATTATCATTATCATTATCATTATCATTATCATTATCATTATCATTATCATTATCATTATCATTATCATTATCATTATCATTATCATTATCATTATCATTATTATTATTATTATTATTATTATTATTATTATTATTATTATTATTATTATTATTATTATTATTATTATTATTATTAAGATGATCAAAATGGTGATAATGCCTTTCCAGAATTTGGAAATCCTAAACTTTAGTCCTGATAGCCAGTGGCAGGTTGAAACACTGTCTTGTGTGAATCTGCTTTCGACATCTCATTAGGAGGTTTCAGCTGCACTAATGGAACGAAAGGTGCACGCACAAAGTGCTTGAAAGGGTTCCCCTGCGTCCTCAGAATGCTGCCATTCACTGCCACGGTTGGCTAATTCCCCCCACCTGTCCGTTCGTTGCAAGTAGGAAGTGCTTCAGCCGGGGTCAACAACCACCTCCATGTTGCTGGAAGATAGGTCAAGGGAAGCGGTCAGCATCGGGCTGGATAGACCAAAGTTACTGCTCATTCAACCGCAAAATATCCGCTCTTTGTACTCGGCATCAAAACGATATTCAGAGTTTCATCACTAGGCAGGCATGTGTGGCTCAGAAACCAACGCTGCTTCTAATGTTACCATTTCAGAAATAAATAAAAACGGTTAAGGGCAACTCAGGTTGGAAGTTCATCAGTTTTGGCAACTGACAGCTATTGTAATAGGCAACCTCAAACAATGGCTATCCAAATTTTGATACCGTCTCTAATATCTCAGTCGTCCACGTATCTGCTGCCGATTATGAACTATGGAATCTTTTTCTCAGCGTATAGATTAAACAACACAAGTTACGCTGGCTGATATATATATATATATATATATATATATATATATATATATATATATAAAGGCTAATGATCTATTTGAAGCGAGTGTAGTGTTAACTGCTTCTAAATCTTAGCACTAGAAACTATAACTGCATTATATATAACTTCTGATCTGTCAGTAACTTTACGGTTTAAAAGAACTGTTTCAATAACAATAATAATAAGGTTAGACTGAAAATTCAAAGCCATAGTCGGGATTTGAACCACGGATCCTCCAGTCTGCATCCGATTGCTGTAGCTATTGAGCTGCCATGCCAGCATGACATTAAATTCTCTATATAACTGGCATATTTCCCGGTAAACCATTAGGTGTTCTAATATACACATGAGACAACTACCATATTGACAACTTCTTTCAGTCAGACGCTGCTTTTTCAAGCCTTGCCCTAAACATGCTTTTCTTTTAAATTAATTTTTACGTCCTCCAACATCAAGTCATAACGGACGATGCATGAAATGAGTAAAATGATACTCATATGAGTCCAGGGTTCATAGAGTTTACAGGTAACCTGACAATCTGTCTTTCAGGAAAGGAAATATTCCGAAAAGAAAAACCTCATTCAGGTAACTCTACCTAACCGAGATTCGAACTCAGGGCCCCTTGAACGTGAGGCAGACATGCTACCATCTACGCTA
Source organism: Mantis religiosa (assembly GCA_030765055.1). Classification (NCBI taxonomy): domain Eukaryota; kingdom Metazoa; phylum Arthropoda; class Insecta; order Mantodea; family Mantidae; genus Mantis; species Mantis religiosa. The sequence continues at coordinate 178,530,451 of CM060948.1, forward strand.
CCAGTAAAGAACAATTAATTTCCATTAAGTGACCTAATAGTGGTCAACTATAAAGCCTGGGCCTTAAAGTACTTACACGTTGTAAGTCGCCATTAAGGGAGTTGTCTCATGTGTTTATGAGAACTCCTAAGTGGTTTACCGGAAAAAACACGAGTCAGTTGGAATGTCGTACTGTCACGCTGGTCATACTAGCTCAGTGGTTAGAGCAACCAAAAGCAGATACGTGTCTGCCTCACGTTCAAAAGGTCCCGAGTTCGAATCTCGGTCATGGTGAGTTACCTGGATAAGGTTTTTTGCAGGGTTTTCCCTTATCCTTCAAGACAAATTTCGGGTAACTGTAAGCTCCATGGACCCTGAACTCATTAAAACATCATTTCACCCAATTCATTCACCGTCCGATATGACTTAACTAACGTTGGAGGACGTAAATTAAAAAACAAAAGCAGATATGTGGTAATGGCATTGAAGTATGCTTAGTTTAATATGAAAGAGATCGCTTGTGAATATCCACACTGTTGGTCTTCACTATTATAGTCGAGGTTTGAACTTTCAAACATATTTACCACTCAAGTCTTTAATTACATTAATTTTTCGGGTGCGTCCCTAACGAAGTCAATCAATGACAGTATCCCCATAGGAGGAAGAACCGAATTCCATGGTTGCCATTCAGTTAACTACCTTCACCCTGCTCAGTTATTTGAAAATTCTTCGGCTAAAAGTTCTGTCACAATTCATGTCTGGAGATCAGGAGTACAATCTTGCTGAAAATAACATTTATCACTTTGTTGTCCACCCGTAATATTACATGTCTGTATTGTGTACCTAATGCATATGTGCTTTTGCCCATCTCTATACATAAAATATTGGAAAGAAAAAAAATCACAAAATGCTGCCTCAAAAATTCCAAACTTTTTGAATTATATCGCGAGGAATAAAGAATACAAAGTCTTGCCTCTTCAAAAATGATAGTTATTGAATTCCCAAATCAATAGGGATGAATATCTGGGAATTTGTTAGTCTCTTTCGGTGTACATATATAAAATACATTCACAGTGCAAGAGGACTGGACTGGATTATGCTACCATTTCGGCATGGAGATCGAAACTTGGTCTATTGTATCTATGCCACAAGTGGGCCATCCCCGGGGGGAAGGATGAGGCGAGAGGAGACAGGAGGTGGCCGTCCCAAGGAGCCACGGCAGTGTAGAGGGTAGGATAGCCACAGCCAACTCGCTTGCCGCGGTGCATGTGCTAGGCTACAAGCACCGTGTTGCCTCAGTGCGTGCTTCGCACTTTGTCTTCCGTAGCAGTGGCGTTCCGTACTTCAGTGTCAGTTTGTTATGGAAGAGCACTCATTAAAGTGAAGGGCACCCAGGCCGACAGATTATTTCAGTCCTGAATGGGAAACTTAATACTTCTTAATGGAATGTATTTGTTTAATTTGCCAGAAAAAAGTTTCAAGTGCTGAAACGATTTAATCTTCAGCGGCATTTTAATACATTGACTATTCGGCCCTATAAAAATAAGAACGCACTGCAGAGATACAAAAGCTCAGAGAAAAGATCACACTGCCGGAAGAGGAACAGGAAGAAGGGGATGGCGGAATGGCAGAAACCTCAGTAGGTATATATGAGTTACGAAATAGCATTAGAAATTTTCAGATCTTCTAGTAGTTTTTCTGATGGTCCACTTATTAAACGACGTATGCAAGTATACTCACCCCTGTCAGCGATCACCAATTCGAGTGTCAGTCTGTCACCTCATACTTCTTCACGCAGAATTCAAGATCTGGCGGACAATATTTACGCACAGCTTATTGAAAGAGCAAGAGATGTTTACATTCTCTACTGCCATTGATGAGAGCAGTGACTTATCAAGTATGTCTCAGTTATGTACTTTTATTCGTGGAGTAAATGAACATTTGGAACTTGTGGAGGAAATATCAGATCTGGTGTAAACGGCCCCGCCGTGACTCAGTTGTTAGACCGCTTGGCTCTCACCAAGGCGACCCGGGTTCGATCCCAAGCGACCGCAAAGTGAGATTTGTGATGGACAACACGGCGTTGGGGCGGGTTTTCTCCGGGACCTCCGGTTTCCCCCGCCATCTCATTCCACTGGTACTCCATCTCCATCTCATGCATCATCAGTGTCACCGCCTGCGGTGCCGTATGTAGTAAAAGCGGGCGTTAAACACTACACATTTCATTTCATTTCTGGTGCCAATAAAAGACAAAACAACAGGAATCACCTTGAAATGTGACACTGAGTTAGCTGACAGTTACAGAAACAGAGGAAGTTTGCTAGATATCTACAGGAGATTTCCTAAATCAAGATTCCATCGATTACACAGGCGTGCCGCATCTATGGTTGCAATGTTTGCTTCGGCCTATGTATGTGAATCCTTATTTTCAGCTATGAAACGCATTAAAACCCCTCAGAGAGCGTTGTATTCAATGATCATAACTTGAAATGTGCATTAAGGGCCCAGAGTTGTGTTTCATTATTTCCAGCTGTGGCAAATATTGTGAAAACTAAAGGATGTCAGAAGGTAAGAGTGTCTACCGAAAACCGAATGTATCAAATTCTTAATTGAAACGTGCATATTCGTTTAACATGAAGTATTCTGTGTAATATTATCAGTATATAGAAAATATTAATTTGTTATTTGTTATTTTTCAATTGTCTCATGATAAAAATTGTGCTAATTTCCACAAAGTACTGTTTCGTTCTTATAATTAAAAACATTGCTTTAATATGCCATCATTTGGTTGTATAGGATTCAAGGCTATAATGTTCTTACTGGTATTGGGTTGTTTTATATATAATTTAATAATAAGTACTACAGAGATATTAAACCACGCATTATACAGTTTTTGGATTGTTCCTTCTCTACCAGCATGTCCTTAATTATTTAATGGTAACGCAAGTGCAAATTGCGGAACGCCACTGCGTGAGGTAGTGACTGGCGCATACATGCTAGGGAGATCTCCCTAGCACTCGCCAGCAGCGACCCGGCACGCCGGCACCGTGCAAACTGTATAGGCACACCGCGTATGTCAGTTGGCGGAGCCTTGGGTAGGATCACTAAAATTGACCAGTTGGAAACTCCCGGCAGGTCAGTACAACCGGCGTGGAACTGAAACGGCCCACCAAGCGATCCGGCGACCGGAGACCGTCCTACCGGAGAAGGAAGTGGTTTACTAAGATATCATCTTGCCATGCAGCGCCCAGACACCCGCCGACACTTCTACCCTGAAAAAGACCACCAGATGAATGATGATATGAAATGAAAATGGAGATAAAATGCAGGGACAGGATATTCGGGGGATGTAATTAACATACGCAGCATTCGCCTGGCGACCCGGGAAAACTCCGATAGATAGGTCGGCCACGGGAATAAAATCCGGACCTCAGATGAAAGTGTTTGAGCGATCTCGCTCAGTTCAGTGCAAGAGGACTTCATAGGCTATTCACAGACAGTTGAAGTTATAGGGTTTGTTATTCAAGCAATATATACTTACATAAATGATATGTCACAATCATATGACATTCTCTACCCATTCTTCAACAAACTATTCTTAAAAAGCTCAATTTTCTTTATTATATTAATCGAGAAAAATATTTATATGCTTTTATTACACGTTTCCTTGTAGGTGCAATGCTAATGGTAGTATAGAATAAGCTTTAGCGATATTAAAATCTTTTTAAAAGCTGATCAGTATATAATGGCTAACAAAGTCCATTCTCTTTACAAGGAAAACAGCGGAAAAAAATAAGTACTTCCAGTTAGAGAAAAATATAAGTGCTGAAAAACTCAAACCAGTAATAAGGTAAGAATATCTCGGAAATGATATGTATTGGACATTAAATGTGTTTTGATAGGATCTACTTTTTTCCTGCAGGAAGATCCTTTTTTCCTCTCTTAAGATTTACCAGTTATGCAAAAGTTTTTCGTAATGAAGAGAACTTCCAAGACTATCCCCACAAAATCCAAGACACATATTTCATTTTCCATGAAAATAAATTAGATATACAGTACTTTAATTAAAATCACCTTATTTTTGAAAAAAATAAACTTGGCGTGGGATGGTTTTCTTGAAAATCTTCGTGACGCATTCCGGGAAAATACATAATTTAAATAACAAGGTTTTTAATTAGGATGTATGCCCGATTTCACCAACGGATGTTAAGACTTAACACGAGTTTAGCAATAGTTAAAACAAAAGTTGTATTTGACCAACAAGTGTTAGCTTAACACTCGTGTTAAATCTCTTGTTAAACTAACAAGCCAAATTTCTGTTAAGTCCTTAACAATTGTAAAAAGTCAAAATGGCGGGCGTGAACACAGCTGTTGTTGCCGATTTACTGTATTTAAGACCGTCTAAATGGCATTTGTAATAGAATACGGCCTATAGGGAGAAATGATTTTGAGGAGTTATCAGAAGAAAATTTTCTACAGAAGTATAGATTGTCGAAACATGTTGCTATGAAGTTTACTACGGAGGTACAAGAGAGGTTAGAACATGCATAGAAAGGAATATGCCGATCTCGCCTTTGCTTCAAGTATTAATAACTTTGCGATTTTATAATTCACTGAATTATGTGGATAATACATTGTCCACCTGCCGTCTTGAAACGTTCGTCACTTGTCCTTCTTCACACCTCGTTTTAAATTCACGTAATACTGACGAAAGTTGTAGTGGTACATGTATTGGAATTAAATTCGTTTCCAATATTTTCCCACGTTACAGGTTTCTCTTAAATTCAACGCATCCGTCCTCTTATTTTCAACGATATCCTTACACTTCGTCACCAATTCAAATAACATTTTTCTCTCCATCGATGAGAAATTTGTCTCACGGTTTTTGTTTACGATTTTATTCACCCGCCATTTTTCAGCTGCGTGCAGACGAAAATGAAAACAAAAGCGCATCGTAGTACGTTCAGAAAGTAATACTACTCATCCATAGCCTTCTATAGCTGTAATATTTACAAGTTTATTGGCGTTAACACAGGTTTGTTAACATATTCAGAAAACAGGTTGGTGAAATACAAGAAATTTAACAGTAGAGTTAGCGCCGTGACAATTGTTACGTTACATTTGTTAACGTTGATTTTAACATCTGTTGGTGGAATCGGCCACTAATGTTGGAAATTACAGAAATCTATATCATGAAGTGAAGAAACAAGCAGATAAGACAGCACAACTATCAGGGTAGATGAAGGATTTAAATTTAGAAAGTAAAATAAGGATTTATAAAACCGCTGTTAGACCGATTTTAGCATATGCAGTAGAAACATGAGCAGATACTGGAAGAACGAAACAAAAAGTGAAGACATGCAAAATGAGGATATTAAGAACAATCAAAGGAAAAATGTCATTCAAAAATACACAATGCAGTAATTAGAGAAAGTTTAACATCACAGATATTACAAGATGTATCAAAGAACAAAGGAAAAAATGGAAGGAGCACATAGAATGGAAGAAGATCGGTTCGTAAAGAGGGCGAAAGAAGATATTCCATTGAACAGCAAAAGAGACAGAGGAAGACCTCCGAAAAGATGGATAGAGAGCGGAAGAAGGTTGAACTTTGGGAACAAACATGAATTTGCCTACTTCTAGAAGAATAAGAATAAGAAAAAGTTTGGTATTTAACTAGCTGTTCGTTAAAGATTTATTTTGTTTACTTACAGTGGTAGGTAACGTGGTAATACACAAAAGCGTGAGCGATCTGAAACGATCTTGCCTTTGTCCTACATGGCACATTGATTAGTTTACGGTCTGCTAAGCATCCACTCATGAGGTTCGTCTCGTAGCATATTTGCTTACTTGGGAGCTCCTTGGCGTCTAGTCCATTATAATCAACCCAAGTGAATAATTCTGTTAATCGTAACGTTGTAAGTTATCCTTGCATTACTGATAGCATAAAAACATGGTAGACCACCTGCTATAAACAGATGCAGCAATATCTTTGAAACAGTGGTGAAATTCCGCACATTGTGCCACTATATATGTTAACATTTCCCAGAATGTTTCTCAAGTATAGTTAACTTTAAAAGCGTTCCACTTAAAGTCACAAAGGAAGAATTACTGTTATAATGTGTGTTCCCGCGTAAAGCTTCATGCAAAACGCCAACTGTCACTTCAGAATGACGATTTAAACACAAAGTATTCCAATCATGTTTTACCAAAGTAAAATTCCCACACTTTCTCTGCTGCGCAAAGAAGTATTGCATTCCTCCCAAAAATTTGATACCAAGAATAGATGTTCAGAGACTCCGTGAATCTCATTAAGGATTTTTAGAAAAAAAGTCGGTATGCGTGTGTATGGGGAGCGATGCGTGTATGGTGTGATTTTTATTTTTGGAAGATGCTGAACTTGTATTTTATCGTGCACACGCACTCAGACGCAGACGCGCGCGCACGCAAACACGTACCTTTTTCTGAAAATCCTTTCTTGGATTCAGGGAACCTCAAAACGTGTATTAACAGTCTAATCTCGGTGTGGAATGTAATACTTCTCCTGTTTACTGCACGTACCTAGTAGAAAATTAAAAATATGTAACTTATAATAATAAATTATATATTCTCTTTCTTGCATTTTGCTCTACATTCTTCGCAAACCTTCAAATATTTGGACAAAAATTGTACCGCAAGAAGCATGTTATACGGTGAACATGGAAAATAATGAACGGAAAGAAGCATAACTTCTTTGATTTTAACACAACTTTCTGCCACAGGTTTCCCCCAAGAAACTCTAAAAGATTTTTAAAATAAGACCCAAGTTTAAAAATGACTGGAAAGTATTTACTACAAAACTGTATTGCAAAATTACAGTAAAAATAGCTTTCAAGAATTTATTCTCAATGTTTTAGCTTCTTCTACACAGAAAGCTTGCACCTCTGACCTGTTAACATTCTCCAGCATAAGTTGTTATTGTAATACAATATTACTTTAAAAGATAAGTGTAGTTATACATTTTAAACATTTACAAAGCAATATCACACTCGGTGCTCATACCTGCTCTGTTATGGCATGCCCTAATACCTATTGTTTAACCTGGGCCTACCCCATCCTAAACCACTGGCGAGATAAAGCACCCAACGAGTCAGTTATACTTGAATGAATGTTTGCTGCTTATTTAGTGTACATAAACTTACATTTTTAGCATATAATAATTCAATTGAAGACCATAGAAGCGCAACGACTAGAACCGAGTTTACAGGCAATTTTGGTGTGGGTGTCTGTGGATTTTCCTACAGCTTTCTGTATGTTAAAGAAACACCAAACTGTTTCACTTTTAGGCATGTTTCAAGTCGAGGGCTATTGATGTTACCAGGGTGGAAAGAATGGCCTTTTAAATGGTTACCTGTGCTCTTTAAGAATGGTGGAACATGATGAGTAATACTATTTTCGCCCGCCTCGGTAGCATATATGGTAGCGTGTCTACCTCGCGTTCAAGAGGTCCCAAGTTCAAATTTCGATTAGGGCGAGTTACCTGTATAACGTTTTTCCGGGGGTTTCCTCATCCTGAGAGATGGATGTCGGGTAACTCAAAGTTCCATTGACCCTGGGCTCATTTGAGCATCATTTCACCCATTTTATTCATCGTCCGGTATGACTTAACGTTGGAGGACGTAAATTACGGAAAAAAGGAAGAACTGATAAATTCCTCGCCTAAATTATTTAAAACTCAGTCATATGTTTCCTTACCATGAGGTAGATAGTAACAGATGATATTGTAATAATATTTTGGGTGCGGTTTATCACTTGTACTACAGTCATTTAGAATTAAGCCTTTTTTGATAAACAGAAAAAGGCTCGAAACATTCTCCGTGCAAGGTATAGTTTGAGTTGAGGACATGTTCGAAATCTTCATTTTATATTCTTGGAAGGTGCTGCATAGAGTACAGGTTTAGCATTTAACCAAATTTATGCTTTTTGCGAACTGACAGAAAGATTGACAGAAGGATCTTCTACGTTCCTTTTTTTTTATTCAGGGGACAAAAAACGTGTATTTCCATTGAAACTTCCATGATGTCTTGTGGGTGAAATGCAACACTTCTCGGCGGCGCCGTGGCTCAGTGGTTAGACCGCCTGGCTCTCACCAAGGCGGCCCGGGTTCGATCCCAGGTGACCGCAAAGTGAGATTTGTGGTGGAAAACACGGCGCTGGGGCGGGTTTTCTCCGGGACCTCCGGTTTCCCTCGCCATCTCATTCCACCGGTGCTCCATCTTCATCTCGTGTATCATCAGCGCCTGCGGTGCTGTATGTAGTAAAAGCGGGGGTTAAACACTACACATTGCAACACTTCTTTATCTACTACGCACGTGGTAGAGAAAATAATAATAATAATAATAATAATAATAATAATAATAATAATAATAATAATAATAATAATAATAATAATAATAATAATAATAATAATAATAATAATAATAATAATAATAATAATAATCAGGAGAAATGCATGTGAATTTAACTCATTAAATTTCTGTTAGCGCAAATGGTGTATGACTGGTTCGAAAGTTCTTCCATGCACTATAATGAAGATATTGAACTGATATCCATAATTGACATTTGGAACGTTGGAGATTGAGGAATTAAAATGTCGAAAATATTCTTTGGAATTCAGACCTGTTATGTTTCAGGCTGTGAGTGTATACCCTGAGGCACTATATTTTATATAAACCAGACCCATATTTACGAAATCTACGACAACACTCTTTAGTAAAACTTTCTCTCGTCGCTTTTGAACAACATCACTCTCCAAATATTAAATTGTCGGCATAGCTTTAGTGAAAGCCAACCCGGCCTGTGCGATATGCTCGCCAAGGATTTATTGAGGTTTTTGGAATTGCAGGCGGGGAAGAGAACAATTGTCATGCCCCCACAAAGATGATAGATCCATCATGTAGCTATGCTCGTGATATTTGACAAAGCAATGCGAATCGCCCGCTAGAGGCGCTTTACGACCGGCATTGTTCCACCACAGTGGTGGTAGTGGATTGCAGGAGTGATATCCCTCATCAGCTGTTATTGCGGGAGATCCACATATAAATAATATAAGCTGTTCACTTCTCCCTCCTTCAACTTTACTGCGATTTACTCCAATTTGGGCGTTTCCGTCAAATTTGAAGTACTCGCAGCTTTCCTGTCTGACTAGCAAATGCAACTCGCGAGCCGTTTCACCTATGGAGTCAGAATATTTTTCATTAGTTAGACACATTTAAAAACTAAACTGCAGTATATATAGGTACCTTCCGAAATTGAGAGTTTTCAAGTCCACTGCTGCATGTACGGTGCCTGGAGTTGTAAGCAAATTAATTTTGAAAACAAATCACTATACAATAAGCTTAGAGAGACAACTCTTTCAAACAAAATAATTCAATAATGTCCACACACATAAAACTGTAAGCTATTTTACGAGGGCTGTACAATAAAGAATGATCACAATTTTTTTACGACGTACCTTTACTCATCCTAATAATTTTGATGGTCCTTCTCAAAATAGTCTCCCCCTGAATGTGGTGCACTTGTCCTAGCGTTTCTGCCAGTCTTCAAAGACATGCTGGAAACCATTTTTGAGAGATCCTTCAAAATCACCTCCGCAGCCTTCACCACTGCTTCTGATGATGGATAATGCCTTCCACGAAGGCGTTTCTTCAAGTTAGAGAATAGAAAAAAGTCACATGTGGCTGAATCCGGACCATAGGGAGGGTGAGAGATGTACTTCACGTTGATTTTTGCAAGATATTCAGCAACAACATTGGTAATATGCAGCCGCGCATTATCGTGGTGCAGCATCCAGCATGCTTCATGGAAATGTGGTTTTTTGCGCCGATATGCACTTGCAATGTTTTCAGGACTTCCCTGTAGTACTGTCCAGTTACTGATGTGTGTGCAGGTACAACATGCTGATAAGACATTCCAAGAATATCAAAGAATGAGGTGACCGTAACTTTTCCAGGAGAAGCAAGCACTTTTGGTTTTTGGGGGGTTGATGATGAAGGAGAATTCCACACTGAGCTTTGCTGTTTGCTCTCAGGATCAAAATGATGTAGCCAAGTTTCATCAGCAGTGATTACGTTTGGAAGAAACTCCGGATCGTCCTCTAACATCAACTTTAACTGCATGTTACCTCCATTCCAGCGGTAGGCGATACTGAACATGTCTGAACTTGCCTGGTTCTCACAGGCGGGAACCAGGAGTACCAACAATGAAACCACTACGGCAGGTTTGTTTCACACTAAGCTAACAGAATATAATAATATTGAATTTTAGTGCGAAAAATTATGACCTTAAAAAGATTATGATCATTCTTTACTGAACAGCTCTCGTATTTCATTTTCTCTATTGCATGATAAAGGCAACATTTATATGTTGAGATTTAATCGGAAATAAACTTTTAGATTGAATAAACAGAGAGACGCATTTTAGAAGAAGACCTGTGCATGTCTATCAAGATCGAAAATTAAAAGTGAAAGCTCCTTTAAATAACAAACATAGTATTTTTAAATAAATATGTTTAAGTTCGCTTCAACTTCCTAGGCCATATCGCCACCATATTAACAATATAGTACAATTAGTAACATTTATGAAAATTTGCATTAAATATGCAGGTTTACTATCAAACATATAAAATTACATATTAATTACATAATTAGGAAAGTAATTTACATTAAATACAGATGACTGAAAACAAAGACAAGAACACATTCATAGATTAACAACAATATTTTGGAAGAAAAGAATTGTCATTACTTTTACACCATTGTGTTGATTATGGATTACAGTTGAATAGAGTATAATTAGGGGTAGTGATATTTAGCATTTTGAAATAAAAAATTTAGCATTTTGTGGCATTTATACATTTCCAATTATATCATTTTGAAAACAAAAGTTTAATTTGAGTTAATTTTTTAAAATGATGAATATTAATATTACTTATAAGAGATTTAAAACACATTTATGGGGGTTATTAATGACAGTGAGTTAAAAGTTAATATCTTTCAGCATTTACGCTGTTGGTTGAGCCCCAAATGCATTGCAGAGCAATGGTGGGCAATGATTGAACTATATACTAATTTAGGGGGAAGGGTTGATTTCCATATTCCAGAAGAGGGGTCACTTAGTTTATAACTTTCTAAACATGCGAAGGTTACATAGACTCTTCAGTTAAAGTTTCCAGAAGAAAAAGCACTGGAACAAATAATTACTTGGAAAATCTTCGATTTTCCATTTATATTGCATTTTGAGTCAATTTCGCACTTTATCGCGCTATATCGCATTTGCGAAAAATCACCACCCCTAAGTATAATGTACATATATAGCGTGACTGTCTCACGTTCAAGACGTCGCGAGGTCTTTTTTTGTTTTTTTTTTGTTTTTGTTTTTGTAAATAACGTCCTCCAACATTTAGTCATATCGGGCGATGAATGAAATGGGTGAAATGATGCTCAATGCGTCGCGAGTTCGAATCTCGGTGTCAGGGTGAGTTACCTGGATAAGCTTTTACCCGGGTTTTCCCTTATCCTGAAAGGTGAATGTCGGGTAACTGTAAGCTCTATGGACTTCCGGCTCATTTGAGCATCATTTCAACCATCCATTCATCGCCCGATACGACTTAATGTTAGAGGACGTAAAATTGAAAAGATGTACATATATTTATATTAATTTCCAAGTGTCAGTATCCTTTAGGTAAGTAAAAAGCTTGCGGCGTAGTTTGAAGATATTTAACATTATGGAGATGTAGATAGAGTGAACTTGAAAAATTCAGTGCTATGACCGAGATTTGAACCACGGCTCTCCTGGTTTCCGTCCAGTCGCTCTTACCCATTGAGCTACCATGGCCAACATGCCGTCCTGACATTAAATTCTCCAATTGTGTCGTATATACTTCCCAGATAAACCACTAGGGGCTCTCGTATTCAAGATACACTGTTTGTGGCGACTTACTATTGTAAGTACTTGAATCCCAGGCTCCATCATTAAACTCTTATTATTTAATTTAATTGATGGAAATCAATCATTTCTTCACACTAGCCGTATATAAGATAAGGTTTAATAGATAGAGTTACCTGAAAAATTCCTGACCATGGCATTGGATTTTTCAGGTTGACTCTATCTATTAAAAAGCTTAGCCTATATACGGCTAGTGTGAAGAAATGATTAATTTCCATCAATTAACTTAAATAGAGTGGATATGTATTTAAGTTCAGCTTTTCTGAGAATGAATACGAGTTTCTCGAAAATCACTGCTCCTCAAACTAGCCTTTACATGGAAAAATTTTCGAAAATTTGTATTTTCTTATAATAAACCTCTTACAATTTTGATTGAATTACCACATGTTTAAGGCATTCTTGTGCAATATTGGATTTGTAAGGTAATCATTGTGGAAGGTATTTGGTTATGTAACCTAAATTTACAATGCATTTGTCAACTGCCATGGCAGTAAGTGTGAAATAGTACCTTAATACAGGCGGTTGTAGTTTTCAATAGTTACGGTATTGAAGTGAACACCACACAGAGATACCAATAGGAAATGACGTAATACCCAACAGAATAGTAGCAATTTTGCTTTCACGGCTTTTTCAAGTATTGCAGAACGTAATTGGCTAACCATGAACTGTAAATTACATATCAGATCTCGAATGTTTGGGCCTCATATTCCCAATATGCATTCTCGTCCTGATAAGTAACTTAAAGTTTGTAGTACGCAATGTACTTATTCATGACAAATGAAATCTATGTGTTGAACCTTTTGGGAATAGTCTCTGAAGTGCTCTTCAATCTGAATGATGTTTGCATAACTGGCACACCGTAAGAGATAGACAAGGTGTTACTACACAGAGTTTGTCAAATAATGCGGAGTTAACCACTTCCAATATATTTCATATTTCATTAGTTTCAAAACATTTTAATAATAGTAATGATGATGATAATAATTAATTTTCCTCCTTGGCATGCAAAGAGAACGGTATATCAAAGGCATCATCTAGCGATTTTTAACAATCTGTATTCTCGTATTTCCACGGTCCCATAAATGTCTACCTCGATTTATATGAAGTAGATAGAAAACTAATTATTTGTAACAATGATTTGTACAAGATCGACTAGAGAAAGTTGGATAATTGCAACCTGTCAGATTGTGTCGATTTAACTTTCAATTATGGATCAATCATATATCTATACTAAATTCATCTTATCCTATCTGAATGTTCAGGTGAAAGAGACTGCGGGAGTCAAAAAGGGGGGGAGGGTAGGTTAAGATCAGATGTAGCAGTAAAGAAATTTATGTCTGGAAAATAAAGAACAAGTAAGGAACTTAGGGAAATATCGATAGCGGGCAAAATAATTGGATATGCGGGATCAATAAGTGATAGACCATTATCTCAGGTTATTGATATGATGATATTTTGCATCCAGCATATCCTTCTAGAATGGAGTGCTTTCCGGTCCTCATAAGTGAGAAATGCAGAGGGTTACCCTAAATTTGGGCATGCAAAATTTCCTTACCGAATTTGCTGTCCCGATAGTCATTTCATTTCATGATTGATGCCCCCCGTGGTGCCGTTTGAAGTAAGACCTGTTGAACACAGTGTATTCCAATTTTTGTAGCATTTAACACCCGCGTTTACTGCATGCGGCACCGCAGGTGGTGACACCGATATTACATGAAATTAAGACGGGGCATCAGTGGAATGAGATGGCGAGGGAAACCGGAGCACCCGGAAGAAACCCGCCCCTACTCCGCTTTGTTCACTACAACTGTCCAAGCTGTCGCCTGGGATCATGTATTCCAAAGATAAGGCCCAATTTAAGACACAGGACCGATGAATAGAAGGCGCTAGTTATGGGTACTGCAAGGAGTAGCAGAAGCCCAGGAGAGCCAAGGAGGTATTTGGAGAGAATCAGAACGAACAGATACAAATGATTATGTAGAAGAGGAAAGATGATAACCCAGATATCTGGAACAAACGAACCGGCTCCATCTACTGATGGCAGTCCCTTTAGAAGATGGATACGAGTAGGAAGCTTTGGATACTAGCTGCAGAAGAGGAAACTTAAAATTATAGGAAACAGTCTTTCTTAGTTTGTTATAGTAATTAAAGCTGTAGTAGAAATGTAGATTTGATTTATATTATTAGAGTAGAAGTAAAGTGGAAGAAAGACTGCTTTTAGATACATTAGATGAGTAGATTTGTAAGGTTACTCGAATTTAGTAGTGTCGTCCGATATGACTTAACGTTGGAGGACGTAAATTAAAAAAAAAAAAAAAAATACTCGAATTTAGTAATCTGTAGGCTTAGTTAATTATGTAGTTAAGGTAGCAAGTAGATTATATCTACAAAACTTGTAAAAGATTTTATGTAATTTGATTTAAAAGTGAATAAAGATAAAAATAGTGTTTGCATAAGTTCAAAACCGGGCTATTATATATGCATATTTATTTTACTTATGTTTATTTATATTTTATTCCAATGGCAACATTTACATGACTACTGCTACTGTCATTTGTTTCTATACAGCACGATACCGAGATTATTGACCCATAAGATTAATACAAAAGTGATAGGGAGATACATAAATAATTAAAATAAATAACAAATCATATCCATGTGATAAAGCATACTTATGAGTTAAAGTTTCGTCAAGAGAATTGAGATAATTAGCGAGTTGCGTATTAAGGATAGGCAATTAATATAAGTAAGTGTAGCTAAGTTAATTAGAATTAGTGTAAATTCAGTCGACTCCCTGAAAAGGATTTGTGTGTATTCATTTGGCTGTCTATGTGAGGTTCCGCTGGCAGTGAACTTCATAACTCATAACTGAATAGTCGTTTAAATAAAAAAATTGGTATATAAATTCAGGTATTCGAAGGATACGGCATGAAGATTTTCAAGAACCTTTACATGGAAAAAGATGATTTTCTCGAAAGTATAAGGAATTCGGTTAAAGTACTATAGAAGTTTAATATATTTTCATGATAAATTAAATGTATATCTTGAGTGTTGTGGGAATAGTCAACGAAGTCCTCTTCCTTCTGAATGAATTTTGTATAACTAGTTAGCCGTAGAGATAGAAAGTGTGTTATAATCTTAAATAACACAATTTATTTTAAATACATTTGTGTAAGTTAACCATTTCCAAGATACCTGTTGCCTGTTATTGAATTTTCCAGTACCTTTACTTCCCTCAAATGTGAAGTCCTTAAATATTTTCGTTCTCACAGGAATTGAAATGAACTTCTAAGCCATCATATAGCGACCAGCTCTTAAGAATTAACTATGAAATTCATACACTAAATGACCAGAATGATTGCTATGAAAGCCTCATATAACATAGCTTAATGCCCATTTAGAAAATAGGCTACAGGATTTCTTAATTAATTGAAAGAGGAACGAAATTACAAATTCTAATAATTTTGCTC
The DNA here is from genome assembly GCA_030765055.1 of Mantis religiosa. NCBI lineage: Eukaryota > Metazoa > Arthropoda > Insecta > Mantodea > Mantidae > Mantis > Mantis religiosa. The sequence goes on from CM060948.1 coordinate 178,545,885, forward strand.
ACAGGCTATATGCAATATATTAATGTTTGCTATCGAAAAATTGATTTCTAGCAAGTTTTGATTTCAAGCCTTTATATAAAATGAATATTTAACATCTTCTGGTTACTATTATTCGTGTACCTACATAAATCAAGCTTCCATGAGAGAGAGAGAGAGAGAAAGAGAGTGAGTGAGAGAGATTATGGTTCCTAACATATTATAAGCATAAGGAAGAGGCACAAGTTCATGTACTTTATAATTCTTTGCTAAAGTTTTAATTTTTACGAGCAATTCAGAAAAATGAGCTCCATTACTGGTTTTTAAAATATCACCTGACATCAAGCTGCAAAGAGAGATAAAGGACTTACTGAAGAAGGAAGAAGAAAAGAGGGCAAAAGGAGAAATAATGGAAAGAAGAATGAAAGAGGAGAGGAAGAGAGAAGAATTTGTAACGATAGTGGGAGAGACACGTAAGAAGGAAAAACGGTGAAAAGGCGGATAAGAGAGACAAAAGAATTTTCCGCGGGTAAACTTATAACACAATCAGAGCTGTGGGTTCTATTTTTGGATGGAATAAGATCATCCCTTCGAAATCTTCTTAGTAAGCAGGAATTTCATTATGGAGCGAACGGGAATGTCAACTCCTTATTTGGGGGAGGGGTAAATAAATGTGTCACACTTTTATATATCTCAAAACTCTGAAATATTGCTTTCTCCAGTAGTGTTAAGATTTCTTCAAATGACCAGAGGCATCAAAGATGATCGTATGCGAACAGTATCAATAACGTTTTTAGAAAAAAATGCTCCAACGTTTTACTTTGAATAATTCGTTTGAAAAATTAAGGCATTATGGGATGTACAAGTAAGGAAATATTTATTCTTACCTATTCTGTGAATAGGATTTAAAACTACGTTCAACTCAAATTCATTTGGCTAACATCTACGTGGAACAATCATACAAGAGAAGAATATGATTTATTACAGTCACGTGACTTTCCTGTTTCAACAAATGAAACTAACATCCAGACAGGCTTCTTCTGGATTTCGCTCTTAAAACTACTAAAATTAATTGGGTCCTAGATTACGCCTGAGTTTAGGAGTGTGACATAAATGGGGCTTCAGCAATATTTTCGGTAGTAGGGGCACCATAATACACATGCACTAGTGTCCAAAAGTTAAGAATAATTCAATATTTTATTACCAAACTATCACAATTGTACAGAAATTAAGCATAATACAATACAAGTTGTTGTTACCAATGCATCGCACATGATCTGGAATGCAATACAATGAAAAAATAGCAATCAATTTTGACTTCGGGAGACCATTTTACGCAAGCACAAAATCTGACGATCACTTTTACAATGCCAATGATGGCGCTGAAGGGCTAATATGAGGGTGTGGTTGACCGCTTATGGCTACACAGGCCTCGCAGAGCCGTTGCATGCTCTAGGTGGTTCAAGAGCTCTGCAGGCAGCAGTTCTCAATCCTCAAAGAGAACATGTCGGAGGTCTGGAAGTGTGCCTGGTGGGGGCTGGCGGGCTGCAGCTTTCCTAATACATCCCAGGCATAATCTATAGTGTTCATATCCGGGGATTTCGCTGACCAATCCATACGCTGGATAGGTTCCCTCTCAAGACAGTCGCCACCAGGTGGTCTCTATGCGAACGTCCATTAAGATGAAATGTGGACCAACTGCACCTCTGAAAAGCCACAATGTGGTTCCAGTGCCTTGTCTATGCACCTCTGGATATGCATAATACCAACGACGAGATGTGCAGATCTGTACGTCCATTGAACATTATGCCTGCCCAAAAGAGTATACCACCACCACTAAATGGACGTGTTTCCACGATGTTGGTGGGATGGAACCGGGTTCCACGTTCTCTCCAGATTACTGTGCAACGAGAATCAACTGTTCAAACTGAATCTATACACATCTTTGGACATCATGTTCCTCCATTCATTCAAGGTCCAATGTTGACGTTGCTAACTCCATTGTAAACGGGACAGTATGTGGTAAGTGTAGCACACATTACTGGACCTCCGGTATAGAGTTTGTCTCGAAACTCAAATGTCTGAGGCGGCTGCAAGATTGGAAGGCAGTTGTCTTGCGGGTAACTTCCGATGTCGTGTGTTATGGTCAAATATTGATCCTGTTATGGCTTTCTGATCCGTGGGCGACCACGTACAAGCATCCAGCGAACAGCTGTTTCTTGGAACCGTCTCCAGAGTCTAGAAATAACAATTTGTGGCACATTCAGCGCCCAAGAGATTGAGGTATATGTCTGACCTGCCTGTAGACGTCCGATGATTCTGCCCTACAAAACAGGTCCAGGTGCTGTCTCGTAAACACTTTGCGAAGCAACTACTCTCTGTTCACAATGGGAGAACAATTAACAAATGAGCCACGCATTGAGTCTGATATTCTGGTATTGTTGACCTTTGAAGCGTGAAGCTGCTTACATCAGAGATCACCAGCAAAGGGGAGGCACACAATGTGATAACGTTTAATGGCGCTCGCTCTCCGGTTTTCCTTTCAGTTCCGTGTTTTCCGAGTTATGCTTAACTTTTGGACATTAGTGTATATATTTCCTTACTATGGGTACCCGCAGAGAAAGCTAAAAGCTTGGCAATGCAATATTTTTCGCTATGCTAAACATTTCTTCAAGGTTAGAATTTAATTAGAAAAGCGTAATAATATATGTCGAAATACACAAAGTCACATAAAAATAATAGAGGTAGTGTTGCAACGCTTTATGTATATATTTCCAACATGATTTTCTAAAATATGCACCTACTGAGAGTGATAGCCCAGGTCTGTGGGCCGCATTCGGGTTCGATTCCCGTGGCCGAACTATCTGATCCATTGGTTTATTCTGGGTTTTCCCATGTCGCCAGGTGAATGCTGGATAGGTTAATTATATCCCCCGAATTTCCTGTCTATCCATTTTATCTTCATTATCATTTCACATCATCTTTCATTTGGTGGACTCTTTCAGGGTAGAGAGTGTCGGTGCTGCATGGCAGGATGGGTTCTTAGAATTAAAAGTCCAATTTGCAGAAATCCAAAATGTTCTTTATTTCCGTAGAAATACACTTTGGTCAACCCTTACAGTAGCAGAAATACGTCACATACACAATTACAATCTTCCAGTTCGTCTGGCACACCCACAAACAAAAAGTTCACTTTCAAAATATAGCTGCACGATTATCAAGTTCCGATTATGACTGTCCTCCAACTAACTGTCGCTTCCTTTTTTACGACCATTCATGATTCCAGACGGTTGTGGAATGTTCTTTATCAATCAAGATGTCACTAGAAGTTTCCAGTTATCTATCTTTGTTTCGGCAAGCCCTTTTATCTCCGCGCTGCATTATCTGCTCTTTATCTCCCTGATACACTATCTGCCCCTTTGTGTGCGTCAAGCCACGCTATCGTAATAATGGATTCGCGACAATATGCTCGTGGTAAACACTTCCTCCTCCTCCTCCTCCTCCTCCTCCTCCTCCTCCTCCTCCTCCTCCTCCTCCTCCTCCTCCTCCTCCTCCTCCTCCTCCGGTGTCCGGGTCGGCCTGGTGGGCTGTTTCAGGACCACGGTGTCTGGGATACCGGTTGTATTGGCCTGCCGGAAGTTTCCAATTGTCAGTTATAGAGAACCTGCCCTCTGCACTGCCGTGATTCCTTGTCCTCTGTCTCCTCTCGTCTCATCCTTCCTCTCGGATGCCACTTGGGCATAGGCATAATAGTTTAAGTGTGGTCGCAGTGTCGAATCCCCTCCATAGCACAATCCAGTCCAGTACAATCCAAATGTTACAGCTTAACAAAATTGTTTGTCTTAGTTGTTATAGATATTTTAGGTGTTTTAAAGGCTGACTATGAACGTATGTGAGTTATAAAATGCCTTACAATAATCAATTTTATAATACGTTCACACACACACACACACACACACACACACACACACACACACACACACACACACACACAGAGACGATTTCAAACTAAGCAATACGATTTGGTAACATTGTTTCTGTTTTGTTACACGCAATTACTTTGTTTGCCATGAACGTAAGTTTCACACCTTCAAAGAAATGTTTATGCCTAATAATAAATTCACGACTACTTCCTCAACTGCTAACCTTACGGAAAATATGATAAAACAAGTTTTATTTAAAACATATTTCAAAAAGTTGTGAAAGGTTTCCTAATTCCTTTTCCATTCTCATATATGCATAAATGAATCTAATGTCTCATCCAAATCTAAATTAACGACAGGTGAAACAACCTTTGAAGAAATTTTAATCGGCAACTTAATTCAAATGAGATTCGACAACATGCCTAAGTATACAGATCTACATTCTTTCCTACAAAGCCTCTGTGTGTTTTCTAACATTTATGTTCCTGACTCGGTGAGAATTAAAAGGAGTTGGTAGGCTAGTAAGAAAATATTGGCGAGACAAATGTTTCTTACTACTATGTAAAAACATATGCTGTTTTGTTCAAAAACCCGGACGCTGATGAAATTATAGGTCAAGTCCTCTAACCCAACTCTCTCTCCCTAACCAAAGCAGCTTAAGAAATTTGCGAAAGTACAAAGAAATAACTAGCATCTCTTCATGCGAAAAGAGTTTGTTTTTATGGGATTTTATATTCATCTTCAAATGTCATACTTTGTCCAACTAGGCAGCTTGGGTAGGAAATTTGTATTTATCCTATTAAATATTTTTAAAGTACTTTCAGCACAGTAAGGTCGCCATTAAGGTAGTTGCCTCATGTATTTATGAGAACTCCTAGTGGTTTACCGGGATAAACATGAGTCACAGAATTCTAGGCCATTCTGGCATGTTAGCCATGTAGCTCAATGGTTAAGAGCAGCCGGACGGAGACCGGAAGATCCGTGGTTCAAATCCCGACAATGGCATTGAACTTTTCAGTTTAACTCTACCTTTCAATACTTTGGCCTACGAAAGGCTAGTGTGGAAGAACAATTACCTTTCAAACATTTTTTTATTTACTTATGCCATTGCTGCACGCACACACATATACACAAGCGAGTGCTCTGGCATTTGTCTAGGGTGTTTTAACTCAGCGAACATTAAATCCTCTAATTTATATGAAAATTCGACATGGAAATCTACAGTATAATGCGATGTTTCTGTGTCAGATATTGGACAATCATAAATACGTCTCTACCTGTATCTTCCTCTCACAAGGATGCACCAGAAAATTTATGTTGCTGTATTTATTTTTGAGCTTACTCTAAAATGTAAATTAGTTTGACATATGCAGTTTCTGCAGTTATACTGCACTAGTTTCATGTTAGGAAGGTCTAATAGGTACTAAATTTCATTAAAATTTATATAAACAAATGAATAAATATATGTATCTATACCAACAATCCCCACATGGCAACCTTGACCTTTGGGGTAACCTCGCCCCATCACGTGATGACCGGACCCATTTCTCAGGTGGAGGCACCCAGTGGGCGGTGTCCATTACCTCCTATGGTAGGGTGATGATGATAGTGATGATGACGGTGAGGTGAGGGACCTTCAGCTTATACCGTGGACTACGAACCACGTTGGGTGTAGGGGACACTTCGCATGAGCTAGACAGAGGTGAAGGAGTGGATAGGTCCGACTTAAAATCGCCACCTCAAAGCCGGGAATCGAACTAGGACCCTCAGCACCAGAGTCACGAACGAAACCACTGCGCTACCCCGGTGCCCACATGAATAAATATAAAATTCCCTCATCCCCAAGCAGTCTTTACGTTGAAAAGTTCTGTTAAATCTGATATTGCCCAACGCGGCTGTGTGTACTGTTATTAAAATAGCATTATTTAAGATATTTGGGTGGTAAATAAATTGTACACTGTAATTATAAATTAGTTTTACCAAAATGAGCGTAATTGTGAAGAACGTATAAAAATATCTAATTGAATAACAAGGCAATAACCCCAGAAACTCAAGAGCGTGTATATGTATTACAAATGTTCAAAGTGATATATTTTGCTACATATATGCAAAATCTGTAAGTGAAATTGTTTCAAATTCTATGGATCACACGACGGGAAATGGTTGATTCTACATCTCATATCTGAACGCGCAATTCGTTTACATTTGGTACTGAATTTACCGTTTGAACAGTTGTGGCTGACAGGGGTTCGTGGAAAAGCGGACCGCACCTCTAACCATTAGAGGAAGGCTAGCTGGAGTAATGTTCTACGTAAAAGTTTTCTACCTCACCCTCGTGTTTATACACCCTAGTATCATATACAATACACAGTGTTGTCAGATAAACGTGTAATACCTATCGTAGCAGTTGCATACTATAAGCTTCCAACCAGAAAACGTCTGCGTGGGTGAGGGGTTTCTGCTCTCTGGAGAGGTAAGGGAAAATAGTAGCACATGACAGCTCACGAGAATGTCATAAATGGATGTATCGCCTATATCAACTACTATTCCTGTCACGAAAATGTGGGAAGATTACGGCTACAGTTTCAACATATCAAATAGGCTTAGGCCTCTTACGCCTCTTACAACATACGCTCTTGTACTGTCTACCCAGCACAAGAAGGCAAGACAGAGGAGTGTGTAAGGTAATCACATTTGCTGTGTTTATGCTTGCCTTCTGGATATGATATGGATACTAGATTGATGTAAAATAGTGTCACCAGGGGCAGATCATCCTTACGTACTGCAGTGCTGCAGCACGCTCTTTTCTGTTTTTTAAATCACATTGTAGAAATTTTAAAAGACCATGTAAGTAACAATGCATTATTGTAAGTATAAGAAATCGAGTACAACCAATAATGAACTCTTGATGCATGGAAAACACCTGCGTAACTAATGAAATGCACGAGGCTAACGAAAAAGACAGGCTATGGTGCGTTTGAATCAGCTGATAACAGCAGTCCTAACCTGCACAGTATAGGCTTTGAACTGTATGTCGTTCGTGTGGTCTGTGTGATATTACGTTTGTTTTACTTTTTTAACTAGTGAAATTAATAATATTTAGTGGTTCAGGTTAGTGAAAAAGTGTTATATTATCATGTAGTTAACACATATTCCAGTTTGTTCGTAAATTTTATGTATTTAGTAGTGTTTTCAAGTAGGCTGTAAGTTAACCTCTGGGAACGTCCTAACGGCTTCGATGCCATATTGCATCTTCTCATTTGAATCTAGATTGAAGCATTTATTTTAGTAAATTCTGCTTATTCTTTTATTATACGTGTGATATTACATAGTTCTATCTTTGTTTAAACGTACAGAAAAATTATCTCCATTATTAAACAAAATAATAACTTCTGTGTTCAACCACATGGTGGATACAAGTTAATGTTACTATTACTATTATTTTCCTTTTTAGGTACTCAGAGTTGTAAAAGATGCCTCGACGTTGTAGTGTCTTTGGGTGTAGATCAAATTATGACACATAAAGTGAAAAAACTACAACATTTTCACTACCAAAAGACGAAAATCTTCGTAAGATCTGGATACGGCATATTCCGACGGATTTTTCAAAATTAAAAAATCCTTTTGTGTGCATAAAGCATTTTGAGGAGTCGTGTGTTATAAGAATAGACAGGATTTCTACTTCAAAGGGAGAGTTGATAGAATATGAAAGAAAAATCCCTAAACTCACAGAAAATGCTGTACCAACAATATTTCCTAATACACCCTCTTACTGTTCTAAAACGATTCCCAAAATAAAACGTCTTGCTGATAAAGAAGACGAAAATTTGGTCCAGGCATTTCGAGACAGTATTCAATCAAATAAACAGCATGTGGAAAGGGATTTAATAAATAATGTAGATAGCATTATTTCTTTTGTAGATATAAGAAAACTCAATTCCAGTAAGGCTAATTGGACAGTAATTAAGGACGAGGGAACAATTTATATTTGTTTAATGGGTATAAACAATGGCACACCTTGTGTCATTTCTTTTATAACAGTCAAAGATGATTTAACTTATACTGTTGTATTGGACAACGTTTGCATCAATGCTTCTAGTACTAATAATGTGAAAAAATTGAATTCATTAAATGTTTTGGATAGTATTATGTCACAAATTGAAAATGGTGAAATATTACCCACAGTTAGAGATAAAATAGAATCTGCTATCCAGCTGCTACAGTCTCTACCATACCATGATGAGAATGAGCATATGAAGTTTATTGTAGAGCAATTAAATCTGTCACAGACTCCAAAGAATAACAGGCGTTATGACAACAAATGCATGATTCTTGCTTCCACTCTGTATGTCCATTCATCATCTGCCTACAATGCACTAAGAAAATGTGATATGTTGATTTTGCCACACCCACGTACACTGCAGAAACTAATTTCATTCTATGAATTGTCCTTGGAAAGTAGTTCTTACTTGGAAAACAGATTTAAACATTTAAAAAGTCATGAACACTTAGTATCTCTCGTGATGGATGAAATATATATTCAGCCACAACTGTCATTTAAAGGAGGTGCTATTTATGGCAGTAGTGCAACTGATCCTCAGAAATGTGCAAAAACTGCTCAAGTCTTCATGATATCCTCACTACTTTCTAAATATGTTGATGTCGTTTCCATTATACCAGTTATCAATTTAACAAGTGAACAGCTGAAGACATACATTATAGAAGTTCTGGGTATGTTGGAAAGAATTGGTTTTACAGTTATTAGTTTAATTGCAGACAATAATATTGTGAACAGAAAAGCATATGAACTTATGACCCCAAATAAAATTTTGCAGCCTAGCATTACTCACCCACTAGACTCATCAAGAAGGCTTTTCTTTATATTTGACACCGTCCACATTTTAGAATGTATCAGAAATAATTGGGAGACCAAAAGAAATGCAAATAAGACCTTATATTTTCCTGATTTCAATCATCACTCCAATATACTTTCAGCTCAATACAGGCACTTAGAATTGATGTATGAAAAAGAAAAGAAAAACCTAGTTAAGTATGGGCACACACTTTCCACCAAAGTGTTATATCCATCGTCAATTCAGAAGCAGAATGTGAGCTTGGCATTGAAAATTTTCAATGACAATAACATTGTGGCCTTGAAACATGTCACAAAAGATCTTGGTGTTTCTGAAAATATTGATGAGACTGCAAATTTCTTAAATATCATTGTTAACTGGTGGAAAATAGTTAATGTTAAAAGTGTGTTCGAAGGGAAACGATTCAATGATCCATACAGAGAGGCCATTAAAAGCCAAAGAGATATGCAATTTGAATTTCTAAGTAAAATGTGTCATTGGCTAAAAATTTGGAGGGTGTCTGTTCCATCAGTAAATGCTTTAACTCCGCAGACATTTCAGTCCTTGATTACTACGCTGGAATCTTTCCTGGAAATCATTCCATATCTATTTGAGAAATACAACATAGATTACATTTTGCTAAGCAAATTTCAGAGTGATAATTTGGAGGGTCGTTTTGGATCATACAGACAGCTAAGTGGTGCAAATTACTATATAACTTACTTACAGGTATTGGAAAATGAGAGGAAATTAAGATTTAAAAATACTGTGTTGTTTGCTGCTCATAATGGTAGTGTAAATTTGAAAGAACTGTTACCTACCCAACAAAATTATGATAATGATATTGACCTGAATGGTTTTTCTGATATTTTGGATGAAGAGTTTGAAATGCAAGTAATTCCTAATGATACAGTGCCAATACTGACATATTTGGGGGGATTTGCATCTAGACAAGTGCTACGTAAATCTAAGTGTAATATATGCAGTTCATGGCTCCAATTAAATAAACAAGTGGAAGTGGATTCTTCATATGACTTTGTAAAGGACTTGGACAGAGGAAAATTAACATTACCCACAGACAAAGTGGTATTCACTGTTGGTTTGGCATGGCATACAATGTCATTATTAGCAAGAGACTCTCAAAATTTCTTAACCTCTGGGAAACAGCTCTCTGTAGTTCAGAAAATTTGTAAAATTAAACTTCTGAGATCAGATGTACACAATACTGGTACTGAATGTAAATGTTTACATAAGAAGACCCTATTTGAGAAACTGGATAGTGTTGCTCTTTGTGTTAACAAAATATTGATTAGTAATTTTGTGAAAATGACCAATGAGAAATCTTGTGATTCAGACACTACAAGAAAAGTGAAAAAACTGAAAACATAAATTTTGGCATTATTTGTGATGATAAGACTTGTTCCATAAACTGTTTTGATGGATTACATTACATTCTGTACTTTGTATATACTCAGTGTATATATCAGTATTAAACCTGTGGATTTATCACTAACATCTGTAAAAATAATTATGCTAAAGTATGGAGTTTGACAGAATACAAGGATCACCTCATACGTTTGGTACGTATAAATATCTCCATATAGTGGTGTAATTGCATGTAACTCTCATTTGTTTATTTAATTACCTCACCTTTTTTTCTAGGTATTATCCTAACATTTTACATTCATAGTTCCTGATTCGATAAACAATTATTTTGGCATTATTTGTGATCATAAGACTTCTTCCATAAACTGTTTTGATGGATTACATTACATTCTGTACTTTGTATATACTCAGTGTATATATCAGTGTTAAACCTGTGGATTTATCACTAACATCTGTAAAAATAATTATGCTAAAGTATGGAGTTTGACAGAATACAAGGATCACCTCATACGTTTGGTATGTATAAATATCTCCATATAGTGGTGTAATTGCATGTAACTCTCATTTGTTTATTTAATTACCTCACCTTTTTTTCTAGGTATTATCCTAACATTTTACATTCATAGTTCCTGATTCGATAAACAATTAAACTGAAATTATTGTGCGAGAAATATAAGTAATTTTTTTAGGAAAAAGGGATTCAAAATGTCTTCTGAAAACTTTATTTGAAGGTGAGCGATATACTGTATCTTATCATTTATACATTATTTCTTTATTCTTTAAAGTATTATGTTTATAGATCTAAAAAGTATAATAACATAAGTGGTATATATTATAAATACGTAAGTAATTATAAGAAACGTAATATAGCTTAGTAGTACGAGCATACCAAAAATCAGTTCCGAGACATAAAATCCCTTCTAATATAATATTGCTTGTATAATTATGTTTATTAAAGTATAATTGTCTAGAATGATGAACATATGTGAAATACTGTTTATTCATAATCATTCAGTTCACTAACAAAACAATGTAACTTCTGCGCTACGCTGTCCACTCTCTCAGACTGCCTGTGTGACGCCACACGAAAGTTTTCCTGTCGCGCCGAAGCCTATCTCTTTCGTTAGCCTCGTGAAATGCATCCGTGACGTCAACGTGCTGAGAGCCAGCAAGCTCGGTAATCAGTTATTGCGCATGCGTACAACCTTCCCCTCTTGCCTCCCTGATGTCATAAGTTCCATAGATTTTCACACAAATGCGTGCGGGCTGGCCCCATAGCTCAGTAGGTAGAGCACCTGCCTGCCGTGCTAGCGGTCCCGGGTTCGATTCCCGGCGGTGGGAGTGGGGATTTTTCTCCGACCAAGATAATTCCCCTGGAAGTATGAATGAGAGTATGAATGTGTGCGTAATCTAATGATTAAAAACCAAAGATAACGAGTTAACACCTTCAGTATGTTCCAAAGGAGAACGGCCGCCGATATGACCATTGCAGTTAAAGGCGGGGTATAAATGGAACAAGGGGGGGGATGCGTACTGCATCTGGGTGTTGCTTGGTGATCATTCGCTGCACTGTGAAGCAGGGCTACCAACACTCATAGTTATAGCTGTAGAACCTGAATATGCATTGAAAATAGATTTAACAATCTATCATTGCTTTATATTTTGGTTCTAGAAACTAATTCCATTCTTCTTACATAATGGTTATTAAATAATGGTTATTAATACATAATGGTTATTAAATCGCAGGGCAGATGTACCTATCATGTTGGCACGATACTCTATTCCCGCGACCATAACGAGAATCCCTCATAACAAGTGCATGTGGTTCGCATGATCGCATTGTATCTAAGTATTTCTTTGTGTAACGTTATTTAGTGACTATATCAGTTTCTTTATTTTGTATGTGAGTGTGAAACGTGTTATAAATTCACTTTATTCAGTGTATGAATAATTTAATATTACGAAAACTTTAACGAATATATAATGAACACGGTTAATGAACTTCTGGAAACTGCCTTTTCAAGGCACGCATTAGAAGAAAGGGTTAGTATAATAATGTTAGGGCGAGAAATATCCGTTTTAAAAATTGAGCAAAAAGAGAAAGGAAGTAGAAATCCTGTTTATATCATGAAGAAACATCGGCGCATGACTTCATTTTTTCGAAACTTTTTCCCGCAGGACGCTGTTATTTTTCGGCACCAGCCGCCACTGGTTGTCACATAACTCACCCATGCATAGTTACTGTCACTGAGTTACTGAAATGAGCATTACATCTGGCAGTATGGGTGACTCATATGCACTCTCATACACTCATTTCGTAGTAAACAGATACACTACCAGAGCAGATAAACAGTCTAAACCCTTCTCCCTCTTCATTCCTCTCTTGCCTTCTTCTGATGGGCAGACAGTACTAACACAGCTGGGATACTATCGTTGCACCCTGGTACAAGAGTGTATGTTTTACCTCTAATGAGCCTAAGCTTTGTTGATATGTTGAAACTATAGCCGCAACATTTCTCAGAAAACGTTAGAGATGTTGATGACAAGTACATACCTTACAATCAGATTCTCGTGAAAGAAACACAGTACAAGTACGAGATGTGGCAGCATGGGTGATTCACAATAAACGCATTTTGCAGTAAAGAAATCGGCTACGTGAGCAGATCAACAGTTGAAGCCTCCTGTATACCCCAGACTCCACTCGCCTTCTTGTGGTAGTCCGACAGTACGTACCCAGTGTGATGAGATCAAACCACACACTTACTCAGGGCTGTATAGCAAACTTCGAGCATCTGGCGGAGTATTTTAAATGCAGTAGAAGTTGTCATTACGCTTGTCTCCATACTTCATTTTGTAGATGTAATTTATAATGACCCCTATATCTTGAACGGGCACTAGATTCGAACAAATTCTAAATACTTTTGAATAACTTGCAAATCACAAGAAATTGATTTCATTCATGACAAGGCCCGATTGTTAAAATTAATAGAAATAGTAGTCTTGTTGTTCAAATTATTATGTTTGATCTGAAAGGAATAAGGTAAAAGAAGTGCAATTTCTACATAAAACTTAAACATCTAATAGCAATTAAGAAAAACCATAGAGAGTGTCTTAAGCGGGAAGATCGTGATTCACATATTAACAGTTTTCAAGACAGTTGGTGTTACTTATTTGTATTTTCAAATGCTTAAAGCTATGGTTCTTGTTATAGTGGAAGGAGAATGAAATCTCAAAGCCGGTATAGAGCAACCACTTTTTAAACACTTGACTGTTACTTCAGCCTCCTGTATGCCATTTATACCTACAGTAAAATGCTAAAAGAATATTTATATAGTCATTTTAATTGATTGATATCAAGTAGATGCAAAAATAGTGCTTGTAAGATGAGCTTGTAGAACGGTAAAAAGAAAACCATATGAATACAAAATATCTGATTTTTTTGGTTTATTGTGATTTGATGAAGTAGAAAATCCTAATGAATGAATGACAAGGGACAAAGATATGAGCTATAAACCTCAAACACCGAAACTATAGATACGAGTCTCTCTAATGTTTCAGGTGTCTATCAACATATGATAAAAATAATGAATGAAATACAATTACAGAATACGTATACCTTCCGGTATTCCCCTAGTCTCTCTCTCTCTCTCTGTCTGCATCTGTGTGTGTGTGTGTGTGTGTGTGTGTGTGTGTGTGTGTGTGTGTGTGTGTGTGTGTGTGTGTGTGTGTTGTGTTTAGGGTAATCTCAAAATAATGTCTCAACATATTTTGAAAAGGCCAATTCGTTTTGACGGACACGGACGGGGCTGTAAATCACTTCTGATTTAATATCATACATTACTAAAATATTAAAACGGATTTTCCAAGCCTTTATACTTGAATACGAAAGGAATGGAGTTTCAAAAGGACATACTTTGCAAGACGGTCTTGACTGTAAGTTAGCATGCCATGGGATGTATAGCAATTTTAATTGCACCACAGGATATTGTGACTTTGTGGGTTCATAGAATTAAAAATCCAAGTTGCAGAAGTTCAAAACGTTCTTTATTTGCGTAGAGATATACTCTGTTCAATGCTTGCGTAACAGAATTACGTCACATACACACAGTCTACCAAACGTTATGATTACCTCTGTGTACAATACTCGTGTACACAACATCTGTTCACGACTCCCGCGACTGACTCTTGGCGAGTCATCGCCTTCTTAAATACCTCATTGATAAATTCTAGATATTTCCGGAACAATAAAGAAACCGAAAAATCTCTATCAATCAAGATGTCACCAAAAATTTCCATTTATCTCAATTCGTTTGTTTCGGCGGACCTTTATCTCGCGCTATCTTTAACTGCTTATGCAAGCTATTCATTACCATGAAACACTATCCCTCTGTTATCTATTTGCGCCGAAACTTTTATGCCTGCTGCCGCGACAGTATAAATACTCGATGCACTCCACAAAGTATAAAAGCAAATTCCATTAATATTTTATTGCAAGGAATATACAAGTTCGTCGATGAAGTTTGCAGCAATTTCACAAAGTCTAAATTCCTATTGTAATTCAGATAAATTAGTAATTTGACCTGCAAAGTAATTGGAATTCATCGAGTTTTTAGATGTCACTGTACCCCGCCGTGACCTTCAGCCAATGTGCAGAACGAGTGCTCGACAGGAAGCGTCCACGCCACAGTAGAGAGTGCGATAGCTATGGAGAGAGCTCAACAGAAAGCACAGTGCATTTTGTGGTGTGTGGAGTTTAAATTTTGTATAACTGGTCAGCGCATTTTCCTACGTGTTTATGGTGATAATCCCCGTCATGTTAACAACATTAGACGGTGGTATGAATAGTTTCAGGAGGCCCTTTGTTTCTTGCTGAGCAGACTATCACAGAACATGTTTACTTAGACATGCTAGAACAGCACGATTTTCCGTAAGTAGACCAAATTAAGGAATAAAATAGTATACATTTATTAGTTCAACAATAATAATTCCCACAAACTTTTCGCTACCACTTCGAGACGCTGTGGGTGCAACGTTCCCTTATAGGTGGATTGGCAGGGCCGGTCCTTTTCAATGGCCGTCTGGAAGCCCCGACTTGACACCCATTGACTTTTTATCGGGATACGTAAAAGGCATTGTGTACAGTAATCCGATCAGGGATCTGCAACACATGATCAGCGATGCAGTCGCAACAATCACGCCTGTGTTGTTGGGCCGAAATCGGCTATCGGTTGCCTGTTTGCAGAGCAACCAATGGAGCGTACATAGATATATTCTAAAGTAAGAAAAAAAAAAACTGAGATTGTGAATTTAACAAAAAAGTACTTTTTTTAATATCTCAAATACTTCCTCATCTATGATTTTTTTTAAACTGCTGCAAGCTTTTTCGGTGACCCTGTATGAATATTTTCTTCGGCCTTGTGCACGGATATCAACATTATGCCGTAGCACAATTTTAAAGCGACTGATAGTAGTACTTTAATTGTTCACTAAAGTATTGGTATTCGACCGATCAGAAGTGGCCAGGTAACATTGTGAAAGCGCAGTATCAATTGTTCTCGTTTCAGTGAACAACGGTACTAGCGCCAGTTAAGAAAAAAGTCAAAATGTCTGACACTAGTAACAGTGACATTGAACTTACACCTCCAGAAATTACGGCAAAGCACTCAATGTTACCAATAACTTGTTACCACAAAAGTCAAGAAAGATGTACGAGAAATTCTATTCACAATTCATGGATTGGAGAATATCAAAAGGTATAAATTCGTTATCAGAAAAATGTATTCCTAGTGTATTTCGAAAAATTGTCTCAAAATATCAAATCATAGACCTTGTAGACTCACTATTCTATTTTGAAATCAACGTTCAACATTAGGCATCAAATTGACTTATCTAAATACTCAAAACTGAACAGTTTACTAAAACGCAAATCAGAAGGACATAAGGAGAAAAAAGTCAAAACATTTACACCTGATGAGTTGAAAACATGTATAGATGAAGCAGTTGATGTTAAATACCATTGATAAAACTAAGTTTCTTTTTTATGTTACCAATGTTTTGTTTTAATGATTTCAGGTTAAACTGTGTCACACGTTAACAGCTGTTTATAGGGAAGTAATCAACATTTCTGCGCCTGCGTACTACGTACTACGTCTCACTTTAGACAAACCAGTAACGATTGTAACATATCACTCAAACCAGAAATGAATACTTTGAGGTGAAACCTTTAATTTAGATACATGATCGAGCGTAAACAGTCGTATGAAACTAGACTCTAATTGTAACTAAAACGCTCGTATCATAATTATTGATCTCGCTTCGCTTTCTCGGTTAATAATAATACTTTCGTTTTAATTACTACCATTATAGTCTCGTTGCATTGTGTATCATTATTTGATACATTCTAGTAATGAAGGGGGTGAATAAATTCTGTAATTCAGCTTCCAAAACATTTAAAAATCAGATGTAGTGAAAGGTACGACGATTGGATAAGAGTCAGTTGTAAACAGCCATTCGCAGAGAGCATCAATACGTGTTTCTTGACGGAGTGATGGAGTGATACAACCGATTATTTGCGCCCCCACTTTAAACCCGGAGGTTCTGTAGGTGGCTAAAATGTAACACTTCAACAAATAGAAGCCAGAGTTTCTGTTCTATATTAATTGTTTCTTGAATTGCTCTTTCTCAAATACTACAGAGGTTTAAGAACTTGTAATAAACTTTATACTATAACTAAGAGTTATTTCCGGGCTGTTATGCCGTGGTCTGCTGGAGTTGGATTTTCCAGACGTTTCGTCCACTACGCTACTCGAACTTCTCCGAGGAGACTACGACTACGACCACGCCACTGAAGATGTCCACCATAGTAGTGGACGAAACGTCTGGAAAATCCAACTCCAGCAGACCACGGTATAGCAGCCCGGAAATAACTCTTAGTTATATTGACTCCGGCCGTGAAAGCCTACGCTCTCTTAAAACTTTATACTAATTCCATAGTATGTACTGAAGTTTCTAGAGGCCAAGAGCTAATAACCGTTATGTAAAAATATTTTGCTTCATTTATTTTTATTGTTTATTTTGTAATCAAGTTTGTTGCCAAGAAATGCTAAATAATTGTATAAAGAGTCAAAACTGCTAACATTAGAAATCAGTGAGTACGTTTTACGGTAATTACAGACCAGTTTTATTTTCTATGCAAGTTAACTTGATGGCTTGGGAATGCGCAAACATATTTTGGTTGTATATGGTACGCTTTCTGCATTATGTGAAAAATATGTAGCTTTTATGTTATTGAACAATTATAGAGCTAAAGTCTCAAAATTTAACCTGCTTTAATGTTTTACAGGAATATTACTTGGGCATTCCCCACCTCCAAAGGATACCGATACACTCTGGAGCATTTCCAAAACTTGGAAGATTGTCAGGGAAATTAGGAAGTCATATGTTCAGTCAATGTTTCATATCCTTTTGTGTCAATATCGGGGGATTATTTGGAATGTTCGGGACTGTACGAAATTACAATTATTAGGATTAAAGAGGAGGATTCACCATAAAAATCCTTTAGGGCATGTAGCACAATACTGTCAAAGAACATGGGAGGTAAATGTAATTAATTTCCCACTGTGCAAGGTCAGATAAGCCAGCTACGGTGAAATAATGAACATTTAATCCGAGGACAATGAAACGGATTGAATAATAACCTCTATGATAATGCTTTTTAGAAGCAGTAGGTAAAGAATAGATTGTAGCCCACAAGAATTTTAAAGTGCGCTCTGTCTCACACACACCAAAACGTTAAATAAGAGACATATTTATGCCCAGGAGACCTCAGAACACGCGTTTCCCTAAGAATTTAATATAGGATTTTTGGTGTGGCACAATACTTCCTCTACCTACCAATAGGCAAGTGGTAGAAAGAATAATAGAAATAATTGAAAGTTATAATTGACTTGCTTACTTTCAGAAACCATGCGTTGAACCAAAACGCACATTTTTGGTGTCTAAAATTCGTATAAATAAAAAAATAATAATCAACAGCGTAGTAGCTTTAGCCTATTAACCCGACTGCCAGCCTCACGCCCACACACGCAAGACAGAGGTGGACGATCATCCAACGGATACGGGGAGCAGATGCGGTAAATATCTCGGCACCCCCAGCAGGAAAGTGGGCCTTCGTGACCAGGATTCGCTACCTATTGCATCTTCTCAAATTCCTCAATATGCTTATTGGGCACCGATCCTATACCCGGGGTTTAAAATCCGCACTCCCAAGGGTGAGATCGAACTCGGGACATTTGTGGCGTTATAAAATTATATTCGAATAAAATGCGCTTTTGATAAATTGCCATTTTTTACCTTATTGTGCTATAAAGTAGTTTTGAATATAAGCTTTTTAATACTACAAGTGACTACATTTTTCGTATTTGTCTAAGTGCTTTACATTTGCAGTTCAGCTTTTTACATTATTATGAAATATAAATGCAAATGAGCAACAGAAAAATAAAACAGAAATAATAACGTTGAGTGGAAACGGAAGCATGGAATAATAAATTAACGTATGTAATAAACTCTGCGGTAGAGTTTTAATGCAACCAGGAGTTGTTAAGCAAGCGAGATGTTGCGAATTTCATAAGTTAATGGGCCTTAATGCTTAATAAGTGTAGGTATCAGGTATTATGCCATTCTGTATATACGCTTGGAGGACCGAAAAGTTCATGCTGATGGCATCTACATGAGAATTGTGCCGTTGTACTCTCTCAGTACTGAGTTTCATGTTTGCATGTTATTATAACGATCCGGGGAATATAGAGTAATCGCCTTATGAAGTAAGAGCTCGGGAAGGAGGTGTTTTGTTTATATTCTTCCGATGGAATTGGGGTGACCATCAAACAACACACGGTAATGGAATATCCTGCCTTTATTTTTACACAATAATTACAGCGAAAAGCAGACTCGCTGGCTTTATTTAAACACGCAGTGCGGGTCATAAATTATCCAATGCAATTAGTAAACGAGTATGATTGTACATTCGTAAGTACAGCTTCAGCCATTTAGTGAATTTAGATACACCATCATACGATTTTAGAGCAAACTTTCGAGAATAGGAAAATAGGAAAGTCCATGGATGCTCAAGAGAAAGCAAGACAGGAGAGGTAGAAAAGATCTCTCCCACCTGCTGCGGCACAATGACTCACCATGTTTACTGAGTTCCAAGTGGCGACACTGCGGTGTCATTTTTACGTACGGGAAAACAAAGGTGTACACATTCATCCGCCTGTGACTTACTAGGCCTGTTTCACTTTGATTTGGTCACTGGTTGGGGGAAAGTAACTTGTGTAGGAGAAGCAAGCACGTGTTCTACGGTTGAGTACTACTGGATAAGCCTAAACACACATCAACGTCAACGTTCCTACATCACTCAATTTCACTTGCATCGATCAACGAAGTAGGCAAGTCCTAACATATATAACAAAGTATACTTAACTAATTTGATCTGCTACAATTTGGAAAATATAACACTTTGTCTATATAAAACGAATATAAAGTCCTGATATAATAACCAACACAAAATGCAATATACAGTAAACGTTTAACAGAAAATGCATATTTTATAACACATCTACTAAAATAGGACCAAAATAAATTAGTATTTTTTGGAGGGGATTCGGCACTGCGAAAATGAACTGAAATGTGTAGTGTTTAACGCCCGCTTTTACTACATACGGCAACGCAGGCGGTGACACTGATGATACATGAGATGAAGATGGAGCACCGGTGGAATGAGATGGCGGGGGAAACCGGAGGTCCCGGAGAAAACCCGCCCCAGCGCCGTGTTGTCCACCACAATCGGCACTGCGACCAGTCATGGTCTATTGTACCGTATACCCCAAGTGGGGTATCTCCGGGAGGAAGGATGAGGTGAGAGGAGACCGAGGGTGGCGGCCCCAAGGATCCACTACAGTGCAGAGGGCAGGGTCCCTATATTTTACTTAGAAACCTCCCCCGGCAGGTCAGAACAACGGATATTCCCCCGTACTGTGGTTCGAAGACAGTCCCAGTAGTCAGTCCAGAGACCGGCAACTAACCTACCGTACGAGGAAGTGGTTTACTCAGAGTATATCATCCTACCATGCACCGCCGGGACTCCCGCTGACTTTTTTACCCTGAAAAGAGACCATCAGATGAGAGATGATGTGAAATGATAATGGAGATGAAATAGAGGGACCAGGAAATTCGGGGAATGTAATTAACCCACCCAGCATTCACCTAGCGATCCGCGAAGCCTCCTGAAAAAAACCATGGGTCAGGTAGGTCGGCCACGGAAATCGAACCCGGGCCTTCCGAAAGTGGGCCACAGACAAAATCGCCTGAGCCATCCCGCTCTGTTAATTAGTAAATTAGTAATTTCTTGGTATGTCTAGCAATAATTAATCAATTTTGTGGAGAAAGGAAAAGAAAGAGTAAAACATATTTTACACGCACGCTTGAAGCACACCCATGTAGAGGAGTCAGCAATTCGGAACAAATAAGGATGTCGAATTTACGTCGTATTAAAACTTATCCCGCTGAACTCAACTCAGCCCAAAAGATGCATGAGCTAGTTGACGTACTCATGGTAGCCTGAGAAATCAACTACGGATCTCAGCGCCATAAGCGGCCAGCACTGGTAGCCTGAGTTGAGCCTATAAAAATGCGAGTAGTTAGCTCTCCGAAGTCTGAGAATTTCACGTAAAGGTTTTGCTCATTTCTTGAGCAATATACTGTATTCTAAACGCCTCTGCAAGTACCTCAGCTTGCTACAGAGGCTGCTGGCAGGGAAGTTGCTACTCAATAACAAATTATAAAAGTAATTATTGTAACCACGACCGGCGTGGCGACGTTTTATAGCGAGTGACATTGTGTTCTGCCTCTGGTGACCTCAATTCGGCATGTAACAGATACTCTACGGTTTAAAGGTGCTAATTAGGATTCACCTCCTACCCTAATTTCAACACTTCACTGAGTGTTGCTTCACTTGTTACCTGTTTGCATAGGGTAATCTGGAAAACCACACTGAAAGTAACTGCTCCTTTGGAAGGGCTTAGACTACAAAACAAGTTTTTTTATAAAAATTAAATTAATGGGTATGAGGGTAAAGTTTCGAATTCCTATCATTCGATATCAATTTCATTTCAATGAGTATATCAATGGCTATTTTTGACATTGCGATCATGCTATCCAGCACAAAGGGATAAACGTGGAACTTGAAACGTTTTTAAGTTGGTAATTGAAGGGACAATTACACATCGCACACATACCAGCACATTTCCCTCTGATTTTCTCTCGAATTATTATTTATTTTAACTGTAAATATATAGGGTTTCAAACAAAATCGCCAGTAAGTGTAACAAAATTAAAATGACAGTTGCTTACTCCTTCCCACTGTCGTTTGAAGTTGAGTGTGTCAAAATTACCTTGTAGACCTAAAAGGTATGGAGCTCGGGATTCTAACAGACTTTTTTTGGCTGTGTTGTTCCATACACGCGCGTGTATGTGTGTGCGTGAAAGCCGCATATTCACCTTCTGTTTTAGAGTGGTTTATATTTTATCTACCAGAGTAGCACCTAAAAATTCGATATCGAAGCTTCAGGATTTCCCGGAAATACGTTTTTGGCTTCCACAGAATAAAAAGGTGAACAAAATAAAAAATAAAAGGCTTTTAGGGAATGGTTCTGGCGTGCAGGCTTCTGTGTATGTGTGTGAGCGGGAGGGGGGGGGGCGGGGAGATAGGGCAGCATATGTAACTGAAAAACAAAACCTATTGATTAATATCCCGCTGGTCCAAACTAACTTCTAGGTGTGAACAGTTTTGTGATTTTCTCGAAAATGGCAAACGATTTTGTATAAATAAATCTTTTTGCAAGATATTTTTTATTTTTCTATGAACAGTCTTGTAAGTCCTCCATTCTAAAGAATTTTGTATAATTTTGTAGGCACAAAACTGTACAAAATAATTAGATATTATTAACGCATACAATTTACGTCAAATAATCTTGTGAATTCAACATTTGTAAGAATCATCTTAGTCGGAGAAAAATCCCCACCCCCCCGCCGGGAATCAAACCAGGGACCCCCAGCATGACAGGCAGGTGCTCTACCGACTGAGCTACGAGCCAGCCATCTCTGCGTTATGTGGTGTCTGTGTATGTAGTATAGCTGGAAGTACCCGAAAATGAGTCCAGAATAGGTAGGTGCATATAGGCATAATAACACAGCATTGTACGCAAGGGATTGTTTGCCCCTGCGAGCAGCGGTTGCATATGGCGTATGTAAGGAGCGCCGTCCCCCAGACCTGCAACATAGCTGACGACGGATGTCCAGCAGCTACTTGTATGTGGTTGCATGCGGCACTTTCCAGGCTTCAGTTTTGGGGGTTGCGGTTCTACTCCACAGTGTATATACAACAGGTGCGTAGCGTTGTGGGTACAGTGATAGTTCCCTTGTAAGCTTAAATACCACCTTTTAACCGAATTTTCCTTTTTGAGGTATACCGCCCTCCCCACACACAGAGAGACAGAGAGAGAGAGATTTGAACTGTTTACCTGCTCTGGTAGTGGATCTGTTTACTACGAAATGAGTGTATGAGGGTGTATATATGACTCTACCATGCTGCCAGATCTAATGCTCGTTTCAGTAACTGCAGTGATAGGTGTTATGCATGGGTGAGTTATGTGGCAACACTGTATTTTACATGAACCTAGCATCCTTATATCCGTACGATGGACATTAACACAGCACAAGTGATTACGTTACATATTCCTCTGCCTTGCTTTCTTGTATTAGGTAGACAGTGCACGCTCGCCTGTGTAGCGTAGATAGTAGCATGTCTGCCTCACGTTCAAGAGGTTCCGAATTCTAATCTCGGTCAGGGTGATTTATATGGATACTGTTTACTCCGGGGTTTCCCTTATCCTGAAAAATGAATGTCGGGTAACTAAACTCAATGCTCATTTCAGCTTCATTTATCGTCCGAAATGGCTAACTTTGGAGCATGTAAATTAAATAAATGACGCCAAAAGGAATATTTCCAGTAAAACCTTGACATGGAATTCTTGTAGGAATGCTGTACACACTTTCTATGTTTACTATGTACGTGATAGAGAAAGTAATACCATTCCGATGCTTTCTTTCGAGAATCTTTCCAAATATTCATAAGATCTGTATTACATAGACACAAAGGATATTTCAATGAACACCTCAGTTATTACTTCATTGAATGTTGTATGAAATGTTCCTTCAGTTTTAGCTGATTCAATTGTTTCATCGCTAAGAGGAGCTTTGATACCGACCTTCTGTTGTTACGCTAAGGCTGGAGATTGGCTTTCAACTTTATAATAATATAAAGTTAGTGAAACAAAATTGTTCGTCCGTTTGAATGAAGAACGCACGTCTGTAAAGAATCTGTCGTTCCAATAAAATTGCGATAAACTTTCGTAAAAGTTGTCTTTTCTTGATTCATGTTCAAACTCCATTTGAAATTTTCGGCTACAGACGAGTAACATCAAATTTTCCTTTCTTCCTTCCTTTCTGTCAAATTTATCTATGCACCCAAAATATGTTGCAGTGCTCTCTTTAAGCTGTAACTCCAACTTATCTTGGTTAAGATAGGCCAATAAAAGGCTGCTTGAGAAGATATTTCCAAAGAAACTCATAGAAAGGTTTCTCCAGTAATAGTGATCTCTAGCTAGCTTAAATATTCTATACGTTACCTCCATACGATTTTCTCTGCCTAATATAGGTAATGCATTCTTCAGATTTTGCCGGAACTTCATCTTTTGAGATTCTCTGTTGGCAAGAAGAAAAAAGTAGGATAAAGCTCTGTTAATGTGACCATATGTGTCTGTCAACATCATAAACGCAAGATTGAAAAGTCTTTGAATTACCAAAATTACCTAATATTTATGTTCAGAATTTTCCAATGTTCCACACTATGTTTTTCATAAAAATACCACCATATAAAAATGCCCTTTACATAAGAAGCTTTCTCGAAACGTTTTAAAGTATCAAATTTTTTTTTAATAATATTGTTTAAAATACCACATCTTTAAAATGCTTTCATGACAAATAAAATGCATATATTTAGTTTTCCAGGAAAAGCCTCTGAAGATCTCATAATTCTGAACGACCTTTGGATAATTGGTGAAGCGTGGCTTTCAAAGCAAGAGGAGCTCCAATTAGTCATTTTCATTAAAATAAGAGAGAGTAATGACTCAAAAAACTAAGGCTACTATTTAGTACTCTTTCTGTTTTCACACGTAGGCTCTTCTTGCATTGCAAGACTGCTTACGCTACACGCAGACATATTGTTGCTTCCCCTCTCCACTCAAGCATTCCAGTTTTTCCTAGAACTGGCGCACACCACGTGAATTGTTAATCTAACATGGAGAAAATATGCAATTAAAACACCTGTGCTAATAACTTAAAGCTTCACAAGAATTTGAAGATTGTCACCCCTAAATACAAATGTACGTAAAATACTATTAATAATGCTATTGAAATATACTTATAGCTGTATTTAAAAGCGCCACATAAAAAAGAAAGGAAAAAAAACATTCTTCACACACTATAGAGGCTTCACGTGACAAAATCTGTCAAGCGCTTCCTAACTATTGACAAGTTACGATTACTTCCGGAAACCTACGAAGGATGGTATTGAAGGTTACGAATGTGTGAATACAGAAATATTGAGTATTGAATGAGCTCGCGGAACCGGTCACTCAAGCTTAAGCAGCTGCCAAATTGTCCACAACACCGCGGATGTTCGCGAATAAATTTTGAGCAAATAAAATTCTTGGGGAAGGGCTCTTCCAGCGCTTCATTCCACGCTTCCCCACTGGGTAAATATAAGACTTAGACAAAATAATTCCCTACAGTAGAAAGTGTAAGTGTTATTAAAGCACAGAATATCAAATGCATTTTTGTGGAGTTAATTATTTCCGAGGTAGTTTTTGTTACTGCTCTGCATGTTTAAAAACCTATTATTTTCTGAAATAGTACCTCTTTAGTATTTGTCTTTTATTATTGGTCACGCAAGGACAACGGAATTTCAAAGCTCTCACATAGCGGCCAGGTCTCAAAATATTTGACTATTGCTTTAAGTCTACTGTATCCCCTTAATCTCATTGTACCTACAAGGAAAAGTGTAGTAAATCTATTTCTGAAAATATATACCTTGATTACCATTAAGTAGGTAGCAGAATAAACATTTGTAAGAATAGTTATACAAGAGTAAGCAGAGAAGTTTGTGAGTGCGTGGTGTGTGTGTGTGTGTGTGTGTGTGTGTGTGTGTGTGTGTGTGTGTGTGTGTGTGTCTGTCTGTCTGTCTGCCTGTGTGTGTGTCATAACCGAGCGGGATGGCTCAGGCGGTTTCCTCTGTGGCCCGCATTCAGGAGGTCCCGGTTCGATTCTCGTGGCCGATCTATGTGACCCATGGTTCTTTACGGGTTTTTCCAGGATCACCAGACGAATGCTGGGTAGGTTAGTTGCACTCCTCGAATTCCCTGTCTTTGCATTTCACCTCCGTTATCATTTCACTCTCATCTGGTGGTCCCTTTCAGGGTAGAAGTGTCGACAGGAGTCTCGGAGGTGCATGGCAGGATCATATACTCTGAGTAGGATGGTTTCCAGTCCCCGAAACCGATCTTGTAGTTGGGCCGTTTCCGATATACAGTAGGGTGGGATGCCGGTTGTACTGGCCTGCCGGGAAGTTTCCAAATGGTCAGTCTAGGACCCTGCCCTTAGCACTGTCGTGGCTCCTTGGGACGGCGGTCCTGTGTCCTCTCAGCTCATCGTTCCTTATGGGGGTGCCTCCAATTGGAGGTATCGGTACAACAGACTACATTTGGGTCTTCTTGGGGAATCCCCCCCGAAATGTTGTCCAGTCCAGAATGCTGTTCACAGAACGCTCGCACATATATAGGATTTTTCTTAAAAATAAAATTGTTTGAATTCAGTAAGTCTCAGAAACATTCACTTTCGGCAAATTTCATCATAGAATTTTTGGTTACTGTAAAAATGTAAGTGTAGAGAAAGTAAAAATTGTGTATTGAAATTTTAAAAGGAGACACCCAGTTATTTTCTTTAATTAACCGTCTCTAACGTTTAGATATATCGGACGATGAAGGAAGTGATGCTCAAATGAGGTCAAAGTCCATAGAGCTAAATATTCTCCCGACATTCGTCTTTAAGAATAAGGGGGAAAAAACAGGTCTGTCCAGATACACTCACGCTGACCGAGATTCGAACTTGGGACCTTTTGAACGTGAGGAGACACGCTACCATCTATGCTACAGAGGCGGGCATTTTTATTCACGAACGAAAAGACGCTAAATAGCTATTTGATATATAACTTTTAAGAATTTTTTTTCACTTGCTGCTAATTTCAATCCATTTACTTGAAATGTTCAAGAAGCACTTTGAAAGTAGGTTGTACTGAAACCGCAGTTCGTTTCCTGCTGCTAGTCAATATACAGGTTAATAGCACAACATCTGCACGGCTTGGCTTCTGCAATTCTAAGCTCGAAACAGTTTATAGATCATTTCGTGACACTTTTGGCTCATAAACCCCGACATTAGCTTCCTTGCATACATAAATCTTGCATTTTGTGTTTCACCTTTAGAGCAAGAGCTACAGGAAATTCAAACCCGTCGTGGTTCTGTTGTTTCTCTCCAAAGTACGGTCATCCGCCCGGAAGAAGAAAATCTCGTATAAATCTCGAGGCAGAGTAGATTCTGCTGATGACGTCACGCACAAATCAGCCCAAGAGTGTGGACAGAGAGAGAGAGAGAGAGAGAGAGAGAGAGAGAGAGAGAGAGAGAGAGAGAGAGAGAGGAGAGAGAGAGAGAGAGAGAGAGAGAGAGAGAGAGAGAGAGAGAGAGAGAGAGAGAGAGAGAGAGAGAGAGAGAGAGAGAGAGAGGAGAGAGAGAGAGAGAGAGAGAGAGAGAGAGAGAGAGAGAGAGAGAGAGAGAGAGAGAGAGAGAGAGAGAGAGAGAGAGAGAGAGAGGAGAGAGGAGAGAGGAGAGAGAGAGAGAGAGAGAGGAGAGAGAGAGAGAGAGAGAGGAGAGAGAGAGAGAGAGAAAGTTTAATCTTTTTGCGCTAAGCTCAAGTACAATTCTACACCCCTCTAGTGAGATGCCTTAAGGGTATATGGTAATAAGGTTCGCTGCAGGAGATGAGAAATACGATGTTTCGGGTCTGATGAAGCATTCTCAGGTTCGGCCGTGTCGATATTCACTTTTTGTTTCTCGATTACAGTTAACATCGATTCTGAGATTGGAAACTAAAAAAGATTGAAGTAGCGTTTGTATCCGAAGGGAGGAAAGTTCACAGAAGCTCCAAATTGACCGAGCGGTATGGCGCAGGCGGTTTCGTCTGTGGCACGGGTTCGATTCCTGTGACCTACCTACCTGACCCAAGGGATGTTTCGGGGCTTTTTCCGGGCCACTAGAAGAATGCTGGGTTTGTAATTACATCCCCCGAATTTCCTGTCCCTCTATTTCATCTCCATTATCATTTCATATCATCTCTTTCAATGTAGAAGTAGCCCGCCTCGGTAGCGTGGTGGTAGCATATCTGCCTCACGTTCAAGAGGCACCGAGTTCGAATCTCGGTCAGGGTGAGTTACGTGGATAAGGTTTCTTCCGGGGTTTTCCCTTATCCTAAAAGACGAATGTCGGGCAACTCTAAGTTCTATTGACCCCGGGCTCATTTGAGCATTAGTTCACCCATTCCATTCATCGTCCGATATGACTTAACATTGGAGGACGTAAATTACAACAAAAAATATAGAAGTATCAGGGGTTGTGTTGGCGTTGCATGGCAGGATGATATGCTCTTGGTACTCCAGTAGGATGGTCTCCGGTTTCCGAACCTGGTCTGTGGGGCTGTTTCCGAACCACAGTAGGGTGGGATTCCGGTTGTACTGGCCTGCTGGGGAGTTTCCAACCAGTCAACTGTATAGAACCTGTCCTCCGCACTGTCATGACTCCTTGGGATGGCCGCCCTCTCTCTCCTCTCACCTCATCCTTCCTCCCGGGTTGCCTCACTTGGGGGGAGGGGGAGCTTCACAATAGATCAAGACTGGTTGCAATGCCGAATCCCCTCCGTAACGTAGTCCAGCCCAGTTCAGTACCTCCAGATTAAAACTCCCTGCCGATTTTGTATGCAGGAGACTTCAAAAACGTATATTTATGATAAAATATCGGTATCGAATTTCTGGATATATTGCAATTCTCGTATATCTTCGTGAGCAAGTGGTACAGAAAGGAAAGGGAATGCGAGGAGAATATTTTGGGGAAAACCTCCAGCCTTGAAAACTTTACATGGAAAATGTCCTTGTTCCATCCAAACCTTTTGTAATAACTGTTTGTGGAAGAGATATAGAAGTGAAGAAATGTAAATATAGCATATATGATTTTGTGCGCAGCTTTAGCCGTTTCCGAAATATTCGATGTTTCATAATTTCGGTTTCTTAAATGAAAGTGTCTCATCTGATGTACATATGAAAGAGTAAGATTTTTCTTAAACACCTTTGGGTGCTGTTTTCACACGTGGGCACCTTCTTACTTAATTGAAACAATTCCTAGCTAGAAGTGCATCATAGGTAACATAATGAGGATAGAAGTATCATGTTTTACTTTTTCCACTGGTTACTTATTTTGTGTAGGGAAAGTGTGCTATTCCATTCAAAACTTTTATCCTTAAATGTCTCTCCTGAATAATACTAAAAAAATATATATTATTTTGAGAAAAATGTCCATGTACGTGTGTGTGCGTGTTTGTGTGTGTATTTTATAAGCCAAAAAACGAAAAATCGTTTCAAAACCAAGCACGATAATAAGCTAAGAATCATCTGAGAATGCACCACGAAAATTTTGAAGAAATTTCCGCCACACCAAACTATTTTCTATGGAACAGTTTAGTTCATTTTATGTTTAAAAATGACTATCAAATGGATTTAATAATATATATTATAAATGTACATTATACAGGCTGTATATAAATGAATATCAGGGTTTTAACTCTTTATAATTTTATTACATTCAACTTACAGTTATAAATGATATATCAAATGAAAAAGCAACTCAAACAATTTTTTTTTTGTTGGCACCAGTGCCCATGCGCGTGGAGTGTTTTTGCCACAATCCGCTAGTGAGCGGTAGTAGCTAAGATGGCGACTAGTAAACAGAAAGCGTTTTGTGTTTTGCAGTTTGCAAAGACTGAGTCTGTAGTTAATGTGCAACGTGCGTTCCACATTAAGTTCGTTTGTGATTCTCCTAGTGATAATAACATTCGTAGATGGTATCATGAGTTTGAAGATACTGGCTGATTTTGTAAAGGGAAGAGCACGGGACGACCAAGAGTAAGTGAAGAGACTGTTGAGCGAGTGAGAGAGTCGTTCACTCGTAGTCCAAAGAAATCAATCCGGAAGGCTAGTCGTGAATTACAAGTTCCTGTGTCGACTGTTTGGAAAGTTGTAAGAAAACGCTTACGGCTACGTCCTTACCGTTTACAGTTATTACACGCTCTAAAGCCGTCAGACCACAGATTACGTGCCAACTTCGCAAACGACATGTTGTTTCATGACGATGACGATTTTCTGGATCGTGTTGTCTTCAGTGATGAATCTTTCACCTTAGTGGACAAGCTAACACTCATAATGTGTGCATCTGGGGCTCAGGAAATCTTCATGAGATGGTACGAATGCAACGAGATTCCCCTAAAGTGAATGTTCTTTGTGCCATATCCCGGCGAAAAGATTATGGGACTTCCTTTTTTGGCGAAACTACTGTAACTGGCAGTTCTTATCTTGATACACTAGAGCAATGGCTCTTCCCTCAGTTAGAAGCAAATGAGCCAGAGAACTTTATTTTCCAGCAAGATGGTGCGCCACCTCACTGGAATAACGAAGTACGCGACTGGTTAAACGTCACTGTACCCGAGCGCTGGATAGGCTGCAAGGGCTCCAATCACAGGGCTTGCTATGCATGGCCTCCACGTTCTCCTGACCTAACGACATGCGATTTTTACCTTTGGGACTTCATCAAGGATTATGTGTACGTGTCTTCTCTACCAGATGACCTGCCTGAATTAAGAAACCGGATTAAAACAGCGACTGCTACAATTACTGAATACACACTTATCAACGTTTGGGAAGAACTTGACTATAGACTTGATGTGTGCCGTGTGACAAAGGGTAGTCACATTGAACATTTATAAGTTACTTTTTAAAACGGTTTGAGTTGCTTTTTCATTTGACATATCATTTATAACTGTAAGTTGAGTGTAATAAGTATCATAAAGGGTTAAAACCCCGAGATTCACTTATATACCCTGTATATTATTAATGTGTAGGCATGATAAATGAACTGTATATTTTCAATTTGTTGGGAAAAGCCCACAAAGTCCTCTATATTCCGAAAGCCATTATGCAATACTTGCTAAACCTTAAGATACAAGTACATTCTTACCTCAAAAGAGAGGTACAAGCGTAAACCCAATGCGTAACCGCCCAAACTGGGCCAGAGCCTACTAACCCTACTGCCAGCCTCACGCTCACATACGCTAGGCAGAGGTGGATCATCCAACCGATACGGGCAGGAGGTGTGGTCAGCACCGCGACACTGCCAGCCGGAAAGTTGGCTTTCTAGATTAGGGTTTGGAACCTATCGTAGCTCCACAATTTCCTCCCGATGCTGAGTGGTCATCGCTCCTATACCCGGGGCTTAAATTCCGCATCCCTAGGGATGGGCTCCAACCCCGGCACGTTCGCTGGCAGGGAACCAAAACACAACACTGTAGCCCACTACGACATGGCGCAGGACTTTGAAAAGATGTAGCTTACGTTAAAGCATACAGGTTATGTAACACACAATGTATTTTGTGGCACCAATCATATCCGAGATATTCTTTTGTCATTGTAGTTTCAAATGTTTGTACTTCTCTTATGTGGTAAATCAATATTGGGTTTTACTTAACGTATATACGGAGGCTGTTCAATAAAGAATGATCATAACTTTTTACGGTCATAATTTTTCACAGCATTCGAGTTGCGACTCGGAAATCCCCCGAAAAACCCATGGGTCAGGCTGAACACGGGAATCGAACCGAGACTTTTCGAATGTGGGCTACAGACGAAGCAGCGTGAGCGACAGCGCTTGGTTTAGTATATACGCCTATTATTTAAAATTTCTTCGAATTTTAATTTTGAAATATAAAAGTTTTCTCAATTGGAAGTGGCTAGTCAATTATCCTTATAACCAGTGAACATTTGACTGTTTTACTTGTGTTCCTCTATTGGCATTGTATTTATAAATATGTAATAAAACAATTTCTGGATTAACGTGATACATAGTTTGTACCTAAGTGAGAATGGGACAGTGGTGTGAGAACATAGGTATATCAGTATGTTTCTAAAATTGCTTTTATTTTATCCAGGGACCTGAAAATATGTGTTTCTGGTGAAATCTTGAAAGTGTATTTATGGTTAGAGTAGGATTTTCCGTAAGTTTGAGAGGTAGTGAAAATAAACCAGCTACGATATTGACAGTTGAAATCTCCGCTGATATCATTTGAGATGTGAGCGGAAATCTCCTCAGGCTGGAGAAGGACGATCGATCTGTGTCCCTCAGGCCTAATGTCTCTTCTTCACGGGTCTCTGCCACTTGATAAATTCAGGGTGGACTCAGTTTTAAAACTAAGTTAATGCCATTACGCCCTTGTGCCATTAGTCAAACGTTGTCACTACAGCCCGGATCTTCGCTCTGTTGCAAAGGTTCACACATTGTGGACCGCGTTCCTACATTCACATAGTTTTCTCTACTCATTCTACTTCATGTAAATCGAGGTATACGTTTACAGAAATGGTCTTATGACATATTTCCTTTTGGGAATATAAGGTTCCAATAGATTTAAGCAAAAGTCAAATATTTTCAAGAGCTTCACTATGTGATGGCTTCGACATTTCATTCTCTTTGAATGACCTGGACATTAGGAAAAACGAAGAAGAATGTCTTTCAAAGCTGATGACAAGAATTGTCTCGGAAATTGTCACCATAAAAATATATTTTATATGAATTATGTTTTAAGGGGATCTGCAGCTTTTATGTAGCAGAATTTGTCTCTCTCCTCCTGGTGTTTACAATTTATTCAAGTCATCCAGAATGAAAAGCAGTTCAGAGTTCATTCGCAGAAAATTCAATATATATAATATTGAATTTCGGAGTCGCAGCTTTGAAATTCTGTTAGGTATAATTTTATAATTTTCTGATTAGGCAGCGCAGGAACCACTGATGTGAACCTCAAATGCTGTTATTGGGTCGCACCAGCCACGAAAACAAAAGCATTGCTACTTGCTCGTTGTCAGTGAACCTAGCCTCTGTTTCAGATAATGGGGCAAATGGCAGTTACTTGTGAACAAGTCAATTAATGACTCGGACAGTTCCAAGGTTGCTCAGTTTGCTATGATCTTAATTGTACAGTACTTTCAACCAGTTACTGTAAAATCAACATCTTCCTTTTAAGTTACAAATGTTTTATTTAGTTATTATGTTGTTCTCTATTCGTTTTATCATTTAATGCTTACATCCTCAACCTCACTAACATAAACTTCCCTGTAAAGGGTTTAAGTTGCATATGTCCACCGACTTATTTGCCTTCATGGACTGTTATAACGGAATGTTGGAACATGTTAAACACCCATAAACAAATTAATATGGAATAGCTTCCTAATTGCGGTTTCATAAGCCAAAGAAAATTTTAATGGTGGCAAGCTACCGTAGAGTATGTCGGTATGTTTTCAAAGTGCTACAACAGGTGACACAGCGTTTCACCTACCTGCGAACTTTGATAGCGTGAGGCACGCGGCGTTGTTCCTGCCACTGCCTAATCCACACTCATTCTGGAGCGTTTCATTAATGCGGCTATATTGGCGGCAAAAGCAATTTTTGTGTCGTTTAGGAAAAGATGTACTTCTATATATTAGTTCGATTTCATTTTGAAACACTCTATATATCATTTAAGATAAATTAATAAAAATCATTAGAGGTGATTTAGAGAAAATGAAAACGTTCCAAACATTATTCATGTAAAGGGTACCTTGAGACGGGGTATTGTTTTGTATAACTCCGCCTTGCATCGCTGAAAGTTGCACTTGAATATCAACGTTAGTATTAATTCTCTTTTAGCATAGCACGCAAACACACACACACACACACACACACACACACACACACACACACACACACACACACACACACACACACACACACACACTTTTATAAAACTCACCTTTTTCTGTTTTCCTTTTCTTTTGATTTAGGGAGTATCAAATCCTGTAATAGTGGTGAAATTTTGGTATGGAATTTTTGGGTGTTTAATGGTCCAAGTTCGCTACCTGCGTCTATAATGGTTAAAGTGCGGTAGATAGGTTTTTGAGGTTATCATATAAACACAAACAAGTTTTCTCTCTTTATAGTACATATAAATGTAACGTGGCATATGCATTTTTTATTAAAAGAATGAACCTCTGTTGCTCCTTGAAAATCTCAATAAACGAACACGAGGTTTTCTCCCTCCATTTATACCCCACCTTTAACTCCAATGGTCATAATGGCGGTCGTTCTCCTTTGGAACATATCGAAGGAGTTAACTCGTATTCGTTGGGTATTAATCATAGATCACACACACATTTGCACTCTCATTCATACTTCCAGGCTCTGGGGAAGATGGGGAATTATCTTGGTCGGTGAAAAATCACCACCCTCACAGCCGGGAATCGAACCCGGCAGGCAGGTGCTGTACCGATTGAGCTACGGGTCCAGCCAACACATGAGTTGCACGTGCAGTAAACAGTTTTAAAGCTATAATTTTAACATTTATTTTATGTATGCATGCTATGGGTAACATTACAATGCGTTGGGACTTTTTTTTTCTTCCGCAGCAGATTCATTTGCTCCAAATGTTCCACACGACAGAATATTCATCTTCGTATTCTCAAATGTTCCATGCACATTGTGTATGTAATGCCATTATTATTGGTAGTTTAAAAGAAAA
This sequence comes from Mantis religiosa, assembly GCA_030765055.1. NCBI lineage: Eukaryota > Metazoa > Arthropoda > Insecta > Mantodea > Mantidae > Mantis > Mantis religiosa. Next base: position 178,580,111 of record CM060948.1, read on the forward strand.
TATATTATATGTTGCCTTTTCAAATATCTATCTCTAGTTTTTCTTCTTAAATTATTCAGATTTTTAAAAAGCTGGCCACCATGTGATCTCTTTGAAATTTCGTGCCCTTTGCATGACCACAAGAAAAAATGAACAGTGACTTATCTGCAGTTTGTGAAATGTGCAAGTGTTTAAAAAATGAAACCAATAACAAAAGGTATTTGGAAATGACCAAATAGAAAAACGTTTATTTCACATAAATTATACGGTTTAAGGGATCCTTTTGTGCAATAATATTATGTCTTTCTGCTGGTTTATAAATTATCATTATCATCATTATTCAATGTTTGGACCCTAAGATCCTCTCCGTTCCCATCAACCAATATCTCTACACCTCATCCTCGGTCTTCCTATGTTTCTTTCACCAGTTGGAGCGTAATCGGGCACTATTCTAAGGTATCGTCCTCTGTACATATATCCAGTTGACGGTATTCTGTTTAATCCTTTATTTTAACTTAAATATGTTCAGTTCTCTTATTTCTTTAATTGTTTATAATCTAATAGAAAGCGTTCAGCCACCGATCTTAAAAATCTAATTTCTGCTGATTCGTTTATAAATTATACAGAACTAATTCGTAATGAAGAGGACTTCAAAGTATATTCTCAAAGAATTCAAGATATATATTTTATCTGACATTAAAGTAATCTAAACGTAGGTGTAGAATTTTATAGAAAAACGTTAGAACCATTCTTGAAACATTAGAAATAATAAAACACTTTGCGTGTAAATTGCGGTTTCTGGTTTGGGAGATTTGTGTCCTGAGCATATCTAATAACTATGAGATTTATCCGACAGTTTGTTGTTTAGCTGCACATGCTTTATTCATTCATAGGCTCGTAGAACATGCATTTCCAGTGACATCTCAACATTAATATTTTGGGTGGAATCTAATACTTAAACTACTTACTATAGATAGAGATACATGTATCAGATCAGTATTATTGTCCACATTGATACACACGTTTATTGTCATGATAATGCTTCGCTGCGTTTAATTAAGTCATCAAAAATCCATTACAGAAAAGCCGTCGTTTGATATATGCGATTCTTTGTTCATTTTTGCTTGGTGAGGCGTTAACAGCCACCTTCACACGCTTGCTCATGGCGACAGACTTTGTCGCATACAACCCTTGTTCGAATCTGCAGTTTCCCCTGGAGCCAATTCACATTTCGAGCCCCACACAATGCAATGTGCAATGGAGAATTCTCTTTCTCGGCTATACATGGCAAGTTGCAAAGTAACGGGGACTATCTGTCGTGGTCTACATTTATATGTAGTAGATAGCAGACGAGTTTGCCAAGATCGAGTAGAGAAAGTCGTGTAAGTTCAACAAATCCTTTATGATTTTAGCTTGTTTTAATTGTTCTTTCTATTCTGCTTTGATATATTCATAAAAATTTTAGACTTAAGTTGCAATTATCCAATAGACCTGTGTTGTTTTGGATACATTTATGAAGCTATTACTTGAGACACTTGAGTAAAGAGTTAATTAAAATCCTTGGGAGACTATGGGGAACTAAAGCTAAACAAATAAATGACTAAAGATGGCGATAAAACATTATGCTTAAGCCGGTTTTTTGTGTTTGGCCCCCAAAACTATTGTTTATAGGTTTTGTAGTTCTGTTCAGGATGTAAAAAGGCAGAGAAAAATTTTAAAAATGTTAAAATGTTTATATTGTGTGTGAAAGTCAAGTTGTGAGTAAGATACAAACAAAAAATACATAGAGAGTAAAACCTACCTAAAACGCACCCCTTGTATGTCGTAAACCTGGAAAAAGGAAAAATAAATTTCATATTGGAGCTATTTCCCATGTAAAATTATGCTCTAAGCTGGAAAACTGCATAACGTGGAAACTGAAATATTTTCCGGAATCGTTTGCGTAAATAATTTGATTAAAACTGATTAATGTATGTGTAATGGGTTACAACGGACGCAATTTAAAAAAGTAATAATTTTGTGAGCGTCTATGCTTGCACCGAAGTTCCATGAACCATAAAGTAATAAATTAAAATCCTTCAAAAAAAAGAAAAAAAAAAAGAAAAGAAAACAAACCATTAGCTCACTATACTCTCTTTCAACACACATGGTAAGGGTACAACTGTTTTACATTGTTTCTGGTTGTTACAAACGATCAAGTACGAGTAGAATGAAACGGTGAACTTTGTGTACAAATTCTAAAAAATGAGTTCTTAACGTACGACATTATCAATGGAAGAAAAAAAAAAACGTTATTGAAGAACACGAAAAGAATAGGGTCCAGCTAAAGAATTTACTGTGTTGTTTAAAGTAGGGAAAGCTCAGATTTCTGTGATTTTGAAGAAATACAAATTAAAGACGAGTGACTAAAGAGAACAACAGGGCATTTGAAACGCATCACCTAACAGCGTTATAAATTACAGACAGTAAAAATGATTTAACAGAGGCATTACCACATGTACTTGCAGCAGCCTTGTGATTACATTTCTTTCATCCACTATGTGCCTCAAAGTAAGGGAGCAAAATAATTTCAAAAGAGGAATTACCTATAATCAATGAAATTGTCGAAAAATCTCTGTGCAGCTTAGGAATGATAACATATTTTTGGTGAAATAAACATGATTAGTAAACGAAAATGTGATAAATAGGTACTGTGATCTAAATTGTTAACTTAATTAAAATTCTTTGTGTTAATAGCAAGGTGTATTTTTAAACTTATTGACATTAAGGTTTGGAAATAAGATATATCGTTTATAGATAATACATAGAAGTAGAAGCCAAAGGTAGCTTTAACTGCTTGTCATAATCAACACTTAAGTTGAAAAATAAGTCAAATGAAATTCATAAATAATAATCGATAGCAAGCATGATTGCAAATAATCATAGATTTTATGTAGCAATTTGTTGAAATAAAAGCAAATTACGTAGAAAATGAAGCTAGCTACAGTGAAGCAATGAATATTACACAAATATAACTCTTTGCAACAAAAACTTCACTTAACTTAGGAAAATGATGTCAATCTTTCTTTTTAATTGAGATCGATTTCACAAACAAATTGCTTGCATCGTCAGTCCATCAACACACTTCTTTGTCAAGGATTCCGGTTACCTTGTTATGCTTTTTCAGTATTACGAAAATCTGAAAACGAAACAAACCTAAAAACAGAATCAACTGCTGGTATTTCAAAATTCATTACGCCATGTTTATTTTTTAAATAAATATCTCTTCCAAAACCATTAAATCTATCGGGCCATTTAATTGTTTTAATAATTTAACTTCAGTATTTATTTCATGGTTAAATGACCAAAAATGGTCTGCTACGGTCGATTTATCAGTCTGTTTATACTTAATGTTGCGAAAATTTTCTTTCGTTCTGGTTTCCAAATTACGGTTCGTCTTTCCAGTATAAACCTGTTCACAATCTAAACAATTAAATTGATAAATATTAGATTTTTTTTATTAGGAATTTTATATTTTTTAGAGAAATGTAGTAAACTTTTAATAGTATATTTATTTTGAGGAACTAAAGTTATGCCAACTTCTTTAAAAATTGAAAAATTTTATTAAACCAAGGATGGTAAGTAAATTTTTTAAAGTTATAATCGTCTTTTATTTTTTTAAGGGTAGAAATATCATTACATTTTCGTAATAAGTATAAAGAATCTGATAAATCGGCCGTAGCAGATCATTTTTGGGTCCTTTAACCATGAAATAAGTTCTTAAGTTAAATTATAAAAATAATTAAATGGTCCAATAAATTTAATGGTTTGGGAAAATATATTTATTTTAAAAAATAAGCATCGCGTAATGAATTTTGAAACACCAGCAGATTATTCTGTTTTTAGGTTTGTTTCGTTTTCAGATTTTCATAACACTGTCACCCGATCATACCAGCTGGCAGAAAGACAGGGACAGATGGCACCGAGGCCATGCCTACTCGTGTGACGGAATGTCTCTTGCTGTGGGAGCGAGGAAGATGGATGGCGATAAGCCATGCCTACGCTAATGCGTAGCGCTAATGTCGAGCCGAGTAGAGACGGGGTGTGGAGAGAAATAGCCAGAAATTACAGGACACCCCTCTCCTGCCGCTTGCTGGTGGAAACCGGAGCAGCCGTGACCAGCAACAGACATGACGTGCTCAAGGGTTTGTTGGCGAGGAAGCCGAGCCGACCATACCAGCTTGTGACGGCATCGGGTGACAACTTGCCTGTGGAGAAGGAGGCCCTACTTAAGTTGACCTTGGGACGGAGTGCCGTGGGTCTGTGGTGATCGTCGCGAAGGTGGCTGAAGAGGTGATACTGGGACTGGATGCCCTCAAGAGCCACGAGGCGACGGTCGACGTCGGCAGGAAGGTCCTGCGGCTAAATGGAGAAGAGATGACGCTCCGGCAACCTGAAGAACACCTGGGAATCTGCAAGGTCGTCTTGAAGGAAGACGTGGTTATCCCCTGTGGTTATCCCCGCGAGAAGCGAGGTGGTGGTGACAGCGCGACTGGAAGGCCAGCGAACCAGGAACATGATGCTAGACCAGAAGACGCCTGTGCACGTACTATGTGTAGCCGGGGCATTGTTACCCTGCCGAGAGGCGGTGGCAGTGAGGCTGCTCAAGCTGGCAGACACCGATCATGAGGTCCATGCCGGAATGGAGCTAGGGCTGTGCGAGCCCGTGGTCAGCGTGACAACAATCGACAAAACACAAGAGCCGGTTCCGGCGCAACACCTGGGGTCCCGGCTGGAAGGCTTACTGGAGAGGGTGGCCGACCACCTGACCGCAGAACTGCTGAGAAGATACCAGCGTGTCTTCAGCTATGGTAACAATTCAATTCATGCCAGAGGATCTACTCCCATTAGTCCTTGGCCCGTAGTACCAAGGACTGGGGCCTCCTTCTACAAGGGAGTTACCGAGTTGTCCCAAAGGGGCACCCGGCGCCTCCGAGTCTCTTTCCATAGGGCAAGACCTAGAGACTAAGAAGCCCCTATCTGGTCCTGTGGACTCAAGACGGGATGGAGGTGGATACGCCACTTACGCGCGCCAACACCAAAATGGGAAGGCTACTGATATGACCTCTGTGGGGCTAACTGGTGAATTAGCACACCTTCTACTAGCTCTTCCGGGAATACTAATGGCTTACCTCAACCCCGTCCGGAGACGTGCCCTATCTCCCACGGGTATCGGGAACCACTCCCCCTCGAGTCCAACCCAATCCGAACAACTCCCTATCAGGGAGGGGCTCGAATGTTCGGCCCGAGGTTCCTCTAGTAACGTCAGAGGTACCACGAGTACTAGGAGTCCGCAACGCCCGCACCATGACAGCTGAAGGGGACGGATTCCCTCTCTACGGGGAGCCAAGGTAACATGTTTAAGCTTGTTTAAGCGCAGAGATTCCACCCCATTAGGCCTGAACCCGTAGGAACAGGACCTGGGCCTCTTCTACCATTGAGTATCCGAGCTGTCCCAAAGGGCGCTCGGCGTCCCCCTTGGACCTTTCCATAGGGCAAGATCTTGATACCTAACAAGCCCCCCCCATCTGGTCCTGTGGACTCAAGACGGGATGGAAGTGGATACACCACTTACGCGCGTCAACACCAAAGGTGAAGACTACCGAGAACCTCGGTGGGGCCACCTGGTGATCTAGCACACCTTCTACTAGCTTAGCGGGCTAGTACCCTGGAGACTTAATGGCTTCCCTCAACCCCGTCCAGAGACGTACCCGATTCCCACGGGTATCGGGAACCACTGCCCCCTCGAGTCCATCCCAATCCGAACAACTCCCGAAGGAGGGGCTCAGATGTTCGGCCCGAGGTTCCTCTAGTAACGTCAGAGGTACCACGAGTGCTAAGGGTCCGCAGCGCCGCACCACGACCACTGAAGGGGATGGGTCCCCTCCCCTACGGGAAGCCAAGGTAACAGTTAATATGGCCGCACGGACAAAGTGATTCACCGCATCGACATCGGAGAGGCCCAGCCTATTCGACAACCACCTAGACGCGTTTCGCTGGCCAAACAAGCGGCGGTACGGGATATGCTGGAAGACATGAGATCCAGGGGAGAGATTGAAGAGCCTGACTACCCTTGGTGTTCCCCTGTAGTCTTGGTGACAAAGAATAGCAGCGAGCTACGCTTCTGCGTAGACGACAGGAAGCTGAACGCTTTCACCCGGAATGACTGTTTTCCCTTAACCCGGATTGACGACACCCTGGACACGCTAGCTGGTACACAGTGGTTCTCGACCATAGATCTGAAGTCGGGTTACTGGCAGGTGGCTCTAGACCCGAGAGACAGGGGGAAGACCGCATTCTCGACTGGCCAAGGGCTCTGCCAGTTCACAGTTATGCGCTTTAGCCTCTGCAACGCACCATCTATCTTCCAAAGCCTCATGGAGCTAGTGATGAGAGGGGTTCCAGCCAGGTGAACTGGTCTGGTTGTACCGCCCTACCCGGACCAAGGGACGCTCCCCGAAGCTTCAGCAGCTATGGCAAGGACCGTGCCGGGTTGTGAGGAGGATTAACGACGTGGTCTACCACATCCAGAAGGTGCCCAGAGGATAGATGTTGGTGGTACATCTGGATCGTCTGGCCCACTATGATGGTGCTGTTCGGGACGTCCAGCCTTGAGGAGGGAGCAGTGTGACTCGATCATACCGGCTGGCAGAAAGACAGGGACAGATGGCATCGAGGCCATGCCTACTCGTGTGACGGAATGGCTCTTGCTGTGGGAGCGAGGAAGATGGATGGCGATAAGCCAAGCCTACGCTAATGCATAGCGCTAATGTCGAGCCGAGTAGAGACGGGGTGTGGAGAGAAATAGCCAGAAATTATAGGACACCCCTCTCCTGCCGCATTGAAAGAATGATTCTTCGCTAATTGTTGGAAACTTCCAGATACTGCGATTTGTGTATATAAGTGATGCATTGGACGAGTCAGTCAGTTTTAGAGTTTGAGTCAGAACTTACGGCGAGGTGCCGAGTGGACCTCCAATTGGTGAATTGTAATTGTGAGTGTTACGTAATTGTATGCGGTACGTGATTCTGTGTAATTGGCAAGTGTACCAAGTGTAATTCGGCGGAAATAACGACCATTTTGAGTTTGTGCAACTATTGATTTTTAATCCTTCGAACCCACAAGGTCACAATACTAAAAACACATAATATTATGGTAACCGGAATCCTTGACAACGGAGTGTGTTGATGGACGGACTATACAAGCAACTTTTTGTGAAATCGATTTCATTTAAAAAAAGAAAAATTAAAATTTTCTTAAGATAGGTGAAGTAATTGTTACAAATATTTTATATTTGTGTAATAAAACAAATGTTTAACTCGATTTTAAACACTAGTGTAACTCTTTATAGCAATTAACATGCTAAGATGAATAAATACAGATTAAAGGCTTAAAGGATACTCTGCAATAAGTATGAATCCCAATACTGCTATAGTTTATAGTGAATGCTTTGAAATAAAACCATTGGTTTCGCTGTATTTTTAACACTTGCGTTAACATTTATAATAATCAGTATGTAATAGGAAATAAAAATACTAATTAAATACATAAATAATACCCGACAAGAATCACGAAAGCATTTCCTGACAATCTTAAAATCGTAAATGAGATCAAAATATATTCCTGCTGCAGTTGTAGTTCACATTATGACTATTTAATAATCTGATAAAAGAGACGTAACTGCACTTTTGGATTAGTGATAGTTGGAAGAAGCAAGATCAAATTGGCTTAGTTTCAATAAAGCAACAGGAGGAAGATTTTAACTGTAGCAATTGTTTTGTAGCGCGCTATTAATCAATGCAAATATTGTTAATTTCCGCGACATTTTTGCTTTCGCTAACTTTTGCTTTCAGGTTTTATGGTTCTAAAATCCTGCCCAGAATATTTTTGGGTTGTTTGTAGAAGCAATTTGTAAAACAAACACTAAATTTCATTTATGTAAGATGTATTAGGTGTATGATATGCAGTTCTGTGAGACTAAATAATGTTTATGGGTGCACACAATTCCACGTTGTGGACGCCAATTTGAAGCAATAATTTAATGGCAAGCAAATAAGTCGGCGGGCAATGAGGTTTCTCTCAGGGTATGCGTGGGTGTGTGTGAGAAGAAGATTTTAATAACACTAGAATGCTCGTTTCCAACTTATTCATTTACTGCTTCTTCTTTTAGAACATCGAAATGAAAGTTGCCGACCAAGGATTACCAATCTCTGTTTAGAGTTACCGACGGCAGAATGTTTATTACTCGATAAACTTTATTCGTTCCTCACGTATATATGAACCGACAAATATCAAACACAGAACAGGTTGACCGCCCTAATAGGCTTCACGCCTCGGACTCCTCTCATCGGCCTGACGCCGAAGACTCCTCTAATGGCTTCCTAGCCACAAACTGACCACATCGGCTCCACGCCGAAGACTGTTTGAATGACCACAGCTGCGCGTGGTGTATCACTTTCACTCTGAAAACTCCTTTTCAACCAAAGTCCCTTTGTGGCTGTTTTGTCGCCATTGTAAATGATCCAAAGAATTTCCTATTCATACAAGCCAAGTGAGCCCCTTTAGAAAACTGCTAAGGACGCTGTTTCTTACATTGCTTTTGTTATAACAACTTTCCCCACAACTGCTGGACTCAACTGGCCTTGCCCTTGTCGTAACAAAGAACCAACATTTCTTTGACATCCATCATGATTCTTTACTTCTGGCGAACCTTAATTTCGGTATCATCTGGTACAAATATGTTAATATTCTTAAGTTCTAGCATTTCATTCCAAAGGGTCGACTAATTCTCCTTCTTCCGCTTCCTGCACATTATTCTCATCGTTTTCTCTCAGGTCTGTAAGAAATTCCTCTCCATTGTAGTACTTGATAATTAGGTTTGGTACACGTTTTATTTCACTTACTCACACTTCTGGTGTTACCTTTGCACATATGTGTATCTCCATACGCAATGGTCCCATTGAGAGCTACCAGTTGGAAAGTGTACACACCGGTAATACTTTATATTCTTACTGGATAAATGAATGTGGTTGGTAGGGGTGAGTAATAAGGAAAAGGTCCATTTAAAGCGTGGCGGTTGTAGAGGGGAGGGGGGCCCAATGTCAGGGTTAGCAAGGGATGCTGTAGTCATGGTAACGGCGGGCGCGAAAGTACAGTCCGTCCACCCTTGCTCGGATCAATGTGCCTATACTACTGACTGACGCCAATACAATGTCAGCCACGTGTTCGAGAGTCGATCAACGTCATTACAGAGCAACTATTCCACTCCACACTAAAATCTGATATCAATATTTCACCTCAAATACATGTTGTGAGGTCCCTCTATGCAAGATAAGCATTTTTTTGCAGTAGTAGTAAAAATCTTTCCACTACAAACAGCCCTTTACGTGGACACTCCGGTATTTTCAATTTTCTAAATAATAAGCTTGTATGGTTATTAAACTACTACATGTATTAAATATTTTCATGACAAATAAAATGCATATATTTAATTTCCTGGCAGCTGTCCTCATTTGGAAATGGTTTTGTATAGTTTTGTATAGCTGGTAAACCATAAAAGATAACCAAAGTTATATCTCCTTAATGCACAATTTCTTTCAGATAAATGTTTTATACGTCAGCCTTTTCTGAAAAATTCGTTTCTATTGTCACGAAATTTCAATAATTAGGCATTTTTGAAAGTGCCCTCACTATTCAGTTGTTTCTCAAAATGCCATGGAAAGGCTAGGCTATTTCATGGTTGGTTTAAAACAATTAAATATCAAATTCGTTTCCTCTATTTTTCTGATACCTACAACAAAATGCGTAAAGTTATCAATTTATATCAATTAAAATGAAGCAAGTTATAGCTTATATAATAATTTGTAATTTATAAAAACACACAGCATCGGGTAGTAAGGAAACGTGAATAATACAGTACTATGATAATGCTACTGATTACAAAAATGACACGAAATTCTGAAATAACAAATATAAATATAATGTAACCTTAAATGTAAAAACTAAAACAGGAGAAATATCGGAATATACGAAGCAGGAACGTGAAAAGAAACACCAGTTCATAGATATTATAATAATTTGTGTCCAACTTCACTTTCCTTTTTAAAAATAATAAATTTATAAATTATAATGTCTTTTTTAATTTACATACAGCTTAGAGTTACCAGACATTCATATTTTGGGATAAGAAAAAACCTTGGAAAAGGTGCTTTATCCAGATAACTCAACCTCACCGAGGTTTGAGCTCGGGACCTCTTGGACGTGAGGCAGATGCGCTATCATTTACGCTATCGAAGCTGACTATAATGTTTTAAAAAGGTAAGTGAAGTTGGACACAAATTATTATACTTTATTGTAATAATTGTGTTTCTTTACTGTCAGTAACTTCAGTTTTTGCATACCAATTCATAGTACAAAATGTACTGGAAAACCCAGGTAATTCTTAAGCCCCGTACGAGAAGCAAATTTTAAAAATAACACGCGTCTTCCATTCACATATCTTTCTCTTCCGTTATTCAACGAGCCATTATTAAAAAGGTTATTCCTCTATCTACTTCACATGAACCCAGATAAACAGTTTTAGAAATGGTTTTATTACATGTCTCCTTCTAGATAAAATGTGAATATGGGAGTACGGTAAACTTAAGCGACAGTTAAATTGCTTTGCGATGACTTTGAAATTCCGTTCTATTTACATGACCAACAAGAAGGAAGAAGGAAAAAAGAAAATAACGAATTCCCATCTGAGACAAATATAAGTATGAGAAAATTCAAATGACTAACAAGACATACCTCGTAAATGCTTCAAATATATGCACTTGACAAATTTTGTGGGCTATAACGAAACCTATTTGTAGTAAGATTTCTTCCATCTCTTCTAGTTATGCAAATTGAAAACGATTTCAAAGGATATTCTCAGAATATTCTAGATATAAATTTAATTTGTCATCAAAATGTTTAAAACATATTATTAATTTGATCAAAGTAATTAGAGCCATCTTTGAGAAAATAAAAGAAAATCTAAACATGTTCCATGTATAAATTAATTTGGATATATATATATACACATACACATATTAGGGATGGGTTGATACTTGATTCTCGATACCGATACACGATATTTTACACGATATGCGATATTTCGATACTCGTTACACGATATTTTACACGATATGCGTTATTTTGATACTATATACAGTCATTTCTACTTCGAGCTTTATTACAAAATAGAAAATTGCGTGAACTGGGTAATACCAATAATAAAAAATAGGTGCCCATATTTAATGAGACAGAAGTTAAAACCGCTAATGCCCAATTTCAGCAACAGATGATAAAATCGACGTCAACAAAAGTAACGTAGCAATTGTTACAGCTCTAACAAAGCTGTTAAATTTCTTGCATTTCACCAATCTGTTTTCTGAAAATGTTAGCAAACACTTGTTAACGCCAAGAAACTTGAAAATATTACAGCTATAGAAGGCTGTGGATGAGTCGTGTTTTCTGAGCGTACTGCGACGCACTTTTGTTTTCGTTTTCGTCTGCACACAGCTAAAAATATGGCGGGTAAACAAAATCGTAAACAAAAGCCGTGAGACAAATTTCTCATCGATGGAGAAAGAATTGTTAATTGAATTGGTGACGAAGTGATAGGATATCATGGAAAATAAGAGGACAGATGTAACGAACGTAAAAGAGAAAGATGTCACGTGGGCAAATATTGGAAACGAATTTAGTTCAAATTCATTTGTCACTACTACAAACACCAAACGACTTCATCAGCATTACGTAAATTTAAAACGAGGAGCGAAGGACGACTGACTTGAACGTTTCAAGACGGGAGATGGACAGTGTATTATCCACATAAGTCAGTGAGTTATATGCCCGCCTCGGTAGCGTATATGGTAGCGCGTCTGTCTCACGTCCAAGAGGTTACGAGTTGGAATCTCGGTTAGGGTGAGTTACCTGGATAAGGTTTTTCCCGGGGGTTTCCCTGATCCTGATAGACGAATGTCGGGTAACTCTAAGCTCCATGGACCCCGGACTCATTTGACCACCATTTCACCAATTTCATTCATCGTCCGATATGATTTGACGTTGGAGGACGTAAATTACAAAAAAGAAAAAAAAAGTGAATCATAAAGTCGCAAAGTTATTAATAGTTGAAGCAAAGGCGAGATCGGCATATTCCATTCGATGCATGTTCTAACCTCTCTTATACTTCCTCAGTAACCTGTATAGCAACTTGTTTTGACAGTTTATATCTCTGTAGAAAAGTTTCTTCTGATAGCTTCTCAAAATCATTTCTCCTCATAGGTCGTACTCTATTACGAATGCCATTTAGACAGTCTTAAATATAGCAAATCGACAACAGCAGCTGTGTTCACGCCTGCCATTTTGACTATCTACAATTGTTAAGGACTTAACAACAGAAATTCAGCTTGTTAGTTTAACAAGAGTTTTAACAGGAGTGTTAAGCTAACAGTTGTTGGTTAAATGCAATTTTTGTTTTTTTTACTGTTACTAAACTCGCGTTAAGTCTTATCATCTGTTGGTAAAATTGGGCATCAGTGTTCTTATTTTTAAGCTCTACTTAAACATTTAGAAACAAAACAGTCCATTGTTTTAAGGTCAAGTCTACTTTTTATTTTGTCACATGAGTCATGTTACTATGGCAAATAGTCTTTCAGAGAAGACACGCCCGCCTAGCTAGCGTATATGATAGGGTGTTTGCGTCTCGTTCAAGAGGTCCCGAGTTCGAATCTCGGTCAGGGTGAATTACTTGGATAAGTTTTTCCGGGGTTTTCCCTTATCCTGATAGACGAATGTCAGGTAACTCTAAGCTCCATGGACCCCGGACTCATTTGAGCATCATTTCACCCACTTCATTCATCATCCAATATGACTTAACGTTGGCGGACGTAAATTATAAAAAAATACATATTCAGCGGTTATTTGTTTTTAATTCTGGAAATTCTGAGTTTGTTTTCCAGTAATCCAATGCACTAGAAAGTGGAGGTGATAAATTCTCTGATTATTTTCGTGCATAATGTTACTGTACAGGTACCACATCCCTGGAAATTTTTTGGACTTTGCAACGTTCCACTTGCGGCAACAATATTTTGTTACTTTAAAATAAAATAGAAACTGCATAACCTTCACCGAAGTATCGAAAAAGTACCGAGCGAATTTTCTGAACTATCACAAGTATCCAGGACCCATCCCTGCTTGATTTAATCGAATAACCGAAACGATTAATCGATTAATTCTTTATTTTAAATTAATGATTAAAAATTTAATCGATTAATCGAGTCGATTACAATTAATAGATTACAATAAATATTAATCAAAACTATTTTAGCCAAATTTGGCCTTCTTTGTTTTGATGTATTGCTTCCAACATAAACAGTCTTTCCAGTGCAAGAAGATCTTACTAGACCATAATGTTCTTTGAACTTTGAGATAGTATAACACTTGATAGCTAAAAGAAATCACTCTGAACCCCGAGAGGGTCTAAATAACACTACTGTTGTGAAATATTCTAAGAGGTATATAACTACATACAGATGCTGACAGATGTTTCTTTCCTTTCAGCTTGTGTGTGACAAAATATCGTATACAACTCAGTATTTATCGCTTGCTAGCATAACCTGAACTGTGCATCCTTGAACAGAGCACTTACTTTAGGCAGCTATGGAAGCAATAGCTGATTCCTCTTCTCAGGGCTGGTAGTGGTGTAACTGCAATAAGCCAGTAATGTTTGTGTTCGTGACAGTGAGTGAAAGTTTTGTGTTAAAAACATTAAAATAAGGAAAAACGTTTGTAAAACAACAGCATGTCAGTCTCACAAATCTTAGTAGTTATTGATATAATACGTTATTAAAGAATTGCTTACAAAAATATTGTAGATCTAATTCAATACATATATAAAGCACGTGCACTTGATGCAAGTACATATTTTGAATCTAAATATTTAAAATTATGATAAATAATGAAATGTATTAAAGTTCTTTATATAATCCGTACACATAATTTTTGAACAGATAATATCTCGATTAATCGATAAATTAATCGATTAAAGTACCAAGGTTAAACGATTAAAATTTTGCTCGATCTACAGCACTAATATATATATATATATATATATATATATATATATATATATATATATATATATACACGTGTTGAAACTTTGAAATACATAAAACGTTTCGTTTTTAAGTTAAATACACAGAGTTTGTTCTAAAACTTTTTTTTTTCAAGTTTCGCAAATTCATGTATTGCTGGTCATATCTGGCTATCCAATTGTGTATGGAATACAATACTTGGCCTTCACGAGGCAGGGAAATTAAAAGGGAAGGTGCAGATTTAAAAATTCCGTGCGAAATCTTTCTACGATTTCGAGGTTCCCAATGCTGAGGCTACCTGAGAGAAGATGAACAATCCTTCGACCAAGCAGCCCTCTATAGTCCTAACAAGCACTCTTTCCTGTGGCACAACTTTCGCGGCAACCACCCGGCATCCTGACAGGCCACAATATGAAGGAAAGGAGACGAAAGGGAAATGAGGGAAAGGAAAGGCTCGTAGATGAGAGCATACGCCTATAGAGCAGGGAAAACTGCGAAAAACCCAAGATGGGGTAGGCGGTTGACGAGAATCGAACCCGGGATGAGTTTTACACATTACCGCAGAACCACCTTGCTCGGTACGATGAGTTATTGAATTTGTGTATGCGTCACCTGTGTTACGTGTTTGAACATGAAAGATCATTTGCTCAAAGTCAACATACATTGGATTGTACAGTAAACAATTGTTTGTTTTCTCTGCCTCCTACATACAACAGACAACTACGTTGGCATGTATGAAATTACCAAACTAAAGCATACATAAACCATAGTTAACTTAAAATGGATTTTCGGAAACGCTTTTGAACGAATAGTACAGATCAGTCAAGCGATAATGGTTTGAGATTTCGTTAAACTCCTGCATAATTATTGACGTTCATTTTCTCTACCATGTATATGCAGAAAGCAAACAGAGTATTGTATCCCATGAAAATATTTGACACCGAGATTTGACGGGAAATAGCCTTTATATGTCAAAAGAGAAAGTCGCGTGGGTACAGCTAATCAGATTCTTTTCGAACTTGATATGCTGTCAAAAGTGAAGTTTCAATTAAACAATCAATCAGGCAGTTTATTTTACTGTGAACTTTTCCACGATGGACATTGTTTTTCCGCATACAAATGCGCCATAAATAGTTTTAGAGTATTAAACTGGACATTTTGGGGGAGGGGTTCGTATTAATTTCATACGTTTCGTTGAAGGTAACAGACGACATACAGTGCGATCCATATAAACCTGAACCACTTCAATAGCTCATAACTTTTGAAACAATAATAGGGCACACGTACAACTTTGTGAGAATATAAGACACAATTGGGAGACTACATTACACTATTTAAATTTCAGAGAAAATGTTGGAAGTGTCCTCTAATAACATCTATACATACTCGTCTCACCATATTCTATGAAGTTTTACGGAGAGTATCCTCGCCAATGTTACTTATTTTGGTTTGAATGGATTCCTTGAGAGCATCAATTATCCGTGGCCTATTCTTGTACACTATTTTTTCGATACCCCCATAATAAAAAAATCCGCTGTGGTTATGTCAGGGAATCTGAGGGCCACAGACCTTTTGAGATTATTCGTTTATCAAAGTAACTGGTTATAAGTTCCATGATGTCATTAGGTGTATGGAACGTTGCTCTATCTTACTGGAAATAACCTTCTCTCAATTCGATATCATCTTCGTAAAACTTAAGAAAATATGTTGAGATGAATGCAAACATGTATAGATGCTGCTGGAGGACACTTCCAACATTTTCTCTGAGATGTAAATAGTGTAATGTGATTTCCCAATTGTGTATTATATTCTCCCACAGTTGCACGTGTGTTCTATTATTGGTTCAAAAGTTATGGCCTATTGAAGTGGTTCAGGTTTAAATGGATCGCACTATAGTTAAGTGCCTTATTACAACAGACTTTTAATTTTCAGGTCAAAATGGTAATTAGCGAAATTGAAAATATCTTAGTATTAAGATATTTGAGTAGTAAATTCTAATAATATCGTGTTTATATCACATTTTTTTCTGATTTTTATTAGACGTTTCTACGGAAAATGTTTGGAATCATTTGACAAATCTTTAAACGCATAGACTTTAAACTCTACCATATATTATTTTAATGCAAATTAATATATTTTAGTTCTTAATTTTGGTATATTATTACCTGTACACACTTATTTTTTGTTTCTTTATTCACTTAAAACTTTTCACTTCATTATCACTTTACTACAAAAATGTTTACTGTTCAATAACATGCCCTTCACATACATACTGTTGTTATTTTACATCTTTCTGTTCTTAAACGCTATCTTATAAAATTCCATTCTGTCCAAATCTCCTATCAGCGGTCTTTATTCTTCGCCTCGTCCTTATCCTTCTGTTTTATTATTTATTTATCGTCCTCCAACACATATAATGTTGGTCCATATATATGTGTGTGTGTGTGTGTGTGTGTGTGTGTGTGTGTGTGTGTGTGTGTGTGTGTGTGTGTGTGTGTGTGTTCTTTGCGGCTTTTGAGAAAGCTTTTGATACGATAAACAGGAAAGCTCTAGCTGGTCAACACACACTGAAGATGGTCAAAACCTGATCGAAAAGCGCTTCTGGAGAAATGAAGAACATCTCAGCTGAGTGAGTAATCCTAAAAATGTTTGACAACTACTCATTTTCTATACAGGAAAGCTCTAGTTTGGAAATGGAAGATGAAAATTGTAAGTGGAAAATATATAAAAGAAGTAGGGAAAATCTATGAAGGGGTGAAGTTTTGCATAAGGTGGGAAAACATGTAATTACGGAGATGACACAACAAAAAATAGGCTTAAGGCAAGGATGCAAAATGAGTCCAATTTTATTTAACTTATTTATAGGTGAGATAATAGATAAGGTTAAAGAAGGAAATCTGCTCTGTCTGGTAACAGCAAACAAAGAAATTCCTGCATTGTTATATGCAGATGACTTAATGGTAGGATACATAACGGTAGTAGGATTGCAGAAGGCAATAAATGACATCCAGAAATTCTGTGAAGAGTGGGGAATAAAACTAAACATAAATAACTCGAAAGTTATGGTCTTTAAGAAGGGAGTTAAACTAAAAAAGATGAAAAGTGCGTACTAAATGGCAAAAGGGTAGAAGTGGTCAAAGAATTTGAATACTTAGGAGTGAGGTTGAATAACAATGGAAAGTGAGGAGCACATAGGAGAAAAATTGAAGCAAAAGGAAGGGCGGCAATTAATGGGATAAGAATATGCAAATATACACTAGAAATGACATCTAAGTGGTTAGAAAGAATATAAGAGGCACTAGTGGAATCCAAAATGCTGTGTGCAGTGGAGATCTGGGGGGGGGGGCGGGTTGCAGAGGTAAACAAAACGGTGGACCAAAATAATATTTTAGCATAGGTGCTTGGCCAAGGAAGAAGGGGAAATTATGAAATTATGCATGAGACAGCAAAAAAGATTAGAGAACTCAGATAGTTGTTGGGCAGAGATAGGAGGAATTATGAAAAAATATGAAGATTAGAGGAAAGGAATACAAACGATGTGTGAGTAAATTGGTAATATGCAGAATAGAAGATATAGAAAGGCAGGAAATGCGGGGAAGTCTAGAACATACGAAATCATTACAATTTTACAATAAAATAAAAAAATTGTGGACGAGAAGCATATGTAGATTACTTAAATAGGCAAGAGAGAGAGAGAGAGAGAGAGAGAGAGAGAGAGAGAGAGAGAGAGAAGGGTTAGCTTGGTGAGAACAGGAACGATCTTTCTAAGAGGGATAAGGAAAGGGAATTTGTGAATTGTGTGGGGGGAAAATAGAGCATGGAACACTATGTAACAGAATGCGGGGAGGTTGCAATGCGGAGAAAAAAGGTTTGGGAGGAAAACTGGGAGAAAGTGGAGAAGAGGTTAGTAGCTATATAAATGTTAACGGGAAAGGAGGAAAAGAAGGTAAGAAGTATTGGTGAGTTCTTGCAGAAAGTAAAAGAAGAAAAAAAAATAATATAAGAAAGGAAGATGAGGGGGAGGCTGGCCCCGTAGCTCAGTCGGTAGAGCACCTGCCTGCCGTGCTAGGGGTCCTGGGTTCGGCTCCTGGCGGTGGGGTTGGGGATTATTATTCCACCAAGATAATTCCTCATCATCACCAGAGTTTGGAAATATGAATGAGAGTGTGAATGTGTGCGTGATCTAATGATTAGAAACCAAATGATAACGAGTTAACATCTTCAGTATGTTGCAAAGGAGAACGGCCGCCGTTATGACCACTGCAGTTATAGGAGGGGTGTAAATGGAACAAGGAAAAAAAAAAGATGAGGGGGAAGAATGGGACTAATTAACTAATAAGGAAGCGTGGAGGTTAAGAGCTACCTGGCAGAGCAGAAGACCAGGGTGTAATGTAAGCCCAGGTAACGACAAGGGAAAGGCAAATAAATGTAGCTAAATAAATAATCCATTCATCCAAGATAAGGGATAGCCCAGGAAAAGCCATATTGAGGTAACTCGCCCTAACCGAGCTCTTGAATGTGAGGCAGACACCTTGTCTCTATTTTTCTTTCGTTCTAAGACCCGTCTCGACATTAAATACCTACCGCAATTCTTGTCTCGGCATTCTTTTGTCCCTATCACTCTCGGCCGCATCCATGTAATTGGTGTGGTCTTCTTATAGGTCTGCTCACAATTTTCTCTATTTTGGCCCAATCTCATCTCTCTGTTGTTGGGTACAAAATTCTGCTTCTGCTTCTCGGTTAATTTCATCAAAGTTTTCTCCTTTCTTAACTTTGATTTATGTTGTTATTATTTTTTGTTATGAATTTCATTGTCATTATTTTTTTCTCTTCCTTATCCTCTCTGGACTAATTGCTTCATCCTCTGGTCCCAAATTCATTACTACTTCTTCTGCTATTATCCTGATCTCTTATGTTAATTTACTAGTGTTCGTTGTATTCAAAATAAAATATAGATTCTTCTCTCCTCTACTTTCTGCTACGTATAAGTATCTTAATTTTTCTCTTTCTTCATTAATCTGGTTTATGTGTATATTTGTCAGACCCTAAGAAAGTGTGTTCAGAAGGATCTTCAATATTACAAATTTTTCAATTGCTGTTTCTACAGCCCTCCTTTCCCCCCAATAAGACCCATAAGGGCTACGTCCAGCTAGGTAATGTATCATTGCTTTAATAGGCTTTAAATGTTTTAAATTTAATCTTTCATTTCCATAAAAAACAGCGGTGTTCTTCCCTTATACCATACCATTCATTCTGCTATTCAAAAATTAAAGTTATTTTGAGTTCTTGCTTACTACACATCTTCTGTCTACTACGTATGCTTTCATCTTTATTAAAGTTTTGTTTTTAATCCAAAAGATTACATCCCTTAGCTTAATATGCAGGTCTATTTATTGTTATAAGTAATGTCATTGTTGGTGTGGTGCCTACAGTTCCAGTATGACGTAATGTAACTTGTAATTTGAAACAAAGCATACTGTGACTATATGGATCCATTGTGGCTATCACAACCAGGAGGAAAGGATAAAGTGAAAGAAACCTAAGGAAGCTACAGGCCACGAGTAAAACAGGCTACTTAGATGTGCTTTCAGGCTTGAAGGTCCGTCGCACTGTTGCAGATTCCTAGAGAGGAAGACCCACTGACCAAGCACACCATGAGTGTTCAATGGGGATTAGTTCTCTTTCAGCAAGCATCCGCGCCATCTGTCCGGCACCGAGATAAGCCATGAAGGAGAGATCAGAAGGAAACGGAATGACAAAGAAATGATGTAAAGAAAATCATGGTAAATGAGAAACCACCCCCGCATACGAATATTTGCAAGGAAAAGCCACAAAAAGCTGAAGCTTAGAGGGATGGTCAGGCCCTCAATAATGAACATTGCTACATGAGTTGAAAATATGATGGGGTAGTTTTGGTAGCCTATAGTTCTGTTTGTCTTCTATGGTTAAGTGCATAAAGAGGAATTGAAATCAGGATTTGAAATCAAGTTAAGTGTAAGCTTGCTTTATAAGTTCAACGGTACTTTATAATAATTATTAGTCAGGTAATGATTCCTAATTTATTCAACGGTAATATGATTGAACTATTTATAATAATTTAAAATTAAAAAAAAAAACAGAATCGCGCCATGGCTGAGTGGTTAGACCGCTTGGCTGTTGTCAAGGCGGCCCGGGTTCGATCCCAGGCGACCGCAAAGTGAGATTTGTCGTGGACAACATGGCGGTGGGACGGTTTTTCTCCAAGTCCTCCGGTTTTACCTGTCAGAATTCCGCCAGTTGCTCCATTATCATCTTTTCTGTCATTCATCTTGCCCTCATATATATCATCCACTTATTTCACCTTCACACCAAGCATATATCATTCACTTCCTTCACCTTCACACCAGGCATTGGGCTGATCACCCATCCTGATACTCTATCGGATCCAAAGCTTCGGTTACTCAGGCCCGATCTTAAAAGGGATAAAGGAACATGACTCCCCTAACACTACAATAGTGATACAATTAGGGACGGTGAAGAAGAAGAAGATAAACCACAAATTGTTAAAGAAATGTCGGAAAATAAATGAAATAAACATAAATGTAGTAAATTAGAATATAATAATCTTGATTAATAAATTATTGGATAATCAATTATTGATTTATTTAATAGTAATACAATTAAAATTAACTGTATAAAACCTTTAATTTAATAATTAGGGAAAGTTGTTTAAGAAATATGGGTTCATTTTGATGATTGTACATATTATTACCGAATCAAAGAGTTATTGATTTATTAAATTATGTCATAGTTAAAATTAATGATATACAGTTTCAAAGCACTGATAAGTATACAAATTTTTAAGTATAATGGTGAATAAGACTTTCACTAAGGCAGCATAAATTAAGTTAATACTTGAATAAGATGGATAAAAATAGAAATTAAATTATAGTTGCATAAAATAAATTATAACAAAGTTTATTTTTTGATTACTGGCACCGAAATATTAAATACCAGATATCAGTGTGGAAGTGTAAATAGAAATGTCGAAATTTTATTTTTTGAAACTGATTGAAGTAAAAATTTGTTACTAGCTAAGTCATAGTGGATATCAGTGTATATTGTTAAAATGTAGTTTGGTAGTTTGCAGTGCTTTTTTGTTGTGAATGTAGGTTTATATTTATGGTTTTGGTTTCTTTCTATTTGTTTCTTTATTTTAGTGTGTATTATCTGAACAATTGTTTTAGTAGTATAGAAATTGTTTTAGTTAATATATAAATTTAAGAATTTGAATTTTATGTCCCGGTTGTAGAAATAAGGTACCGGGACCGAGTATTTTCATGTTTTTTGGTTTTAATTTATTTGTCCCTCTTTGTTGTAAGTCACTGGTGTGAATTGTAGGCTACTCACGACTTTAAAAAACAAGTTCTGTTGTTATTTTCAATATTTTATCTACTGAATTTGTACCTGCAGTGCCGAAGGAGAGGTGGTGTGACGTGTAACATGAAAATTTTCCGCTGAGTTTTAATATGTGTACTATATAGGTATTATGAGAAGATTGGATGTGATCTTAATGAATATTTTATTATTCAGAAGGTCAGTTTGTTCTGACATGGAGTTTCAAAACACTCTTAATTTTATTTCATAAATTATAAAAACCTTTTAACGGATTGTTCTTGAAACTTTCACTTATACTTGAATACGAATACATCAGAATTATAAAAGAATACGTTTATGAAGACCTTTCTGAGAATTCCCTGGAGTAGAAATTAGTTGTTACTCTAAAATGAACTTAACCGCGGTGCAAGAGACCTTTAGCTACCAAAGGCTACCGCCCGGTACAGGATCACTACTCACCACTCCGATATTCACATGTAACTGCTTCGTTACCAGTTCCACAACTCGACAATCCCACATCCAGAACCGCATTTATGATTCGTGAACTTCCTTCACGTTTCGCGGTCTGCCTACTCCTTACCACGGAGCTTCGGAGGGACAACACTTCTCTCAAACTACTCACTATGACTCGGCCATCTCCCTACTGACTGACTCACTACTGTCGGCCTTGCATCGGCTTTTATATATCTGCCGAACGTGGTAGTTCTTTCCTGAGTTGGAAGCGTTTGGAACTGCAGTCGCCAAAGGGCTTTTTTATGTAGTAATAATAAGACTCGCTTCCTGGCGTCATCTGAACTTGAACGATGTTTATTTCACACGGAAATTTGCTTCCTCTTCGTGATGCCAGGCAGTAGCTGACCTTGGGCGCGTGCTACTTTCTCACAGCAGATTTGCGCGATCGCCGATGTAACAGTATGGATGGTGAGATGTTATCAGTGTCTCAGTCTCTCCCGGCCAGTATAATGTATAAGGACATAACGAGACTGAGTGTACCCCGAACCAGGCCTTCCTATGGGAAAAAATCCCTACGCCGGTACGGGGAATCGAACCTGGTCTCCTACATGGGAAGCAGCAGCGCTATCACCACGCTAACGAGACTACTTTGTTGTTGCAACGCTGTGACACTCGCAGAGTATAACAACCAAAACCGGTTACACATTATTTGAAGGTGTATATACAAGTAGTCATAATGTAACATTTAACAATCGTATGAGTGTGTAAAAAGCAACAGTCAATCTTGTTTATACTATTTCTTTAATTGCCAGTTATAAAATACTGCAGATGTGCAGATATCTAATGAAACAGTCTCGTAACCTCTGTATAAGCTTTAATCTAATTTTTAGCTGTTTGCACTGAAGTTTCTGGATGCCAAAACCCAATAAACCTCGCGTATAAACGTTTTGTTTTATTCCTTTTTTATTTGTGTTGTAATTAAATTCGTTGGCAGGGCTTGTTAAATAATTGGAATATAATATTTTGGTTCCAAAATGATTTCCAATTTTTCGTACCGAAGCTCGCTAGATAAAGCAGATGTTTATGCGTCCTGAAAATGCAGCTGTAGAGCAGTATATAAAAAAACACCATCAACGACCCCTTTAGCATAACCAAGAGATTATGATTCATAAACCGTAAAGCGCAGTCAAGGGATATCCATTTTTTATAGTAACAGGAGTGAAGCTGAGAACTATGGACGAGGAATCTGCTGTAGAATCTGTGTAACTAAATCCAAATTATACAGGTTTGCAGGGAAATGGTTTCAGATATGGGTATTATATATCATAAATTATGGTGTAACGACCTGCATGAGTGGGAAGCGAACAAGAACTATCAGAAAATCAAGGCATCGCCAATCCAGGATTTTCTGTTCTCATTTAATTTGGCGCCCATCGTACTTCCACAGCAGCGAAAAGATGGTCATGTTTGTTGCCCTTATGCTATTATTTTGCTATAAAAAGAAAACGTCCTTAACATGTTGGGTAGGTGGGTTCCAGATTTCACAAATGACAACATCGACTACAAAGAAAGTAATTGCACCATTCCCTTTCATTTTTGTCAGGGTTTTAATTTTGGCCTAAGGTCTATGTGAACGCCAATATTGTAAAGAGAGAATCGTGCTGATATTTGAAATCAATAAACGATATTTTGCATTAACTGAGCGGATTATTAAAACGCCTTTTTAAATCTGACTTTATGAGGGTGTACATGTGTGGGATGGGTGGGTGGGTGCATGTGTGTGTCTGTGTGTATGTGTGTGTGTGTGTGTAACTAACCATGAATATAATGGAATTATATGAATGTAATTATATTAATTGAACTTTCACCCACTTACAGTCGTCCGAATAATTTAAAATTTAGTACAAATATCAAGACTTGATGGCGATACAAACATTTCATAACTTTGTCTTCTGTTCTTTAGATTTTTTAACTGCAACCGTATTCTTTCAGTGTATCTTTCGTAAAGCCGTTAACTTGGTCTGGGAGCTCGGGATCTAAGAGAAGGCGCGGTGCCACCAGGCTAAGCGGCCGCACTTTTAACGTCTGAGTCGTGGACGCGTGCCGCTGCCCTCCCGATACCCTTTCCGCACCAAAGGAGCCGCAATCGTCCGGCTTAAAGAAAAGAAGTTGGTATAAGTTAGTGTAGCTAAGGCAATTAGATGTTACTAAGAGATCTTTCAACAGGAAATCCATTAGGTATGGTTCCCATTATTGGAATTCGGAATGTACAGTGATAACAAAAAGTTGTAAAGCGCACAAAGGCTAGTTCCAAAAATTAGAAAGGGAAACGAATTCTTAATATTTAAACTCCACTGAGTAACTGTTAGTTTCATATGAGAAAAGAAATTAATGTTTGGCACATGGTAATGATGTAACTGGAACATAGGTTTTAAAAGAGTTTGCATTTCTGAAGTTCCTGTGTTTTATTTTGTATCTTTCGTGGCTTTGACGTGTTTTACTCTGATCAAGACCACGTTAGAGTTCTAAATATTTGGCCGTCGTCGCAAGCGTACTTCCTGTTTAACATTTCAGCGAATCACGGCAAATTACGCTTCTCATTGTTATTACTGAAACAGTTATTTGAAACCGTAAATGTAGGTACAATTTCTAGTGCTAAGACTCAGAAACAGTTTAATTCAGCCTTCTCAAAGAGTCGATACTCCTCGAATATAGCCTATGTTAAACTAATAATCAGCTTAACTGGGGTCGTCTATTCTCACGTGCCCACCTCGGTAGCGTAGATGGTAGCATGTCTGCCTCATGTTCAAGAGGTCCCGAGTACAAATCTCGGTCAGGGTGAGTTACCTGGATAAGGTTTTCCGGGGTTTTCCCTTAACCTGAAAGACGAATGTCGGGTAACATGGATCCTGGACTCATTTGAGCATCATTATACCCAATTCATTCACCGTCCGATATGACTTAACGTTGGAGGACGTAATTTACAATAAATAAATAAATAAATATATATAATATATTCTCACGTCCATCCACGCATACCCTAATAGAAAGATGCCATTGTTCACAACTGTAGCAGCCGCCAGTAGATGGCTCAAAGACGGAGATATCAGTACACAGGTCTACAAAACGCTAATCCAGCTATAAACTGTGGCAAATTCTATTACTCTACACAGGCGCGTGATCTAGACTACCGCTAAGTCATTCATCCGGATATCTGCTACAAGTCAGGAGACTCCAATCGGTTCATTCGAGACAGGTGCATGTAAGTAAATAAGGTTGAAATTTCATAGTTCTTTCATATGTTTGAACTGATAAATTTGGATAAATTTTGGATATGTTGCCAGTGCCATAGGTGAAGTTCTCGGGTTGCTTTTGATGCTATAAGGCCTACGGTATTAGAAGGCATGCCTATAAGGCGGAGCTAGGTAGGGCTCACCTAGAGTGACTGTCCTATCATAAGCGTGTAGTGTTGCCTAGCTCGGAAATCACAGCACAAGCGTGAGCAACAGAAATTTCTCTTTTTCAAGCACCAAAAGTTATTACTGGAAATTCGAAATTGTAAGGCTATTTTTCTACGACGTATGGTTCTCGAGTCATCGCTTCGAGAATAAACACCTAAGACCCGTGTTTATGCTTATGATATCCTTTAATTTCCAATCTTGCCTATGTGTTATACGTTTTCATTACGCATTACTAAGTAAGAAATTACCAAGCGCCGTTAGGAACTGCATATATTAATTCATAAATTAACTGACTGCGGATCCCTACAGCCCCGGGGCACGCGTGCGTATTCCTTGAAGCCCTGTTCAAGACCAGTGCGTAACCCAAGTGGAGTTTAAGATACTTTGTGTAATTGTGACAATAAGCGGATAAGTCACATGTTTACATTGCGTTTTGTGAACTTTTAACAATGCCACTTTCAAACCTGGCACCAGTGGCGAGCCTGGGTACTGCGCTCCCAGGCTCGGAAAATTATTTTTAAAGTGTACAATTTCTTTAAGAAATTTCATTTAAGAAATGCGTGACCGGATCAAACTTTCACAAAGCCAGGGACTCACGTCCAGAACGTGCAATGTGAGTGTGCATACTGTGTCGATTATTGTGAAATAGGGCAAAACTTCTAGCACAGAAATTGGTGAACCTTTGTTTATTTTATTTAAGCCAGCCACTCCTCCACAATAAATCGTTTTCAGAAATACAGGTACGTTATTTTCAGTAAATAGGCAAAAATATTGAATGTCACTGTTGATAATGTTATAATAAAATTATCCTTTTCCGCATAAGTTTACGTTCTGACAATTTATCGAAATACAAATGTTACTTTCCTCGCTCGCACTCCCTATCTTCCGCTCACTGACGCATCAGATGGCAACAGAGCAGCCAGCGTGTGCACGCATTGGTTTAGCTCACATGTCTGCTAAAACCTACGCCGTATAGTAACAATATCACATTACTATTTGTTACTCAGTTGATCTGAATCACCTCTTTCTGAGCGTTTCTTACTTTCAGTATTTCAGAATTGCTATCTGATGTCGCAAACTGATTCAACACTTAGCGTTTGCTCACACTGATGTGTTAACAGTTTGTTAATAATAGTAAATAAAGTGTTGTTAAATTATTATTTTGATTTTTCTCATGTAATGCACTCTGTTTTTGAGAATATTTTGAAGTAATCCAAAAATAACAAATGAAAAGTAACTTTCAACTAGAGTCAAGATGAAAAATTCAATGCCATGGCCGGGATTTGAACCATGGATCTCGGGGTTTCCGTCCAGTCACTCTAACCCACATGCCATCCTGACATTAAATTCTCCAATTGACTCATATATTTCCCCGGAAAACCACTAGGGGCTCTCGCATTCGAGATACACCGTTTGTGGCGACTTAATATCTTAAGTACTTAAGTCCAAGGCTTCATCATTTAATTATTATTATTTTAGTTAATTGATGGAAGTTAATAATTTTTTCATACTAGCCGTATGAAGACTCTATCATAAACTTTAGCCTATATACGGCTAGTTAGAAGAAATTATTAATTTCCATCAATTAACTAAAAGACTTTCAACTATATTTTCCTGACAGGCTGAGGAACAGCCCAAGATGTGTCATACATGTATCCGCCCTGGAAGTAGTGGAATGTGTGGTTTAAGGATGACGAATGAAAATGAGGTAGCCAGAAAAAAAAAGGCGGTAGTATTTTTTGTTCCTCAGCGACTGATATCTGGAATGCAACGGCCAATGTGCACTGCTGATGGATTAGATTATTCAACAGAAAGATGTACTTTTGAAATGCAGAAAAATTCTTGTATGGATTGGAGTTGTTTTGGGGCTGTTGTACATACTTTATAGTTATTGGTTATGCCTGCAAACCATACGGGGAAGGCGATATCGCTTGAGACAGCGTTATCTGGTGCGAAAAAACCCAAGAGACCTAACCAGGGTGCTTTGATGGTATGGCAATTGGTCGTAAAATGTTGCGGCCCGGCGCCAAATTCCATCTTCCAGATATGGGAGGGATGAGGCTTCGTGATGTAGTCCAATCGGGAAGTATTAGTATACAGAATAGGTCGATAGAAGGTCGATAGATTCTGTACATGTTGGAGTTGCAGTAGCTTAGAACCTGCGGCAACGTTCCAGAGTTCACAAGCATAAAGTCGTAGAGAGATCACGAGAGCCTGAAAAAGACATATTTTCAAAAGAACTGACATCCTGGACCGTAGCAAGGGATACAGCGAGGCCGAATCTCCCCGAAAGTTAAGTCTTTATCCAACTTTCTACCCAAGTGGATGGATTTTCTCCACCCCATCTTTCGCCTAGGACATATAACTGTGGGAAAACTTTGTTTTGTTTTTTGTAATTTACGTCCTCCAACGTTGTCATATCGGATGATGAATGAAATGGGTGAAGTGATGCTCAAATGAGCCGGGGTCCATGGAGCTTAGAGTTACCCGACATTTGTCTTTTATAATAAGAGAAAACTCCGGAAAAACCCTTATCCAGATAACTCATCGTGACCGAAATTCGAACTCGGGACCTCTTGAACGCGAGGCAGACATGCTACCATCTGCGCTACAGAGGCGGGCTAACTGTGGGAAAATTGGGAGAACGTGGCGCTTGGTAAGTACGTTATTATGTATAGATAGAGTTAACCTGAAAAATTCAATGCCATGGCCGGGATTTGGACCACGGATCTCCTGGTTTCCATCCAGTCACTCTAACCCCTTGGCCAACGTGTCGTCCTGACATTAAATTCTCCAATTGACTCATATTTTCCCGGTAGACCAATAGGGGCTCTCGTATTCGAGATACACCGTCTGTGGTGACTTACTATTTGTAAGTACTTGAATCCCAGGCTTCATCATTTAGCACTTATTTAAGTTATTACGCTCTCGAATACCAGAACCCCAGTGGTTTACCGGGAACATATATATGAGTCAATTGGAGAGTTTAATGGCAGGATGACACGTTGGTCATGGTAGCTCAATGTGTAAGAGCGACTGGACGGGTACAGCAGATCCGTGGTACAAATCCCGGCCATGGCATTAAACTTTTGAGGTTGACTCTATCTATACATAATCTTAACCTATATATGGCTAATAGGAGTTTAATTATGATGACTGGGATTCAAGCACTTACGATGGTAAGTCGCCACAAACGGTGTATCTCGTATACGAGAGGCCCTAGTGGTTTACCGGGGAAATGTATGTGAGTCAACTGAAGAATTTAATGCCAGAACGACACTATGGCCATGGTAGCTCAATGGATAAGAGTGACTAGATGAAAACTAGGAGATCCGTGGTTCAAATCCCGGCCATGGCATTGAATTTTTCATGTTGACTCAATCTATCCAAAATCTTAGCCTATGAAAAATGGGTAATTTCCATCAATTAACGTTATTATGTTATTGGACAACAATTAAATTGTGGAAATTAAATATGTGACATTTTCAACACAGAGATTATACTCATTTGACCTTTATTTCTCTACCGTTTAAAATTTTATAATTTGTACAAAGACAAATAGCTTCAGTCTTGTTACTTTACCGTACATTCCGTTTTTTTCTGTAAGATTTACTTTCTATTTAATATGTTGCTTCTTTCTAAATTTCTGACTAAAATAGTAGCAAGGGATGGTAGCCCGTTTTCATAATAGGATAATACAGCTTTTACTTTTAAATCGATAATGCTCCAATACAATATGCATTATTACGTGTTCAGTAACTTAAATATTAGTTAATGCTATTTACATTTATGAACAATTATTTGTCCAGTTCTTTCGTAAATCGCTTTGCACTTTCTGCCGTTTTGTATCTTAAATGTCTTCATCCTTAAGTTTATTAAATGAGTAATATAATATAATTTTCTCAATAAATCTTTAAGTATTATTCCCCTTATAAGTAAAAGACACTGACTTGAAGTATAAACTGTGGTCTTTGTGGTCTAAGTTGGTCGTTTGGTTAATTTTGAAACTATCAAAGAATATATTCTGAATAACCTAAATTGATTACCTCCCAACATAAAGATAATCAGTTCAGTTGCTTTGGTACATTGTAATTTAAAGTTAATGGATTTCGTAGACGATATCGGTGATCAGTGATTGCAACCTTGAGTATCAGCGTTTTATATGTTGGAAATGAAAAGAGGATTTTTTTTGGCAGCAAAGTTCAGGATTAGATTTCGATCACAACGTATTTGGCGAGATGTAGTAGATAGAGGATGACCTTATTGGATAAAGTTAGGAATTCGTTCGCAGACAAATAAAACTAACGTGTAGATAAAAACGTGAGTTGATGCTTCTTGGCTCCGAATCGAGGAATGTTCCCAACTCCCAGAAAAATTCAATACTCGTTAACTGCGAGCGAGTGAGTGAGCAAGCAAGCGATTGGATGAACCCGAGGGCAAATGTGAAGAATGTGCTTCTACGGCGATGAGGAAGACAGTTGCTGCAGGAGTTGTCACATTTTTCTACTGATATTACGTCCAATATGGTTGTGATAAGCCACATTTATTTCAAAATGCATATTGTTACTAAAACTGCTAAGTAATACTAAGTTATTTTTATCAATAATCAATTTATTATAGAGAATATAAAATAACTTACCAAAAGAAAAGTTGAAGGATAATGTTAAATATAGGGACAAATGGAAAACCTGTATATTATCTCTTTAATGCATGAATTATTTTGCTACATATGCAGCTCTTGCTGTAATCTATAAACCGGTTTTCATATCCCTTTGTGCGGTGTCTCAATGCAATCATTTCTAATAGTTACGGTTGTTAAGCAATGCGATCAATTCAAAGCTGAACGTCGTGAGTTCGAATCTCCCAACTGCAGCCAAATGTGCCTGTGCTAAAGGAAGGGGAGGGCTCACGTAAAGTAATCGGCATGATAGCACGTGTGGATGTTAATGGGGTATCACTCTAGTGCGCTTGCTTGGATTTTACCTTTTTATACTAAAAAACAGCACAAGTAATTGTGAAAGTAATATATTTACAATTCAAAAGACTCAAAATTGTGTGCGTAACTGATAAAGGTCAGTACATTATTATAAAACAGAAGAAACGCCTAAAACGTTTCTCAAGCTTAATACAGTATAATATTGCCATACGGCTACACCATGCATTAAAGGGTGAAATAGAAGAAGAATCAGAATATTTTAAGTATAAGCCACAGGGAGAAGAATTATTGTGAAAATAGCAGTAAGAGGGGGAAACGAGCAATTTGTAGAAGTACAAACAGACTGAGAAATCTTAACCCTTGCAACCGATGGTGGTAATAAGAATAAATTCCTTTATGCCCTTTATACACTGAACTAAAATTTTACCTATGCTAACTTTCCTCATTACATTATTTAATATAGGTGGTTTAATTTAATACGTTTCTTTTAACATGTATCTAAATCACATTTGGTACACTATAATAATGATGATGATAGTAATAATAATAGTTATAATAATAGTTATAATTATGGTAATGATAATGATTATGATGATAATAATAATGATGATGGTAATAATAGTAATAATAATTATAATGATAATGATGATAATAATAATAATAATAATAATAATAATAATAATAATAATAATAATAATAATAATAATAATAATAATAATAATAATAATAATAATAATAATAATAATAATAATAATAATAATAATAATAATAATAATAATAATAATAATAATAATAATAATAATAATAATAATAATAATAATAATAATAATAATAATAATAATAATAATAATAATAATAATAATAATAATAATAATAATAATAATAATAATAATAATAATAATAATAATAATAATAATAATAATAATAATAATAATAATAATAATAATAATAATAATAATAATAATAATAATAATAATAATAATAATAATAATAATAATAATAATAATAATAATAATAATAATAATAATAATAATAATAATAATAATAATAATAATAATAATAATAATAATAATAATAATAATAATAATAATAATAATAATAATAATAATAATAATAATAATAATAATAATAATAATAATAATAATAATAATAATAATAATAATAATAATAATAATAATAATAATAATAATAATAATAATAATAATAATAATAATAATAATAATAATAATAATAATAATAATAATAATAATAATAATAATAATAATAATAATAATAATAATAATAATAATAATAATAATAATAATAATAATAATAATAATAATAATAATAATAATAATAATAATAATAATAATAATAATAATAATAATAATAATAATAATAATAATAATAATAATAATAATAATAATAATAATAATAATAATAATAATAATAATAATAATAATAATAATAATAATAATAATAATAATAATAATAATAATAATAATAATAATAATAATAATAATAATAATAATAATAATAATAATAATAATAATAATAATAATAATAATAATAATAATAATAATAATAATAATAATAATAATAATAATAATAATAATAATAATAATAATAATAATAATAATAATAATAATAATAATAATAATAATAATAATAATAATAATAATAATAATAATAATAATAATAATAATAATAATAATAATGATAATAATAATAATAATAATAATTTATTACCGAACTTAAATGCCAAGTTTGGTATTAAACCGACTTTTAGTTTTAGAGCTACTCTGTCCCTAACATGGATACAAACTGATTTTTTTAAAAATGCTTTTGGGGGAGGGCAGTTCATGGGACCCATATAAGTATATTTCTTGTAAAACGTACGTGAGGGAGAGAGAGAGAGAGGTATAACTCACTAACTAAATAACAGGAAAGAAAGCAATCTGGATTCAGAGGATATCAAAACTTGTATTTCTAATGAAACCTCCAAAACAATGTTTTAATGGAATGCCACACCTCCTCTGCTGCTCTAGAAAAAAAAAAAATAACTAGGCCTCGGACACAGTTGCTGTTTCGATGCACTTCGACTGGAAAATTGCTGCTCACAGAGTTTCACTGCGACCTCGACATCCGCAAACATTCTTAAACTCAACAAAGCACGGGAGACGAGCGTCTCTCTTCTCTCCGCTTGCTTGTAAACAATGTACCAGTATACCTAATAGAGGTTAACTTAAACTAAAGCAGTACCATCTAGAACACTGGCATTCGAGATCGAGAAAAATGACGCCGATAGTCTTATAGATGATAACTGAGGTGTTTACGCTTTCCTCTATTGTTTTCTGTGCCTGTGACTTATTATTTGTTTTAGTAACTCTAATATAAGTGTATTTAAACATTTGTGAAGCTGAAGTATTGTAAACCTTTATTTGAACAAGTTAGTAAATGCGAATATTTCCAATAATGTGTTTTTTTGTGTCATGTGCTTTCCACGCCTTTCTGTTTACATTCTATGTAGATTGTAGCTGTATCAAACATAAAGTGTTATTCGCCTGTCTGTTTAAAAATATCATTTTCTGACACAATTTCTATAGTGAGAGGTACTAAAACAAAGTGTTATAGTATGCGATGCTACTGTCATAAATATACTACATAACCTGCCTAATCTAAAACATTACAATGTCCCGCAACTGTATGTTCCCGTTTGTAAAACCAATTACAGTAAAGGAAACAAAAGGAAAAGTGCAACGTAAAACTTCTAACTTCAGTAGTTAATTAATGTAAATTGCTAATTTAAATACATAACTGTAGTTTAGAAATAATACTTTTATTTGTTGCATGCAAAATTACAGACTGCATGGAAGTTGTCTTTCAGTGCTGATTTAAGGTTATACATACTGTAACTTTATGGGTTCGTAGAATTAAAAGTCCAATTTGCAGAAATTTAAAATGTTCTTTATTTTCGTAGAAATATACTCTGATCAATCCTTATAGTAGCAGAATTACTTCACATACACAATTACAATCTTCCAAGGTCGTTGACCACAACAAATAGCTCACTTTCAAAACACACCAGTTCCAATTACAATTCTCATTACGACTCTGTTTACGACTCCTGTTGGCGTGTCGCGATCTCTTATATATACCTACATTGATAATTCTAGACTGTTCTGTAAGAAACAAGAAATTGAATGTGCTGTAAGAGGGCGCTAGATAAAACACGAACGTTCCAGACGTCTAACTTTATGTGTCGGCCAGCCTGTTATCTCCGCACTATCTTTATCTGCAGGCTCCTTATCTCTGCCCTGCAATATATGTTTGGGCGCGTCGCCGCGCTATCGTAAATAATGGGTTCACGACAATATATATTGTTGCGTATATAGCGAGACTTACAAATTACTTTGATAATTGTTATTTAACATTTCATTTCTTGTGCTTGGAGTTTAAGCACGGCGGTGTGATGGATGACTTAGCTAAATTTTGCTGGTGGACAAGACAGGTACTTTGGACTGGTGAATCATGCATTCGGCTGACCAATGTAAACAACACACAGGTGGTTGGTTACGGGAATCAAGATGTTCTCAATTACGTAAACAGTGATTGCGCAAGGTGATTCAATATTTTGGGAGAAAGGTAGTAATGCTTAGCTAGCGTGGGAAATGCTGCTTTCGTTGTTAGCTGCCATTTTGGGCGGGACTCCCTATTTAAGGGAGGACGCAAGCGCACGCGGACGATTTTATGCTGGAGGACTTGATGCTGGAAGATTGTTAGGGAACTTGCACAAGAGTTTATTGTAAAGTGTTTCTCGAAGTTAGATCGTCAGCGGGGTGCTACCGGTCCAAACATCGCTTGCCAGTCGGACGAAACTCAACTATATGGGCAACACATCACTCAAGGTATAGTTACATCATGTCACCACGTATTTAATATTTCTAAAGCACCCCTGATCTCTTCAAGATTGAGGGAATGCCTGTACTGCAGCTACAACTCTGAGAATACATTTGCTAGTTCGGGTTTGACTTTAGATATTTCTTCTACCCCACTTACATGTAGCTCTACCATCCTATATTTCGTAGCCTCGTAGCTACGCTCTCGGTTGCGGTATAGGAATGTAAGCAAAACACCCTCTTCCTCTCATTTCCAATCCTAAACGTAACAATATACGAGGGCTGTTCAATAAAGAATGATCAGATTTGTTTTTGACAACGTACCTTTACTCATCCTCATAATTTTGATGGTCCTTCTCAAAATAGTCTCCCCTGAATGAGATGCACTTGTCCCAGCGTTTCTGACAGCCTTCAAAGACATGCTGGAAACCATTTTTTGAGAGATCCTTCAAAATCGCCTCCGCAGCCTTCACCACTGCTTCTGATGATGGATAATGCTTCCCACGAAGACGTTTCTTCAAGTTAGGGAATAGAAAAGAGTCACATGGGGCTAAATTCGAATTATAGGGAGGGTGAGGGATGCACTTCACGTTGATTTTTGCAAAATATTCAGCAACAGCAGTGGCAATATGCGGCCGCGCACTATCGTAGTGAAGCATCCAGCCTGCTTCATGGAAATGTGGACTTGGAATGTTTTCAGGATATTCCTGTAGTATTTTCCAGTTACTGATGTGTGTACAGGTACAACAGGCTGAGAAACCATTCCGTGAATATCGAAGAATGACATGGCCATAACTTTCCCAGCAAAAGCAACCAGTTTTATTTTTTTGGGAGGGGGTTGGTGATGAAGGAGATTTCTACACTGAGCTTTGCTGTTTGCTATCAGGATCAAAATGATATAGCCAAGTTTTATCAGCAGTGATTATGTTTGAAAGAAACTCCGGATCTTCCTCTAACATCAACTTTAACTGCATGCAGACCTGTATGCGAATGTTCTTTTGTTCGGGAATCAAAAGTCTGGGAACCCTTCGCGCACAAACATGTCTCATGTGTAATGTTTCTGTCACCAACGCGTGGGTGGCACCCAATGAAATGTTCAGTATTTCATAAAGTGATCTTTGGGTAATTCGTCTATCCTCTCTCAAAAAGGCAGCAGCAGTGTTTGTTTTCTTTCGTAAGAGCAGTAGCTGGATCACCAGATGCACCATCCTTTGAAATTGATTGTCTCCCTTCTTTCAACATTTTAAACCACCTTCAAGCTGTGCTGTAGGGAAGAATAGACTCTCCATAGGCCTCCTGTAACATTGTATAGGCCTGAACTGAAGATTTGTTGAGACGAAAGCAGAATTTCAAAGCCGCATATTGTTCCTCGCGTGTTACCTCCATTGCAGCGGTAGGCGATACTGAACATATCTGAACTTACCTGGTTCTCACAGGGGGTAATCAAGAATACCAACAATGGAACTACTACGACATGTTTGTCTCTTTCTTTTTTTTCTTTTTTTGTTGTAATTTACGTCCTCCAACGTTTAGTCATATCGGAGGATGAATGGAATAGGTAAAATGATGCTCAAATGAGTCCGGGGTCTATGGAGCTTAGAGTTACCCGACATTCGTCTTTTAGGATTAGGGAAAACCACGGGAAAGAAACCTTATCCAAGTAACTAACCCTGACCGAGATTTAAACTCGGAGCCTCTTGAACGTGAGGCAGACACGCTACCACCACACTACCGGAACGGGCCATGTTTGCTTCACATTAAGCTAACAGAATATAATAAGATTGAATTTTAGTGCGAGAAATTACGACTCTAAAAAAATTATGATCATTCTTTATTGAAAAGCCCTCGTATTTATGTTGCACTGCTGGTTTAGGGTTACTTATTGGTATGTGTTTCCTCTGCAGAAACTAGTGAAGAAGTTTTG
The DNA here is from genome assembly GCA_030765055.1 of Mantis religiosa. Lineage (NCBI taxonomy): Eukaryota > Metazoa > Arthropoda > Insecta > Mantodea > Mantidae > Mantis > Mantis religiosa. The sequence goes on from CM060948.1 coordinate 178,616,281, forward strand.
TAAGGTGCTAAGTGAAATATAGCGGGGGACAAATGAAAAGCTTTCAGTGAAAGGAAAAAGTAAATTCCACCCTAACGCTTTTAAATTCAGTAGCTAATTGCTCTAAATAGCCGCATTTGTGTATCAACCATTTATTGTGTTTTGTGTAGATATACAATGCTGTGTACAGTATGAGAAAGACTGTAAACATTGATTAATTATTTTGAGTGAACTCAGTGCCAGCAGTTCTATCACGCATGTGGTATGCTGCTTCGAGCTTTTTTCTCTTATATTTGTAATTTAAATGTGTAGCTGTAGTTTAGGGATGCTGTTACATTATGGCATGCAAAACCGTAGACTGCATTCATGTTCGTTATATAGTTACTTGCACATTGATTGTTATTTAATGTTAAATTATATTTATTTTACTTTTTAAACAAGTGTTTTTGTGTATAATAAGGCATTTATCAACACAGTAGTCCGTTATTACACCACATCTGTATTTTATAGCATCAAAATTGTAGTTGTTTATAACTTTATACGCTTTTCCCACCCACAACGCCACCAGTTTGAGCGCGTGTTAGGTTGGTTCATGCTTGATGATCCTATCATATCCGAAGCGTAGTATAATTGTACTGCTCAAAAGGTTACCTTGGCTTTATCTTTGTTAATACAAACTTTCAGATAATGCGCTGATTACTTCACGAGGGCATAACATCTATCTGTCATTTGTGATTCCTGCGCATTCCGTTGTGTGAAGTGATGTGTTCAATGGTGCTTAGCACACGTCCGAAGAACCCGCCAATGCCACCTCACTCTTCCGAGAATAATCAGTGCGTTATCTGATATGTTTGTATTAACAAAGATAAAACCAGGGTAACCTGTTGAGCAGCACCATAATAATAACTATAGAGCAAATCTGGTGCACAGTTCTCATCAGGTGTGATGATATTACCCCACTTCCCCTTCCTTTGTGGCCACTGATGCGAAAAAACCGGTTCCACCTACTGCGTTTATATATATGTATGCTATAGTTAGGAGGAGAGGGACCACTCTTTCACACTTTGGGAGCTATGTTCCCCAGGGCTGCTATAGAAGGTAGAGAGAATCATGTTGACATAACACATCTGATTTTTATTTTAGTATTCGAAGCAAATCTATACTGTATTTGTGCATTGACCTCTAAAGTTGGATTCATTTAATGCACACGTGGGTTTAGATGGAAATATTGCAGTTTTCATTGAAATTGGAAACAAAAGTGCCACACACGTGTGAACTCCTGGTAGAGTACTAACGCGGCGTTGTCTACAACCAACAAACAGTTCGATATCTACACAAAGCGGCGCAATCCCGGTAGAGATTTCTCTCTCTCTCTCTCTCTCTCTCTCTCTCTCTCTCTCTCTCTCTCTCTCTCTCTCTCTCTCTTTTTGCCCTGAAAGTTCACAATAAACGCGAGACGTTTTTCCACCTCGCTACCAAAGCCAAAACCCCTAAAAGGATAACCCTTGCATACGACAGACAGTCCATTGTCTGGCTCACGTACTCACATGAGTGGAAGTACTAACTGCCGTAATGGCGGGCTTCAAGAGCCACTTCAGCCAGTGGCGGCTTGTATACTCTCCTTGTTAATTATATCAACTTCTCTTTGTGTCTTTCTTCTACAACTATTCCTAAAAAACCTGTTTTTCCATCTAACTTATGATAATTGAATTAAGTAAATTATTATAACATTTAAGATTATTATAATATAATGAGTAGCGATATAATATAATTTAGGGAAAAAAACCTAAAATAATGGCATTGCATTGAAGAGATCCAGTATGAACAAAATTAGTAATAGAAGATTGGGTTAGTAGAGCTATCACATTTCCAGTACCAGCGATATGATATAATTAATGAAGATGAACAAGATATAAATAAGAAAATTAAGATATTTCAACATATTGGTGGAACAATCAGACGGACCTAAGGAGAAAAGTTAGAAAATTATACAACTAAGATTTTATTAAAAAGTGTTACTACCAGTGACAATGTGTGGAAGTGAGGTTCGGTCCTAAAGGGGAAAGAAAAACAAAACAAAATTCAAGCAGCTAAACCGTAATTCCTACGGGCTGTGAAAGGTTGTACTAGGCGAGAACACATTGGAAATGAGAATATTAGAGAGGAGCTAAAAGTAGAAACACTTCTTCAACAAACACACACACAAAAAAAGGACAATTGCATCTGCAAAAAGTACCAGAGTATGGGATACTGAAGATGACATTGATGTATAAACATAGAGGAGGATCGGTAGGAAGACCAAGAAAGGGCTTGGCTGAAGAGATGTGAGGTCGGAATTGGCATAAATATAATCAATGAAAGAAGAAGAAGATACAGAGTTATTCGTAAAGTAAGCTTCCTTATTTTTATAAATTAAACCATCAATCGATGTTTGCAAAAAATAAAAAAAAAAAATGGATTACTTTCATCTTGGTCTATTTTTCTACATAGTTGCCATATTTGTTTAAACATTTGTGATAACGTTCTACAAGCTTCAGTATACCAACGTCATACACGTCTGTCGCCTATGAGGATAACCAGTCTTCAACTGCTTTTTTCACATCATCTGTGCAGAACCGCTTGCCACTGAGAAATTCCTTTAGGTAGCGGAACAAGTGAAAATCCCTCGGCGCAAGGTCTGGACTATACGGTAGGTTGTCAATCTGTTCCCATCCAAAAGAGCTGACGAGATTTTGGGTTCGCCTGACAGAATGTGGTCTGGCATTGTCATACAGCAACAACACTCCAGACCTCCAGACGTCAGAAGGCCACGTCGCTTATTCTGTATTGCACGTCGGAGGTTAGAGTAGCGCAGTAAGCGTCTGCATTGGTGGTTGTCCCTCGTTCCATAAACTCGACTAGCAACACTCCATGTTTATCCCAAAACACGGATGCCATCACTTTCCGTGTTGAGACTGTCTGCTTGGTGATGTCGTGTGGCACCATTCCATTGATTGACGTTTTGACTCAGGAGTCATGTGGGAAACCCACGTCTGGTCCCCAGTGACAATGTGTTCCAATAGTTGATCTCCTTCCTCATGATAGTGGCTCAAAAAGTTCAGTGCATAAGCCATTCTTGTCATTTTATGTTCCTCGGTAAGCAGCCTTGGAACCCAACGTGAACACAATTTGCGAAATTGCAAATTTTCTGAGACGTGGAAATTGTGAATCGCCGGTTTTCACGGATCTTTTCATCCACGGCATTGACCAAATCTTCTGTGATCACTGATGATCGCGGTTCATCATGGACATTGTTGCGTCCTCCTTTGAAAGCTTGAACCCACTTACGCACTTTACTGTCACTCATCGCATTGGGGCCGTAGATTTCACTGATCTGTCGATGAATATCCACTGCTGAAATGTTCCTTGCCGTCAAAAACCGAATCACAGACCGTATTTCACAGTCGGCGGGTCGCTCGATTGTTTGAAACATTTTTAACTGTCACTGTTAACCGCTACCAATGCGAATGGCATCGTTTACGCGCAAGGCATGCCGGGAGTTGGTCCGCATGCGCGTTTCAATGTTCACGCGAAATTCGATGAGCTACGGCGAATAAGATCTTACTTTACGAATAACCCTCGTATAATGATTTTAGATTCTAAATCATTAACTACAATCGTTGCGAGGAGGGACACAGAAGGCTGAAGCGATAGTGAAAGGTTTAAATAGGAGCTTACATAAAATTTCATGCTGTTTACATCTACACGGATCTTAATTCATGAGCTGAAAAAGGGACACTTTCCCTAAAAGCCTTTTCAAATCATACCGAGGAATTTGTTAGAGGTTCGTATAAAAATTTTACATATTTGTGCAAGGTATCACAAGATGTTCTTTCGGTTTCAAACAACATTACATTGGTTTGAAAGAAAACACACTGGTTTGTTTCATTTCAGTTACAATTGTTGTCATCTAGTGTTGCACTGATATTCATTACAACATCTCTCTCTCTGTTTGTATACCAGAAATAATTCCCCGTACATCTGTACTTCAAATTGTTATCAAAGACATTCTTCGTTAGATTATCCGAAGTACCAGGCGCTGTAACCTATCACATTGGACGAGGAAACATAGAAAGGACCAGATTGAAACGAAAACTGCCTCAAGACATCCTGCTCACTGATTCAGAAGACAGCGACTTTACTCACTAATTCAAAGTATACTCTGTTTTTGTCATAACACCACTGATCCTAATCTAGCCTCGCATATCTAACCTCTCTTTTCAAACGTCATCCATCTTATTTAATGTTATTATATGCCTTAGTTATCCTGTTATATACTTTCTTTCATTCTCTTTCATTTAAATGAGTTCTAAATTGTTATCTATTTGTTTATATTATATACTTATCACCTGTTGCATATGTTAGAGGACAGTAATTCCTCAGTTGTTAATTTGTATATAGTACTTATGTAGTTTATCAATGGCTTGCCTAGCAATACCGCTCATCAGCCAAGTGATAAATTAAAACAAAAAAGAAACAATTCAATGCGGAACCTATTTAATTAAGAAAGTTGTTATTCCCTGGCAAGTAGTTGTAAAATTGCAGAGTCTAAGTGTTTGGAATTGTATTGCACAATTTGCTATTGATTTCAGTATCATCTAAATATGATTGCCCCTTTTAGGTCCATTGATTATCAATGACACATAAATGACCTTTCTAATTTTCATTCTTGGTAGGGCAGGGCCCAAATGACCTTGTTGTCGACGGGCCCTAAAACACCACACACTCACTCACTTCTTGGTAGGGCGAGTAAAATTAATTCTACTATTTTAAAGAGCCCAAAACCCAAAACACAACGTTAGTCACTGGATACTTGTCACAGAATAAACAGTAAAACATTATTGCAACAAATTATATCCAAGTCCAGGAGCATGCTACGACCAAAGGTCATAGTTAATTGTACACCCACCCACAGAGGTACGCACGCACACACACACCCACACCCACCCACACCCACCCATACACTCCATTCCAGCTAAAATTGATTTAAAATCATACCAAAAATACACGTTTTGTATCCGCTGTCACAAACAAATTATTGGTACAAAGTGTAATGTATGTGTATATGTGTGAGTGCGTGAGTACACGCGGCCTGGTTCTGAACACAGTAAGTCAAATACGGAAGATAAAATAAATTCCAAACTTAGTATTTAATGTTTAATACTCAAAATATACGCCAGGAACATTCCTCGCCCGAAAATATCCTTTATACGGAAAATAAGAAAATGTTTCATTGCTTTTGGTGCTCTTATAGCCCTCAAAAATGGTTCTAACGAGTTTGACAAAAATGAAATATGAAGATATTTGCATGAGTAATGAACTATTTTGTATAATTCTGTGGCAATAACCCTGCAAATTGATTCGGGAATAATTTTGTATTATTGTGTATAAATGCTAAGTCCTAATTGTTAGTATACTTTTTATCGCACTAATAAATAGTTTTACAATTACAAATTTACAAATATCCATTTGTAGAGACAGAAGTTTCCATACATCATGCCGAGCGGGATGGCTAAGGCGGTTTCCTCTGTAGCCCGCAATCGGGAGTTCCGGGTTCTTTTCCTGTGACCGGCCTACCTAACCCAAGGTTTTTTCTTGTTTTTTCCCCCGGGTCGCCAGGTGAATGCTGGGTAGGCTAATTACATCCCCCGAATTTCCTGGCCCTCCATTATCATTTCACATCATTTCTCATCCGATGGTCTCTTTCAGGGTTGAAGTGTCGGCGGATGAAATGCATGGCAGAACGATATGCTCTTGATAAATACTTCCCCTTTCGGTAGGACGGACTCCGGTCTCCGGAACGACCTGGTGAGCCGTTTTAGGACCACGTTGGGTGAATTGCCAGTTGTACACTGCCGGGGAGTTTGAAACCGGTTAGTTGTAGGGACGCTGACCTCTGCACTGTCGTAGCTCCTTGGGACGCCATCTGTCTGCCTTCTTTCGCCTCATCCTTCCTACCAAGGGTTTCCCATTTTGTGGCATAGGTACAATAGACCAAGTTTGGAACTCCGTGCCGAATCACCTCCGTAGCATAGTTCAGTCAAGTCCATAATACATCCATCACTCCTAGTTTTTACAGGTTTCAAATAGTTAATAGTTCTTAGTTCTCCAGAACGTTCACTAAGTATGGTTAGTATTGCATTCCATCCCCAAAAAATGCAGAGATTTCACTCGAACGAAACGTTTTGAGGCTTCCTGAATCCAGAAAAGGGAACAGAACACTTTTTAGAAAAAACTCTACGTATATGTGTTGGTTTTGTTTGTTGTTTATTTGAATTTAAGTCCTCAAACGTTAAGTCATTTCGGACGATGAATGGAATGGGTGAAATGATGCACAAATGAGTTCGGAATCCATGGAGCTTAGAACTACCCGACATTCGTTTTTCAGGATAAGGGAAAACCCGGGAAAAAACCTTATCCAGGTAACTCACCCAAACCGAGATTCGAACTCGGGACCTCTTGAACGTGAGGCAGACATGCTATCTACGCTACAGAGGCTGGCGTTGTTTGTGTGTATGGATTGTTTAATTGTTATTTAGTAAATAGAGCGGATTGTCTAAACCATCATATAGCGAGCAGCCCTTAAAAGATTTGACTATCTTTTAAGCTTACTGTATTCCCATATCCAGATTTATAGCCCTTAGCAATATGTAATGAAGGCATTTCTGCAAATGTTTACCGCGATTAACATGAAGTAGAATAAGTAGTTTTTAAAGAATGGGTCGAGAAAGTAATGTGAATGTAACGGAATATTTTCATAAATAGATTCAGTGTTTGTTTTAAATGCGTAAGCTCAGTGGAATATATCGGATTTTGAGAAGTTCACAGAAGAGACCACTTAAGAATTGTAGAACAGTTGAATGTCGTGTACTTTTTGTGGGTGATAAAAGTGCTGTTTATATCTCTATATATTCATGAACACAGTTGTGATAAGCCCAGATGAATGTCTGCACATAATTTTGTATGTTTAAGAACAAATGTAAGGCTTGTTAATGCATGTACTGCACACTAAAAGAGAATTCGAGAAATACACTAAAAGCATGATCAAACATTTTCAAAGATTGAATATGCCCGTGCATTTAAAGCTATATAAACGTATAAAGCACGCAAATGATAAAAACAAAATGCTCTCGCCAGCTGGTGGAGTGGGAGGATGGCATTAGGAAGCTCGGGGTTGGAAATTACATGCAGTGGGCGATCCGAGTGCGGTTTTATTGAGATCAGGCTCTTCACCATAATCCGATGTTAAACATATCACAAGCAGATTAAAGGAATCCAGTTCCAATAAAAAGTAATCGTCATCGAGATTTCGTCCGCAACACACCTTTCAAGCATACTGAAAATAAAAATAATTTCCAGAAAAAGGCACGTGTTTGTGTATATGCCCACGTCCACGTATACGTGTGAACAACTAAACTCAATAACAATTGTGTTTTTGTATCTTCTAAAGAACCCTACCCAACCCACGTTAGTCACTGCATGGAAAAGTTTCCAAATGTTTATTTGTCTCAAAATTGAATAATGATTTTGTTTAAGATATATGTTTAGAAACATTTCGTGAAAAGTAAAATGTATTTCTTTGATGCAACACATCCAACAAACATTTGTAGGGAAGAGTATTCAAAATGTTCTATTTCTTCAAAGACAATCCTTAAGAATTTTAAATAAAATAATATATGTATTAACATCTCATGTAAAATATATTTAATTTTCTGCGAACAGCCTTTGAATAATGCATAGTGTTTAACTCCCGCTTTTACTACATACGGCACCGCAGGCGATGACACTGATGATACATGAGATGAAGATGGAGCACCGGTGGAATGAGATGGCGGGGGAAACAGGAGATCCCGGAGAAAACACGCCCCAGCGCCGTGTTGTCCACCACAATTCTCACTTTGCGGTCGCCTGGGATCGAACCCGGGCCGCCTTGGTGAGAGCCAAGCGGACTAACCACTGAGCCACGGCGCGGCCGAACAGCCTTTGAAGTTCTCTCTATTTGGAAGGAACCTTGTCTAATTTTGTATATCTGGAAACTATAAATAAGCGAAGCCAAACTTGTCAATCGATCGATTAAAAACAGTTTATTAAAAAAAAACTTTTTTATGGCAACGGAAATATACGAGACATATATCTGATTTGAATTTTTCAGTTCTCAATTATACTCTTTACCTATAGTAATTACAAAATATTGGTACCTGGATTTCAGGAGAAATATATTGTGACTTTGTAGGTTCGTAGAATTAAAAGTACAACTTGCAGAAATTCAAAACGTTCTTTATTTGCGTAGAAATACACGTTGTACACCAGCAGAATTACGTAACACACAAATACAATCTTCCAAAGTCGTTAACCGCAACAAAGAGTTCACTTCGAAAACACACACCAGTTCCAATTACCACTCTCTCATTTCAACTCTGTTTACAACTACAACTCCCGTTACAACTCCGCTTACGACTCCAACGCTGGCGTGTCGCGATCTCTTGTATATGCCTCTATTGATAATTCTAGACTGTTCTGTAACAAACAAGAAACCGAATGTTCTCTATCAAACAAGATGTCACTAGAAGTTTCCAATTATCTATCTTAATTTGTTTCGACAGACCTTTTATCTCCACGCTATCTTTATCAGTCCCTTGTCTCTCCGCGCCGCACTGTCCCTTTGTGCGCGTTGCCGCCAGTGGCGACAGTATGTTGTCAATTGCGTACTGGACTGGACTACGCTACGGAGGGAATTCGGCACGGAGGTTCAAACTTGATCTGTTGTACCTATGCTCCCAAGTGGGGTACCCCGGGAGGAAGGATGAGGCCTGAGAAGACAGGAGGCCGTCCCAAGGAGCCACGACAGTGCAGAGAGTAGGGTGCCTACACTTTTCCAGTTGGAAACTCCCGAGCAGGCCAGTACAACCGGCATCCCACCCTACTGCCGGTAGGGAAGGGGATCCACTCTCTTCAGCTGCCGTGGTGCGGGCGCTGCGATCCCCGAGTACACATGGTACCTCTGACGTTACCAGATGAACCTCGGGCCAAACGTTCGAGCCCCTCCCTGTTGGGAGTTGTTCGGATTGGGTTGGACTCGAGGTGGCAGTGAGAGATCGCGGAAGTCTAATCTCAGACGGGGTTGAGGGAAGCTTTTAGTTCTCGGGTGCCAGCCTGCAGAGCTAGTAGTTGGTGTGTTAGATCTCCGGGCACCCCGACCGAGGGAATCGGTAGTCTTCCCGTTTGGGTTGATGCGCGTAAATGGCGTATCCACGTGCACCCTGTAATGGGGGAGGGGTGTTGTTAATCTTAGGTCTTGCCCTACTGGAAACATCACGCCGGCGCCCCTTTTTTGGAGAGCGCTGGTATTCTCCTGGTTTATAGAGAGCGGACGGTTCGCGTCCACGTAGATACTCTCGTACCTCTTATCCCACCATACTGTGGTCCGGAAGCGGCCCCACCAGCGCGGGTTCCGAGACCGGAGACGGGCCTACCGGAGGAGGAAGTTTTACCAAAAGCATATTATCCAAGGGAGCAGCGCCGAAACACCCGCCGACACTTCTGCCGTGAAGGAAACCACCAGATGAGAGATGATGTGAAATGATAATGGAGATGAAATGAAACGACAGAAAATTCGGGGCATTTAACCCAGGATATTCTACCCAGGATTCGCATGGCGACCCGGGAAACCCCAGAAAAAACCAATGGGTCAGGTAGGTCAGCCACGGGAATCAAACCCGGACCTCCCGAATGTGGGCCACAGACGCAAGAGCCTGAGCTATCCCGCTCGGTTTCAACTCTCTAAATAGATAACAAAGCCACTTTCATACAGAGGGCTTGAATGTGGTTGGGGTGGGGCAGTAGCGCGCATGCGGCTATAAATAGCATTTATTAGAAAACGAAACATCGATTAAATACCAAATCCGATGATTACCAGCATCTTTGAAGAATGCAACATGAAGATTTTGGAGAAAAGCTCCCAATCTTGAAACAAATTTTACAGGGAAATCTGTCGGTAGTTGATTTTCCGAAAATGATTTAAGATTTCGATTAAAATACTTAAGCTGAAGTTATTGTCATGACAAATTAAAAGTGAATTTTAAATTTTCTGAAAGTATCCTGAAGTTCTCTTCATTCTGAATAACTAGTAAATCGTAAGGAATAGACGAAGACTTGCCTCACTAACATTTGTGACGTTGTTAAGGCACACAATTCATTTTAAATAACATGTTTTGTACTGTTAATCCATTTCCAGGATATTGTTTGTTATCGATTTGAACTTAACCAAGATGTTCGTGGTAAATCACATTTATTTAAAAATTCTGTTCTATATTCAATGTTGAAAATTGCCCGCCTCGGTAGCGTAGATGCTAACGTGTCTGCCTCAGGTTCAACAGGTCCCGAGTTCGAATCTCGGTCAGGGTGAGTTACCTGGATAAGGTTTCTTCTGGGGTTTTCCCTTATCCTGATAGACGAATGTCGGGTAACTCTGAGCTCCATAGACCTCGGACTTATATGAGCATCATTTCACCCGTGTCACTCATCGTCCGATATGACAACGTTGGAGGACGTAAGTTTTTTTTTTTTTTTAAAAAAAAGTTGAAAATCCTTCTATAGTGCATGTGGAAGACATATACTTGAAAAAAATGCACATCTTGATGTTTTTGTAAATAAGCCATGAGGCTCTCATCCAGCGGAAGGAGTTTTATATAGTTTTGTATAGGGGATAAATTAAAATAAATACACAAATTTACTGCGCTAAAGATATGAAACTTTTCTAAACCCACCATTTTTTTCAAATACCTTTTCATATCTTTAGTCATTTCCAGTATATTCCTTATTATTGGTGTGAACATTTCTGCTGTCTGTATTCGGTTGTTTTCCTAGTTGGATGGAAGGAGAATGGAGTTTCAGGGCCAGCATATAGTTACTAGCTTCGAAAATCCTTAGTTCTCCTTCTACGTACAACGAAATGCAAAATAAAGTTGTTTGTTTATTCGAACTTTAAGATGCATGCATAAATCAGGTTTCTTAAGAATGTACTGTACAAGCCACATAATAATGATTAAGAATGGACAGAGAAAAGCTTGTTATTTTACAGTAGTAATCACTTAAACTTCTGCCACGATATAGCAGTAATTTATATGAAGAACCTAGAACATACACGAAGAAGATTTTAATAACTATTTCACTATAGTAAAGCCCAATTTGTTCTGATAATCCCATATTGCAAACTACTAAAAGTCAAAAATGAATATACAAAGCCCTCGCACTTGAATACGAATACATTGGAGCTATAAAAGAACATGCTTATGAAGAAGCACCTGAAAATGCCATGGAGTAGAAAACAATTGTTATTCCAAAAATTTAAATAATTGCTGTACTCCTAAAGGCATGAAACCAAACTCCGCTATATCATAGTGTAAGAAATATACATACATGACCAGGATATAACACTTCAGCAAGCAAAATTGAAGAAAAGTTAAAACGACAATTATTCTTGTGTTTTATTTGTTTCTCTAATTATTATTCATTAAATACTGTAAATGGACTTGTATAAAACCGTGCCAAAACCTTTAAATAACCTTTATTCTAATTCCATAGATGCATGCACCAACTTTTATGCATTTCAAATTATTCTTACATAAAAAGTCTTCCTTTGTTTCTTTTTTATTTTGTTCTAATCAAGTGCATTAAGGCTTTCGAAATAATTGTATAAAGTTAGAAGGATTCTGAAATTATAAATTAGTCCTGTTTTTCTAAATATGAGCATATTTTCTAATTCGAGGTATATACCAGGATACGATATTCAGATTTTATATTTATTAGTTCGAGTTAGAATGATGATAATAATAATAATTAATAATAATTACATATTTTAAATACTTCTAATAATAGAATAATAAAAATAATTAATTTAGTTTAAATTGAAATAATATTGTGACTTCGTGGGTTGATATAAACAAAAGTCTTGTTTGCAGAAATTTAAAACTCTTTATTGCAGTAAACAGAAGCTTTGTACAACTCTGGTAGCAGAAAAAATGACGTGACAATGACAAATAGCAGTGTTCAAGGTCATCTCGTTTGCCAGTCACACGTAAACAAATAAAAGAATTCACTGCGACACAGTTCAATAACCCTCACACAACTACACAACTGCAACTGACTGCTCCTCATACTTTGCCGCAATATATACCTCCTAGTCACTCTTCTAGAATGCAGTAGATCTCCCGAGAAAAATCGCGGCGGCAAGAGAAAGAGGAAACTATCCAGACTTCTCCCTGTCTCTTTCTCTCTCGGCAAGCGTCCAGCTCGGCGCGCTACTCTATCTCTTTCTTTCGTGCCCACGCGTTGGGCCCTGGCTTTGCGGCGGCTCCAATCCAACAATGCGATCGGTGACAATATTAAATATATACACTGAGAAGATTATATTTAACAAGAAAAAATAAAAATACACGTCATAAAATTGTAAATAAATTACTTATGTAAGAATAAGCTACGTTGAAATTGCAGATAGGACCAACAAATAAAATAAAATTATGAATTAAAAATTATAAACATAAATTAATGATGGGAAAAATAATTGAATTTTTATTTATATAGATTAATGAATGTTTAAAGAAATACTAGGAAATGAAGATAAGTAGATAAACTTTAGATAACTTCAGTGTTAGAGATATAATGTGAATATAGTATAAGTAGTTGTACTTTGTATGTAAAGCAGCTGGTTTACAGCAACAGTAGTTTGTGTAGAATGTAATTTATATCCTTTCTGTTACACCTTTACTGTACTGTTACACCTTTACTGTAGTACCTCTATTACTTAACATAGGGATTTACCTTTACGCATGTTATTTTTCTTGCTATTGTAGTAGTTGAAGTTTTATCTGAAAAATTATATATGAATTAAAAATGTAAAGGTTTGTTCTTATAAAACCAGTGTTAAACTGTGAATATACGTCCCGATGTTGTAACCTAAGTACCAGGATGCAATGTTCAGATTGTATTTATTTATTGTTTATTTAGTTCAAGTAAGATCAGCCGATAGGATCAATTTAGGGATAGAACATTGATAACTTGAAATACCAATGTATCCAGACAGATGCACGATATTCCCGTTTTTATATTTTCATTTAAACACTTTAACGTCAAAATTGTTTTCACTGTCCGGCGTGTTTTTCTTTTGTCACACTTTCCCGTTCAGAGGCCAGCGCAATGGAGGCAGAAATTAAAATTTCAGCGGAGAAAAGCAACTTTTGTCAGCACATCCGGTATTGCTGTGGGGGGAGATGTTAAAATGCTGGTCAACAGAACGGCTAAAAATAATAAAGCTTTCAAACAAAACAAAAGCGGTCATCATTATTATACATAATAGGCTGCAGTAAAAGTTATTTCCGAGTCCATTTGAAATTATTTCTGTAATGTTAAACTGTTACACATTTGACTGAGACTCTCCTAAACAATTACTGAATACGCACACCCATGCCTTCTCTCTCTCTCTCTCTCTCTCTCTCTCTCTCTCTCTCTCTCTCTCTCTCTCTCTCTCTCTCTCTCTCTCTCTCTCTCTCTCTCTCTAACTACAAATTTGATTGATTCTTGGATGAAGCATTTCAAATTACTTTTCCCGCAGTACTCCTCTAAGGCTTATCAAAAGAACGATGGTCAGTATCGAATAAGTTGTCTGCCCGCCTCGGTAGCGTAGATGGTAGCGTGTCTGCCTCACGTTCAAGAGGTCCCGAGTTCGAATATCGGTTAGGTTGAGTTACCTGCATAAAGTTTTTCCGGGGTTTTCCCTTATCGTGAAGGACGAATGTCGATAGCTCTAAGCTCTATGGATCCTGAGCTCATTTGAGCAGCATTTCACCCATCCCATTCATCGTCCGAGGTGACTTAAAGTTGGAGGACGTAAATTACAAAAAGAAGAAGAAGAACTTGTCCTACCCTTTTCGCTTAAATGTTCAATAACTACATACGCGTGTTTGTAAGCGCTGCCTTATCGTTGTGGTATCTTTTCTTGGTTATACATCTTAACCATCTGATTCTTCCATTTTGCTTAGAGGTGTAAAGTACACGTTTTTCTTTCAGCGTTCTTAAAACATGCATTTCTATTTGAAGTTTTTGCTTCTCTACCAGGTGAATAGTAAGTATAGAAGGTCACACTCAATTTTTGTTATTGCACTTAATAATTCAGTTACAAGGTTTCACAAAAAAAAAATAATTTTAAAGTAAGTCTGTGTTTATGTAGGTAAGTGTGTATAGGTATATCTGCGAACAGCAAAACTCAAAAGGAAATCATAGGATAAATAAACTTGGGATATCACCTCGGAGATTTTGAAGAAAATGCCCTCAGGCTCACTAGCACTACATGGAAGTATCGGTTTTCCGAAATGGGACTCAACGATTTTGATTATAGTGCCACATGATATATATTTACACGACAAATAAAATGCATATTAGAGTAGCCTATGAAGTTCTTTGGATATAAAATTTGTAGAACCTTTTTTTAACTTGTATGGCGTAAGCGATATACGAAAATATACCATAAAAAGCAACTGTGTAAAGCACACAAATTATTTCATATAACTTTTATCTGTGACATGAGCTACTTCGAATATGTCTGCTTTCAACAGATCGAATGGATCAATACTTCCTCATTCTTTTTTTAATTCCTTTCGATATTTAAATATTTCACTCAACTGCATTGGAAGTATATAGGGCCAACAGCGTCCAGTTCTTAAATGCTTGACTTCCGTTTTGTATATATACGAAATGAGTAAACGTTGTAAACGTTTACCTCGAATAAAATGAACCCAGCTTAGGTATGTGAGGAAGAAAGTTAAACATGAAATGTTCTTTGATTTCCGCCGAGTTCACTAATGGCGAAAACGTAAAGCTACGGATGAACGGAAGCAAGCCACACCGGTCCTTCCTGCTTCTACCGTGACCCCTGGGAGAGACAAGCTAAACGGCCTACCTAGATTTGTTTCGTGACGCAGGGGATTTTGGGTTCGAATTTTTATTCAGGCATGGGTGGAATGGTTATAGGAGAAAACCAGAACAAAAGGGAAACCAACAAACAAAGATGTGAAATGAATGGATTGGGATAAGAGATAGCAATATATGAGGAAATAATGTACTGCCTTTAATGTCGTTAAAAATGGGGAGATCAGGTCCGGATGTTGACGGGATGTAGTGTGGACGGGATCCGTAATGTCTCCAGTTGGAACATATCCGACGCCGCTCGAGTCTATGCTTCGTCTATCCCCTTGTGGGACCTGAACGACATAAGAAAAAAAAAAAACTCTGTAAACCGAAACACAACGAACTCCGTGGACTGGCTTTTCAACGCTGGAACAGATGACACTGTAGGAAATGATGGGTATAGGAAAGTGTTGATAAAAGAGGAACCAACCCAGCATTCGTCTACCAACCCCAAAATGCGTGTCGTAAGTTGAACTATTAATATATGTTTCTATTTTACGTATTACACTATACACACCAACAAATCATTTATATTCTTCACGAAAGCAAAGAGAATACAGTAACTCCTCAATGCGAATGCTGATATTCCTCACCGCTCTCGAGAAAGATCTTTATCGATTGTTCTACAGACTGGCAAGTTACTGGCCCTGAGTTCCAAGAGACTATGCAGATTTTAACTTAATATTTGTTTTTGAGGAATCTCAGGAGAAAATAAACACAGGAACTGATGTCAGCGCGATGGGGAGCCCAAATGTCAGTCCACTGCTCTTTCTGCAAATATTTCGTTCAGGAATTTCAATCCGTATTAGCTGTGTTGGTCTAGGCCCGTATTGCATGGCAGCATAAGGATGTATCGAAGAGCATTAACTGATTCATCGATCACTCCGCTGATTGACAATTCAGCCCAAACGTACACTTTTTCACAATGATTGTTCCTTTCATGAAAGCACTCGGAAAGTTCTCTGCACACAAAACTTTCCAATCTGTTTCTTCAGTACGCCATTCATATGGGAATAACCATCATCATATTGCCAAGAATATTGCCCAAGCCTGTCTTTTCTCTTACGACTGCGTACAGGATGCTACACTGTCACCTTATAAGGGAATAAGGGAAGATCATTTTGAAGAATACACTGACGAGAGTTCCATGTTCTGCTGCAGCTCCTTCTTGACTGGCGATCTGACTTGAGAAGCACGTGAGCTCTAAACACATCTCTATGTATTGCTTTCTGCGTACAGAAGCAACAACTTCTCTTGTTGCTCAACCGTAAGACGTACTTTGTCAGCCATTTTACTTACTGATCAGTGGTGACATCCAGAGGCATTTCTATAAATACTACATTTATCAGCGAGATTTGAAATAGTGCGATCAAGCAGTGGAAAAGGAATGTGTTCAAATCTCGTGCACCATCTTGTAGTCATATACTCTGAGTAAGCGACTGACTATTGAAGATATGAGTGGTTTTTGAAGGTGATGAGTAGCCTAAAATTGTAATTTGCATCTTAAATTTAAGCGTTTAAACTTTGATCCAGTTTGGTCTAACATAAATGTATACCTAAAGGTTTTTAAATATTAGTGCGGCTTTTAAATTTTAATTAATCATATGCCCTAAATATCCAAGTAATATAGTTGTTTTTCTATAAGGAGTTGAAAACAAAGAGTAACTGTAATACTCAAACTTTTTTGAGTTATGACATAATAGAAAATAAAGAACGAAGAGTTTTTGGAATTGTAGGGAAAGCTATGATTTTCGTTGGTTCCTAAATTATACGAGGGTGGCCTAAAAAGTTTCCGACCTAATAAAGATACAAGGCATTTTTTCAGAATTTGTATTTTTATTCTTCAACATAGTCTCCTTGTAACTCTATACACTTCTCCCAGCGATGCTCCCATCTCTGTAACCCGTCCAAATAGCACTCGGTGTTTTTCTCTGCAAGATAACTGTTCACGAAGGTGATTGCCTCTTCATTTGATGAAAATCTCTGTCCTCTGAGCGCAATTTTCAGATGAGGGAACAGAAAGAAGTCGCTTGGGGCTACATCTGATGAGTAAGGCGGATGGTCAAGCAGTTCAAACCGTAATTCGTGCTGAGGTGTGAGACGGTGCATTGTCTTGGTTAAACGGGAGTTTCTTTTTCTGCAAAGGTGGCCGTTTTCCCGCAAGTTCTGCCTTCAGCTTGTCAAGTAATAATGCGTAGTATGGTCCTGTAATGGTTTTTCATTTTTGAAGATAATTTATTAAAATAACTCCATGATTATCCCCAAAACAGACGCTTCACTTTCCCAGCCAAAAAAAAAAAAAAAACAAACAGTTGTTGCTTTAATTTGGAGCCGGTTCTCCCTTTGCAGTCCACTGTCGGGACTGTATTTTTGTTTCGGGCGTATCCAAGTTTGATCTACAGTAATTAATCGGCGCCAAAACCCGGATTTATTGCGCCTAAACTGCGCCAACAGAGCGTTGGAAATGTTCATTCGAACACGTTTTTGGTCTAGCATGCGCAAACGCGGCACCCAACACGCGGACAGCTTTCTCATGTCTAAATGTTGATTTAACATGTGACAAACACGTTCTTTTGACATGTTCTTAGCCTCTGCTATCTCTCTCACTTTAATTTCGCGGTCGCCTAGCACCATTTGGTGAACTTTGGCGATGTTTTCGTCGGTAGTTGCAGTTTTTTGACGTACCGAACGATCATCGTCTCCCAAGCTCTTACAGCCACGTTTAAATTCAGCTGCCCAAAATTTCACTGTGGTAAATGATGCAGAGTCTGCTTACATTCTGTACTCGAAGGCCTTCTTCAGGAATTGACAGAACACACTGGGATTTGACAAAATATATATTCTTACTAGGTGACTCGGACATGCGCTGCTCTGGCACATGATCACGTTATCTTGAACTGGAGCGCATTTCGTCTCGTGTCCCTTGTGTCTGGCGTTGGTCCTTCTTGTTGCTCTGTCATCTCTCCCTGAAATGTACCGAGCACAAGGTAGGGCGTACACGGCTACCTTGTGAAAGCCTGTCTCTGGTAAGTGCAGCCGATGGTGCTCCGCATGATGGATGCTCACCGGCTCACCACCCGCCTCACAACTTTTATACGTAAGAGCAAGCTACCTCTGGTGCAAGTGTGGTAGCGCCTCCGGGCCACCTTTCCGCCAGGTGTCGTATTTCCTCGCGGTTGGAGGGACGTCATAGGCAATAGACGCCTGTTAGGCGCAAATGCCCTTGAAGCACACCCAAACCTCGTCGTCGTGTGCTGCAATTTTTGTCACCGGTTGCACTGGTCCAGGAATGTAGGTCTTGAGACTTTCCATGTTGTCGACGGTAGCAGGGGAGACAAGATGTCGCATCTGCGGCACACACAGCACCCTTAGGTGCTACGTTTGAAGTTCTCTCTTCAGGCCGTTCTCTTTTCCGTCGTACAGGAGCTCTTATCGACCGCTCTAAAGACCTGGTGTCTGGCTTCTGGGGACAGCTGGAACGGAACCTGCCACTCCCGGAAGAATGCCACCAAGTGTCCGTAGTCAGCTGTATTCCTGGTATGCCCCAGGAAGTCACCAGACAGCTGGGCCCTCAAAATGATGCAACTCTCTTTGGAATAACCGCTGTCGAAGTCTGTCATCAACCTTCAAAGAGTGGCAGAGGCAGATTTAGATACATAAATGGGGGTTGGAGTATCACGTTGAGCATATCGGTGGAGGATCGAGGGACGTTGAGGGAACGGGGACTGGGTCAGATCTGGAAGAGGTAACGTATTGAGGCTTCAGGTAAGGGGCGTTAGGAACAATATGAGGTGAGGCTGAATGGGAGAGATACAAGGAATTGGAGAGGAAGCTGGTGGAGACAAAAATCTTGCCGATCTTGTTGATACATACACACAGACACTGATCCTTCACCACCTTAAGTGTGCCCGCCTCTGTAGGGTGGTGAATCTAGGTCAGGATAAGTTATCTGGCAGAGGTTTTCTCTGCGTTTTCCCTTATCATTAATGATGAATGACAGGTAAGTCTAAGCTTTGTGGACGCTGGACTCATTTGTGCATCCTTTCACTCATTACATTCATCGACCGATATGACTTAACAGTGGAGGACGTAAGTATTTATATAAAACCGCCTTAAAAGTAAATGTGTACCATATTTTAACTTTGGGCAGGACAAAGCCCGTAATGTCTGCAGGGATATCCGCGGGCTTCTAGCGGATACGTGGCAGACCTCATCCGCTAAGGCATCACACCAAGAGTGGTGAAACAGCTTACCCGGCTTCTCCAAATGGCCAATGGCCCAAAGTCTCTCTTCCCTGTTCCCAGTAGTAATGGAGCGAGCCATCGATCCAGAGGTGAAGATTGATGGTGTGACCATCATCTTGATGGTTCTTTGTGTCTGTAATCTGTGAGATACTTAACATTTAATCTTTCTTAAAATGCATTTGTTATAATTTCGCAAAATTTAATTTAATTTTCTTGTTATGAGATATTTAATTTACATAATGCATTTTTAAGCAACATTTTCTTTTCAAACCAATATCTTAACTACGGTTTTTGTTACTTGGTTCAACATATTATATTTTCGAAATTTATTTCATTATAGACTGTGCACATTTAATATATAATTTTTCTTTCATATTCTTCAGCTTTTCAAATTTTTTGTGGAGCTAAACTCTACTGTTCTTTGTGGAAGATCAAAGTCGACGTGGTGGTGCATTTCTGGGCTTGTTCCCTCGCTTAACTGCTAATTGGTTCCACGATATTACCGCTCTACCTCGTACAATATGAAATCACTGCCTACTACATCTCCCTTGCAATTTCTTCTCCAGGAATTTTTCTTCTGCGTTATTACCTGTCTGGTCCTCATAAAAACTATTGCGTCTCTCTTTTAGTTCCTTGAGGTTTTTTTCTGACAATGGTTCATATATTATTATAGGATCGCATTCCTAGCATCGTTAAGTATTTACGTTCTTCATCCTATTCATACTTTGTTTATGCATTAAACTAAATTTTTCTATCGTTTCCTGTATGTGCCTTCCTTAAAATGTTTCCTATTTTTCTTTCCATATATTAATAACTCCTAAACGTGCATTTTTATTTCTGTTGTTTTTATATGGCTTTATATAACTTTCAACCTGTTTTTTAAAATTACATTGATGACTTTTTAAATAATTTTTTCTATTTTACTTCCATATTATTTTTTATTTTAGTTAGGTTTGCGTAATTAATCCCACTTTATTTTCTTTTACTTTTTAGGAAACTCCATTCTTGTCTATCTGTTATTCGTGCCAATGAGTGGTTTTCAGAGGGTCGTTTACCATTAAGATCAACAACTGTTAATCGAGATTTATGTTAATCGTAACGTTGTGTTTTATCCCACAGTCTTCATCAGCATCAGCATGTGTTGTTGGAAATGACCCTTTTAGGCCAAATATTACCTTCTTTCTGAAGTTGACACCAAACACTTGCAAACTTTTTATAGATACCAATCTCTTTTGCAACATGATTAGGTTTGGCCTTTATTAATGGCATTTTATTTTGAATCATTTGAACCTTATGTTTTGGCACATTGTTAGAACCAATTGGAAACGTTAAATTCTCTAACTTCAGTACTTTTTAACTAAAAGTTATGAACTACTAGAGAATTGAAGTTACCTGATAAATGGTATGTTTTGCGGCGAGGTCAAGCAGCAGTATGTTTCTGAACACTCTGCCCAATAAAAAAGGCTTCGACAAAATTATCTATGTGGGCTGTTCAATAAAAAATGATCATAATGTATTTAAGGTCATAATTTTTCGCACTAATATTCAATCTTATTATATTCTGTTAGCTGAATGTGAAACAAACACGCCGTAGTAGTTTCATTGTTGGTACTGGTTCCCGCCTGTGAGAACCAGGCAAATTCAGACATGTTCAATATCGCCTACCGCTGCAATGGAGGTAACATACAGTTAAAGTTGATGTTAGAGGAAGTTCCGGAGTTTTTTTCAAACATAATCACTGCTGATGAAACTTGGCTACATCATTTTGATCCTGAGAGCAAACAGCAAAGCTCAGTGTGGAAATCTCCTTCATCAGCAACCTCCCAAAAAGCAAAAATGGTTGCTTCTGCTGGGAAAGTTATGGTCATCTCATTCTTTGATATTCATGGAATGGTTTATCAGCATGCTGTACCTGCACACACATCAGTAACTGGACAGTACTACAGGGACGTCCTGAAAACATTGCAAGTCCATATTAGGCGCAAAAGACCACATGTCCATGAAGCAGGCTGGATGCCGCACCACGATAATGCGTAGCCGCATATTGCCAATGTTGTTGCTGAATATCTTGCAAACTCAACGTGAAGTGCATCCCTCACCCTCCCTATAGTCCGTATTTAGCTCCATGTGACTCTTTTCTATTCACTAACTTGAAGAAACGCCTTCATGGGAGGCATTATCCATCATCAGAAGCAGTGGTGAAGGCTGCGGAGACGATTTTGAAGGATCTCTAAAAATTGTTTCCAGCATGTCTTGAAGACTGGCAGAAACGCTGGGAAAAGTGCATCGCATTCAGGGGAGACTCTTTTGAGAAGGAGTACTTTGAGGATGAGTAAATGTACGTTTTCAAAACAAAACAAAAATGTGATCATTCTTTATTGATTAGCCCTCGTATATTTATCCATTATAACCTTTTCAGTTATAAAAGAATTATAAAATCATTTGAGCAATTTCCGAGTTTACCTGTCATATATTTATTTTCTCAAATGCTTACCTAAAGCATAGCTTATAAGTTATACAACTAATGAGGGCATATAGCGTAATGTGAGTTACATAGATCTGTTATGCTTAACACATCCGGAGAAAGGGGAGAAATAAAGGGACCACGGTTGGCTACAGACCACAGGAAGACAGATCGCAGAGATGCGCATAAGTTCGTAATATTTTGGGTCTCGTCCTACTATGCAGAAAAGGCGATGAATGACCCGTCGAACAAGTAGCCCTCTAATGTTCAAGGGGAATACACTCTGCACTGAACAAGCATCCGCCCATCTGTGCATATACCACAAAACCAAGAAACACATTTGAAAAATGAGGATAGGAAATAAAAGGAAAGTGATGGAAAGAAAATCATGTTCAAGTACCGATCAGATGAAACCACGAAAAACCCAGTCATAATGGGCGATCAACAGAAATCAAACCTGGTACTCCCGAATGCGAGCCTCACGTTTCCATGAAACCGTTGATAAGTTTACCTTGTCATAAGGTCAGAAGAAATATCCCGTCTAATTGGTGGAATTGGATCCGTTGTACATTACTTGTTACAATCTCTACTTTTTAATTATATAGTAAGTATAAAAGCAGTGCATTCAGCGCCCGCCTCAGTAGCGTAACGGTAGCGCGTGTGCTTCACGTTAAAGAGGTCCCGATTTCGAATCTCGGTCAGGGTGAATTACCTGGATAAGGTCTTTTCCAGGGTTTTTCTTATCCTGAAAGACGAATGTCGGATAACTCTAAGCTCTATGGACCCTAGACTCATTTGAGCATCATTTCACCCATTTCATTCATCGTCCGATATGACTTAACGCTGGAGGACGTAAATTAACAAAAAGTGCATTCAGCCCAAAATTTATGTAATGCTATAAATTAAACCAATTTCTTGTCATTAGAAGTAAGTGCTACGTTACTGTAATCTAGTTTAAGAGACCATTACCTGCATTCAGTATCTGATGACCCAGATATATTTGAGATTCACTTTAAAAATGGCTAGTAGAAGTACTTTCAATTACAATAGGTATACATCTGTGATTTTCACAATAAATTACTGAGCATTTTCTGTAAAATACACAGTCAACATGGTGATTATGATTCTCGTATTTATATAAAAGTTAGAGATTATGTGAATATTTATTATTAATTTTGCCTTGGTTGCCTTTAAATTTCCCAATTTTAAAGAATAGTTGAAATAAAAATTATGATCCTACAAAAATCCTCAGATTAGGAGAAACTACTTCTCAAAATGTGTGTGCGTGCGTGCGTGTGTGTGTTTAGATTCAGAATATTCCGAGGTTACCTCGGGAAAATTTCTGAGAAATGCCCCCCAACCCAAATTAGACTTTACATAGAAACATTATTTTTTATATTCACCCAAAATGCTTTAGTGCCTTGTATTTAAGACATTTGCATGACAAAAAGGTTAAATTTTTATTTGTCTAAGAATACCCTCTTCATTTTGAAAGACTTTTTCATAGTTGGTATTAAACCGAAGTAAATAGAATAAATCTTTCTGCGCGAAAAATGTAGATATCTTCGAAACACACAGTTTATGACAAATAAAATCTTTGTTGCATTAAGCGTATTCGATACATTGTTTGCATCTTGCAAATAGGAAGCCGTCATTCGTTTGTTTATCAGTTAGCCATGCGAAAGGGAACGGAATGTCAAAGCCACCACATAGCAAACAGTGCTAAAAATTTTACTGCTTCTTAGGTCTACTATACTCTCATATTGCCGCTGTACCTATTAGGTTATATATAATACAAATAATTTCTATCAGTGTTTATCTCCACTAATATGAAATGAATAAACAATACAGTTTACAAAAGAATGAGTGAAGAAATTCATTTAAGTTGTCACAGGCGATTCTTTTCTTTGTAATATTAGCATAATTACATCTGTAACTAGATTAACTGTAACATATATGAAATAATTTTGGTGTAATGTGCGAGGTAAGTGCAACATCTTGTAATTAGAGCTCTGCGGTAGCCATAACTCATACAGGATTCTGGTATGCATTACAATAAGCGCCATTAATGTGGCACATGTTCGAACTCGGGCCTTCTGTTCCCTGTCGTTGTTATGGCGGGAATACGTTCCCATGTTACAGTAAATTTAGGCGGCCATTCCCGCACGTACAATTCAGTTGCACAGTAAAAAGGAAGAGTGATACCCCGATACAAGGGTTAGAGAGACATTAGTCACAACTAAAAGGTCTCTGTGGTTTTATTATTTGGAATTCGTATTGCAGTAACACAGGGAATAATTAAACTCCATTCGCGTACAGCGTACTGCAAAAATAAATTTCACCTTGCTGTACTACCACTGAGCAAGATGGTTCCGTTTTTAAAGGTCCTAGGTTCGATTTCTCATCTGTAGTTTTCTCTGGTCGGTAGACGAATGCTTTACTTTACATAGTTCGCTTTATTCCGCTTCTTTCTCAGCTCCGAGGCATTTGGCTGTACCGGACAGATGGCGCGGACGGTTACTCAAAGGAAAAATTACTCTCCATGGACATTGGAGGTCTGCTTGGTCATCAGGTCGTTTATCGCCATCTCTGGGTAGCTCCAGCAGTGAGACACGCCTTCCAGCCTTGAAATGCAAGGAACATCCATGCGTCTTGTAGTCAGTGTGTCTACGCCCTGTAGCCTCCTGTCGTTTCTTCACTGTAGGGATGGTGGCTATAACAGATCTATGCAGGTCATAGTGTGCGAGGTGTCTCCCTTTGTTGTATAATTCTACTTATACTACGGAAGTAACGAACCCTACCAGAGTGGTATTAGTTTAAGTTTACTAAGAAGAAAATATAGATGAATGTGAATATTAACCATTGGGCCTTTATATCGTACTAATCAGTTCTTTTAACTGCTTTTCTTTTGGGGGGCAAGGGTTTAATTTCTATAGCCCCTTCTATTGCTGTAGTCTTATCAGAGGTTAAAACTGACACATTTGGTGTATTTTTTAACTCTGCGAACCTTTTCGTTAAATTAATCTAGATTTTCGTAATTTTAACTTATATTCATACACGTATCCACTTCCTCACCCACGCTTTTAAACCCTATGGAAGGCAAGGAATAATCTTTGCTGAAGAAAGCGTTCCATCTCCTTGGAGCCGGGAATGGAATGTGGGACATCTGAGTAAGAAGTCAGCTCGCTGACACTCAACTACAGAGGCATTTAAAACCTGGTCTTACACTGATTTACAAGTTAACACATTTATAGCAACTAATGTGTTGTATTGTCATGACAGTTTTACAAACTTCTATCTTCTGGGTATATCTTATTATCTGTATAAAAGAAAACTTAAATTCACATTTACATATGTCGTTGTAGCTATAACAAGAATATGGTAGGTAAAAGGTGTCCTTTGTGATGACTTTGAAATTCTTTTTCGTTCCATCATCGCGAGAAAAGAATCTTCATTATATTACTTGAAGAAATTGAGGATTTGAGGATTTCAAATCAAGTACAACGACTAATTGCAGGTAGTCAAGTTAAAAAAGTATTTTTAATAATCTTGTATACTTTAACATTATCTACACTTTATTTAGTAAGATTTTGTGTGTACTTTATCAATTGTACAGAAGTAATTCTGAATGCGAAATATAATGCTGCAGACACTAAAAGTATCAACTGACACAGAAATAAAACTTTTGGTTCAAACCCCTCTCTGCTCTTAAAAGTTACTTATTTCCTTTGTGACTTTTTTATTGCACTGGTTTTACTCAGCTTACTTTTTGTAGTGCGTAGGATGATAGGACGATAATTAACGAGATTTCTCAATGGAATTGTTTATTAAGGTAATAGGGAGGGAGTGGGAAAGAACGACGAGTTACATGCCTTAACAATTAATTTGCATTATTTAAAAGGAGTACTAAATACATGAGAATATCAGCTACTCGTAGTAATTTTAATTTACTATTTAGGGTTTTGCATAGTGTAAACGTTACACGTGAGAAACTCAGCACAGAACACAACATCCAATCCAATCCTAACTGAACTACTGAGTCACAACTGAACTGCACTCGACATAGTTCACTAAAGCCTTACTAAACTCAACTGTCAATAATAACTGAAACAAGAACCCTCTCCAAAGGGCACTAGACGACTTAATACAAGATAAACGTTCAGGAACAGGAGCCTACTCGACACGGTCAAAACGAACTCTCTGAGTAGCAACTGTTGTGCCTCTGCTGGAAGGCAGTGGCAACTGTTGTGTACAAGCTATACTTTTACCGAGTATTAGTACATCCAGGTAGACGGATGGGTATCCGCTTGCCACGATAGCTACTGAATTTTCCTGAAGCAATTCGTGTTTTATGTTTATATTTCTCCGCCTCGGCAGCGTAGAAGGTAGCATGTCTGCTTCACGTTCAAGAGGTACCGAGTTCGAATCTCGGTCAGGGTGAGTTAGGTATCTGCATAAGGGAATTTTTCGGGATTTTATCTTATCGTGAAAGATGAAATCTGGTAATTGTAAGCTCTGCGGACCCTGGATTCATTTGAGCATTAAATCATCTATTTCATTCATCATCCGATAGGACAATGGTGGAAGAGGTAAATTGGAAAAACAATTTGTATTACAGACATTTTTATAACACATAATTTGGATTCTAAAAGCTTGTAAACTGCACCATAGGTGAACATATCTATTGATTATGAAGTTTTATTTTCCCTTCCATACATAGTAAATTGAGGAAGCGTTGCATTCCACCCAAAAGTCCTATAACGAGATTCCACTGCAAATACAGTTTGATGCCCCAAGAAAGTATTCTTAGAAAAACGGTGTATGTGCGTATTTGTGCGTGCGTACGTGTGTGTGCGTGCGCACGTTAAAATGATAGCTGACCGAATACGAAATTTGGTATTTGAGCTTTTAGTTGTCTAAGTAGCGACAAGAAAATTTTGAAGGAACCTCCCCCAACCCAAACTATTAGAATATGTTCAAAACTTTTGATTTCCTCAACAATGTTCTCACAATTTATTTGAGATATTCTTTTGACAAGTGAAATGTACATCTTCAATTTCCTGGCACTAGCCTCTGAAAATCTCTTCATTCCAAATGACTTTTGTACGAGAGGTAAATCGCAATAGAAAGCCAAAATCTTACTGTTAGGTATCGTGAAGAGCACAATTTACTATTTTTGAGCACCATTTCCAAAAGAATTTTTGTTAAATAGATATTTAATTTATTAATACTTACACTTTTCTCAAATAGGAAGTCGTTATTAGTTTCTACTTTCTCTAACATTATTTGAACACTCAAACCAACAAGGAATATCTCGGATATGGCAAGCTCCACTTTAAACGAGATCTACTTATTTTCGAAATAAATTTTTTTATCTCTCTAACGGATTACCAGTTAAACAAAAGTCACAGATTGGAACTTGAAAACTACCACATAGCGACCAGATCCTAAACGATTTGACTAGCGCTTGAAGCAGGTGAGGACAAGCAGTGGCGGTGTGACGTCAGTTCACATCGCATATCCCGTATGACCAACTGTGAGTTTCGGCTACCTAGCTCTTTAAAATCTGCTGACTCGCTGCAAAATCGGGCAGTAGAAAAGAAAACTTAGTGAATATTTTATTTTCGGGGAGGAAGTATTAGGAACCTTGAAAATACACTGTATGATTCTTCTTTTCCATACTTTACTACACTGCAGAATGCAGTACATCACTTGTCTTGCATGCAAAAATATCACGCATATAACTAGACCACTCTAAACACACCGCCTCATGTGAAATTCTGTGATTTGTATCAAATTTAAGGTTAAGACCGCACATTCCTTGCTGCCAGAGACCGGCACAATCTTCAATGGATGATTTAACTTTGTTTTTTCCTGTTCCTGATTGCACCTTATTTACGTTCTTTCGTATTAGATCAAGACAGAACTTGAAGTATCATTTCTGAATTTCTGGTTCCCGTAAGCAATTCTGCTTGATTGGATCATCGTATCTTCAGACTTCAGTTAAAAGAATCCAACAATCTCTATGACAATCCGTCACTCCACAAAGTTGATTTTCAGCCACTGGGGATTTAAACCATATGTATAGGCTCCCATCTGCAGCAGTAGGGGGATAATGCTGTCCTTGATCCTTTTCAATCAGATTTCAGATGCTACAGACGACATTTTGGGAAGCACTTCCACATTCTTTGGGAGATATTTCTGAAGGACATAAACAAGGCAAACATAAAGTTGACACAATACTTCAGATTTGTATGTCAGTGTCTACGTTCATCTTCCCGTTGATAGGAAGGATTTCTACGAACTCTTCAAATGCAGTACCCAAATTTGGCTTGGGTTGTAAAAACAAGTAAATCCTCTCGACATCCTTTTACAAGCACCATTTCTTCGGTAGTGGTCAGACAACACTGACTGCATTTTGTAATCATACTAGTTGACTGAAGCAGCCTACGATTTATTTGTTAAATTATTAAAACGTTAACTTTTGAGAATTCAATTGAATGGTTTTGAGCGTTCTAATATTGTAATTGAAGGATTACAAAAAAAAATCTGTCATATTTTTGGCTGTCGGTTGACAAGTTAGCCTTCCTGCTTAAAGAAATTGAAATTGACTAGAATCAGAAGAAAATTGTCAGAGTTGACAACACTGTATATGTCAGTTGAGCTGACGTCACACCGCCACTGCCTATCATCTCCTGGCTTAAAGTGTGCTGTATTCTGTTGCCCTTGTACCTATACAGAAATGTGTAATAAAACATCAGGCTTTTATGTTCCGGTTATGGAAGGGAATGCAATGCCAAAGCCATCACATAGCGACTAGCTTCGCTTAAGGATACTATATTCCCATATTGCCCTTGTATCTACAAGGAAATATGCAGTAAAGCATTTTCTGCAAGTGTATTTTTCTGTTACGTGAGTACAGGGTGTCCCACATAAAACCAGTACGTCTCAGTGTCACTGCATCTAGCCCACTTTGTCCATATTTGTTCATATTTTCCATCTTTTTCTTATAAATAATGTTGTATACACTGCGTGATCCATTCTTGGAGTTGTATGTTTTAATTTGAAGCCAATTATTGTGAAATCGTAGAATATTAATAGAGAAATGGAGCAGTTCTCAATTGAAAAACGAATTGATATAGTGGAATCTTATATAAAAACAGGCTCCATTAAGGAGTTTAAATAAACGTTTGGGGATAAATACCCTCATGACAAGATACCTACACCCAGCGCAATTGAAGATTTGTACAAGAAATGAAGGCCTAAAGCTTCCATCGTGAAAATGAACAAGCGCCTGATAGTGAAAACTCCGCCGGTAGTCGACAGAATTCGAACAAACATAACGAGAAGCCCCAATAAATCGATAAGGAGATTATCTCAGCAAGTTTGTGTATCACGTACAACATGCCATCGTGTGCTAATGAAAGATCTCAAGTTGAGATCATTTCGTGTCAGTGTACTGCATGAGTTGCAAGAACAAGACTAAGAGAAACGAGTTAATTATTGGAACTGGCTCTTATCTTCTATCTTTGACGGTTTCTTGGACTCAATGCTCTTCTTTATGACAGATAAAGTGTGGTTTCATATACATGGCTATGTTAACTTACAGAATTGCTGATGTTTGTCGCAGAATAACCCAAGCGTTGTATATGAAGAACCTTTTCACCCACAAAAGGCAAGCGTATGGTGTGCAGTGCCAGGAATGCAAATTATCGACTCCGTGTTTTTCAGTGATGCGATTAACATTGCAAGATATCTAGAGGTCTTTGACACTTTATTTGCACAATTAATGGAAAATGAAAAGCAGTATGGTATTTTTCAACAAGATGGTGCCACAGTCCACACATCCAACCAGATTATGACTCATATCAGTGGAGAGTTTTCTGTAAACAGGCTTGTCAGCAAAAACTTGTGGCCTCCGCTCTCGCCGGATTTAACATGCTGCTACTTTTGTTTATGGTGAGCTCTAAAAATAAAGTTTATGCAAAGAACCCTCGGATGATAGACCAATTTAAAGAGAACATTATTAATCAGATAAATAACATCTCAATAAAAGAATTACAATGTAAACCAGAATATTCTCGTAAGAGCACAACGATGACTGGATGCCGATGGGAGGTACTATCAGAAGTTGTTATAACCGGTAAGTCTGGCCTATGCCATAATTATCCCATAGTTACATAGGAAAGTTGCTTGGATGAGGAATTGACATAATATAATGTAATGGATGCGTACAGTTTTAGGGGAGGACGGGGCAAGTGAGTCCTAACTTTGGCTTTTTTCCCTTCTAATGTTGGTGATAATTAAGTCAAAGTTTCCAAAAATATCTTAAAATACAGCTAGTACATTAGGCATTTAAATTTAATATATTAAAATGCTTTATTTTTATTTGAATTTTCGTGAAATATTAAAATAAATCACAAAATAAAAGGGGCAACTGAGTCATCCATTAGAGCAAATGAGACTTGATACATTATCCACAAAAATTGCAACGACTTATATTTAAAAGTATTAGTTTTCTAACGATATAACACATTGTGTACACAAGGCAATAAAACATTGTCATAAAACATGTCTACATTTCCAAACAAAAATTTTCTAGAGATTCTTAGTTCAATACCTATCAGCACTTCAAAACTTTATTTAAAAAGTTTTGTATTTGTATTCACTTTATACGGCTGCTAATTCGTAGTTCCAAATACTGCGTAAGATATGAAAAAAAGGAAAATATGAAAAAGAAAGAAAATAACTCTCTGTTTTTCAATTCAACGGCATGTATCACATACACTGTTATTGCCAGTTCTCTCGTCTTCACTTGCCCCGCTTCTACTACTCAGAATAAAATGACACCTGTCATAAAGGCTTCAACAGCTATTCCGATGCCACTGCTTAAGAAGAAGCTACACATACTGCCACTGTGGAAGTGTTATAATCTGCTTTGAATTTACATTACTTAAATATAATACACATGCTTCTAGTAGTAGCAGTTCTTATATCAAAATCACACAAAACTAGTAATTCCCTAGTTAAACAAAAGCTTTTTTTCTTCCCTGGAGCGTCACTTTCTTTGTTCTTACAACTCCGGGCAGCCATGCTCTCAATTATAGCCTCTTCTCAAGCTCAAAAATGCATACTTTGCAAGCAAATTAAGATGACGTTCTTGCCCCCCTGTCTCACTTGCCCCGCCCTCTCCTATATGGGACACCCTGTAGATAAAAGATTCGGTTTTTTAAAGAAAAGTTTGTACGAAAGTACAGAAAGACATGTGATTAAAGAACATCATATTTTTTCCTGAAAGCCCTAAAATAAAATGACAACTCCATATTTGCAGCCATGCGGACAGATGCGCCAATGGACGCTAATAAATGCTTAGCAGGTACGATTGTAGCTAATGACAATGCAATGTGTATAAGTCATGAGTGCAATTGTTAACCGATATTATGCAAAGCGAGTAAGTACCACAGAGATATTCTTATTGAGAAGAATGAAAAATGTATTAAAGTATTCTCTGATGTTGAATTGATATGCTATCGATTTCCATTCAGTTGTGCTCCACCCTGTGCCTTTAAACAGCATGCAGACATTTGGATACAAGCGTTATGCGCAACTAATACAGATTGCACTTCGTTACAGTATCTGCGTCAATAAGCAGAACACATCATTATAAATGAATAATTTGCAATTAATTTCGAGACAAAAAGGTTACTGTGTAATTACTGCCTTGTTTATTTTGATTTTTAACAAGCGTTTACTGTTCTTTTTCTGAAATAAATTGATGCGTTGTTCCCGAATCAGCTGTCGAACCCAACTGCTAAATGGTCAGTGATAATGCTCTGTTAAACACTTCCAGGAATTGAGAAACTGTTACTAAGATTGATACTTGTTAATCAGACGGTCTACATTAAATTGTTTGATTAAAAGTATTAAATTCACACAACTTGCCTTAATGGATTTTATTTATCTTTATATTTAACCTTCCTACAAAGCATTATCCCCCTGTTTGTTTTATGTCCTCATATCTCCACAGATCTATTAGGAGATAGCTCGTGGCTTGGTGTGTAGCGGACAGTTAGCCCTCTAGGTCTCACCCCTATATCATACGATCTAGCTTCGTCGCGAGTCACAGATGCCTTATTGCTAGGAAATTGTTCCTCTGCTGTGGCGCGTATATACATAGACCTAAGTGATTCTAGATGTGGCCTTCCGGTTCTTAAACTTTTGACTGTTACTGTTCTCTCTGTATATATAATTTTATGTGTAATGCACCTTTTTCAAAGGTTTATCTAGATTTAAATAATAGGTAGAAAAATAAATCTTCTTAAGAATAGTTTGTATATTCACTAATAAATAGTGGGGGAAAGAATAACCCGCCCTAATAATATAGAATGCTAAAATACGGTTGACTTTAACTTTGTATCTATCCTTCATGATGCTGCCGTCTTCACTGGAGTGCAAAATATGCATTGAGAAGCCATTTAATGTTACATTTTATAAACGAATTGCACATGAGGTACATTACAACGTACCCATATGAATTAATAAGGGGCTTTTCTTACATGACCAATAGCTGTACTTACAAATTATCATGACAGTGTGCACAAAAATCTATGTCATACGTAATTATATTTAACATATTTGTACCATTCTAGATTAATAACCCGCTTTTATTATCTAAGTTCTAGGAAATAGATTCCGCATGAGTATAACAAATCACAAAGAGAAACTGGTATTACTCCTGAGTTTGAGCCCCAAAAGATTAACAGCATAGCACTCACAGATTACAATGAAAATATAAAATAATACTTGAATAAACCAGGAACGGTGTAGTGACATAAGAAAAGGTTTCTCTCAATAAGACAAACTAAGACATATTTGGTCACCAAAATCGTATTATAAATATGATGAAAGTAGCGTCTGCTTCCAACAAATACAACTATCGTATCCGGGAGGATCGCTAAGATTTCTGAAATCCATAAAGTCATTTATAATATGCCATGCTTGGCTGTGAGAACACCTAAGCACGCCCAACGTGTACACCAGAAAAAGCCACAAAAATTAGACCTCTGCTTAAACCGGAGCAGCCTGGTTAGCTCTCGTAGTGTTACAAAAGGTTTAAGATGGCGCACTATAACGGTAAAAATCACAACCTGAAGGACATAGTTACACCAATTAGAGGCATTTCATATGAATTTACTGTGAGATCAGCTCAACATTTAGGTTAGACTAAGGTTTTGTCACACCACCACATCAAATCAGAAACAGTTGACAGTAATTTGTCTTTCATACTTAAATGAAAACAACTGAAAGAGCAAAGGGGGAAAATGCTAGTGTGCGTTATTCATTCCTTTCCTCAGCACAGCAGTGGTCCTGTCAGGTACAGTGGGGAACTCCAGCTAAGTTCAACCCTCATTGCAGCTCAAGATAATTGTGTAAAGTGTTGATCTGTACTAATGTTATAAAGAGACTACATTTTTTTTGTATCTACAGTAATCTCAAAAACTACTCAACCGATTTTGCTTGAAAGACCAATTTGCTGTCATAGACATGGTGCTGTGAACTACTTCTAAATTCATTTCATAAACTACTAAAATGTTAAAAACTCTACAAAGCCCTCGACTGGAATACGAACATACTGGAGTTATATAACAACATACTTACAAAGACGGCCATCATTTTTAGTTGAGTCATGAAGTAGAACATAGTTGTTATACCACAGAATATAAGAGGTTGCTAAACTCTGAGAGTATACAGACAAAAGCCAGTTAAATTTTTTGCAGAATGATCATAATGTAACAAACCATTCTGACTGAGGGATGCCGTGATGCTAATCACATCTGTTCCCCGTATCGGTTGGATGACCGCCCAACTCTACCTTGCGTATGTGAGCGTGAGGCCGGCAGTCGGGTTGGTAGGCTCAGGTCCGCTTGCAGGCTGTTATGCCATGCATTACGTTACTTACGGTTTACTAATTATGCGAATGTTATTAGGAATAAAGAGGAGTTAAGAGGCTATTCACAGAAGATTCAAGACATGCCTGATTTCGTTTGTCGTTAAAAATTCTTAAACATATGGTAATTTAATCAAAATAATTAGAGACATTTTGGAGTAAGTCAAAACGTTTTATGCATTATCCATATAAGCGGTAGTTTTGGTGGGGAAGTGTTATGGAAAATGTTGCACCCTTGGAAGACGCTGAACTTTACCACAATTGGTATTTAACTGACTTCGTTTTGGAATTGTGCTGCTCACAGACATATGCGCACGCACACACACACAAACACACACAGGCCTTTTTCCTAAATATTCTGTTTTTGTATTCAGGGAGTGCCAAAATGTTTATTGCCGGTGAACCCTCGGTGTCGAAGTTTTGGGTGGAATGTAATACTTTTTCTGCGTACTATTGGCAAGTAGTGGGAAAGTTAATCAACCTGTACAGCCTGATTTTTAAAAGAAGATACGTGAAGGTCATCAGGCAAGGGACACGAAGGGTAAGAGGGGAATGTAGTTGCTATGGTAACGTAAACAAAGGTTGTCAGATTGGATACACTGGTGAATCACATACTCCTCGGCTCAGTTATCGCTAGTTGTATGCGGGAAACAGAGTTTGCCTAGTTGCGCTGTGTATTGTTAGCCTAGTTTGTTAAAACACAATTAAAATGCGTTTTTATGTAAGCAAGACGTTATGGCGGTAGGATTAGAGGTGGACCGAGGAATCATGGCCCAAAGCAAAGATCAGTACGTGCTTACCACATGTGTGTTGCACACTATGTTTTGCACTATGTGTATTTATATGAATCTGAATTTTAGTACTTAAGATATTAGCTGAAATATTAATAAATATAATTGAAGATAAATGTTAGATTTTAGAACGTGCATCGCGTATATGTGTTTCTATGGAGAAATACTTCCGCATTGTGCGGGAATGTCAACTTACGATACATAGCAACAATAACGGCAAGTATGGAATATTATTTACACAGTCCAAAAATATTTAAAAGAATTCACACATGTGAAGACCCTACAACTCAGTGAATGTGTGAACAACAGATTTCTGTTTTTAAAGTAGGCTAATACAGATTAACTGTGCATATTTTTGTCGAGGTGAGATAACTCGAACTCTTGTTTATGTTTCGAGTGTGGAGAGGATAAAGGAAGGGGATCTGATGGGCAACACTGCAGCACCCAAGTGGAGAAATAGATGACCTTCACGTATCTTCTTTTAAAAATCAGAGTGTAGTGTATGGTTTGGGTATTTAATCTCCTTGGGTGTTCTCTCCAATTAACTCCTGTAGACATGTGCTGGTTGTTTTCATGTGGAGATAACGCTGTCCAACTATCATAGTGTAATTATTGTTATATAGGATAAATGTCAACAAGTAAACTGTTTCACCCTTATCATACATTTATTTTGCTTACGCATCTTTTCAGAAACACACTGTTTATTACAATTTAATCTTGGCTGGATTTCTATCTCTTTACGGTATTTCTCACGGTTTCATGGAGGACCCTTTTTGGGTTATGCTCACCCAAGAGTAAATAAACCGCAGTTTTGGTCACGGCGATGTTTTTGCTCCTCGAGTAAATCTAATGGAACCGCCCTCCGTGAAGCGTCGGGGCTCTAATGCATCTTAATGCGCACAACCCAACTTCGTAAACAGCCAGATCTTTCTCAAGGGAACATGCAATACGCTAAAGACGTGGTTAGAATACTGCCTGGATTTATATTGCACGGGAACTCTTGATTTGAATTTCACGATAAGTAAAACACGTCTTAAAACGTTCAGTGAAGATGTAAAACAGGTAACTCTGCGATATTTTTAACCTATTAAGATAAAAAGACAGAAGAAACTGTGCCCACCTCTGTAGATTTGTGGTAGCGTGTCTGTCTCACGTACATGAGGTCCCGAGTTCGAATCTCGGTCAGGGTGGCTGACCTGGATAAGGTGTATTCTGATATTTTCCCTTATTCTGAAAGATGAATGTTGGGTAAGTCTAAGCTCTGTGGACGCTGGGCTTATTTGAGCATCATTTCACCCATTTCATTCATCATCTGATATGACGTACGTTGCAGGACGTTGGATTAAAAAGAAAAGGAGAAGAAACTGTATTCCAGTAGCAACTACTTCTTAAAATATTTGCCTATCGGTTAAGCCTACTGTATCCTTTATTCCCCATCTATCCTTGCGCCGTTGTGCCTTGGTTCCCTGCCACAAAATGCGGTTGGTTCCCATCCCTGGAGGTGCGAATTTTAAGTCCCGGGTATAGTACCGATGCCCACTCAGCATCGTGAGCAAATTGAGGAGCTACGCTAAGTAGCGAACCCTGGTATAGAAAGTCAACTGGGGTGTCTTGATGCTGACCATATCTCTTCCCCATATCGGTTGGATTATCACATACCTCTATCTCTCGTATTTTAGCGTGAGGCTGGCAGTCAGGTTGACACTCTGGCCCGCTTGCGAGCTGTTATACCATGAATGACGTTATGTTAACTACCAGAAAATATGCAATAAAACCATTTCTACAGATCTAAAGCTCATAGAAGACTGAGCATTTTAAAGAGCAGTTGGTTGAAAAATGGGTAGTTAAAGTTAGCTGAATGTAACACAGAATTGTTTTCTTTAAAACTTGCTTATCGTATCTTTGTAAGATTCTGAATATAAATATGTAATTTGGTGTCGTTCTGGCCTTTGCTTTTATTTTTGTACTTTATTTAATTCCTGTAGTAAGTAGAAAGCACAGAAATTCGATATGGAGATTGCACTGAAAATACATGTTTTGGGTCACGTGAAGAATTGTGTGTGTGTGTGTGTGTGTGTGTGTGTGTGTGTGTGTGTGTGTGTGTGTGTGTGTGAACACCATGACTCAAAAATAAATATCAGAAAAATGTCAAACTTTGTGGAAATATATTTTTTTTTAATTTGCGTCCTCCAAAGTTATATCGTATCGGAGAGAATGAAATGAGTGAAATAATGCTCATATGAGCCCAGGATCCATAGACCTTAGAGAATAAGGGAAATTCCCGGAAGAAACCTTATCCAGGCAACTCGCCCTGACCGAGATTCGAACTAGGGACCACTTGAACGTGAGGTAGACAGGCTACCATCTACACTACGGAAGCGGGCGAAAGGGTTTTTGTGGAACGGATAAACCATAAAAGGTAGTAGGTACTATACAAACAAAGCATATATGTCTAATACACAATTCATTAGAAATGACTGAGGCATAAGATATTTCTTAGAAAGCCGTAATTGTTGTTTAAATTTCTCAGTGGTATGTCAGTTGTTTCGGAATTCAGTTGTCACATCGCGATGTCATAAAGGACTATGGAATTTGAAGACCGACGTATAGCGAATAGCTTTTAAACATCTGGCTATTTTTTTAAAATTATTACTAAAATGAAGCAGATGGAAAAATAAGCTTTTTTAAGAATGGTTTGTAGAAGCTTTATACAAATAAGAATAGTGGGTTTATGCAACTAAAGGTAGTTAGTATAAAGATCATTTATCTATTTATAGAGAGAGAAAGACTTTGTTAACGATTCTGTTAATTGTGAGAATCATATGGGAGGTGTGTAAACCCAGGGCCTTAGAATTAGTGGGTCAGCGTCTAACCAACTTAGCCACAGCCAGAGAAGAGTGGATATTTCACTTGATACGAGGAGTGTGCGGGAGTTGGTAAACCCCAGGAGCTGCAGTGAGGAAAATTGTCATTAATCACCGACAGCTGGGCAGATTCACACATCGCCACCATCGAGAGAGCTTTTCTTCAACTTTGTAACTCTTACGGCTGTCTCATTAAATGTTTCCGAGTTCTTTCTTAAATAAACTAACACGTTAAAACGCGACTATAGAATAACAGTAAAATGAAAGAGTACACTTGACTATACCTTGGTCAAACTTCACATTAATATCTATCAAGTAAATGTTTAGAATTTAAGTGAAGCTAAAACTAACGTTTCGCAATCATGGAACTTTCATACTCGCTCTTGTAGAAATTATTCATACAATTATTATTATTATTATTATTATTATTATTATTATTATTATTATTATTATTATTATTATTATTATTATTATTATTATTATTATTATTATTATTATTATTATTATTATTATTATTATTATTATTATTATTATTATTATTATTATTATTATTATTATTATTATTATTATTATTATTATTATTATTATTATTATTATTATTATTATTATTATTATTATTATTATTATTATTATTATTATTATTATTATTATTATTATTATTATTATTATTATTATTATTATTATTATTATTATTATTATTATTATTATTATTATTATTATTATTATTATTATTATTATTATTATTATTATTATTATTATTATTATTATTATTATTATTATTATTATTATTATTATTATTATTATTATTATTATTATTATTATTATTATTATTATTATTATTATTATTATTATTATTATTATTATTATTATTATTATTATTATTATTATTATTATTATTATTACTATTACTATTACTATTACTATTATTATTATTATTATTATTATTATTATTATTATTATTATTATTATTATTATTATTATTATTATTATTATTATTATTATTATTATTATTATTATTATTATTATTATTATTATTATTATTATTATTATTATTATTATTATTATTATTATTATTATTATTATTATTATTATTATTATTATTATTATTATTATTATTATTATTATTATTATTATTATTATTATTATTATTATTATTATTATTATTATTATTATTATTATTATTATTATTATTATTATTATTATTATTATTATTATTATTATTATTATTATTATTATTATTATTATTATTATTATTATTATTATTATTATTATTATTATTATTATTATTATTATTATTATTATTATTATTATTATTATTATTATTATTATTATTATTATTATTATTCTCTTTGCTTCATATTAATCAATATAAACATTTCTAGAAATGTTTATATTATACCAGGTGAGCCAGCCGCACCTTATTTTTTTTGGAAGGTATGCAACCCATCAAACGGCATGCGAGCCTTAGTCCAGTTTTGCGATTACTAAATTGTACTGCTTGACTTTCTTAGAAAGACGAATGCGCAAAATTCAGAGGAACATCGGTTTAAGGGACAAAACGTACTACTCGCTAAAGTACACCTCAAAAACGTACAACTCCTTTACTGAGAGCGAATTCCGGTTTACTGGCAATTTTACAAACTTTTTATTAGAGAATACATGGCAAAGTAATTAAGTAAACACCTCGGAAAAAAATATACCTATCATATGAGTGCACTCACAACGTCAGCTGGTCAGCTAAAAAGAAAAAGGCGGATTCTTGTACTTAGAGCACGGGTTTGGCTGCCAAAAATTATAAAATAATTAGAGACACGCCTCATCCATCATGAACCTGTATAGTCAATATGGACATATTGTTAAACAAGAGTTCATTTACATTTTTGCATAAACTACGTCCCGTGCATCTCAGTTAACATGCATAAGAGCGTTTGCTATTTAAGTAATAATATTAAAATACCCAACAAATGATTAAAACTGTGTTAAAAGGTTAAATCAAGCACGAGAACTCGCAAGGTGGCAAAGGTATAGCGCCAGGCATACAAGTCGTACTACTGAACCCAGAAAGTGCTTTCAGGCAAGTCTCGAAATAGCTCTTGGGATTATGACTTCTCCTGTGCTTTAACACCCAATGACGCATGTTCGAGTCTCAACATTGTAATTATTTTTATGTCCATCAAAACTTTGAAACCGAATTCACAATAATTTAATAATAAAGTCCCTGAGGGTGTGCATTATCCAAGAGGGTGATCAGTTCGAACACTTGCTTCGTTAGAGGAGTCGTGTTCCAGGAATAGAAAGAGGGCCATTCCAACGCCACAAAACATAGGAATTTGAAACTTCATTTTTAATAGCACAATAATTCAATATCTGCAAAATTGTGTTTAACTTCCACATTACATCTGATACTGCGATTTCCACGTTTTCTGTGTTTAAATGTGTATAAATAATCATTATTTCAATTGCACCTACCTATATGTGTGTTTACACAACTACCTACTTTTACTTCACTAATAAAGAAGCATCAAACAGTACCATAAAATATAAATAAAACAATTAAACATAAAAATCAAAACAATTGTCAGAATATTAATTGTAAGTTGTTAGTATTACGTGGTAAAAAAATTAGTATGTCTTTCACCTTTACAGCAGACAGATGATACCGCAGTTTCGTGCTTGTTCTAACTGAGCTATCTAGTAACGTGTCACAAACCTTCCGTTTAACATATATCATTCCCTGATCCCAGCGAAGACGTGCAAACGTTAAGCTGTCTAATCACTAATGCGAGATTACAACGATGCGATAACATCTATATTAGTACTAAGTTCATCGAGTGTTTGACCTTCATATTAAATAAGCAGGTGGAACCTAGTAATGGGGTCGATGTTTTCATGTTGGAGTATAAAATGCGGATTGCATAAAACTCGAGAATAAGGGGCAACTGACTCACCTGGTATATTTCCTTGCAAATATAATGAGAATATAGGAATACGGTAGGCAAATATGTTAAAGGTATTGCCAAACAAATTGACATCTGGTGTTTTCAAACAACAAACTAAGGAGCGAGTCACTTATTCTTTTATGATGCTTCCAATCCATCTCAAACCCGGGATCTTGGTTCCCCTGCAGCAGTAGCACACCAGTATTTATTACTATCAGTTATATATCACTGCAGTCTTCTAAGAGCTATACGCCCGACATTTCACAATCACCATCGCTATCACCAACATTAAACAGGGCCTCGAATAAAACGCTTCTCTTCACTTCTAAATGAAAACTTCTGTAAAACAAACACGTACTAGTTTCGCTATTTGTAATAAGTAACTTAGTATCCTCACTGACCGGACAGGTTAACTAACGACTTGTTTCCGGTATTTAATGGAGTTTGAGAGGAACGAGGTCCAGAACAACAACCCTTGCTGTTATAGGCTCGTCCACTAGACCCAAAGAATTTTCTACGTACCAAATTGTTTGGCGATAACTATAATAGCTGGTTGCTATGTGATTGGTTTCAAATTCAGGTTTACTTAATCAGGAAAGGGGGGGGGAGAAGAAAAGAATTATATAGTGACTTCGCATGCGAGAATTGTGTAACTATTGAAACATTTTAACTTATAACAAGGAATATTGTAAAATAAAGCAAATTATAATAAACTCTGTGCTTTATTCAGATTTGAATTGTTTGTGTTAAAAGGTCTTGTCTATTCCTTACATTTAACAGCCATTCAAACGTCTTCAGGAATGAGAAGGACTTCAAAGGCCATATCAGAAAATTCAAGATTATATGTATACGTATTTCATTAGTCATTAAGGTACCTGAAATATATATTTTAATGAAAATCTTAAACAATTTTTGATACAGTCAAAATCTTGGAAAAGTTTCCATATAATCTGGAAAAGGATTTTTGTCCTTCTGTCACATTCTTGGGATTTACTGAACTTGAAAGCGAGGTGTGTTATTTGATTGACTTTTGCTTTTAACTTATGTTATTCACAGACACAAACAGACCTTTTGCTAAAAAAATGTTTTCTTTTTAAGTCAGGTAGTATCAAAAGCGAGTGTTCCTAAGGATATTTTGCTCTTGAATATCTTAGAGGATAATATTAATACCAGTAGTAGGACAAAACCGAGCGGGTTGGCTGAGGCGGTTTCGTCTGTGGCCCGCCTTCAGGAGGTCCGGGTTGACTCCCGTGGCCAAGCTACCTGACCCATGGGGTTTTTGCGGAGGTTTTCCCGGGCCCCTAGGCGAATGCCTAGCAGGTTAATTACATTCCCCGAATTTCCCCTCCCTCCATTTCATCTCCATTATCATTTCACATCATCTCTCATCTGATGGTCTCTTTCATGGTAGAACTGTCGGCGGACGTCTCGGCAGCACATGGCAGGATGATATGTTCTGAGTGAACCAATTCCTCCTCCGGTAGGACGGTTGCCGGTCTCCGAACCCAGGTCTCGTGGTGGGAGAGTTTCTGAATCACAATAGAGTGGGATGTCCTTAATCCTGGCCGCCTCTGTCTCCTCTCGCCTCATCCTTTTTCCCCGGGGATGCCCCACTTGGGAGCATATGTAGGTACAATAAACCAAGTGTGGTTTCCGTGCTGGGTCCTCTCTGAACTAATCCAGTTAACCAGTAGGACAGAAAATGCCACTGTCGGAATTCTAACTACGGATCTACGGTTTATCGTGCTGCTCACTAATTATCCCGGATAATGCATCGAGTCCGCTCCTGTAGCGTAGATGGTAGTGTCTGCCTCACGTTCAGGAGATCCCGAGTTCGAACTTCGGTCAGGGTGAGTTATTTGTAAGGTATTTTCCGGGGTTTCACCTTATGATGAGACGAATGTCGGGTAAGTCTAAGCTCTATGGACCTGGACACATTTGATCATCACTTCATCCATTTCATTCATCGTCCGATACGACGTAACGTTGAAGGACGTACATTTAAAAAAAAAGTTGATTTCGACCAAATTTGGCATTAGATAAGCTTTAACACAAGGCGAAAATTACGTTCCAGCTAAGAGTTCGAAATTTCTCCCCATTAAATATTTAATTTTATGTAACGCCTACAAAAACCAGCAAGATCAACTACATATTTGTCAACATAAAACGTAGTAGCTCGGGCATTGCCAACATAGAACAATTATTGACATCTTAAGGACCTCATAAAACATCAAAGGAACAGCAAGTTTTTATAATAGATATTCGCTGCTATCCTTTCTGACAACCAAGCGCGATAGTTCGGGCGGTTTCGTCTGTGACCGGCATCTAGGGGGCCCGAGTTCGATTACGTGGCCTACCTACCTGAACCCATGGGTTTTTTCGGGGGTTTCCCCTGGTCACCAGGCGAATGCTGTGTAGGCTAATTACATCTCCCGAATGTTCATCCATTTCACCTCCATTATAATTTTACATCATCTCTCATCTGGTGCTCTCTTTCAGGGTAGCAGTGTCGGCGGGAGTGTCTGCGCTGCATGGCAAGATGATATGCTCCTGGTAAACGTCTTCGTCCTGCGGTAGGACAGTCCCCGGTCTCTGAGCCGGCCTAGTGGGTCTTTTCGGAACATGGTAGGAGGGATGCCGGTTGTGCAAGCCTGCCGGAAGTTATCGAGATCCGGGATGGCGGCCTCTGGTCTGCGGGCCGACCTGGCGGACTGTTTCGGGCCACGTTGGTTGGGATGCCGGTTATACTGTACTGCCGGAGAGTTTGAAATTGGTAAATGGTACGGACCTCGCCCTGTACACTGTCGTGACTCCTTGGAGTCGGCCGCCGTCTGTATGCTCTCGCCTCATCCTTCCTACCGGGAATGACCTACTTAGGACATAGGTGACGTGCTGAATCCTC
Organism: Mantis religiosa; assembly: GCA_030765055.1. NCBI lineage: Eukaryota > Metazoa > Arthropoda > Insecta > Mantodea > Mantidae > Mantis > Mantis religiosa. The sequence goes on from CM060948.1 coordinate 178,659,411, forward strand.
TTCGCAGAATTTTGTCCTCTCCTATCCTATCCTTTTTGACATAGATCATTGGGTAATAACGGTCAAAATAGGTATTGATTTTGACTTTCTTCTGTTTTCTAAATAGTTTTTGTTTTAATTGTAAACTATCTTACATCTAAAGTCATTAAGCTTCTATTATTTCTTTCCAATTATATTTGCTCTATAAGTAGTGACGAGGTACCCCGAAGTTACTCAAATGCAGTAATCAGAAATGACAATTTATAAACTGCGGTATTTGTGGTTATTGAACTGTGATTTTGCATAGCATTTTTTTGTATTGTTACTATATCTTTATAGGACCTGAGAGGTTTAACTAACTCTTTAAGTATATTGGGTAATGTTTGTAAATATCTCCAAAGAAGCCCAAGGCTATGGAGCAAATGCAGTCCAAGGGTAAAAGTTGTAAGGGTAAACCGTCACACCACAGGCGATGCCGGATATTTCAGCTAATTGAATTATAAATTGACCTTTTAATTTCACTTAAGATCTTTCTGTTCCATAATATTCTGTACAACATTCAAATTGGTTCTTTCGCTTCACTTACTGTGTTAAGCTTATAGTCTGCCAATGTTAATCCCGAATTCATGTACTTATTGACCCTCCTAAGTTCCCGTTTGGAACTTCTATCTTGATTTCCTGTAAATAAGTAAATACTTACATTTCTCAGTGTGACATGATCTTTTCGGTAAACATTATCTTCTTTATTTATACTTCGGTTAATTTATACTTTGTCTAATATTTGTCTACACCGGGTAGCTCATGAAATTTTCATATCGAGATTCTACAGGAAATACGTGTTGTGGCGTCCATTTTTGAAAAGAGTAAATTCGTATCCGTGTGTTTGGGAATAGCTTTAAGTCAAGAGTAAAAAGTCTAATAGGAGCCAAACTTCATGTTTGAGTCAATTTGTATTTAAGCATGACAGATGAACATTTTCAAGATCATCGCCCCTCTAAACTAACGTTTTATGAATCAAAAGAAACACTCTTTACTTTTCACCTTATCAAAACTGGCTCTAACGATCCAAATTAAGATGCCATGTGTGGAATCTGTTTACGCCACTGATAATTTTGTAGCATCCTTTTGTAGTTAATTAACGCTCTTTAGCCAGGCAGATCATACAAAGTTTGAATGAACAGAATGGTTGAAATGATGCTCAAATGAGTCTAGGGTCCTTGAGGATTAGATGTTTTACAATATTCGTCTTCTCAGCATAAGGGGAAAACCCCAGTAAAAACCTTATCTAACAGACTCGCCCTAACCGAGATTCGAAATTACGACCTCTTGAAAGTGAGGCAGGCACATTACATCTACATCAGAAGTAGGCTTACTGAAAGTTTGTTCACACTGACTGAATTTTCTTTAACTGGTAAGGTACAAACAACACGAAGTAGTGTATAACACACAAACAATTACTTTATGGCTTTACAAAACAACAATACCATAGCAGACAGTAGTCATAAAAACTTCACTTCTCCGAAACATGGGGTACTTAACCTCGAACTATAAGCAAGACACTTATTGTAAGGTAAATCGTATATGTTACATTGACACGACTTTCTATATTGTTTATGCTTACAAATTATTCTTAAGAACGTTTATTTTTCCATCTCCATTTTAATTAATATAAACATTTTCGGAAATAGCTGCATTACATATTTCTATAAAAATAAAAAGATTATAGCAACAGTCAGTGTTTTAATAAGAGGACATTATATGCTTGCCTTGAAGTTCTATACTCCTTGTATGAAATCGTAAGAAATAACTAAAATCGAAATACCTATGAGAACTATTGAATAATTCGAAACAAATATATATTACACAAATAGCTTATGGTACAGAAAATTATTATTTCAAATAAATTGCATATTTTGAATGAAACATACACTTCCTGACTACTACGTTTATTATACTTTTATTTGACATTAAATTGCCATGAGCTTTATATGATAAAGTAAAAAAAAAAAGTCTTGGTGTTGCCTCTTTGGAAATTTGGTAGCTTATGTAATAATTTTGGTATTCAAACGACTATTCGCTATTCAGTTGTACTGTTCATACACACACACACACACACACACACACACATACACAATCACACACACTATCACACACACACACACACACACACACACTCACACGCCTTTTCTAAAAATGTTTTTATTCAGCGTGTCTCGAAACATGTATTTCCTTTGTAATCTTGATATCGAATATTTTGGATGGAATACAATACTTGCTCTACTTGAAGTATGTGGTAGAGATAGTAAAACGGTTTGAATATATGGATCCTGTGAATGTATCAGTTGAGCAGGAAACTCGCGTTATTCTCTGCCAGAGCTACAAGCAATGTAACGCTTAACTCTGAGGAAACGTGACTTGTATCGTTGTTTTACATTCAGGCTATGAACTTTACGTTAGTGGCAATATAACCAAACAGTTTTATACCACGGTCCCAGGAGCAACATACACTAAGGTGGGGATGAGTTTGGAACACGTTCCTCGCAACCCAATCTGAATAAACTTGTTCCACTGGTCTAATGGCCGCGTCTCCTCCTTGTGGTGAAACAGTTTGTTTCTATTGTTTGGAACACATAAATTCACTTAAAGTTTAGACTTAAAAGCATTTTTCATAGTTGAAATCATTTGAGTGTTGTTAATGATCTGTTTACAGAACACAAACCTGTTAAAAAATTACAAATAAGTATTGGCCTCCCTACTGATTGTGGCTCGATGTAAAGAAAACAAGAGACGGCTTCTCCGTCTCAGTGTTTAAATTTATAGGATAAACAGCAGGATTGAAGCTTCAATCGAAGCATTTCGCAGTTAATTTAAAGGAGTAGGGGTAGTTTAGGGGTAAGTTTATCATTAAAGTAGCAAATGCAAATACCATTTGCTGCTAACCACACTTTATTTTTCATTTAGGCGCGTAGCGTAGTGCAAACGTTACGCTGTCACTGCCAACTCTATCCCAGATATTAGTCAACTCTTTATATAGGCCTCGAATACAAAACGTAGGTCCTGGAAAAGGAAACCTATTTGAAACGGCCAAAATGTGTCCTCTGGCGACAGATAATGGCTATTGTTCAGAGGGAGCCGGTCATAAGTTGAACCTAGATCCAGGTAACCGGACGGATATGCCTAACCCCGGTGGCTTGTTGTCACGGTGACACGTTTAAAACAATGTACATATATATATATGTCCTTTAATATCTTTTGAAGGAAGCTGGCCTCTGAGGTGTGATGGTAACGTATCTGCATTACATTCGAGAGGTCCCGGATTTTAAATATAAATTATATGCATTACCCAGACAAGGTTTCTTCTGGGGTTTTCTCTTATTCTGAAAATGGTAGTGTCGGATAATTTCCGTTATTTCATACATTACATTCAATCATCTTCCAATATGACTTATATGGTTAAACTTAATTAAAAACGCCTGCCTCGGTAGCGTATGTGGTAGCATGCCTGCTTCACGTCCAAGAGGACCCGAGTTCGAATCTCGGTCAGGGTGAGTTCACGAAAGGTGAATGTCGGCTAACTCTAAGCCCTATGGACCATGGGCTCATTTGGGCATCATTTCTCCAATTTCATTCATCATACGATGTTACTTGAAGTTTGAGTACGTTAACTGACTTACACATTATACCGATAGTTATATAAAAGTGTTAAAACCTCACCGTTCAACCATTATATATTGTTATATTACAATTTTTTTAATACAGAACTTTGGTTAGTATAATGTCTAACATAAGTTTGAATATTACTTTGAACTTATCATAACTGAAACAGTTTCAAAAAGGGAGTAATTACTTCTCTGTGTTTCATTTAGTGTGTTTAAGACGTTGAACTGACATAATTAAATAGCAACCAGTTTTCGTAAAGAAATCATGTAGCCTTATCTGGTTCCCTCACTTCATCCACTCCTCTAGGGGAGTGGTGGTCATAATGCATCTAGATCGTCCTCTATGGTCTAGCAATAACGTGCTAAACCTTGGGTTTCCGACGTTGGGGACAGTCAAAGGACAACCTGAGTTGTCATTTGTAGAATTGGGTAGAGGGGGAAAAGACAGGTAGCAGTACTGCTCCTCAACGGTTGCATTTCCGGATGCAGCTGCCCTTGTGCACCGCTGGATAAATTTTGAGTCCAAGGATTTTTTGGATCTTAGCTTTCGCAATTTCTTCCACCGTGGCTGCTGGCAGGCTGAGGTTCAGCCTGAATGTTATTGCTGGGTGGAGAGGAGAGGGTACCTTCCTTTAGCTTACGCTTCCAAGCAGCGCTCCAAAATAACTATTTTGGTATTTTCAGCTTACAGACAAGGTCTTCATCCGCAAGTATATTGTTCTGTAACTCCAAGGTGTTCGTATTCAAGTAAAAATGCTTTGTGAATTCTTTTTAAGTTGTTAATAATTTACTATATTAAATTAGAAGCGTTATTCAGCCCATATGCTTAAAACAAATTTGTCTTTTCAATGGTGAAAGAAATATTAAAATCGTTTGACCGGCTTTTGGATTACTCTATATACGGATATAAATTTTAGCTCTTTATACTATTAGTGTAGAGGTATATGTTTTATGTACACACTATTTGATTTTATAATAATTTTGTTTTGAAGTGCATTCCACTGGCATAAAATGCGGAGTTTCAGAGAAATGTTAAATAAATTATAGGGAAAATACAAGATAAATGCTATACAAGAAACCAAAGGTTTACTAGAATATTCTGTAAGCTTTAGAGGTTGCACTATATGCTTGATTTTCCTCGCAAAGACCTGCAGTCCACAAAAATATTTGGCCAAATATTCTGGAGATGAGGTTGCAATCTTGGGAACGGACCCCACGATGGAGTTTTCCCCAAGAAATTACCACGCATTCTCAGAAATGTGTGGAGAAAGTGTCGTAAAGAAGCGGAAGTCTTCGTGTGAAGGTTCCCAAAGAGCTGGAAACAACACTTGGGTTAAAGGGGCTGTAGCGCTCTGCACGCAAAACTATATCTTAGCTAAAACTGCTACAGCTATTCACTATCTATACCTTTGTTACAAATAACACGAATGTTGCCTAGGCTCTTTAGAAATACAAAATACATATTCTGAACTCCTCGCAATTCAAAATAGCGTTTTTACAGGAAAAAAAATATTGATATGTCGCATTCAGTTGTTTCAAATGCATGTCGGTATACAAGGCTTTGGAATTTTTCGTGCATTGCATTACCAACAGAAAAACTCAGACCTGTTCCAGTCACTCTTGTATAAACTATTCTTATAATTCTCATTCTTCTATAAACTTTATGCTAATAAAACTTTGTAAAGATGAGTTCTATTTGTAGTTGCATGCACAATTGGAATACAGCAAGCTTAAGAGAAAGTTCAAATCTTTTACGATCTGCTCACTATGTGATTGCTTTGAAATTCCTTCCTATGATCAGCACATTAAAAGGAATTATATGGTCACATATAATTCTCGACTCACTCTTGTCAAAATTGTTATTGTAAACTCTTATTCCTTTATCTAGTTCACATAGAAAAAATGTATTACAAATTTCCTTGTAGATACAATCGGAATAAGCAAGTACAGTAATCTCAAGGAATAGTTATATCTTATAAGTGTTGGTTGTTATACAGTTGTCTTGGAAATCCGTTCTCTTTGCATGACCAGTGGGGGTGGAATTGAAAAACTGCTTTCCCTTCGAGAAAACTAAGTTCGGAAATGCACGCCATTAACAAGGAATATATCGGAAATTGTTAACTCCACTGGTGTAAAGAGGTCTACATTTAGTACTACATGACAAAGCAAGAAAGCGTATCGACAAAAATTCGCAACACAGAGATGTTTACCTCAGTTTATCGCACATACACAGCGAGTCCAGTGTATGTATACTCTGTTCAGATCATGTCTTCTGGACAGCAATGTGTCATACATCGGCAGGCGCGAGAAAATATATCATATAGACACACGCAGCTTCCAGTCGCTCTATTTGTGTTTCGTAACTTACTGTACATAAACTTACTAATATTTCAATCTTTTAATCGACCAGATAAGACCAGATAAGAGACAATCACAGCGCTGGTCACCTGAAGGTCGATACACCTCAACGCTCTGTCGAGTAATATTCCTTAAGGTTTGCCAATTATATAAAAGTAAAAAAGAAAGAAGAGGACTTCAGAGGCTATTCACAGAAAATTCGCAATATACATTCCTTTTGTAAAAGATCTTAAAAGTATAACAGTTTAATCAAAATCATTATCCTCATTTTTGAGAAAATCAAATTGTGACTTTGTGGGTTCGTAGAATTAAAAGTCCAGGTTGCTGAAATTAAAAAATGCTCTTTATTTCCGTAGAAAGACAGTTTGTGCACACTTGGCAGCAGAATGACGTAACATATACCAACACAATCTCTCGGGGCTTCTCTGCACTCGTAAATAAACAAAAGCGTTCACTTTCAGATCAAAGCGGCACGCGCACAATTATCGAGTCCAATTACGACTGTCCCTGACAACTAACCGCGGCTTCCTTTTATACCTCCACTCATTGTTCTAGAAGTTAGTGGAATGTTCTGTAACAATCAAGAAAGCGAACCTTCTAATCAGCTATCTGTCTCTTTCTTTGTCTGTTTCGGCAAGCGTTTATCTCCGCGTTGCACTATCTGTCTCTTTGAGCACGCTGGCCGCACCCATCGCAACAATGCTCGCGACAATATAATGGTAGTTTGAAATGGAGGGATGTTTTCAAAGTCATTTGTGCCGCATTAGTAGGATGGGTTGAACTTATATACAAAGTTTAACGTTTCATCTACTTTTCGTTTCAGAGCTATGATGTTCAAAAACAGGTAGACAGACAGACGGACAACGCACATAGACATTTCTCTAAAAATGATTTGATGGTTTCAGGGGATCTGTAAATGTATATTTCTAGGGACATCTAGTCAAATATATTATTTGGGAGGAATGCAATATTCTTTCTAGTACATATTTAGTAGAGAAACGAAAACATAGATTTTAGAAAAGAATAATTGAAAATTGCGACTAATAATTTATGCAATTATGTTCTCTGAAATGGTAGCCCCACAAAAAGAATTTTATTCTATATATTTTGTGTGCTTTAACAAGATTTATACTTTTGTGTAGCAAGACTTAGTCTATCCCTATCGGTTTACTAGTTAAGCCAAACTTCAGAATGAACAGGCCTTAAGGAGCTAATCCTAGAAGACTCATATATATATATATATATATATATATATATATATTTCATTTGCGGTAAAACATCTTTAACATAATACGGTGTTTTAATGATATTAGTTATACACATGTTTGGAAAAAAAAATATTTTCTTGAAAATCTTCGTGTCGCTTCCCAGGAGCATGCCGAACCAAAAATATTATGACACACGGGGATCCTTTCATAAAATTGCCTCTTTAAGATTCAGAGATATCCAAACTTTTATTTCGGAAGAAATCATGATGTCGAATATTTGCGTGGAATGCAGTACATCCCCTGCTTATTATACATTTCTAAAGTAAAGAGTGGAAGAGAACAACTGGAACTACTGGAACAACATGGGGAACAGCAAACTAGAGTAGAAGACGAAGGGTGACTATGCTACTCAGCAATGCTAGAAGGCCTGACAGCCAATTAGGCTGAGCTAGCTAGGTTAAAAAGTGGCACCAAAAAGTTTATGCAAATAGACTAACAAATATGTATATAATGTAGACAAAATACTGTATATACCAAGTTGTATAAACAAATTCTATTCTATATGATTTAATTGATGGAAATTATTCATTTTTTTACACTAGCCGTATACAGATTATGGTATTGGATTGATATAGTCGACATGAAAAACAGTGGCATGAGTTGGCATTGATTTCCATCAATTAACTTAATAATAGGAGTTAAATGATGAAGCCTGGGACTCAAGTACTTACGAGGGCTGTTCAATAAAGAATGATCATAATTTTTTACGGACATAATTTTCCGCACTTAAATTCAATTTTATTATTTTAGCTTAATGTGAACCAAACACGCCGTAGTAGTTTCATTGTTGGTACTTCTGGTTCCCGCCTGTGAGAGCCAGGCAAATTCGGACATGTTCAGTATCGCCTACCGCTGCAATGGGGGGGGGGGGTAACATGTAGTTAAAGCTGATGTTAGAGGAAGATCCGGAGTTTCTATCAAACGTAATCACTGCTGATGAAACTTGGCTACATCATTTTGATCCTGAGAGCAAACAGGAAAGCTCAGCGTGGAAATCTCCTTCATCACCAACCCCCGAAAAAGCAAAAGTGGTTGCTTCTGCTGGGAAAGTTGTGGTCATCTCATTCTTTGATATTCATGGAATGGTTTATCAGCATGTTGTACCTGCACACACATCAGTAATGCGCGGCCGCATATTGTATGTATGTATGTATGTATGTATGTATGTATGTATGTATGTATGTATGTATGTATGTATGTATGTATGTATGTATGTATGTATGTATGTATGTATGTATGTATGTATGTATGTATGTATGTATGTATGTATGTATGTATGTATGTATGTATGTATGTATGTATGTATGTATGTATGTATGTATGTATGTATGTATGTATGTATGTATGTATGTATGTATGTATGTATGTATGTATGTATGTATGTATGTATGTATGTATGTATGTATGTATGTATGTATGTATGTATGTATGTATGTATGTATGTATGTATGTATGTATGTATGTATGTATGTATGTATGTATGTATGTATGTATGTATGTATGTATGTATGTATGTATGTATGTATGTATGTATGTATGTATGTATGTATGTATGTATGTATGTATGTATGTATGTATGTATGTATGTATGTATGTATGTATGTATGTATGTATGTATGTATGTATGTATGTATGTATGTATGTATGTATGTATGTATGTATGTATGTATGTATGTATGTATGTATGTATGTATGTATGTATGTATGTATGTATGTATGTATGTATGTATGTATGTATGTATGTATGTATTTATTGACTGCAATTGGGTACTACCCGGTGGCAGAGTTAAGAATACAGATCAAATTACAAATATTAGATTTACAACAATAACACAGTAAAGCATACAAACATCATATTATTTTAACTTTAGTCACTTAAAACATATCTAATTACTTCTCTATTTACATATTATATACCATTATAATTCAAAAGTTAAACTATAAACCATCTAAATTTTTTCTAAATTTCTTCAGCGACAGGGGACAGCCCTGAAAGACTGCTACAGGCAATTCATTCCATTCCTCAATGGTTCTATTAACAAAAGAAAATTTTCCTACGTCGGTTCTGTATCTTCTACCCTTAATTTTATACCTATGATCATTTCGTCCATAATAATCCGGATTATCTAACCTTACACTAACGTCCACCCATGCCTTTACACCAGCATTAGCTTTGAATAATGCTACCAACCTATGTTTTTTACGCCTAATTCTTAATTCCTCCCATTTAGTCTTATTTCCTTTTATAGGCCCAAAATACTTGCCTCTTTTTATGAATTTTATTGCCCTATTCTGAATTTTTTCTAATGGATCGATTTGGTTAGCTCTATACGGGTCCCAGCATGCTACTCCATTCAGCCACTATTGTTGCTGAATATCTTGCAAAAAATCAACGTGAAGTGCACCTCTCACCCTCCCTATAGTCCCTATTTAGCCCCATGTGACCTTTTTCTATTCCCTAACTTCAAAAAACGCCTTCGTGGGAGGCATTATCCATCATCAGAAGCAGGGGTAAAGGCTGCGGAGGCGATTTTGAAGGATCTCTCAAAAATGGTTTGCAGCATGTCTTTGAAGACTGGCAGAAACGCTGGGACAAGCGCATCGCATTCAGGGGAGACTATTTTGAGAAGAACCATAAAAATTATAAGGATGAGTAAAGGTACGTTGAAAAAAAGTAATCATTCTTTATTGAATAGCCCTCATACAGTAGTAAGCCGTCACAAACGGCGTATCTCGGATGCGAGAGCCCCTAGTGGTTTACCGGGGAAATATATGAGTCAATTGGAGAATTTAATGTAATGACGGAACATTGGCCATGGTAGCTCAATGGGTAAGAACGACTGGACGGAAACCAGGAGATCCGTGGTTCAAATCCCGGCCGTGGCATTTAGTTTTTCATGTCGACTCTATCAAATTGTATTCTATTTTATTCTATTATACATCTCAAATGAATCAATCAGTCCATGGTGTAACAGCCCAAAGTGGGCCTGAGCCTGCGAACCCGACTGCCGGCTGACGCTCACATGCGTAAGGTGGAGGAGATGTGGTCCGCATCTCAGTACTCCAAGCCGGAAAGTTGGCTTTCTTGACCAGGATGCGCTACCTAGCGTAGCTCCTAAATTTCCTCACGATGCTGAGTGGGCACCGGTCCTATACCCGGGACTTAAAATCCGCAACCCCTAGGGGTGTAATCGAACCCGCGTGCTTTCCGTGTCAGGGAGGCAGAGCACAACGCTCTAGCCCATTACGCCACGGTGCGGGACGCGTACAAAACATTTTATGTTTCATGTGTATATGTGTGTGAACAGCATAACTCATAAACAAAACGTAGATTTTTAAGAAAATACCCCCTTAAAAGCTATGTTTTGTATGGAAATATTTTTAAAAGTGTTTGTTATAAAAATGGCGTAGGGGAGGGGATCCGTCCCCTTCAGCTGCCGTGGTGCGGGCGCTGCGTACCCCTAGCACTCGTACCCCTGACGTTACTAGAGGAACCTCGGGCCGAACATTCGAACCCCTCCCTGATAGGGAGTTGTTCCAATTGGGTTGGACTCGAGGGGGCAGTGGTTCCCGATACCCGTGGGTGATCGGTAAGTCTCCGGACGGGGTTGAGGGAAGCCATTAATATTCCCGCGTACTAGCCTGCAGAGCTAGTAGAAGGTGTGCTAGATCACCAGGCGGCCCCACCGAGGTCATATCGGTAGCATTCCCATTTTGGAGTTGGCGCGCGTAAGTGGCGTATCCACTTCCATCTCGTCTTGAGTCCACAGGACCAGATTGGGGGGGGGGGCTTCTTAGTCTCTAGGTCTTGCCATATGGAAAGCCCCACGGAGGTGCCGGGCGCCCTTTTGGGACAGCTCGGTAACTCCCTGGTCGAAGGAGGCCTGGATCCTTGGTCCTACGGGTCCAGGACTAATGGGAGTAGAACCTGTATGTAAAGCTCTCGCATAGCGAAATGCTCTTAAAATATTTGCTGTCGCTTAATGTACTGTGTTCCTATATTCCTATTGTATCTATGAAGTAATGATGTAATAAGCAATTTCTACAAATTTTGGTCCTAATTAACATGCACTATATGGAGGAATAGTCCTATTTCGTGTCGTAGTGAGCTAGAGTGTTGTGCTTTAGTTCTCTGCGCCCGAAAAGCGCCCGGGATCAGTCCAATCCCTGGTAAGTGCCGGCTTTAAGTCGAGGGTATAGGACCGGTGACCACTCAGGATCGTGACTTAACTGAGGAGCTACGATAGGTAGCGGAATTCCGACCAAGAAGGCCAAATTTCCGACTGATGGTGCTGAGATGATGACCATATCTCCTCCCAGGATCCGTTGGATGATCCTGCACCTCTGCCTTGCTTAAGTGGCCGTGATGCCGGCAGTTGGGTTGGCAGGCTCTGGCCGGCCAGCAGACTGTAACGCCATGGGTTACGTTATATGAAGAAATAAACGTTTTTAAGTATAGTGCATACATTTGTGAGAAGAGAAAGATAGGTGAATGTAACACATCCAAATTCGTTCCACTTATTTTCTCTTATTTACTTATATAACGTTGAACTCTAGGTAGGATCTATTTACCTTTTAAGTGAGAATGAATATCTATACATACAGCCTAGAAACCTTAATGAGAATTTTTACTTGTAGACTGCAGGTTTCCTATCTCAAATTGATGGTCTATGAGCCGTCTATTGCCAGTAAAATTCGTGCCGAGTTATTCATTTCCACCCGGTATGTTTAGTCTAAGATCATACTAGCACGAGATAAATTAGTAATGAAAACTAAATACAAGTCCCACACTTGCTGTAGAAGCAAATATGAGAGGAAACGAGCAGGGTGCCCTATTATGTCGGCAGTTTGAGAACTCGAAACAGAAAGGGGTTTCAGCACTTTATTGTCTGCTTCAACACAAAAGCATGAACATTTTCACGGAAACTCCCACTGCAAATCTGTATGATTTTTGTTCAGGTTTATTCCGAGGAGCAGAAGCGAGGCCGGCGAAATGAACTTTCCACAGGAGCCAAGTTTTGAGTCAGATTCAATAATTATAATTCTCACTACGACCGGCTACTGCATGGAACAAAGGGTGCTGCCAACCCCAGATGCTCAACTTTCCTTGCCGCCTTTCTTTGGTGACTATGAAAACAAAATAAAACGTGTTCTATGTGCAAAGTTGGGGAAGTTTTAAATTTACGTGAATGTTACATTCCTCTATTGGTGCCACGCTAACAAATCTATAGAAGGTGGCATTGATCTAAAAATCTGATGTGTGTGAACAAGTCTTTCTCTCTTGTATAAAGTATTCGTAAAAACGCATATCCAATATGATACAACATAATACAGTAGAATCTCTCTAAAACGGAACGCGATCGTTACAGCATTTATTTTCCGTTGACACAGGTTTCCATCTTACGGAGGGTTGTATTTGAATGCAAAGAAATTACGAAATAGTCGCACAGGTTTATAGTAAAGGAATAATATAGAATAAAGTGTAAATAAGAATAGGTTGATATGTATTATGTACTTTATTTTCAACTTACATACAATAATTATAGTTTATCGTCTGGTTTGTCAGTTTTCAATTTTTCCTTTCCAATCTGCAACTGTCTGCCGGCCTCAGTAGCGTAGATGGTAGCGTGTCTGCCTCACGTTCAAGAGGTACCGAGTTCGAATCTCGGTCAGGGTGAGTTACCTGGATAAGGTTTTTTCCGGGGTTTTCCGTTATCCTTAAAGATGAATGTCAGGTTCAAGACAGCTTCGAGAGTTGTGACGTATTTCAGCTGGGAACATGGCCTGCAGTGCGTGTAACGCCAGGGAAGAGCCGTGTAGTACCACGTTGCCTATGTTAATGGGGCAGTGAGAACAGAATCTAGTTTATCTCCTGACATTGATAAACTAGTTAAAGGAAAACGAAACAGAAAGCGTCGGAAAATGTCCTCATAATTTTGTTCTGAATGGGTCTCCTCTAATTTGCAGAGAAAATTACTTGATGTTTTATTTTTTTTACCTTATAACATGCCTGTCCATCAGATAAACTACGAGTTGAAGTTTTATATATTTTCTCATAGCACAGAGTCAAAATGTAATTCTTTATACACTGTGACCAATTGTGTAATTAAAGCAGTCAGCATTAATACTGTAACACCCAAGATGTAAGTTGTACATATTATTAACACCCAATAAGTTTCCTGCCTTTCCTACCTGCACACATCAAAACTATTCCTTCCCCTTCGACAGCAGTAATCAGCGCGGTGACGTCACACGCTAACCTGCCTTTCGTTCGGGAGCATATTTTGCGGTGAGAGCTGGCGGAGCTGACGTCACAGCGCCACTACCTGTTTTTCCCTGCTCTAAGCTCTCTGGACCCCGGACACATTTGAGCATCCTTTTACCCATTTCATTCATCGTCCGGTATGACGACGTTGGAGGACGTAAATAATAATAAAAAGACTGTCTGCATATCAACATTTGCTTCAACACACACAGCATTCAAAACAATGTTATGGCGATGTTTGATACTCTCGAACCATCTATTTGAGTCTCTGAAATGATCTTCGATAAATTTATTGTTGTCACTAAAGCTTGAGTCTGAAGCAGTGGTCCAGAAATGGGAATTGCTTTAGGACGCGCGTACTAACAAACCATTAGCTCGTCATAATGTGTAGATTTTGTGATGCTTTTCACATGCCCTGCTGTTGCCTTTAACCACTCATCTTTAATTTTTATTTTAAAATCTCATAAGTCTGAGATTTCCCCACTTTGAATAACACAGTTAATTCCTTAACTGGAAGTTTGTTCTTTTCATGTTCTTCAATATCCTTAATTCCCCCCACCAGTGATAACGCCTTATGTGTGAAATAATCTTAACAGAATTTGTGTACATAGGTACAAACTATGTTTTAAAAATCACCAAGGTTCACAGTTTTCTTGCACTTGTACTTGATCACTTATAAGAATGAAACTGAGAATGGACACACTACAGAACAGTTGTACCCTTACCATGTGTGTTGGAAGAGAGTTGAGGGAGCTAATGGTTTGTTTTCCATTTTCCTTGAAGGACTACAGTTTATGACTTTATGGTTCATGGAACTTAGGTGCAAGTGCAGTCGCTCTCAAATTATTGCACTTTTAAAATACGTACGTTGTAAACCATTACACAAAAAGTAATCCGTTTTAATCAGGTTATTTAGGCAAACGGTTCCCGAAAAGTGTTTCCTTTTCCGCGTTAGGCAGTTTTTCGGCTTAGAGTATGAAGCAATAATGTTTATGGGTGTCACACAATTCCACGTTGGGACGCCAATTTGAAGCAACAATATATGTGGCGAACAATGTTCCACTTGACAATACAGTTTGAAGCACTTTTGTTTAGCTCAGGGTAAAACAATGAGGTTTCTCACAGGGTATGCGTGGATGTGTGTCAGAAGGATATTTAATGATACTGGAATGCCCGTTTCCAACTTATTTATTCACTGCTTCTTTTTTTAGAACATCGAAATTAAAGTTGCCGACCAAGGGTTACCAATGTCCCTGTTTAGAGTTACTGACGGCAGAATGTTTATTACTCGATAAACTTTAGTATATATGAACTGACAAATATCCAAGACAGAACAAGTTGACCGCCCTAATAGGCTTCACGCCTCGGACTGCTCTAATCGGCTCCACGCCGAAGACTGTTTTAATGGCTTCCTAGCCACGAACTGCTCTAATCGGCTCCACGCCGAAGACTCTTGTCCACAGCTGCGCGTGTGGGTGTATATGTCACTTTCACTTTCTGAAAGCCCCCTACATTCAACCAAAAATCTCTTTGTGGCTGTTTTGTCATTCGATTCTGAATGGTTCAAAGAACACCCTATTCAACAAGTCAAGTGAGGCCCTTTAGAAAACTGCTGAGGACACTGTTTCTTACATTGCTTTTGTTATAACAACTTTCCCCCAAAATGCTATTCGACTTAACTGGCCTTGCACGTGTTCTAACAAAGAACCAACATTCCTTTGACATCCATCATGATTCTTTACTTATGGCAAACCTTAATTTCGGTATCAAGTATAATTTTACATGGGGAATAGCTCCGTTCCGAAATTTACTTTCGCTTTTCCAGGTTTTCTGCATATAAGTGGTCCGTTTCCGACCGGTTTTACTGTGTTTATAATATTAACATGGTTGCTATGCGATGCCTTAAAATTCTATTTTCTATACTACATAGATGCCCTGCGCCCGTATTGGGCTGAGGCAGCATGCCTTGGCCCCTGGCCACGGAAAGCGGCTCGAGTTCGATCCCACCCTTGGGGTGCGTATTTTATGTCCTGGGTATAGGACTGGTGCCCAGTCAGCATCGTGAGGAAAGTGAGGAGCTTACGATAAATAAGCGGCCCTGATCACGAAAACCAACATTCCGGCTGGAGGATGTCGAGATGCTGACCACATCTCCTCCCCCTATCGGTTGGTTGATCGCCCTTCCCTGTCGTGCGTATGTGGGGTGGGGCCAGCAGTCGGGTTGGCAGGCCTTGGCCCTCTAAAGGCTGTCGCACCAGGGTTTATTTATTATTATTGTTGTTGTTATTATTGTTATAATTATACTGCATGAATATAAAAGCAAAATAACATCCTGTTTGAGAAAAGTATAAAAAGAATAAGAATAAGAAAACATATCCTTGAAGCATTTAACTCCATAAAGAACCACTTGACACAAATTGTGTGCTTTATGAGATCTACATAGAATGAAGAGCACGTCCCTAAAACTCCCCCCAAAAAATTCAGGACATAGATTTCATTTTTCATGAAAGTACCTTAAATATATAGCATACTTATCAAAATCGTTACAACCATTATTGAGAAATTAAAAATTTTCGAATCTTTTTCTATGCAAGGGATAGTTTACGTTGATAGAAGTTTTTTATTCTTCCGTGGAAGCTTTTGTACGTAAATATCAAGTTTGGGGTTCAACCTACCTTTATTTTTGTCTTAAGCTGTTCACACATAGAGGTTTATCTAAAACTATTTGTTTACGGAATCAGGGATCTAAAAGGAATATTTACAGTGAAATCTTGGTATCGCTTTTTGGATGGAATACAGTACCTTCTGTATCTACGTGGTAGAGAGAGCATAAAACTAACCATTTGAGAAAGGTGTGAGTACGAAAATGTGTAAAGTCAAAGCAATACTTCGGAAATTGTTACGAAAAAAATTGACAAACTGTGTGCTTTAGTGAAATCTATACTTTTTGTGTAGTAAAATTTTGTCCATATTCTATAGTAATGCTATTTAAATGTTTCAGGAATGAAAGCATCTTCATATACGAGGTGCGTTCAAGTTATAACACCTCCTATTCTTTTTCAGGACTTCGACAAGATAGGGACTTCTGGTTTTCTAAAAATACACGTCGTCTCTTTGTGAATGCGTGACAGAGATGGCAGCACTGTACTGTGCATACAACTCTAGTGGCAGCGACGAGAGTTAGGACTGTTTTTGATACTTTAAATGGCGACGCTTTCATTGCAAGAACAGCGTGTAATTATTAGTTTTCTCTGGGCGCCGGGGTAGCGCGGTGGTTTCGTTCGCGGCTCCCGTTCTAAGGGTCCCGAGTTCGATTCCCGGCTCTGGGGTTGGCGATTTTAAGTCGGCCCTATCCACGCCTTCACCTCTGTCTAGCACATGTGAAGTATCCCCTATGCCCAACGTGGTTCGGAGTCCACGGTAAAAACTGTAGGTCCTCTCACCTCACCGCCATCTTCACTATCACCCTATCATCGGAGGTAATGGACACCGCCCTCTGGGTGCCTCCACCTGAGAAATGGGTCCGGTCATCACTTGGTGGGGTGAGGTTACCCCGAAGGCCAAGGTTGCCATGTGGGGAGTGTTAGTAACTAACTAACTAACTTATTAGTTTTCTCCATTTTCGTGGTGTGACACCTATTGAAATTCATCACCATTTGAGTGAGGCATTTGTTGATGGTACTATGGATATGTCTGATGTGCGTTCCTGGGTACGACAGTTCAATGAAGTGTGGAAAGATAGACTGAAAAATTCAATGCCATAGCCGAGATTTGAACCACGGATCTTCTGGTTGCCATCCAGCCGCTCTAACCCTTGAACTACTATGGCCAACGTACCGACATGTCATTAAATTCTCCAACTGACTCGTGTTTTTCCCGGTAAACCACTAGGAGTTCTCATAAAGAAATCAGACAACTATCTTAATGGCATACTTACAACGTGTAAGTACTTTAAGGACCGGGCTTTATAGTTATTCACTATTAGGTCAATTAATGGAAATTAATTGTTAGAATTATTTGAATTTAATTAGAATTTAACGTCATGTTGACACGTTGGCCATAGTAGCTCAAGGGTTAGAGCGGCTGGACGGCAACTAGAAGATCCGTAGTTCAAATCCTGGCTATGGCATTGAATTGTTTAGTCTGGCTCTATCTTTCCACACTTTAGCCTACACATGGCCAGTGTCAAAGAACAATTTATTTCCAGTTCAATGAACAACAAAGCAAGACAGTCACGGCCTCGCACCAGCCGGTCTGACGACATGATCCAGCGAGTGCAGAACGTCGTTTTGGAGGTTCGCAGATTGAGCGTTGCAGATTGCCTCCAAAATTGGCATTTCCGTGGGATCTGTGCACACAATCCTGCATGAAGATCTGAAAATGTGGAAAGTATCTTCCAGGTGGGTGCCACGAATGCTGACGGATGTTCACAAGGCTAATCGCGTGGCTAATTGTCAGGCGATGTTAACGTATGATGACGACACGAATGGAACATTGATTGCTCGATGCTCTTGTAATGAAAACATCGCCATTTAAAGTATCAAAAACAGTCCTAACTCTCGTCGCTGCCACTAGAGTTCTATGCACAGTACAGTGCTGCCGTCTCTGTCACACATTCACAAAGAGTCCACGTGGTTTTTTTTTTTAAAACTAGAAGTTCCTATCTGGTCCCAGTTCTGAAATAAACATGGGTGTTATAACTTGAACGCACCTCGTACTATAAAAGTATGGCATTTTAATCAACATTATTGTTGTCCTTTTCAAGGAAACAAAAGGTTTTGAAAAATGTTCCATCTTAAATTTAGGTTGTAGTGGAGGATTCTTTTGGAAATCTTGGATTTTCATTTTTAGAAGATGCTGAAAACAGATAGCTCCCTCAATCGGGAGCACCTGCCCGAAGGCTGGGAGTCCGTCTTTCAGCGCAGCCTGGTAGTCGCTCTCTTCGGTGAACTCTAGGCGAACTAGAGGTGAGGGTCCCCTGGCCCTCATCAGAGAAGGCCAACGGTGTCGGGCTGCATGCAGAATAAACGCATCAGTGAGATGCCTGTGCACTCCCCGAATGACTGCGCAGCATGTAGGCAGTGTGGCGGCTCGGAGAGGCAGTGACAGCTCGGGTGCATTTGGCGGCGAGTCTTCTTTGGGCTGATCATGTGTGGTCTGCTTCAGCAGTACTGGTGGTCGGCGTTGGAGACGGCGGTGATCTCTCGGGAACTGCGAAAGATTGCGGCGAGCCCGGCGGTGGTGTTGGAGGCGAAGCAGGGGCTGCGTCGTCTTCTTCCGTTGCCTTAACAGGCTCAGCTGCGTTGGTTGTCATCTTCGTCTTCCCTGCTATGTTTACTCGGTGGAGTCTGAGAGCCGGAGCTTAGAGCTACCCGACATTTGTCCTTAAGGATAAGGGGAAACCCCGGAGAAAACCTTGTCCAGGTAACTCACCCTGACCAAGATTCGAACTCGGGGCCTCTTGAACGTGACGCAGACACGCTGCCATATACGCTACCGAAGCGGTCTGTAAGTATGTATTAGAGAAAGTAGAAGCATTGTTGTTTTTTTTATTTTTATTCTAAAATTATATATCTATGTATATAGATATATATTTTTCTTTTCCTTATTTAACCATTTTTTATTGTTTCCGTTTATATTGCTAGCTGCTTTCCTTACTTTCACACATATACACCCATGCCCAAGGCGGGACTCGAACCCGCGACCCCCTACACGGCGGAGTGCTAGAGACATACGCTCTAACGACCGTGGCTACGAGGGCCGGTAGTTATAAGAAAAAAAGAGCACGTAATCCGAATGGCTAGACTTCGAAGCTATAAACATAAAATTCACAACAAACATTTTCTCATATAAATATCTTAAACTTCGTACTTAAATCAAAATAGTTTCCCCACTATTGACAAAAAAATAAAGGATTGCCCATTAAGAGAGTATGATATGCGTATTATCCTCGAGAGTCTTCAGCTCTTGATGATGATGATGATGTTGATGACAATACAAACACCATAAAATTGCTACATTCTAGTTTGCATGAGCCCTTAATCCTTGTGTGTGGGTATAGGTAATAAAAGAGGTCGAACGCAGGGGCTAATGCTGTAGCGGCCGCCTCCGTAATGATGCAACAATAGGAAAGGTGGTAGAGAGAAGGCTATTTCAGTGTTTCTGGGAAGAATTAATGAACCATATAGCAGTGTATACTCGTCAGTTGTTGGGATCTATGATGTCGATGTACCTGATGTTTGAGATCTAAAGAGCTTTCTATGTTTATTGTCTCTGAGCCTAACAGAACCTAACGCTGTGTTAACTCCATTGTAAATCTAAGCTTAGCTGTTTCTCTGCTATTGTGGGTGTTTCCCAATGATTTTAGGCATTGTATTCTGAACCCTCTTGTGTGTAATTACGGCTCATTTCATTACATGTTATATGCATACGCTCTTTTTTTCTAAAAATATCAAAACGTGTTTTTCCATTGAAATCCAGTACAGAAGTTTTAGGTGGAATGCAGCACTTACTACCTAGGTGGTAGAGAAAGTAAAAACGAGAGAAACTTCTGTAAATTACGATAAATGGTTAATAAAATAGGCTGAACTCCCATAAAACGAGAGATATTACTGAAAAAGCACCCCCAACACCAACCCTTAAAACATTTAAAATGCCTCTAGCAGTCAGATAAAAACACCTGAGTTAAAAAGAACTTTTAAAGGGTGCAAAAATATTTGCTTCAACACATCAAACGGCTTTAAAAAGTTGTCTAAATACCTACCGTGTTCAAAGAACCTTCAATAAACACCAGAATATTTGTACAAGAGCCCCAAAATGCTCATAAAAGTAGTCTAAAATGCCACAAAAGCACCCAAAATATCTTTAAACTTTTAAAACAATGGAAAACATATCAAATAAAAATAAATATGTGTAAACGACAGTAAATGGTCATGAAAACAGACTTAGTTACCATAAAGTGAGGGAAATTACAGATATTCTAGCGAAATATACCTAAAATATTTTAAATATACCAGGTGAGTCACCTGCCCCTATTTATTTTTGAATTTATGCAACCTGTTAAGCGACATGTGTCTTACGCCTTTCTTGAATTCATTGTAATGGATGATTTGAAGAGCAGTTTGTAGAGAAAGAGTAGATCACTCAGTGCATAAGTATTGTATGGGACAGAAAGCAATCACTATGAACGTCGATTACAAAAACATCATATCCAGACATAGAGAGCTCCATTAGCAATTTTAGGTGAGTTTAAAAACCTTTATTCATTAGCATACCATTAAACACGGCCCTGAAGGAACAGCCTATCACATGCATCAGTTCACAATATCTTTGGAACACAAAAATGGCAGATCTACACAGTGGGACCAATTGAATTAAAATCTTATGCCAACACGTGTTTTCGTTGTACAGCCATGTCAAAAACTGCTAAGAACTAGGTAGATTGTTTTCGCTTCTGTCAAATTATGGCAGCTTTAGCTCATTCAGTAATTGTAACTGCAGATGCAGTTCTTTTATTTGCATTAAAACTAGAAAAACGAGCTCAAAACACTCTATAAAGCTGTAAAGGACATCTAAAAGTCCAAAGTGGGAGTAAGAGGACTGCGGTTTACATATTCGTAGAGAAACCTCAGCTCGCAAGGTAACGTTGGCTCAATGGTATTGTCCAGGTGACCTCACCACTCGGCCCCTACAAGTAGTGTTCAAATCCTTCGTGTTTAGCTCAGTAATTTTGTTACCCATTGTTTTACCTTTTGTGTCCTATAATTTGATATTATAATACAAATTACATTTTATAAAATACAATAATCACCATGTTTTCCACTGACAGGTTAGATATGAATTTATAGTTCATAGTGAATATTTTGTTGTAGTGAGTATTGTGCTTGACCCATTCAACCAAGTTTCAAACATTTCACAAATACAAAGTGGCTTTAGCTACTTACGCCTGCGTCAATGTTTGACGTAAATGAACACTTCATTATCTCTCTAGGTATTCAGCATTTGGAACCTCTCAAATACTGTCGGGGGTCGCCGTTTCGAACATTTACTGTGTTGATGAAATCCATACTTTGACAATTTATTTATCTGTTTAACAAAGAATTTAACACGTTCACAACTCCTTTGTCATTAGAAGAAGTGAAACATGAGATTTAAGCATGAAACATTTAATATTCCTAAAATGAAAGCACACTACGTCACATAGTTTACAATACCAGATATGGTATAGATTATAAATGGCCATAAAGCTAAACATGATCCCTAATTATCGGATTATCATTCTTTTGTCTTTGGCTCACCAGAGAAAACATTAGTAACAATAAATAATGTTATTGTTTTGTTTATTGTTTGTATTTTAATAACTAAAATACAGAGAATAAAGACAAGGAGAACGGAAGGGGAAAAACAATGTCACGCCGTTTCGAACCTAGACCTTGAAGGAACATGTGCACAGCTAACCATCTCGACCAGCTACCACATATTATATGTAGCTTGTTGGGAAAGTATT
Source organism: Mantis religiosa (assembly GCA_030765055.1). Taxonomy (NCBI): domain Eukaryota; kingdom Metazoa; phylum Arthropoda; class Insecta; order Mantodea; family Mantidae; genus Mantis; species Mantis religiosa. The sequence goes on from CM060948.1 coordinate 178,681,446, forward strand.
TGTTTATCATCTTGCTAGTATTATATGCATGAAAAAGCATAGTTCATTCAAGCTTTTCGTAGCTTCTTGGTCCTCAGTTGGGGCTGTATTAATGCTGGGTGCGTATGTTACCGATTAGAATTGCAGAGCTGCAATAGCGTCCTTTATGCTAAAAGGGTCAATGTTTTCACATTAGACTATAAACTGCGGGTTGCATAGATCAGAATAAATAGGGGCAGCTGACTCACCTGGTATATAGTAGTGACAAAAATATTTGTATTTGAGTCGGAAAAGACATCACAAAAGAGATGAATATAGCACAATTAGTGGACAAAATTCACATAAAAGCGCTCAAAAGTACCTTGAAATACGTGTCAAAAAATGTGTCCTAAATTTCAGGACTCATATCTCAAAGTGCCTGAAAAGTTGCTCAAATACCCCTATGAACACGGAAATTGCTTCTGAAAAGCCTTAAATTTGATGAAATTCAATTAGATCCAGGAACAAGTGTTGGACAATACCCTAAAATCGCCTACAATACCATCGAAAGATGTATGAAATGTATCAAAATGAGCCTAATCAGTACACAAGAGGTATCAGGATACAAGAAAAAATGGCTATCTGCACTGGAAATGCTGTGGAAGACAATGCAGTGCTACTCAGAGAACTGTGCAGAATGTCGCTTAGCTGAGATATAGACTACCTTGTATTTTGTCCCCAGAGGTCACCTCGCTGTATACAGTTACTTTAATTGCTTTCTCCACTACGTACATAGTAGGCAGGGAAAGTACTGCAAGTTCAACAATTTTATTCCGAGATATAAACATAACCCATAGCGTAACAGCCCTACGAGGGGGCCAAGGCCTACCAACCCGACTGCCGGCCTCACGCCCACTTACGCAAGGTAGATGTGGGCGATCATCCAACCGATACGGGGAAGAGATGTGGTCAGTATCTCGGCATCACCCAGCCGGAATGTTGGTTTTTGTGACCAGATCCGCTTACCTAGAGTAAGCTACTCACTTTCTCACGATGCTGAGTGGGCACCGGTCCTATAGCCGGGTCCTAAAATCCCCACCACATGGGTAGGATCGAACCCGGGCCGCGTTCCATGTCCAGGGACCAAGGTATGCTGCCTTAGCCCGCTATGCCACAGTGCAGGACATTCCGAGATATAGTGAAACATAGGGAGAGAGATAGAGAGAGAGATAGAGAGAGAGAGAGAGAGAGAGAGAGGAGATACTTATACGTAATTGTATGTCTATCCGAACAACATGCTTCGAAGCGAATTGTCACATAAATAATAAAAAAAAGATACATATTTATGAAGATCTCCAAGAAAATCCGTTTACTCCAAAGTAACCTTACATAAAAAATCCTTCAAACCATTTGAACTTTTCCAAAGACTTTTCCAAATACCAGGGCTTTTATTTAAATATCCAAATGTTTCAAATATTTTAACGAAAAATGAAATGCATATTTCTTTACTTTTCTGGGAAGAACCTATGAAGTCCTCTTAGTTTTACCGGGTGGGATGCCTCGGGCAGTTTCGTCTATGGCCCGCATTCGGACGGTCCGGGTTCGATTCCTATGGCCGACCTACCTGACCCATGGATTTCCTTCGGAGGTTTTCCTGGGTCGCCAGGCGAATGCTGGGTAGGTTAATTACGTCTCCCGAATTTTCTGTCGCTCCATTCCATCTCCATTATCATTTCACATAATTTGTCATCTGGTAGTTTCTTTCAGGGTAGAAAGTGTTCGCGGGAGTCTCGGCGTTGCATAGCAGGATGATATGCTTCTGGTAAATACCTCCTCCTCCGGTAGGGCATTTTCCTGGCCGGCCTAGTGCACCGTTCAGGACCATGATGGGTGTGATACCGCCTTTATTGGTCTTCCCGGGAGTTTCCAACTGGTCAGTTGTAGGAACCATGCCCTCTGTGCTCTCCGTCTCATCTCGCCTCATCCATCCTCTCGGAGATGCTCCACTTGGGGGCATAGGTACAATAGATCAGACTGTTTATAGTGCTAAATCCCCATCCATAGAATTCTATCCTATTTTATCTTCTTAATTTTGGATGACTTTTATATAAGTGGTAAACAGTAAGATGTAAGGTATTGCTCTACAATATATATATATATATATATATATATATATATATATATATATATATCGCTAAGGGTCACTATTTATATCAAATCTATTTCCGAGGAGTTAATTTAGTTCGATATTTCTATTTTAATTGATTTATATTTCAAAACAGTGTTGTTTTCTCTTTCTCCTCCTTTTATTTCCTGACATTGTAAAGAGAACGGAATTTCAATGCGACTAGCTGTTAAAGTTTTGTTCATAACTTAGAACCTACTGTGACATTCTGCTTACGATGAAATATGTAATACGACGGATTCTATTAATGTTTGTCACTATAACATGAAGTAGTAGTGTTTGTACGGATAGATTTAACAAGAATAGAACTTATGCGAGTGCAACACATCAGGTTCCATCTTTTTCTTCTTCTAGCCGTAGAAAAAGAACGTAATTTCAAAGACATCGCATTGAGAAGTGGCTCTTGTTAGGTGCTGTCTATTGATTTCGTGGTAGCGGCTTCAAATTCAGCCCTCACCCATGGTTAAGTGTGCTTTAAAGTGACATTCCCATGTATTGGCATATAAACGAACTCCTAGGAAACGAAATTCCGGCTCACCGGTGGCGCTGATACAAGCCTGATAATTGACAGCATCGTTAACAAACAGTATGTTTATTCATTTTATCAAATAGCGATATTTATGTAATAAAAACACGTCTACCCATGTTTGTCTCGATCAACGTGAAGCAGATAGAAAAAGTGTGTTTCCTTAGTTTACTGTAGAACGGGTAGGGGAAGTGCAAACTATCAGAATTTTTATATCAATTTTATGACTTTGGTTGACAAAAGAATTTCGAATGGATCTGAGTTTGTAATTTTCTACAATTATGCAAATGATTCATGATATACTACAAGGTAAAGTTTGCAAGAGTAAAAGAGCTCCTTCATTTTCTTGATATCTCTCTTTAAGGGGTAGCTTTGCGTTATTACACACAGTGGGATGCTATTGTTAAGGGCAAACAAAACATTGTATACACTCGCATTTTCCGCACGGGCGTGGCTCACATAGCATCATTATTTCTGTAGTGAAAGTAAAGCAGGTTATATAGTTTGCCACAGGATATGACGACGCTGGAAGTCTCTGTTGTAATTACTCGTACTACATCACACCGCTCGTTGTAAACGAGAGTCAACTTATCTCTTATCCACGTGTTTAATTTATAAACCAATAATTCTTAAACTACTACAGGGCATTTAAATTGGGTCGCTTCCTACTACCTTAAAGGTGCTTCATGACATTTTAGCTTCCTATGCCGCTGGGCTGTTTCCCATCTACGAACTCCTTTTTATTGTCATTTTTCACAGTGTTTCTAGGTTTCGTGAGGTGCGGTGGTGACGGACAGATGGCACTGACGCTTGCCCGTGGACACTAAAGGGCTGTTTGATCATTCTAGATAGCTCCAACAGTACGACGGAACTAAACTGATAAGACTGTTCATGAAGAGTGGATAGCTGTGCAGTTAAAGTGAGAGGAGAAAATAAGTAGAGTGTGTGGAAGTGTTCAGTGTAGTGAAAAGAATTAATAGGAAAAGTGATAGTGTAAGTTAAAGGTTCTATTGTAAGCGAAATCATTAAGAAAGAAAACATATTGTAATAATAATTAATAATAATGATAATGATAATAATATATAATTATATTATTATTAATATTATTATTAATATTATTAAAATGATGTGTTTAAAATTTAAAACATACTTACAGATGGTAGCGTTTTAATAACAGGAATAATACATTCCAATAATAGAAATAATAATAATAAAGATTATTATGTGTTTCAAATGGGAAGAGTTTTCGCCTGTAGCGAATCAGATGCGTTAGAGCCTTCAGCATTGCCACCTCGTTATCCCCACTCTTTTTGTAATTCCCCCCCCCCTCTCTCTCTCTCTCTCTCTCTCTCTCTCTCTCCCACACTTGCGAGTGTTCGTTGCGCTAGACGTAAGGGAACGCAAACTGAATTTTCCAAAGTTTTATAATAATGCAGTTGTTGAAATCACAATTGTAACATGAATATCCGTACATTACGGAAATGGTTTAAATACTTAGTTTATAGTTAATTATAGTTTATGAATTACTTGTTTTTCTAATCCAACGAAAATACCCGCGGTGTATCCGTATAGCTGTGAATGTTACTTACGTTAAGAGATAATTCGTCATTATCATTGTCTTCATAGTCTGAGTACTGCAAATTTATGATGACTGGTTCCAAAATCTCGTTACGTGCTATTTCTTTCCAAAAGTCGTCTTCTTGTAGTTTATCTGATGTATCACGCAGTTTTCCCAGTTTCGTTATGTTTCTTGTCAATTTATTCGTGAATAAGTCGTTCAACGTCAGCCAGATTAAACATATTATTTATGTTTGCAATATAATTTGAGCCTACATTAACTCTATTGGATTGTTTTAGGAGTAATAAGGGGTGAGGGTGGATCGCGTCTCATTGATCCAGCTGGTACACTTTTTCATGAAAGAGTAACTGAATAATGCTGCTTTGAACTCTCTTGAGTAAATAGAGATTACGAACGGTTCATAAAGATATAATGTGACCAGACACGTTCTGCCAGACTAGCAGGAAGTGTATTGTTTCCTCTCATCGAATTTAACAAACACCTTGGCTTATTCAAAGTACATATATCTTTTATCACGTCATGCCAAATATTTACGTTTTAGTACTGAGTAATTTCAAATATATCTTCACGCATATGTGCCAACCAATAATGATATCCATTACAGTGTGTACGTTGCAATGCATTATTATAATACAATAGTATCTACTTTATTTATTTGAGCTAAAAATGAGGTTTTTACGGTTATGTTAAATACATTACTCTCTCCTTCCTCATGGATCAGTTTTTGCGAAAGGTGAATTTTTATCTTAGCGCTAATAGTATTTATTAGAGAATGTTAAGGTTGGCGCTCGTCACACACGACTTAGGGGGAATGCCATACGACAACACAGCAGGACTCCGATTGGCTGCTCACCTAGTAGCGTTCAAGGACAAACACCTTCCCATTTGAAACACATAATAAGAAGAACACCATATAGTTAATAAGAAAAATAAAATGCATAATAATGAATTATAGAAATATGAATATAAATTAATAATGAAAATAATAATTTAAATTTAATTATTTAAATAATGTAGATAAACTTAGATACTTTTAGTGTTTAGGGGTAGAATGTACTGGGTACCAGTGAATGTACTATAAGTAGTTATAGTTTATATAAAGTAGCTGGTTACCAGTTGTTTTGTGGTTCCTAGCTTCTAGAAACAGTAATACCTAGTTTGTGTAGAAAAAACTGTAACTTATATTCTCTTGATTACACGTTTACTCTAATATTTCTGACTCTTATTTAGCATCTAGATCTTCATTAGATATATTAGCTGTTGTAGTAGTAGAAGTTTTATCATGAAAATTATGTGTCAATTAAAAATATAAATATTTGTTATAATTATAAAAATGTTTAAGTGTGAATATATGTCTCGGTGTAGCAACCTAGGTACCAGGTTACGATATTCAGATTTAGTTTATTCATTCATTATTTATTTAGTGCGACGGACCTTCGTGCCTGAGGTATTGTAAACCACCTAAAAATACCATACCGATATTTTACCCAAAATATACATTTGGAATCTCCAAAACCCAATAACGCATCTTTAGAAAATGGTCTGCGCCCGTTGAGTGTTCGTGCCTACGTGCGGGTTAGTTTTAGTTTCTCAAAAATGTCTGTTTTTTAAGCATGATATGTTTAAGAATGTCCTTTGCAAACAAAAGGTATATCTTGAATATCATTGGAATATCTTGTGAGGCCCTCTTTGTTCTGAATACGTTTTGTATGACTGGTAAAACGTAAGTGATCCTACTGCACCAAGATGTGTTGATTCCATTAAAATACACTCGTATGTAAAGTAAGCTTTTTGCGCAGTGTAACATTTCCGAGTAATTTCTGTTGTTAATTTGAATTTTCCAATTTCTACTTCTTTCTCAAATGGAAAGTTGTTGCGCCATTACTGTACTGCTGGTGATTCAGAGAAAACGGAATGTTAAAACAATCGCATATCGACCAGCTGTTAATAAAACATTTGACTATCGGTTAAGTCTGTTGTATTCTGTATTCCTATTATACCTATAAGAAAATATGTAATAAAATAATTTCTGATAATGTATATTTCGATTAATATGAACTGCGTAGCAGAATAAGTTTTTTGAAAGAGAAATGGGTAGATAAGGTCACTGAATTTAACGCATCAGAGTTTTTTCTGTCTCATTATTGGTAAACCAACTGTAGCATTTTAGGAAATGAATGATAACTTCATTTGATTTCTAAAGCTCGAGAAAACGTGGGAAAATACTGCAATTCTCATGACAACCAAAATCAGATTCACTTTTTAGTGACAATAAGGGGAAATGATGGCTAATTATAAATTGTGTTTGAGCGCGTCTCTAAACCGCTGCGTTTTGCAAGCGACAGTTTAATGGCCGCGCTTTATTGCATTACTATTAGTTCATTTATAGCAAACATTGCAGCGCATTGTCCTTTCTGATTTGGGATTACTCCTCATTTGTTCTGTAACGTAGTTTACACCCGCTGTATGTTCCAGCATCATGATCATAAAACTTGTGGCTCCATCAAATGGGACAGCAGTCAGCTTTATACGCAATAGTAGCAAGAGTTGGTTCAAAGGTTACAGGCACGTGAAGGCGGACCATACTGAAGACTAGCGAATCATAGCCAGCTGCTTTACTACCGATGCCGAATGTAGTACGCCCATCTTAACGTTCGGGTAAACATTTTAAAAACATGGATGCTAATGTTATAATTAAACATAATGCTGTTTTCAGATTAGGGCTGCACAAATCTCCAGTTTCTACGATTCTTAGAACGTGACACCTATGCAACGTTTATCTTCACTTCTTTATCATCAGTTGGAAACCTTGGGGAGAAAAAATTATTCCTTCCTCACAACTGTTATCTCAAGCTAGAAGTTTGATGTCTTAAGGATATTTAATATGTTGTGATGGAGAGAGTTACTGTTCACTACACTGGCAACACCGCCTCTCCCCGAGCATTGCCTTTAACTTTCGGACTTCCTAGACCGTGGTGAGCGGTTAGCTCAAGCCGCTGCACAACTTTAGAGAAAAAGTGTGTAAAAGTAGTCTGTAAATATTATTGTGACAATAGAATTATGTCGCATAGGAATAAACATCACATAGTTCCAAGGTCTTTACTTCCAATTAAAAGGACGATGCGCCAAGGGTTCTTAAATCGAAGAAAGCGTATCAGAGCGTGTGTGCGGCCTGATTTGATGACAAAACACTACCTAGGAAAACACTTGCAGATAGTTTAATATCTATTTTATTTCCAAGAACCTAATTTCACTTGCCACCATGTGCATACATGGCGATTTTGTCCCCAGTTTTAGCGTTGTACACGTCTTCTGATTCCTCCTTCTCCAAATCATAAAAGTTGCCACCTTGTGCTAAAATTGCCCCAGTCAGCATCGTGAGGAAATAGAGGAGCTACGCAAGGTAGCGAACCCTGGTCTAGAAAGTCAACTTTCCGGTTGGGTCCCGTGGTGCTGACAACATCTCCTCCCCGTATCTGTTGGATGATCGCTCACCTCTACCTTGCACATGTGAGCCTTAGGTCGTTACTCGGGTTCGCAGGATCAGGCCCACTTTGGGCTTTTACGCCATGGGTTACGTTTACTGCTTGGTTTTAACTTATATTCCCAAACTGTGTTTAATTTATGCCAGAAGACGTTCGGTTTTCACCTGTTCATGTCCGATACACTATTTTCTGTGGGATACACCTTTGCCTGTCTGCATTTATTTACTGTGTATGCAGTAAACCTACAGAACTTGTGTTATGTGCCTTCTCTGGATGCCTTGGACCTCAGAATGTGTCGTTTCCTTTGCTGAACTTATGTTACATTTAGTTACATTATATTTTATGTAATATTTTATTTGTAATAATGTGATCACAACTTATTGGCTATATAAATGTTAGTCTCAGCGCCTAACCAACAGAGTTAACTGCGGTGTGTATGTGTGTGTGTGTGTGTGTGTGTGTGTGTGTGTGTGTGTGTGTGTGTGTGTGTGTGTGAACAGCATAACTCAGAAATTAAAAGTGGATTAAACCCCAGACATAGGTAATATTTAATTCAGCATATTCTAGAAATGCAACGTGTAAATTTTACTAAAAGAAATTCGGTCCATAAATAGATTTTAGCTGGAAGATGATTTTCAAATTTTGGCTTTCTTGAAAATGGCTATAAGGAATTTGATTTAATCATCATATGTCTAAGTTAATGTTCATAACAAATCCTGAACTTTCTGAGATTGATTCTGTCAGTTAAAACCAACTGTTAAAACAGTACCTTACTACACAAAAAATAATTTCGTCGAAGTACAATATCAAAGGCCTTTTTTCTTAGTTGACATTCCCGAGATAGCCCTTATTATTGTTTTGAGTTTTAATACTTATACTGTTCCCGAATACGAAAATGTTATAACCTTAGGTTTTGAAAACATCTACCATTTTAGCTTATTTTATTCTTCTTATATAAGTATGCATACAATGAATTGTGTAGTGAAGGCTTGACTAAAGTAACTAGAAGTAGAATAGTAAGTTTTTGTAAGAAAAGTGAGTAGAGGAAGTCAATTGAGTACTAGACACAAAATTTTTAGAAAGTGTAGGTGGTGTGTGTGTGTGTGTGTGTGTGTGTGTGTGTGTGTGTGTGTGTGTGTGTGTGTGTGTGTGTGTGTGTGTGTGTGTGTGTGTGTGTGCTCTCTATTTGACCCAGTTTTACATCCCAAGAGAAGATTTTCAGTAGCTGAAACATCCACCCCAAGCCACTCTTTGTACGTACATAAAATGGCTTGCTTATTGTTTTTTTTTTTTTAAATTGGCTATAGCTATTTTAATTAGAATACCTGCGTTTAATTAAAACTACTGCTTACACTGTATGTCGGTCTTATTATTATTATTCCCTAGTGGTGTGGCCCGACATCTGGAGCATGCGCAGAACAGTTTGCATACTCATGCTGATGCCTGTCGAGACGTTTTCACTTTACTTGTCCGAGTAGCAGTATAAACGTCAAGCGCTGACGCGTGCATGAGAAAATGTCTCTCACTAGTACAAATCACAGTTCCTTGATTGAGCTAGCCCAGGGGTTGGGAACTCGCAGTGGAGGGATAACAACCCCACTCCACTTTCTGCACATGTGGGAAACCTTTGGTATGGCCGCTCCACTTCCGCATAGCCATACCTTGCGTCAGTGGCGTAGCATGTAAAATGCAAACGTATAATGCGTTAATTTAGAGGAAAAAATAATTGGTAACATTTAGCGAGGTCAATTTAACAATCTTTCTGCAAATAAGGTTTTTGCATGTAACCAACATAGCCTGGATTGGGATTAGGATTTCATTACGGAGGGGATTCGTACGTAGGCCACCCTGCTGGGCACTTTGTCCCTATGCCCCCAAGTGGGGACACCCCCGGGAGGAAGGATGCGGCGAAGGAGACAGAGGGTGGTCGACACAATGAACCACGACAGCACAGAGGGCAGGGTCCCAACAGCTTACTTGGATAGAGACCGGACAGGCCAGGATTACGAACCCGCTCCCTGGCAACGGGACGGCGAGCCCAGCAGCCGAGCCCTAATGGTTCCAGGCTGGCGGTCCCGAAATGGTCCCAGCAGAGGAGCTGAGGCCGGCAACCGAGCTACCGGAGGAGGAAGTAGTTTTCCTCAGAGCATATCATCCTCCCATGCACCGCCGAGACACCCGCCAACACATATACCCTGAAAGAGACCACCAGATCAGAGATATGAAATGATAATGGCGATGAAATGGAGGAACTGGAAATTCGGGGGATGTAATTAACCTACCCAGCATCCGCCTAGCGACCCGGGGAAACCCCGAAAATCCCCATGGGACAGGTAGGTCGGCCATGGTAATCGAACCAGGGCCTCCCGAATGCGGGCCACAGAGGAAACTGCCTGAGCTATCCCGATCGGTGGTAACATAGCCTGGAACTCGAGAGGATTGTCATTTATTACTAATGACAATGCAACTAAGTTACAGACTGTAATTAATCAAGTATTATTTTAAGATCACTTAAAATTTCATTTCAGCTTCTTCGGAATCGAAAATGAAACTGTGCCTCCGAGGTCAACAGATATTCATATAAAGTTACGCCGAAATACATTACGCTTCTCCTTACGTTTATTCGTAAGCATTCATTTGTCTCAGCTAAAAGTCACGGATAATTTCATTGCGCAATTGATTACAATTTATATAAAAAACACTGACACTTTCTCTATACTTGTCGACATGCTTTGTACCGAAGTGAGGTCTGATGTTGAAATAAATGAATATGCAAGTAACATCACAAGTGCACCAGCTATTCATACTGTTGAATACAAAAATAATGCAATTCCTTACAAAAAGAATGTTTTGTTACACTGCATAATACCATTAAGGTAAAACACACTACTGATTATTTCCACGTCCATTATTTTGTGCAAGAGGAGAGAAAACCAGTGTGAGCAACCCGTGTAGTGGAAGGAATAGGGATCATTGAGGACAAACGTGTGATGCACTCAGCGAGTGCCAGTTCCTGACCCATGAACTGTCGAAGAATAACCTGTTCTTTATAAGCTTAAATGTGTCAACACTGTCCAGAAAAAATACAATTTTTGTTCGCCGGTTTGCGATTTGAACGGTGATATCAACTAACTTTGATATGCTAAATTGAATGGTGCTTTCCACTTTCCTCTATCACGTAAAGCTTTCTCATAAATCACAAAATACATTTTGAAAATACTATTTTTGGTGTAAAAACACGTGCATTGTAAAATATAAAATGCAAATTTGCGGTCTGAGAGGTCAAATCAACTAATTTGTATAAGATAAATTGAATGGTGCTATCTATTTTCTTCTATCACGTACATTTTTCACACAAATCACGAAATAAGTTTTGAAATCATTTGGTGTAAAATCAAGTGCATTAAAAATAAATATAGAATGCAAAAATGTTTAACAATAATCACATACAAACACCTATATACCTGCAAAAGAAGTCATGAAGTTACTTTTCCTTGGCTCGAAAGATGGCTGCGTTGATTTACATTTATGTCGAGGTTGAGGAACTTCCCTTTTCAAGCACCAACAGAAGTCCGTTAACATCGTACTGTTCCACTGACCCTGTCTCTACTTACTCCATCTCCTTGATTTCTTGATGAAATCCTTCACCTTGTTCATCGCTGAGGGATCCCAAATTATCAGGAAAATAGTCTAGATAAGAACTCAAAAAATGAGGGTTTGAACTCGTGTTACACCCAAGAGCTCTTAGCTTTTGTAGCATATTTCTCATAATTCCTTCGTATCGCGGATATTTTATATTTCCAAGAAACTTACTGACTACCGCTTTGAAAGTACACTGTGCTTGTCCTATCATTCATGGTGTCCACAAATGCACTATCCTTCATTAGTTGCCTTATCTGAGGTTCATCAAATATATCCTCTTTTATTTATTTATTTATTTATTTATTTATTTATTTATTTATTTATTTATTTATTTATTTATTTATTTATTTATTTATTTATTTATTTATTTATTTATTTATTTATTTATTTATTTATTTATTTATTTATTTATTTATTTATTTATTTATTTATTTATTTATTTATTTATTTATTTATTTATTTATTTATTTATTTATTTATTTATTTATTTATTTATTTATTTATTTATTTATTCATTGTAATTTACGTCCTCCAACGTGAAGTCATATCGGACAATGAATGAAATGGGTGAAGTGATGCTCAAATGAGTCCGGGGTCCATGGAGCTTAGAGTTACCTGAAATTCGTCTATTAGGATAAAGGAAAACCCCAGGTAAAACTTTATCCAGCTAACTCGCCCTAACCGAGATTCGAACTCGGGACCTCTTGAACGTGAGGCAGACACGCTACCATCTATGCTACGGAGGCCGGTATATTCTCTTTTATCTTAGCTTCGTCATCACAGAAAATATACTATTTAGGTATTTGAAACACGAAACCATTCTTGTCCAGCGATTTCACGAATTGTTTAATAAGCCAGTCATTTGAACCAGTCGCTTTTACCCATTGTGCTACCATGGCCAATTTGCCGTCATGACATTAAATTCTCCAACTGACTCATATTTCCCCGGTAAACCACTAGGGGCTCTCGTATACGAGAAACACCGTTTTTGGCGACTCACTATTGTACTTGATTCCCAGGCTTCACTTAACTCTCAAATCCCAGCCGTGGCATTGAATTTTTCATGTCGACTCTATCAATGCAATACCTTAGTCTGTATACGGCCAGTTTGAAGAAATTAATAATTTCCAGCAATTAGCTTAATACGAGTTAAATGATGAAGCCTGGGACTCAAGTACTTAAAATAGTAAGTCGCCACAAACGGTGTATCTCGGATGTGAGAGCCTCTAGTGGTCTACCGGGGAAATATATGAGTCAGTTGGAGAATTTAATGTCATGACGGCAAATTGGCCATGTCAGCTTAATGGGTAAGAGCGACTGGACGGAAAGCAATAGATCCGTGGTTCAAATCCCGCGCGTGGCATTTAGTTTTTCATGTCGAGTCTTTCACATCATGCCTGATTTTCTCTCTGTTTTTAAATGCCTTTACAGAAGTTCATTACATAAATGTTACTTTTATCTGTTAAACATAAGTTTCCTTTGCTTTTCAGATTAAGAGGATTGTAATATAGCTTAAAACGCTATTTTATAGATGTTCTGCCTTTTAAATTTGGAACAAAGTGACCATACTTTAATTTATGTTACATTATTTATCAGTTATCATTAAAAAATATAAGCAGCGAATTTACGCAAACACGTGATATTTGACCTTGAAATGCTTAAATCTCTTCGACAAATTATGCAGTGTACTTTGATGTTAGACGTGTAGAGTGTTTTGACATTACAAAACCACACTCTTTATGACTTTAACTCATTTTTTCTTCTTCTGAATTCTCCCATGTGCACCTCTGGAAGCCACCTTGAGACGCAGAATTGACACACGTTGTAGTGTGAGGATTATGAGAGTTGCACTCCTGTTGTGGCCATTCACATGCTGTGCTGTAATAAGAGGAAAGAGTATAAAGTTTAACTTTGTAAAAGGACATTACAGTGCACGGAAAATACAGCACTACGATACAAAGGTTTTTGTCTGTCTCTCACAGCCCTGTTTAAGTATCAAGTCAGAGTCAGCAGGTAAATAAATTAACTCAAGATGCCATAGGAAAGGATGCATACCATTGAATTTTTTTTTCGCAGTGTTGTTAGCAAAAACTTCGGACCACTCTAATTACTGAAGTCAAGATAAATGCATTATTGTAATTTTGACTTCCCATAGGACACCTTGGCCATCGTCCGTGTTAGTTCCTCTTGAGGAGGAATTAAATAAAGGGGAATATGAATATACGCAATTTGAATTAAGTTTTGTCAGATACCTATCTGGCGTATAATGTTTCTATCAAAGACTTCGGTTCATCAGTTTTAGTCCACTCTAGTTTTGTTTAAAATAATATTCATAGTCCAGTGTTAACAAATCTTTAAAACAAAGAAATTTAGAAATTAGAAATCTAGGAAGTGAATCTATTTTAAAGCAACTCTTTCACATGTGCACCTTAAGTATTTACATCTGTTCAATAACCAAAAATTTAGTTACCTCGTTTAAAAATTGGCCGCGCAATGGCTGAGTGCTTAGACCGCTTGGCTCTCACCAAGAGGGCCCGGGTTCGATCTCAGGCGGCCACAGAGTGAGACTTGTGTTGGACAACATGGTGCTGGGGCGGGTTTTCTGCGGGTCCACCGGTTTCTCGCGCCAGCATTCTACCGATTGCTCCATCTTACCCATCACCTCATCTCTCGTAGTCACTTCCAGCGTTGGGCTGATCACTCATCCAGGAATCTCTCTGATCAGGAAATCTCTGATGCTCAACTGATTACCTACGGGCCTCCAGATTGCGCGGTTCAGAAGGCCCTATGTTCCACTTAAGAAAATACAGGAATTCTTTCATTCATTTATGATTAAAAATTACATATAGTTTAAAAATCGCTACCAAGTTACTGAAATTTTTAGTGGACATTATTGGTTTCCCACTTTTGTTGTACGATATACTTTCCGTTTCAACTTCGATCATGCTGATTCTTTGTTGAATTTATTCACATTCAGTCAGAAAAAATCCTTAAATTGTTTTTCATCATTAACCAGACGTATATTGATTAACCAAATATCCTTCAAATTACGATTTTAATTGTATCCTACTTATTTTTAACATTAATTGTAATCGGTAAAATCATTAATATTTACTCTCGTAGGTTATTGTTTTTGTTTTTTTACTTTACATCCTATCAGACGATGAATGAAATGATGCTCAAATGAGTCTTGGGTCCATAGAACTTATAGTTATCTTTCATTCATCTTTCAGGATAAGGGTAAACCGTGGAAAAAAACCTTATCCGGATAATTCACTGTGACAGAACCTCGAATTCGGCACTGCGAACTCCGGAACGCGAGGCAGACACGCTACAGAGGCGGGAAACAGTGGGTTAACTTTTTTCTGTACAGCATTTTGATCTGTTAGCAAAACCTAAATAAGATCGCCATTGTCCTCTACAATCTAGATTTTTGACATTTTGTGAGAAACTGTACTTTTTCTTATATGTTCTTCGAATGCATTGCCGCGTCTGTCTCATAGCTTCCGCTCTTGATGCTTGAACCTGACGCCGCTAGAGGGCTTCCTTTAGGGAAACAGATGACGTTTCGCTGATGTCGTGGACTCTTCAGGGCGAAAGGCATTGGTACTGGTGTGGTGACCTGTTGGCTGGTTGGTGATCAGTCGTTCTTAACAGATGTTCAGAGATCACAGTTAAATTTGTTTTCAATTTCTTCCTGTAGTAAGTAGAAAAGGTTGCATTCCACTAAATAACTCAGATTTCGCCAACTATGCCCATATATTTGGGGCTCTGTGAATTCTCCCCACAAAAAAAAAATAAATAAATAACATTAGAGTGCGTGCCGATATTTTTGAACAGCATAACTCAAAACAAAAATGCGATTAAAAATCATTCTTGGTGTTAAATTCGGTGTCTTCTTAGATGTGACTCAACAATTTTCAAGAACATATCTATACTCAAAACTGAATTTCGAATGGAACATTTTTCGTGTATTTTTCTGCCAAAAAGGTCTAACGTTTTCTATCAAATGTCACATAACAGGTGATCCACTTGCTATGGCTAAGATTCAGGAGGTCGGTTGCAAAGATCAACACGCTCTTGTCCAGCCTAATTTCCAGAAGCACTATCGTCAGATAACCAGAATATCTGATGATTTCCCGTTCTCGAACTGTAACTAGGTGATAAGCGAGCGTTTCCGCGAATAAGTGAGGAGTTAAGAAGTAGGCAGTATGTTTCTGGTGCAATAAAAAGGACCTCTTCTACGGGTCTGTTTGTGGCGACGTGCAGTGAGTACTGTTTGCCTTCCGGAAGAAGAGGCTGAGACGTCTGTATTCCGTGACGTCACGGTGATAGCACAATATCTCCAAGTTTATGTGAATAGCTTGTAAAGCGTTCTCCGTTCTAAATGATTCTTGTATAACTGCTAAACCGTATGAAATAGACAAAACCTTACTGCACACAAAATGTACAATCTGTCTGTAGATGTCCTACCGGGAACCACCGATATAAAACACAGCCACTTTTCTCCACCAATCAGCAGTCTGAAAATGTTATTTTTAAGTGTGTCTCTCTGTCTCTTTCTCACCTGCCTTATGTTTACAACAGAATAGTTATAGTTTGATAAAAATTATATATCTGGTTAAAAAGGATATAATTTACGTAAAATACTTTTTTAAGTTGACAATTTCCGAAATATTTCTGTTTATTGGTTTGGATTTTCAACGTGTATGCTTTTTTCGAATGGGAAATCGTTCTTCTATTTTCCATTTTTTTTTATTCTGTCGTTGTACAAAGAAATTAGAATTTCAAAATTATCACATAGCAGCCGGGTCTTAAAAGATTTTACTGCCGCTTAAGCCTATTTTATTTCTTTATTCTCATTATAGATTCATGCAAACGTGCAATAAAGATTTTTTTACAAATGTTGTGTTGATTACATAAGTTAGAAGTATAAGGGTTTTGAGGAATGGGTAGAAAAGTTCATGTTAATGAAACACTTAAGCATTTCTTTATGATTTACCAGAATTTGCCTTTCCCCCCCTTCTTCACTGTAGAGAGAAACGTGAATTTTAGAGGAACGTATATATGCACTTTTTACCTTTGAACATAAGTCGTTTCAAATCATGAATATTTTCATGGCTGAGGTCGCCTATCTCGTCGTGGTGTGAAATACTTAACCTAGGAACACTAAAGCGTGAAACAATTATGCAGCTGTGATATCCTCCACCAAGCGTTGCACAAACACTTGGTAGCTGCGCTTCTCGAAACTTCTACAACGATATGCAGAGTAACTAATTGCAAACCAAATGGCTGTTGCCTTGCTAAAATGTAAAACAGTATACAAGTCTCCAGATTGGCATGCAGTTCCGCCAACATTACACACCCATCGGTTTTAAGAGCTCTTCGTTTGTAATCACTTTCTGCAGTTCTAATCAAGGCAAGTACACTGTCAATCTCATCATGTTCTTTCAAAATACAACAATCTGATGTGATGCATTATCACAACTTTTCATGCCAATGGAAAATTCACATAGATATTTCATGTATTATGCTAATCCAGGAATGGGAAGGAAGGCACTATAGGTGTGAACATACCCTCCCCCTTGTCCCCACTAGTCTCTAGACACAGGTAGTCTGAACCAACTAAACCGATTGTAGTTACCTGGCGTCTTGTCAGTGCAGTGGTGGATTCCATATGCAACATGAGCAAACAACGAATGTTTGATCGGGACTGGAGAACAAGTATCCTTTTGTTCTTGACTATCCTAAAGCAGGGTGTTTGATATGTCCTACTAATACTGAATACATTAAGAGCTTCTCTCTAAGGAGACATTCAATGCGCTTCATGCAGAAGCCTATAGCGAAGTCAAATTGTCAGGGCATTATTCAGTGAGAAGCACTCTGTGTGAAATCAGGCACTTTTAATAAAATTATGTATTTCTGTTTTAGAACTACAATTCTAATCACAGCTCAAACACTGCGAGTTTCAAAACTTTTTGACAATCTAAGATTCGGAATATTTCGATTTACCATATTTCTGCCAGGTAAGATGGTTAAACAGAGACAAAATGTTGCAACGAATATTGGAGCTGCGGGAAGAAATTCACAACTAAGGGATTGCAGTTCCGGAACTTAAAAATGATTCTATCTTGTGATTTGATTTTTCTAAGCGATTTAACGTTACAGCTTAACGAATTTAACCTTAGATTACCAGGTAAACACAACATACTTGTACATTTAACAGATAGTGTGAAAGCATTTATGGGAAAATTAAAAATGAGGCAAAACCAAATAGAACAGAACAAACTACTTACTCATTTTGCATCTTTAAAATCGGTTGTAAAAGGTTTACTGCAAAATACGAAACAATAACAGATTATTGTATTAGAGACTCTATTACAAGTGTTCTGAGCGTGACTTGTAGACGTGGAGTAGCGCTTCGGATGAACATCTTCAATGTGTTCTACGCTTAAGTTCATTTATTTGTAGCCGGACATTGAAGCACTAATATTGTGACTTTGCGGGTTCGTGAAATGAAAAGTCCAATTACACAAACTCAACAATGTTCTTTATTTCCACCGACTTACAGTTTAATACTTGCCAATTACATAGAATTACGTACTGCACACAACTACAATTCACCAGTTCGTCCGTTAAAGTTACACTTGCACTCGCGATTACGTAGCACTGAACTCTTACGCTGATTGCCAAGATTTCTAACTGACTGAGACTGACTCCTCTTGCACGACGTGTTGCTTATATAGGGTCCGCTTGCCGATCTGGAAGGTTCTCCATTAGATGAAATATCCCGTAAGTTCTAGAACACAGGTGGAACAGAAAGAGACGGCACAATGATGTTTTTTTCTCCCAGCCACCTCCTGTCACCACTATAAGACAAACGAGGGGGGCGTGGCTAACACGGACCTCCCCTGCTTCCCGCTCTCAGCTGCTTCTATAGGGTGTTCCAACGCTCGGGTGACAATATTTAAAAAGAAACCAGCAAGCATACCAATCGTATAAATTAAGGGACTGTCATATATACGCCACTATTAATGTACATTGTAAACAATTTCAATGAACTTTTCAGATAAACTGTGAAATCTATCTTTTAGTATACTGTAAAGGAACCATATAAATGTCTTTGGCAGTAGTGGAGGAAATTAGCCCTGAATAACAACTATTGGATAACAAAACAAAACACAGATAGTAAGCATGTGAATGTCACAGAATTGTAGTTGTCAGTTTAACGTTTGGCTAAGTGGTGAGAGAGCGATTTCACACACAGTGCCAATATTAGTTGTCTAGCATTGTTGATAAGTCCTTTACTCATGCTCTGTAATGTCATTAACCCTGTTTGTGCTATCCTAGCCAAACCTTGCGTTCAAAAATATGCATCCCATAGGAAGTATCATCGAAAACTCGAATGGTCGCCACTGTGGCGCACGTCATCTGTATGTTTACGTGCCAGATACAAAGAAAAAAGAGGAAGTGAATGTAGGAGTAAAGCATTTCGCACTACGGGTGCTTATCTTGCCCGCTCTGTACTAGTCATATATCCAGCAAGGTGCACCAGCGGTAATGAAGTTCGGAACTTCAGAGTTCGATTCCCGTTGGACCGAAAACTCACGTTTTCCTTTTCACGTTTTCATTACATATACAGGGTGTTTGGAAACGAGACCGAACGAATATATAGAAGTAGTTGCTCAGCATCTATGTGACACATACAAATCGTTTTTACCGCCAATATAGCAGCATAAAACCGCTCGAGAATATTTGTGGATTACGTAGTTACAGGAACAACGCCACGTGCCTCACGCTATCGAAGTTCGTAGGTAGGTGACACACCGTGACACCTGTTGTAGTAGTTTGTAAACATACTGGCATGCTCCGCGGTAGATTGCTACTATTAAAATTTTCTTTTCCTTGAAACCGCAATAAAGAATCTATTCCTTAGTTATTTGTTTATGGGTGTTTAACCTGTTCCAACATTCCGTTATACAAGTTAGTGACGGCAAATAAGCTGATATACATATGCAACTTAACCCTTTTTAGAGCGAAGTTTAAGATAGTGAGATAGAGGAAGAAAGCATTAAATGATAAAAAGAATGAAGAATAATATCACAGAATTGTAGATAAAGTTAACCAAAATAATGAGACAAGCATTTTATTTCACTGTGTTTAATAATACTAAATAAAGCATTCGTAACTTAAAAGGAAGCAGTTTATTTTACAATAACTGGTTGAAAGTACTGTACAATTAAGATCATAGCAACATGAGTAACATTTTTTTTTTTTGCTTGTTCCATTTATACCCCGCCTTTAACTACTATGGTCATAGCGGCGGACATTCTCCTTTGGAACATACTGCAGGTGTTAACTCGTTATCTCTGGGTTTATTTATCATTACATCACGCACACATTCACACTCTCATTCATACTTCCAGACTCTGGGGAAGATGGGGAATTATCTTGGTCGGAGAAAAATCCCCACCCCCACCGCCGGGAATCGAACCCGGGACCCCTAGCACGGTAGGCAGGTGCTCTACCGACTGAGCTACGGGGCCAGCCATGAGTAACCTTGACACTGTCCGAGTCATTAGTGCACTTTTTCAAAAGTAACTGCCCATTGCCCCATTACCTGAAAGGTAGGCTAGGGTCACTGATAAAGAGCAAGGAGCAATGCTTTTGTTTTCGCGGCCGGTGCATCCCAATAACAACTTTTGAGGTTAGCACACCAGTGATCCCTGCGCTGCCTCATCACAAACACATTTGGCATTTTCTTATCACGTGTTCCTTGGATAAGGATAAGGCGAGTGATCGCGAGCGAGGCGTGGATTTTTTTGTGGAAGTATGTCCTGGCATCCGGTATATGTAGGACCTCAAGCGAGGGGAAAACTTAAGTCTTCTGGGGGCGGGGTTTCATATAGGATCAGATATAATATCTGTAGACTTTAAAAGACACAGCGTTTCCTTCACTTTACCCCTTCCTTCTGTAGGTTTCCAAAAGCACAATAAATGTCTGATCCGAAATTCTCTTATCCTGATAACCATAACCGTATTATCTATTCTCACATTATAAAGAGAAGAAAATGTTTCTGTGCGTAAGGTAATCTCAGAAAACACTTGGCCGATGTTGGCAATTCTTTTATAATTGAAATGAGCAATTCGTTATGACAGCCATATGACTATAGAGCTCCTTCTAGTCTCGCTTCATAAATCTACAGCATTTAAATACATTTACAACACCCTTGTGCTTGAATACGAACACATTGAAGTTCTAAAGAAACATGGTTACGAAAGAGACCTTATGGTTTTAGTTTTGAATGCCATGGAGTAGAGAAATGGTTGTAAACCCACAGAATATAAGTATTTTTTAAACTCCCCAGAGTGTAAAAACAGAAGCCAGTTGTATTTTATTGCAGGGAATATACACATGTGGTATGATGTAACCTTTCAAAAAATAGAAGAGAGGGTTTTAAAAAGTTACCTGTTATATTTTTTTTACTAATTGCCATTTATCAAAATACTGCAAATGTGTATGTAACGAGACAGTGTAAGAAACTTCAGAACAAACTTTATTCTAATTTATAAATGTATTCACAGAAATTTTTGGATACCAGCAATTTTTAACAATCCTGATGTAAAAAGGTTTCGCTTTATTTCCTTTGTTT